>OY987243.1:21816346-22416346 GCA_963920765.1 Ulota crispa | reverse complement strand
AAAATTTAATTAAGATGTTCAATTTGTTTCATATATTCCACAAGTTCCCTTACAATATGACCTACTTATCATTTCATATTTGTACAAAAGTTCCACGGTCATAGGTACTTCACTCCAAAATTTACTTAAAAAGTTTCCCGCTCATAGGCTCACAAGCTCGCAAGCTCATGCTCATAGGCTCGCTTGCTAGCAACCCCGGTAGATATATTAAGTTTGGGAATTGATATGTGTACCACTCCCCAGGGTAAATTTTAGATTTCTACCATCAAAAAGTTGAATTTGAGAATTTGGAATTTAGGTTTCAACTAAGAGACCATGATTTAGCCTAGAACCATACAAAAATTGCAATTCAACAACATCCAAAGAAAAAGCCTATCTTTTTTTACAAACAAAAGTAAAAGTAACATTCTTCTCCCTAGCTAAACTTTTTTATTGGATATTGTTGAATTGCAACTTTTTTTCATGGTTCCAAACTAAATCATGGTCTCTAAGTCCAAATCTGAATTCCAAATTCTCAAATTCAGCTTTTTGATGGTAAAAATCTAAAATTTACCCCGGGATGTGGTACAATAGTTCAAAGGATGCGGTACATATATCAATTCCCATTAACCCTTGAGCACCCAGCCTAAATCCATCTTTTCCTAGGGTGATAGTGCACCCGTCATAAAAAACCTTGTGACAAAGGGATAAATTAGATCCACGAATATGGACCTTTGAAAGGGGATCCTGACTTGAGCGCTTTGATCCTGGTGGAATTTGAGTGTTTTTGACCGTACCAATTCTATTCCTATAATGGTCAAAGACTCAAAGGGGGGTTGATTTTTTTCCAAGTTTGATTTTAGGTGTGTCTAGAACTACCAACCACTGATTTAGGTGTCAGTCCACGGATTTTTTCCACAAATTTTGTTTTTCCGCACTTGTCAGTGGGTTTAGGACCTACCCCCAAATTTTCAGAAATTTTTTACTTGATTCATGGTATGTAACCTGCACAAGAAAGCAAACCTCCCGGATGGTATGGCACTTGCTATAGACAGTAGAGCCAAGAGGCACATGATCCGCCTGTTCTAGAAACTGCTCCTAAACCCAATTTTTCCAATGATGGAATTCTACATGACATAGCAAACGACCTCTACCCACCAAGACCCCACTCCCCCAATTGAATTGAGAGAGACTTGTACCATTGGTACCTTCTAATTGCAAATACATCCCCATCTGGCAATCCCACAACCCAAATAAAAATTACTAAAGCAATATTTGGGGTTGTCGGGTGCTCAGGGGTTAACCCCTGAGTACCCGAGGACCTCAAAATGGGGCGTTTGGTTTTGAAGAATGTCCACATTTGACTCTTATCCTCTTCTTAATGGTAAAATCAAAGGACTTGTACTTTTTCATGTACTTTTAAGCATGTGTCTACTACCACTCAAAAAAATTCAAGCTATTTGACTCTACTTAGGTAATATTTTTATTGGACTAAGTACACAAAGGTATGAATTTGAGTGAAAATGACCTGGGCGCTCACGGGTTAAGTTTACAACGATTGTGCAAAAATTGGTCATTTTACCTGAAAGCTGCCAATTTCATTGAAGTTTCCTACATTTAAAATAATTAAATTCTTGTGGAAATCACTGTAAGCGTGGAATAATTCGAGACAGAGAAGCCGGAGGGTCCTGGGAAACTAAGAAAAACTTTTGCTTCTTCGCTCTCAGCTTCCCCTGTTTTTTCCCGGATCCGCCTGTTGAATTTCTCTGCAAAGCTTGTGAAAATATAGTCGTCGTAGTTTCCTTGGCCAGATATAAAAAAACAAGCTCTGTAGATGCTTCTTGATTTGCAGAATCTATCAGACAGAATGTCTCAAGGCTGGGCCAAGCCAAACTTAACCGGCATTTTGTAAAAAAGAGGTGGCGGCTTTTACTTTTGTGTGTAAAAGTAGATTCTTTGATTTGTTATGTCCATTTTTTTGGTCTATTCAAAACTAGCGTTTTTGACTTTTGAAGTTCTGAGAGTTCACAGGCCAACGTCTCAAATCTCTTGCCCTAGAATGGTGGAAACTATAGAGAAGTTATTTTTAGTAGAATAGTAGATGAATTTTAAGAAAAGTGATTGTCTCCAAGTTTTCCAAAAATACAAGCTACTTGTTCATCCGTTTCAAACCAGTTGTTTTGGCCCTTGTGGCCCTGGCATCAAGGCCCCAAGGGGCAGTTCACACTATGTCCCATGTCCCACCCAAATCTAAGAATTTGATTGGTGTAAAGCTAAAGGTCAAGATTTGACACCTCACATATGTCCCAAGTTCCACATCTAGATCCATTCACTCCATTGGACTTTGTTTACATGATAACCCTTTTTGGAAATTTTGACGCCAAAGAAGTGAACTTTCACTCAAAATTTGGATCAACCATTTTACTAAACCTAATATTAAGCCCATGGCCCACTATTTTCACATAACAAATTATTTACTTTCTTTGATGTTCCTTTCTGTCCTAGATAACCTAATGAAGTAGTGACCTCACATTGAGGTGGGACTTGCAAAAATGGGAAATGAGATATAATGTGCAGTTGTGCACCGCCTCTGTCGATTTTGTCAAAAGCTCATCTTTCCCATTTCATGTTATACATTGAGAGTATTAACCACAAGTCATTATTGTTTTCGAGGCACAGCGCCAAGGAGTAACCCGCCATTTGGGTTTGGTTTTAATTTTCAACGTCCTCGCTCAAAGATTGGCATATTAGACACCATGCGTCCATGGCTCCATCCATGTTCAATTCCGATGTCAAATTATTCAAGAATATTTGATTAAAATTCTAAGATACCCAATTGTATTCAAAACTTAAGCACATAAGTACATGGTTGTCACATAGAACAAATTGTTTGTATGTCTGTCCATTTGCCCAAAACGTTTGATTGAGCTCTTGTCTGTTCAATGAACTTAACTTATAGATGATTTCAGCAAATGATAAAAACATACATTGTTGTCAACCTGAAGTCAAATAGCAAAATAGCAAATTCTAAGCCACATCATGTAATAAAGATTAAAATATATATATATATATATATATATATATATATATATATATATATATATATATATATATATATATATATATATATATTTATTGATTCTTCATCTTTTAGGTCAAAAATCTTAAAACATGACATTGGATGGACAAGTCTGCCCGTGTTGTTTGGACTGCCCATTTCCTTATCTTGTCCTTGGTCAAATCTTGCCCAAAGTAACAACCATGCATAAGTATATACTCAAGTCTCAAAACCCTATCTTTTCCATGTTCAATGCCCATCCATGTGCAAAGGGCATAGATGATGAGCTCAGCCTGCCCAACTTGTCCAACATGACAACCTTGCATAACTATTTCAATAATCAACAAGGATTGCTTTTGTAAAAATGAAATGAGAAAGAAGTGAAGTAGATTCACTTTTTTTTTATGTCCACTAGAAGAAGAACATGTCCTAAATTACTAGTCCAAACAACTACAAATGTCCATAATGACTACAATTGAGTCATATATTAGTCATTGTATAGTTGTGAACATTAGCAGTTGTTTTGAAATAGTTGTTTAGGACATGTTTTTCTTCTAATGGCTCTTCAAAATCAACTAGCATGACTACACCTAAATCACCATCTACTATAAACCATATTAATTTTGACAAGGTACTGCTTATTCTTATCTTACAATTTACCATGGACTAAAGTTCTTCAAAATAAAAATATTTCTAAGTAATTCAAAAGCACATCCCATCTTCTCAACAATGTAACCAACGCCATATTCATTAAATTGGGAAAACTAAATTCCCAAGTTGCACCTCACCTTATTCCTAGCGTTTTTCCTTATATCATTTAAACACCAAATTCAAAGGTATCAAATTTGGTCCGAGCCCCTAAGATTTTTTCCCTCGCAAATTCCTCCTGTTGATGAGGGCATGTACCAAAAAAATGCTTTTGAAACCTAGAGCTCAGTTTAAGGTGATCACCTTAAACCTAATTTATTCCCAAAATGGTTGTTTCTTCCCAAATTAACAAATATGGCGTTAACCAAGCTTTTAACTGAGTGATCTTGCTTGTCACAACCTATATATATATATATATATATATATATATATATAAAATTATAAAACAAAACATATTGGTGATCCTTTTACTATATGGGTAAAAAAGGCATAGGTAAAAAAAATAGATCATTTGTTGCGTGGGTAAATTGGAGTGCATTATGGACAAAAACAAAAAAAATGGATCTTTTTACTAATGTAAGTAAAAACAAATAAATGTTTTATTCCATAATTAAAGAAATTTTTTTTTTTTTGCAAAATTGGGCTCAAAATTATTTTGCTTCCGGTCAAACCAATGGGTACCTATATACTAGTGACTTATAACATTGTATAGTACCCAAAAGAAAGAGTACATAACACCCTTTTATGGCATCCAAAGAAGTATGTATAACTATGTATAACAAAGAATATAACTCACATTTCATTCTCACATTTTTAATATGCGATCTTCATGCAATCTTGATCAAGCATACCAAACTTCAGTTACTAAAACCCAAAATCCTATTTTTGGTAAATGGTTTTGTGTCAAAATCATGGTTTTACAAGAAAGTTGATTAATAAATAGTGGTGATGAATTTTTGAGATTTGATTGCATGGATATGTAGGAGACATCCATGTGCAAATCTTCCTTTTCAAACAAACATTTCCAACAAGATTCAATATTCCTTCTATAGAGATTTTAACTTCAAAGTGATTATGACCAAATTTAGTGAAATACATATTTCTTCATGGAAATTAGTTTTTGTTGTTTGACTCATACATTGTGATTAAGTTTGTACCTTTAGACATGATGATATGTTTTGTTTGCCAAAAACTAATTTCCATGAAGATTTCACTAAATTTGGTCATAATCACTTTGAAGTTAAAATCTCTACAAAAGGAATATTGAACTTTTTGGAAATGTTTGTTTGAAAAGGAAGATTTGCACATGGATGTCTCCTACATATCCATGCAATCAAATCTCAAAAATTCATCA
This sequence comes from Ulota crispa, assembly GCA_963920765.1. NCBI lineage: Eukaryota > Viridiplantae > Streptophyta > Bryopsida > Orthotrichales > Orthotrichaceae > Ulota > Ulota crispa. The sequence continues at coordinate 22,411,307 of OY987243.1, read as the reverse complement.
CCACTATTTATTAATCAACTTTCTTGTAAAACCATGATTTTGACACAAAACCATTTACCAAAAATAGGATTTTGGGTTTTAGTAACTGAAGTTTGGTATGCTTGATCAAGATTGCATGAAGATCGCATATTAAAAATGTGAGAATGAAATGTGAGTTATATTCTTTGTTATACATAGTTATACATACTTCTTTGGATGCCATAAAAGGGTGTTATGTACTCTTTCTTTTGGGTATTGTACAAGATTACATATACAAGATTACAATGGACCACAATAATTATAAAAGTACATGAAAAAAGAGTTGGTTCATACGGTTGTCTGACTTGTCTCTTTGTCTTTAGTTCTGCACAGAAATTGGCAAGAATACCATACTCTTTTTTTAACCCCTAAAGGACCACTTGTCCCTATGGGGACAAATGGGATTTTGGGCATGTACTTATGGCTAAATTGCTTTGTGTCATTTTTTGAAACTTTTATGGAAGATGAGGAATTCAAAGATCTGTGTGGGCATTTAATTTTTTCCTCATTTTGATACTTATTGAAGAAGCTAAAAATGAAATCATGAGAATTTTTGTTTGGCGGGCAGCCCAAAAACTTCTTAAAAAATTGCATTTTTTTAAATAAAAATTTGAGGTTAGTTCTTTAGAATTATGTATATGTGGGAAGCTTTGAATCATTCAATTCTAATTGATGAGATAAAAGCTATGAGAAATTTTAGTTTGCATGTAGGCATAGTTTTGAGATTTTCCACACCTACCCGCAAACTAAAACTTCTCATAACTTTTATCTCATCAATTAGAATTGAATGATTCAAAGCTTCCCACATATACATAATTCTAAAGAACTAACCTCAAATTTTTATTTAAAAAAATGCAATTTTTTAAGAAGTTTTTGGGCTGCCCTCTGAACAAAAATTCTCAAGAATTCATTTTTAACTTCTTCAATAAGTGTCGGAATGAGGAAAAAATTAGATGCCCACACAAATCTTTGAATTCCCCATCTTCCATAAAAGTTTCAAAAAATGACACAAATTAGTTTAACCCCTAAAGGACCAAGCCCTCATTTGGGGGACAAATGGGATTTTGGGCATGTACCTATGGCTAAACTACTTACCGTGATTTTTTGAAACTTTTATGGATGATGGGGAATTCAAAGATTTACGTGGGCATTTAATTTTTTTTGCATTTTGAAATTTGTTGGAGAAGTTAAAAGTGAATTTTTGGAAACCGGGCAAGGTCGGGCAGCCCAAAAACTTCTTTAAAATTTGCATTTAAAAAAATGGAAAAAATGAAATAGGTTCTTTAGACTTATATAGATGTGGAGAGCTTTGAATCATTCAACTTTGATTGATGAGATGAAAGTTATGAGAAATTTTTTGTTGAGGGCAAGTGTGATTTTGAGAGAAACCACACCTACTTGCAAACAAAAACTTCTCATAACTTTCATCTCATCAATGAAAATTGAATGATTCAAAGCTCCCTATGTATATATAAGTCTAAAGAACCTATTTCATATTTTTATGTTTTTTTAAATGCAATTTTTAAAGAAGTTTTTGGGCTTCCCGAGCTAGTCTGTATTTGGAAATTCAATTTTAACTTCTTCAATAAATGTCAAAATGAAGAAAAAATTAGATTCCCACTTAGATATTTGAATTCTACACTTTCAATAAAAGTCTCAAAAAATCACAAAAAGTAGATTAGTTGTAGGTACATGCCCAAAATCCATTTGTCCCCCACGGGGACGGTCTTTTAGGGGTTAACCATAAGTACATGCCCAAAATCCCATTTGTCCCCCAAGGGGACACTTGGTCCTTTACGGGTTAACTAGTTAGTCTAAGAAGACGTACATATATTGCAATGTTTCTTTTTTGGGCAATTTAAGGCCCAATTGCCTCAAAAAAAAGGCTAGCTTCAAGCCTATAGGAAAAAAAGGGGGGAGAATTTTCAAAAAATGCTAGACTACAATAATGAAAATCGCATTGCAGCCTAGGCTTTCATAAAATCCTTATCAAATTGAAAGTTGATGCCATCATTTTAAAATTATTTGAGCATTTTAATTTTTTTGAGGTGTTGCCTAATCCAATTCAATACAATACTTAAGTAATGACAATGATTATTTGGATGTTTTCAAAAAATGACCAATGAATAATATTTACCTAAAAAAAATCGCATGATGCTCCAAAAATCCATGCATTGGAACCACCTTCAGCTCCAACCAAAATAGGGGCGGAGTCAGCAAGCTACAAACCATTTTCAAAAAATGCCACCCAAGCATTCGTGAAAAAACCAAAAAAAACCCTGGTATACAGTAAACCAGCGGGGATATCTAGCTACAGAAAATGAATATTACTGTACGTACAGGATTAGTCAGTCACGTGCGTAAGAAAATTTGCAGAACGGGCATGATGGGCTAATCACGTGGCTCTCTTTTTGTCAAAACACATAAAATAGTGATCTCGGAGTCTCCAAGCAACGCTGAAAGTGCAAATACATGTTGGGAAAATCAACGTAAGGCTTTTGGTCAACTTCGAACTAGAAGGAAGGTTGAGCCATTTAGCTCGCGAAGACTGCACAATTTCTGGAGAATATTGGGTTTTGCATGAAATGATGACAATTGTGGAGTAGAAGCACCTGGGTAAAAATCCTAAGATACCTTGACTCCAAGTTACGACTTAAAACAAGCGTGACTGAGACTTTTTGAACCCAACTGTATTGGTATGGGGCTTGAATTTTGCACAATAATAAATGTGTAAGGTAAGGGCTTCACACTAGGGCAATCTCACGTTTAAGCCACTGGGAATAAGGGCAGAGAGCCAGAGACCAAAGAATGAGTGGCATAAACTTGAGATTGCCTCTGCGTGAGACTCTTAGCCTGCGTAAACATTGCTTGAAGAAAATATTGCGTGTCTTTATTGTTAGCAAAAGTGATGTTGCATAGCATGACACTTCACAATTTTTGTTGTTACGTTCATGAGTATAAAGCAATTGAAAATGCAAAAGATTTTGCTCATGCAATAATTATATAATATATGGCATATATGGGTATATGTATATGTATATGTATATGTATATGTATATGTATATGTATATGTATATGTATATGTATATGTATATGTATATGTCTATGTATATGGGTTTCACTAAAACACATTGGATCTTATGACCCTTACGCCCTTGGTTTGAGGGGTATGGAAATTGGCTCCGCTATTTGTTTTACCAACTAAGGCAAAAGTAAGAATCTTTGCTCCTATTTTGGAGTTGGTCACTTTTATTCCCTTGCAAGGTTCCTAAATAAAATTAGGGTTTCTAGATCAAAATGTGAATTTGAAATCCGTAAATTCAATCTCATGATGGTAAATTTCTAAACTCTTACATGTTTTGGCTAGTGAAAAAGCAAAAAAACTTCACCCTACCTCCACAAACAAGGTGTTAGAGCCATTAATTTAGCTTGAGATTTAGTGTGCTCCCATATATACTAGCACACATTCACAGGTTGTGTTAGTTGCAAGAGTTTCCTTCTTATTTATGAGGATGCTAAACTTGCTTGAAATTTTGTACAACACATATTTTAACTACTTAGAGGACTATTCATGTTATTATGGACTTTCAATGCCCTTCAACATTGAAGATTTTTTATCTTTTACATATGTTTTCCTCAAACTTTTGCATGTTTAATGATTTGGACATATCTCTTGATAATTTGCAAGTATCTCCCACTACTTTGCAAATCAAAACAATTTTTGGGATGTTAATTGTGGACTTTAGATGGCCCATATTTAGTTAGATGTGGCATGGTTTTTTATTTTACTCTTATTCTTTTTCTTCTAATTTCATAGTTATTCATTCAATAGGTAGGAAGAATTGGCATTTTGAGTATTGTTAACAAGATGAAATTTGAAAATTCTAGATTAACCCCTAAAGGACCGTTGTCCCTTTGGGGGACAAGTTGTACTTTGGGCATGTACCTATGGCTAAAGTACTTTGTGTGATTTTTGAAACTTTTATTGAAGATGGGGAATTCCAAGATCTACGCAAGTGTCTAATTTTTTCTTCATTTTGACATTTGACAAAGAAGTTACGCAAGAATTTTTGCTGCCTGAGGGAGGGAGGGCAATTTGGGCAGCCCAAAAACTTCTTTAAATTTTTTTTTCTTTTTTTCTTTTTTTTTTTGAAATTTTTGAAATTGGTTCTTTAGATTTTTTCATAGGTGGGAAGCTTGGAATCATACAATTTCAATCAATGAGATGAAAGTTATGAGATGTTTTAGTTCGTGGGCAGTTATGGATACTCTAAAATAAACTTTGAAGTCCTTTATTTTCCACAATTTTCAATATTTTGGCAAAAAATCTAAACCAAAGGAAGTAGATTGTTTATTACAACATTATACCCATTGCATTTTGCATTTTTTGTTAATTAAATTCTTGACAATTTACTGATTTGACTCATTCTCTACTTCTTTTTACTTACAATTTTATTCCATGTGTTGCATAGTTCCAATTGATTTGAAAATTCTTCCACACATACCTAAGTTGATCTTCTACACAAAAAAAATAATCCCCAACTTTGTGTAGAGCAATTTTTTTCATGTAAGAGTGGTTAAGGGCTTTTGAATTTTTTGGACTGCACGGAAAAAAGCCTTTTCTTTTCACTTCAGATGTAAATATCTCCCTCCTCTCCATATAGAATGACCTGATTTTTTTCCCACAAGTACCTCTTCTAGTCTGGGGCAAGATCCTATGGTTGGATTTCCCAGAAACAAACATAAAATCCCTTTTTACTAAACCTCCTAAAAGTGGCGATTTTTAGTGATTTCCATAGAAAAAATGGCTTGATCCTTTAAGGGTTAAAAACTACACAAATTTTTGAGTAATTTAATTAAAATATGTTTTGCTTAAAATACAAGAAAAATATGGGAATAATCAAGTCTAGCATGCTCACGAAACAAAATTGATTAAAATTGGGAAATGCAAGATTTTAGCTTGTGAGGCTAAAATTTCTCTCCAAATGCTCCCATCCTTCATCCCTCATCCTTCATCCATCTTTCTCTCTTCCTTTCACTAGAAGAAAATCATGCCCTAAACAAAATGGTTCACAACAACTGTAAATACCCTAAACATGCGTAGTTGAGTCATTATATAGTCATTTAGGACATTTGCAGTCGTTGTGAAATATGAACCAGTTGTTTAGGACACATTTTTCTTCAGAAATTTAAAGCTTTTCTTTCTCCTTTCACTCATTTTTCTTTCATCCTTCACCCTTCACCCTTCACCCTTCACCCTTCACCCTTCACCCTTCACCCTTCACCCTTCACCCTTCACCCTTCACCCTTCACCCTTCACCCTTCACCCTTCACCCTTCACCCTTCACCCTTCACCCTTCACCCTTCACCCTTCACCCTTCACCCTTCACCCTTCACCCTTCACCCTTCACCCTTCACCCTTCACCCTTCACCCTTCACCCTTCACCCTTCACCCTTCACCCTTCACCCTTCACCCTTCACCCTTCACCCTTCACCCTTCACCCTTCACCCTTCACCCTTCACCCTTCACCCTTCACCCTTCACCCTTCACCCTTCACCCTTCACCCTTCACCCTTCACCCTTCACCCTTCACCCTTCACCCTTCACCCTTCACCCTTCACCCTTCACCCTTCACCCTTCACCCTTCACCCTTCACCCTTCACCCTTCACCCTTCACCCTTCACCCTTCACCCTTCACCCTTCACCCTTCACCCTTCACCCTTCACCCTTCACCCTTCACCCTTCACCCTTCACCCTTCACCCTTCACCCTTCACCCTTCACCCTTCACCCTTCACCCTTCACCCTTCACCCTTCACCCTTCACCCTTCACCCTTCACCCTTCACCCTTCACCCTTCACCCTTCACCCTTCACCCTTCACCCTTCACCCTTCACCCTTCACCCTTCACCTCTTCCTTCTTCCATACTTCCATCTTCCATTCTTCCATCTTCCATTCTTCCATTTTTCGTTCGTCTTTAGTTTGTTCCACCAAATGTGATGAAACTAAGTTAAGGCGAGCAAGACACAGGGATCCTTCAAAGCCATCATGATTGAGCAAACAAGTCCCAGTGAGAATTCAAACAAACGTGGGAGTTAAAAAGCGTCAGGTGACGCGGGACACGCAAGGCTGGAACTCAACAGAAAAAAACCGAACGGCACAATCATGGACCCGGACAAAGTCATGTCAGTCAGGATGCCAAACTGGAGGGGAGCTCTGAACTGCAAGCAAGCTAGACAGCGTAGACTTTTCATGTAAAAGTGGCCCGGGGTCCAACTGTCAAAGGTTCAAATAGTGAGATGAGAATAAGATCCGAATCAGACAGCTTCCCCTTCGGCTTCCGCAAAACCGCTGGGGCAGTGGCCTTCATATCCATTCCCGACATGCTAATTGTGTTATTCATTAATTTGGGAAAATGATGGGTACCATTTTGTACCTCACCTGAATCCAGAATAGCCACCTTAATTTGAATTTGGGTGGCCACCTGAATTCTAGTTAATGAACTCTGTCAAAATTTCAGAAGTTAATGAACTTTTTGTCCAGAAAGATCATATTTTTTGAAGATATATTATATCTTATTTTATTGGAAAACAGTCAACGGACTCCCAAATCAATGAATATGGCGTTCTTTGAAAAAAAAAAGTCAGAAGTCTCACGTTGTACGCTTTTTCCCAAATTAACAAATAACATGTTGTTAGTAAACTTGGACTCCAAGTTCATTTTTTTTGTATTTTTGCTAGTAAGGTAGGAGGTTCTAAAAGCATGCAGGCTCTAAAATGGTGCACCTCCTCAAATGTATTTTGTTTGTACATGCTTTTTTTCATAGCCCTTCAATAATCAGTACAATGTACAGTGTCCTCCAAAAAGTCCTCATATAATGTCATCCTTGTTTTGCCTTCAAAAGAACTTTGCTATTTTGAAATGTAATTGGTATTTTTTATTTGAAGCAAGGAAATTTGATTCTTATGCAATCTCAACCAAGCCTACCAAATTTTGATTCTTTAAAACCAAAACCTCATTTTTGGAGAATTATTTTGTATTAAATTTGTGATTTTACATGATAATTGATTAAAAAATACTAGTGATGAATTTTTGAGATTTAATAGCATGAGTATGTAGGAAACATCCATACGCACATCTTATGCTAAAAAGAACGGTAGGCTTTCATAAAATTCTAATCAAATTGAAAATTGATGTCATCATTTTAAATCATTTGAGATATTGTTTAATCAAATTCCATGCAATAATAAAACAATGCCAACTTACTATTTGGATATTACTATCAAAAAAGGCCAATGAATGCTTTTTGCCTACAAAAAAAATCCCATGATACTGCAAAAATCCATATACAGGGGGATTAGGGGCCACCTTCAAGCTTCAACTCCAAGCAACGTTGTTACTTCAAGCAAGATGAGGCTGTTAGACAGCATTGACATGTGGCTAGGTGGGCGGATACGTCTATCCGCTCACATTTTTAGGATATTTTTTGGATTTTTGACCTAAAAATGGAAGAATCAAATTATAAGTTTTCATTTTTATTACATGATATGGCTTTAAATCCACATTTTGAATCTTTGACTTCATGTTGGCAACAATGAGTGTCACTAACATGTACAAAGTAAGTTTGTTTTATCATTTTGTATCATTTTTAAAGTCAACTATGAATTAACTTCACCAGATGGACCATGAATCCATGACCTCATTTGGATACTTTAGGCTTATAGTGTCGTGATGTAAATCATGACATATGGTAAAAATAAGGAAGTCATTAGTTTATAGTATGTGTGAGGTGTTGTATTTTTTTCCCTTCATTTGCAGTTTTATCTTTGAGTAGTAAGGTTTTCCCAGATACGGTTTTGATGAGGCAACAATTTTTAAGAAGTGTTAGTTAACTACGGTCACTAGAGTTTATTTTAGTGAAGGGATTCATAAACCAATGGTTTAGAATGACTTTTATTTTAGAATTAATTTTAGGTAAAATATTTCATAAACCGATGGAAGAAGAGGACATTTTATTTTATATTCTCTTTCTTTAGTATATATAGATGAAACCTTATTTGGAAGAGGGTGTCTTTTTTAGATCAATTCTTATTTGATATTTGAAATATATTTCTTATTTGTTCGTTCTTTCATATTGGATTTCATTTCTTTTTGAAGCTTTGATTTTGAGAAGAATTTTGTGCATACTGCCTGAAGCGCTCCTCTCTACTCAACAACGGGCCTGCAAGTTTCATACCATTTTCAAAGAATGCCACGTAGCCATTGGTCAGAAAACCAGAAAAAACCCTGTTTCCAAGGTAAGGCAACATAATTATCAAGGGCTCAAGGCAACCTAAATGCCATATTCACTGTCTGTAGCTAAATTCAATTAAAACTATCATATAACTTCTTCTGTTGACGGTTTCCTCATTAGTTCCAGAAGAGGTCTGCTGACTCTGCTGAGTCTGCTCCACCAAGCTACAGTTGACCACCGCATCGTCACCCTAACCAATACCCTGAAATTCATGGCTAGCCTTATAGCATTCAAGCGTACGGCAACCCTAAACCGCTGCGAAGTCCCCCAGCAGAATTCAAAATCATAGAAGTTGGCAAAAGAAGTTCGCCAGCTTGCTCACAAAGTAACAAAATCTCAACTCATTCAAACAATCAAATCTAAACCCATCAAGACCGGCAAGTTCAGACTTTTTATATAGTAACAAAATGCCAATATTCGCAAGTGCATGGTACGAACACCATGCATGCATGGGCCCATTAGCAGGGAGCACAGCCGTTGAGCAAGCCACCACGTACGCGTAATTCAACCCAGCCAAGGTCGTGCCTGTTGCTTTGCCCAGCTTAATTGACTTTTGTTTGCTGATGCCGCGTAAGCATCGCTTCTCCGATCTACCAGTTTTAGCAACAAGATGTTTATTAGCTTTTCTCAATTGACTTCGTTGCCAAACTGCCACCACGAGCTCACTCTCTGCAGCAGCTCTCAAACTCTCAACAATGGTAACGCGGCAGCAGAGCTGCTTGCACAACAATTCAGCTCAACTCTCAAGGACTCAGTTCCTGACTATTAATCACATCTTTGGGGTACAGTAGTGATTTCTATTGCTCGTGAGAAACTCATACAAGCGGGAGGTTGCAGATTTACTAGTAAGCGTTCGCTCCATCTCACTGAAATATCTAGCAATTAATACCGACAGGCGACAGTCTCAGTATGTCTAGAGTCTAGACATGGTCGGTCCCTTGATTGTCGACGTCTCGTATTGATTGCTCTTCTACCACCAGGCACCAGCTAATGAGATCTGATCTCTCTCACTGTGATCGATATATAGTGTACGTGTTGCAGATTTTCAGTGTCAATATTCCGGGTAGGAGGTGAGCGATTCGAGACGGCGAGTTTCTGATTCTAGAACTAGGCAACTAGGCTCCTGAATTTTGAACTGTACTAGTTGGGAAGTGCTTCTCAGAACACCATATTAGGTGAATTGGGAAACACAGTACATTCTGGGACTTTCGCTATTTCTGCCATTATGTATATATTAGCATATCACAAAAAAACCACAGCAAACTTTTACTAGTTTTCCTTGGTCAGTCTCAAGTCAGGAATTCTTCACATCTCTCCTGTGAGCAGTTAAACATTTCTGACTATTTCTTCTGTGATTTTTCCCTGTCACATTTCCCTCTTAGTACACAGAGAATTCATATTCAAATCCTTATAAGATAAATTGACAAGAACACCACATTCGTTAATTTGGGAAAAACAGGTGTCCCACTTTTTATTCCACCTTAAACCCACAAAGTTACTTTAAACCAAATTCAAAGGTATCAAGTTTAGTTTGAACCAGTAAGACTTTTTCCCTTGTAAATTCCTCCTCTCAAGTGAGGACATGTGTAGGTTTTAGGAGGCCACCTAAAACTTTCATATCAAAATCTGAAAATCCCCAAATGACCCGTTTTTCCCAAATTAACGAATATGGTGTTCAAGAGTTTGCTGTAAACTAGCGTGCATTTTTCCTTGTACAATAGTGACGTCTCAGTGATTGCCTCCAAGAACTTTGATAATTACCAACTTGTGAGCAGTAGCTATGCCTACATTTACTGTTGTGGAAATTAGGTACAAAATGGTCCCTCCGTTTTTCCCAATTTTCCTGATATGGTGTTTTCTGGGGCAAGAGCAGGAGGCCAGGCGCAGGTCGAGAGTTCGGGTTTCTAGACATGGCAAGTCGGCAGCGAAGATTGCTCTGCATCGGCGTCGTCCTGCTAGCGACGCTCATCCTTGCCGAGGCGCAAGCCATTCCAGCACCGGACCTGCCGACGCAGTGCAACAGCATAGAGCGGTGCTGCATGCCGAAGCCGTACCGAGGCACGCCGGGCATCCGGCAATACGAGCACGGCGACCCAGGCTCGCTGCCACGTCGGACACGCCGTCCCGTGCATCTACTCACAAAGTTCGAGACCGCAAGGCTGGAGAAAGCGTACGAGCTGCTCCGAGCACTTCCAGACTCCGACCCGCGCTCTCTGCACAACCAGAACAATCTGCACTGCCTCTACTGCGACGACGCGCTCTTCTACCCCGGGCAGAAGTACCCGCTGGAGATCCACAACGGCTGGTTCTTTCTGCCGTGGCACCGCATGTACTTGTACTGGCATGAGCGCATTCTGGCTAAGCTGCTTGACGATGACACGTTCTCGTTGCCGTACTGGGCCTATGATAACGCCCAGGTCACCGAACCGCTGGCTAATACGTTGCCCCTGGCGTATGCGAAGAAAAACTCCAGCTTGTGGGATGTGAATCGAAACAACTGCTCGGAGCCTCCGTTTGTTATCGACTTGGATACCCGCGGTGGAGGGTGTACTCCTAAGACCGCGGATTTCCTTCGCGTGCAGAATGACCGGTTGATGTACTCCCAGCTTGTCATTGGCGCCCCCACCCCCGCTCTCTTCTTCGGATTGCCTTACAGGTAAAAACCAAAAATCCCGTTTCTGGATACAGGTAAAAACCAAAAATCCCGTTTCTGGATACAGCTACAGTTGAAATTTTAATATTCTCTGTAGCGAAACTTTGTATCCAGGTCCAGTATGGTAATTATATTGGTTTTTCTAGCTGAGTTTTCTAGTCAATTGTTGTGGTAATGCCAACTTGGATTGTACGAGTGTTCTCTCGGCCTGCAAGTCGAGTACTGCTATTTGTTCAGAATCTCGCTAATGAACTGCATTTCCAAGTGAGTTAGTGACTTACTCGATCGTCGTAGTGACTCTCCCTTGAAAACTAAGAAACACCATGTTAAGTAAATTGGGAAAAAAATACAATTTTGGGACTCTTGGATATTGTGTTTATTTTTGAAGAAGAAGATTCATTTTAAAAAAACACAAAATTCAAAAGTCTCAAAATTGCATACTTTCCCAATTTACTTAATATGGTGCTTAGAGTAGAAGTCTCATAGCAGGTTTGTAGTTTGAAAGGGAATACCAGGGAGTATTAGAAGTCTCATAGCAGGTTTGTTGGTTTGGGAGGGGACACTAGGTTTGGTGACTTTGGTGGACTTGGGGGAGGGACGCTCGAGGACCAGCCACACGGGCCTGTACACGCGTGGGTGGGGAACCTAAACGCTAAACCGCCGCTGAAGCCGTTGGACGACATGGGGAACTTGGGTAGAACAGCGTTGGATCCGGTGTTCTATGCGCACCATGCAAACATTGACCGCATGTGGTGGCTGTGGCGCAACAAGTTCCCCGGTGGGAATAGGACGTTCCCCATGGACCTCGACTTCAACGCCTCGCAGTTCACGTTCTACGATGAGAACGCTAATCTCGTGAAGATGAACGTCTCTCAAGTTCTTGACCACAAACCCCTCAAGTAAGCAACTCCACTACCATTCACCAATCTCTCACATTTGCACTCCCTACAGCTCAATTTATGCCACCTTTCTCTAAACATGGACTTCCAAAGTCCTGCAATTGCTTTGGTTAGCAAAGTATTGGGAAATACTTGCATAACATGCAAAGATGCTTGCAAAATATTAAAAGGTACATTCAAATTAGAAGAGATGCAAAACTTTGGGAAAAAATTATGCAAAAATCTCCAAGGTTATAAGACATGGAAAATTGGTAAACTTAAATTGTGTCATCCACTCATGCTTGACCTTTGTTTTAAGGAAAAATGTCATGGATACTTCTTAAGTTTGCAATATTTACGTAGATACCCCTCTTATTTAGAGTTTACACAAATATTTTTAGACCAAAAATTTTAGGCTTTTTATTTGTTGTGCTTGTACTTCCTTCATGACCAATGTTGAAAAAGGGAATGTAATGAAACAAAAAAGAAGCAACTTGCACACAAAGGAAGAAGGGAAATGACATGCACAATAAAACAAACACCTGAAAGTTTTGGTCCAAGATATTTGTGTAATTTCTGAAAAAGCAGGGATAGATACCTACGTAAATATTTGCAAACTTCAGGAGTATCCTTGAAATTTTCCCTTGTTTTAATTAACCCTCTAAAACAGCTTGGGAATATGAAGCATGTTGGTTTAGGGCTTTTTTTGAAACCAAATGGATCATGACAAATGAGATCAAATCCTACAACCGTTAGGGAAAAAACCTGTTGTTAAGGAATTTGCAGTTGTTATCCCGCGTTTAGCCATAGCAGGAATTGGCTCTTTATTAGTACTATCTCAATTCTCAATCATAATACCTTGATTGGGACTCTTTACCATGTCACCTCACTTTTTGAAAAGGGCTATAATTTAATTTTGGACTTTGGACTCATTGCAACTTTCTGATTTCACATGTTCTCTTTATTTTGTAATCACCTCATACTTCTGATTCAAGTAATAAATAGTTTGGTATATGGGGTTAGGAGGTTTAAGATCTGATTGGGAGCTAAATGATATCAATGCAGGTACACATACGAGGAGTTAGCCACGCCGTGGGTGACAAACGGAGTGAGCGAGGGGGAGGAGAACTCCATAGCCCTTTGCAACCCGCTGTCAAAGACCGCCGTGAACGCCTTGATAGCCGACTCCACCAAGCACAAAACCTCGCAATTGCTCGGCAGTCTCGAAGCCATCACCTTCAAAATCAAGCGCCCAAAGCGCAGCCACGTCGGCACCGAGGTTCTAGAGTTCTCCGGCATCCGAATCCCCAACATCTCCGCCCAGGCGCACTGGAAGGCGTACCTGTTCTACCCACAGGTCCAGGTACGTCAGGCTTTTGCTAGAATGCTTTAATTGCCCCCCCCCCCTGCTCATGCTTTTTAAACCATGACCCTGTTTCTTTATTGATCAGATTCTGCAAATTTCCCAGTTTAAGTTGTAAGTCTTCGACAATAGTCTCATATCATATCAAATTTCCCTGGAGGTGTCTCAGATTTGCACCAATCCTCAAAATAAGACATTTGTGTAGATTAAGTGATTAACTGCTTAAAAGGAAACTTAAGTCTGCTTAAGAGATGGCAAATGCTGAGATTTGTATCAGGGAATTCTGAGACTCACATACCATATGAGAGTCCCTGAACACCATACTCAACATAGAGACTATAAGAGTATAGGGTGATTCAAAGTTTGGTACATTTTTCACCGAAGTCTGCTTGTCCCACAAGAGTAAATTCTAGATTTCTAGAAGTAACGCTGTATTAAGTCATTTGAGAAAAATTGCAACTTTGGGACTTTTGGATTCTCTTACATTCCAAAAGTCCCAAAATAACATCTTTTATCAAATTACTTAATATCAATATCAAGTTAAATGGTTTCAAAAATTGTTTGCAAGGTAGGTTTCTTGTTGTTTTCCTTAGCCCATGCTGCACTTTTTGGCCTTATTATGGTGACCAAAACGGGGATAGTTAAGTATCATGTTCAAGATGAATGCAAATCATTACCAAAACATACCATTTTGTACAAGTTTTTGTAGTAATGTGAATTAGTGGGACAAACATCAAATAGTAGTGGAGTTATTGTTTGTTAAGAAACAAAAAGTGAGTGTTAGAATTTGAATGAAGCAAGATGAATCAATGACATGGATGATTATTGATAAGAATCGCAATGCGTGAGTGCAGGCCTCGCAAGGTGCTGAGTGCCCAGAGTATGCGGGGACATTTGACTTCCTGCCGCACGTGGGGCAGTCCAAGTTCAACCCAAAGCGAGTGTGGCGCGTGGCCATAGGGCCCAAGCTACAACAGATTGGCAAGGACTACGTCGACACCGTCGTTGTCACCGTTGTGCAAACTTCTAAGCCCCCAGGCCAGAACCTCACCTTCAGTCGAGTCCGAGCCTTTTACGACTTGAGCCCCGCCGTCTCTTACTAGTTAATTACTAGCCCTTCCAATTCCCTCCTCACTAGCCTTACAAGTTCCTGCACTCAGCACTCTCTCAATTTGTCGATGCCCTTATAAGCCTTCAACCTGATCCATTGCTTTGGGGATCAACAAGATATATTAGTCATTCTTTATATTTAGTCTTGAAAAGTCTACAATAGTAGTGGTTGGGGGGAGCTTTGTTACTCAATTCTCTCTCTTTGCATTCTTTATACTAATTACTTAGTTGATTAGTTTATGGAGTGAGCGTGTGCTGCTTACAATTCTTGTGTAGACTCATGCCCTTAACGATAGGCTTTTCTAAAGATTTCTTAAGTCATTTTCATTTAGGTTTAAGTTGGATTTGTTTATTGTTTTCTTTTCTTCCTAAATGTTTTCTTTCAGAATGATTTTGAACACGGTAGATTTGAATTGTATTCTTCAAGTGGCTATTGTTTCCAAAAAACTATTACTTTCTACATTGGTAGGTCACTGGGCTATTCAAACAAGTGGTATTTTTGGTACTTTTCCAATTGTACAACTTTTGAACCCAATTTGATCAACTCAAATGAATTGGTTCACCTTTATTGTAAGAAGTCTAATATTTACTCTTCTGTGTGATATTCATTCTTTTTTTGGCTCTTTGAATAACATCACTCATAATTGGAACAGTTTGCAAAATATTACCACTTTACCCACTCTTATCTTTGATTATCATTTTGCGCTTCTACCTTTAACACCATATTCATTAAATTGGGAATTTTGTAACATTTTTGGGATTAAGTTGACCAACTTAAATTGACCATTAGGGTACAACTTGGGAATTTGGTTTTCCCAATTTAATGAATATGGTGTTCTTTACTAGACTCATAGAGACTCACACATACAAAAAGACAAACACAACACTTATACCATACTCTACGTTCAATGGTTTTATGTGTTGAGAGATGGAGATGGCTCTATCAATGAAATGCTATCACTAATGTATAAAAAATAGAGTTCATCCATATACATTGTAACAATGTATCAACTACGTGTGTTCAATACATACTATTGTACCAAAAGTAAATCTTGTATACAATTCTTTGTTTGAGTCTTAGTCTTACCACAAGTCATTGGTGTAAGGAAAGAGAAAGTTTTAGGAGATAATTGTTGAAACTTGTAGGGAAATGTGGGATAGTTTGCAAGGAAATGCATAAGTTACAGCTCTTAAAATTTTCTTTTTGGAGGATTTTGTGTATATTGTTTATGTTCCCATATTGATAGTTAAGGTTGTCATGTTGGCTAGGTTTGGATCCTTGGGAAAACCCATTGGATATGTCCAATGCAGACACTTAAGCCACCTAGTTCACCTTTGGACAAATATAAGTTTTGATTTTGAGTTTGAAGTAACCCATTTATGACAACCCTCACCACTTAAGCTACTCAACATTTTCCATGCAACATCAATTTGAAGCCCTAAAATTTGATATAAAAAGAAGTGCAATTTTCAATAATTTACAAGTGTGTGCATTCACATCTATTCTTGCTACTCGCAAAATTTAGGATGAAGCAAGGGCTTATAGAATTTTATAAAAGTCACCAAATAGCAACTACCTACCAAAAAAAGAGATTTTGTCATTGCATGTTTGATCAAATGTTATAATATCCCATCTCTCACGGTCAATTGTTCCCAAAACTTGTAAGCCGTTTTCTACAGAGATGTTCTCTTGTTTTCAAAGGTCACTTTTTGGGGAACATCCAATTAATTGAGATACAATGTATCAAAGCTGTAGGTCTCCCAAAACCCTAGTTTTGGTGAAATGGCATGGGCACTCAAGGGTTAACCCTTGAACAACACCAAAGCCCTTTGCGGCCATGTATACGGACGTATTTGAGCTGTTCTAAGGGCTTTCCAATTTTTTTAATGCACCCCCATCATACAACACTTCAATATGTATGGTTGTAACACTTCATTTCTAGCTGATTCAAACTTCTAAATACTGGTTACGACCGTAATTGGTATCGTATCTCCAGAGCCCATGTGACGTTCAGGGGTTAAACAAAATAGTTGAACAATACGAACCATGCACAAATGCTTATTCAGACGCTCTTACATTTAGATCTCATACTTCACAACACTCATGAAATACACTGATTATTATTGCCTTGATGAACTGGGACAATTGTGCAGGAAAGAAGCTGCGTTACACGTGGTACCTGGGAGCTGACACGGCCTCATGCAGTCCGATATAAAAGCATGAAGACCACCTGCAGACACTTACTCCATAGCATATGCAAAAGTGACACCCCAAAGTTCTAAAGCTGGCTCTCCAGCAAATTCCACCAGATCATGCTAACACTAACACTCCATAACACTAAAATAATACGAACTATTCCATCTACTTTACCAACCGCCAAGGAGCTACTGTTATAAGGGTGATTTTCTCCAGATGTACGAAAGCCTACGTTTAACTTTAACAACAAGATGATATGACTCATCTAAATCAGCGTAACCATATACTAAGTCGCTCAGTAAGATAAGCTGCCAACAACAACAAAAAACATACTCTAGGATAATAGCCCTAGAAACCGAACAGGTCCACTTTAGAAACCACAGTAACCTTTAATCCATTTTGACGATTCCAATACCTGCTTTTTCCTGCATACGCCACAAAAAAGAAGCACCTCCAGATTTTCAAATCGTTCTAACATCAAACAAAGAAAGATTGTGTGAGTGAGAATTTCTTTCCACACTATGCAACAGACTATAATTCGCCCTATCAGATTTGTCTTTTAACAGAAAATGTGGGTGCTCAAGGCTACCTAGATCTTGAATTGTTGAGTACAGTTAAGAATTCAAGCTAGGCAGAGTGATTTCTGATGTACTCGGTAAATCTTCACGTGCAGGATGCTATAAAAGGAGAGAGGGTGGTCTTGATATTTCCGAGATCAACTTCTGTCACCCAAATAAAAAACATGAGTCGGATTTTACTTACTTGAAAGAGGACAATTTCGTTGTGACCAAGCAGAGCTTCATACATGGTCAAGGAAACCAATAGGAAGAGTTGAACGTGAATGAAGTCTGCACTTGCTCCAAAAAGTGATAGATTCTTGGCTTCTGTTGAAGACACTGTAATTGAGTAGGTCGACTCAGTGACATATTTGCGCACACCAAAGAAGATACCAAGAGCTCAGACATATACTCCAGAGCTACATCTGGGATATCTCTCTTCATATAGTTTGCAAGACACATGTGAATCGTGATGGTGCTCCTCTGGTCTGCAATAATAGATGAATAAAGACTAAGCTTGCCTGCCTCAGGTGAGTAAACCTGCAGCGAACACACGTATGAGGTGATGATTTTCCGGTGAGAATCTAAGGTAGCTGAAACGGAGCACTGCCATAGAAACTAGTAAAAGAAACTCCTGTGCCCAGGGATACTACCTTCATCAAGGAAGAAAATTTTCAAATTCTGATCGATACAACTGTGGTCAGCAACGTTCAAAAGCACGCAAAAAGAACACTCAAGTAACAACATATCTCAAGTACCGTACGAACTTACCAGATATTATCATCTATCTTATGACACAAAGGGGTCACGTGAATGATATTGCCCTGGCATCTGCTGCTGATACGGTTGCTGCTGGCGTTGAAGAAACATCAGCTGTTGTCGCTGAAGCTGCAACTCAGCCTGAGCCTTCACTTGGGCCTGGGTTTCATCAATGGACTTCTGCTTATCAATGTAGGTCAGCTGAGATTCAGGGCTATAAGGAGATTGTGCTTGAAATTGAGGTGCGTTGAATTTCCGATGATGTAAAGCCCCCATACCTTCAAACACAAGGGAAAACCCTTTTAGCAGGACAAAATTGAACATGCCTGTACAAAAGGTTATGTCTATTTGCGCTACAATGCCTATTCAATAATTAAAACGCAAACAGTCATCTTTGATAGAGAGCTCCCAGATTAAGAAGCACGCTATTACCTGGAAAAGGAAAAGGTGCACTGTCAAAGCCTGTACTTCTGGACATGTCATCACCTGCGGACCACATACTCCGGCTGCTACTATTTGATTGAGATTCTCCAGAATAACCGGTCTGAGAAGAAACTGGCTGTATACTTCTAAAATCATCCAACCACCCATAATCATCGACGTTGTAATCTCCTCTGTTAGGCTTCTGGCTTTGGAAAGTGTTAGGTGGCTGAAATATCCCTTGGGAGGTGCCCAAATTTGGTTTTGCAGCAGATTTGCCAGGAAGTGGTCCAAAACCAGGTGGGGGACGCATTGCAGGCTGAGTAACTCTACCAGAAACAGGGAGGTCTTTCACGCCCCAGCTGGTATTTGTTGTTGCTGTTACATCTCGGTTACTTGCAATAGGGTATTTTCCTGATTCAAACCCTAAAGATGCCTCAGAAGAGGTAAATAGAGGAAGAGTGCTTGAATTCGGAATGATCTGTCCATTGAGGCGGTCATTAGGGATTCCACTAGAAACAAAACCTGATGCCCCAGACCTGTTTCCTCCCTCTGTGACTGCTGTGAGCGCAGCCATAGATGGTTTCGTGTCAATCCATGTCGGTCTGCTTTCCAATGTTTCACGATCTGAACTCCACAGTGATCGAGAATCATTCTGGCTTTGAGACGCTACGACTGAGCCTGCAGCCACTCTCTTGTCTGGGAAATTTGTGAACACACCTTTCTGACTTTGAAACCATGTATCGGCGCTTGAAGGTGAATACTGAGGTGCATCAGTATACTGATCCAACCAGTTTCCCGAGCTTGCCGCTGACGAGGTCATTATGGGAAAATCACGAGATCTTGTCACAGGAGCCACGTTCCCCGAGGAATTCAGACCAGATAAGCGCAGAGTTGAAATGGCAGCTGCTGCATCTGGAATCAATGGAGTCGATCCTGCTGAAGATCCTGTTACAGAAATCAAGGGCATAGGAGCTGCAAGGTCAACTAAACCGCTCTTCGAGGAAGCCATAGCTACGCTTGCATTCAGAGGGTAGCTGCCTTGTACGGCAGAATAGTGGGCTTGTCCTGGACTCATATAGTAAGGTACCTGAAACTTTGTCGCAACTGAGCCTGACTTCACATCCGCTACACTCTCCGGGAGCCAAGGATTTTTGCCAGTAATGCTGGGCATGGAGGTAGTCTGTACAGAAGCTTCAGAAGTGGGTACTGTAGAGAAGTTGAAGGACGAATCAGTACTATCAGAGTGAGAAGGCTCGAGCGGGGCTTCAGAGGCAGGCGGTTTAGGGTTATTCAATGGTTTGAAAACTATTACTTCTTCGTCCTCTTCTTCAGTTATTTCTTTCACAGGAATCCTGGCTAGATTTTCTGCTTTCGAGTGAATATCGCTAGTAAGAAAACTGCTAATCCCATTCTCATTTTCCTCTACCTCCAAAGTGAAAGGAATATCTTCAATGCCAATATCAATCTGTTCCTCGTCCTTTCGCTCCTGTCTTGCCTCTCCAACCAATATGAACCTATCCAACTCCTCATCATAGCAAATGCCTCTGTGTGTACTTTCTAGGGCGCTGGCAACGGCTTTCCCTGCAGCCAACAGTCTCTTAATGCGGACTTTGAACTGCTTATCTCCTTTTACTTCAAGAAAAGCTGCTTTAGAGTAATCTAGAGCAGTCTGAGCAGGAGCAAGAGGAATAAACCCTTGCAGCTCAAAATCCTCCCCAAGCGCAGCACCTCGTTCATTCTCAACCGCGCCACCAAAGTCGTCAAACCCGTTGTTTGGGTGTAACTCTTCATTGAACGTCTTCAAGAAGCGGTTAAGCAGCACCAAGCACTCTGCCCAAAAAGAGGCTCTTGCATTGGCTTGATCAACGTCAATTTCACTTCCAATCGCCATTTCGGGTCGGCCAGCTAGCCACTCCATAAACATGAGTAACGCAGGAAGAAGCACACTTCGAGATGGGTCTTTTGATTGACTACAGCGATGCATCAGACGACCAGCAAACTCAAAAGCTGCTGTCAAGGCATGCTGAAAAAGACCAGACCTCTGCAGAATATCTGCATAAGTTGGCTGGTTTGCCGCATCCGCACTCCAATTGATATTGTGGACAGTAAATATCAGAATAGCTACAACTTGAATAGCACAGGACGGCCCGGCATTTCCCATGGTTGTTCTATTTTGATGATCAGTCCCTACTCCAGCCTCCAGGGTGAAATTGTTTCCAGCCAAAAGTTGCTCCAGGTCATTTAATGTTTCCAGATAGACTTGCGAAAAGGTCTCCAGGCTGCATAATACATCAGCAAATGATCATTCTTTTAATAGAAACATTAAAACATTTCAGAAATTGAGACCAATGACGGTGCTGTACATCAGCAAAAACATACTTTCAAACTTCATCGAAGACGCAAGGAGCTTCATGTGCATTACCTGGTGCGTGTGAACAGTATTCCGTTCATTCGCACAAAACGAATTTGAAAGTTTCTCCTCAGTTCGGTAGGTTTTGGAGGGTTTGCAACAATATCTGCGTTCTCTAGATTGACATCTTTTTTAACTAGCTTCATTGTTCCTCTGCCATTAGATAGATTCCGGTCACCCCTGAGAGCAACACCAGCTGGCGCTACCTGTGATCCCGCTCCAGGTACAGCATTCTTCGACGCATGTAGCTGACTATACTGAATCCGATTCTGCTAGCAAGAAAATTAGAGAAAATTAAGCTTCTAATTGGCTGCAAAACTAACCATATATTCTGTGAAGCTTCAATGCATTCAACTGATTTCAAGTACGAATAATATGCACTACTAAGTCAACAATTACCTTTTCAAACAGAAGAATCAGATTGTCTCTGGCGGTGAGGAATGGCGTTTCCACAGCAAGGCTACGGAAATATCGATAAACTGCAAGGAGTTCATCACTGATATATGTGGCCAACACTGCCAACTGCCAAAAGGACTCTGAATATCAATAACAAAGTAGAGAAGATCCTATCTTTGTTATCTTCGCTCCTGCTGTAAGAAAGTCAGAGAAATCTACAATATGTATCTAGAATATGCCGTAAGATAATGATCGAGCAAGCCCAGATGAACACGCTCGACCTACAAGTGCAGGGCAGTAATCCAGTGAAAGAAAGCTCTATGCATCCTCTAATAACTCGCAATTGACACCAAAAAGACAAATCGCTACAAGTGACAGAGAAAAATTTGTGAAGTCACAAATCCATAATCAAATGAGCAAAGTCGAGGAGAAATGACAAGCACCTGATTATGCGGATTACCACTCGAAGGCCACAAAGAAGCTGCCTGCAGATAGTATCCAGCAGCGACAGAGAAGTCGATAGAACGAGTATCCTGAGCATTTCCATGCACTTCTTTGTACCGGGCTAAGTCCCCCAAGAATATTAAACAACGGTGGCATGATAGCTGACATCGTTTCACTCTCAACCTTCGCTCCTTGTCATCTCCAACCGTGGATACAAGATCACTGCTCTCAAATGTAGAGTAATCCTGAGGCAGACCGTTCTTAGCTCTTAACTTCAAAATAAGATTGTGGTAGAATCCCGTAACCTCAGCTAGAAAGCTCTTGAATGCTGCTAGAATTTTAAGGACAGAATCCCTTTGCGTTCCGCTCTTATTTGTTGCAACAGCATAATTAATCTTCTTAATTTTAGCTCGGAACTCATCAATCTGTTTGTAATGGAGACGCCAAATTGCTTGCTCCACTTCATAGGATTCAGCAAGTTCATGATCGTCAAGGATGACTAATTCATATTTCTCTCGAAGAGAATTCTGTAATGACCGCACGCTCGAATCAAACGGCCCCTTCACCTGAAGCAATGTCCTCAGCTGCTTCTCTAGCTCCAGGGCCTGCAGGACCAAAGATACAGAAAATGCTTTCATTGTAAATAAAGCCAGAAAATCTTGAGAATAAAGCAAAATCCGAGACCAAGTTCAAGGATTCATCGAAAAGCTTCGTTTACCAAGCCTCCAATCTATATTAATCCCAACAAACTTGTTTCAATTAAATCGACTAAAAATAGACATGACAAGAAAGCAAGAATATGCAGAACTTTAACTTTTCAGGACAAACAGTTCACACCGATTGTGCACCCTCGATAAAAACGAGAAAAAGAAAAAGAAAAGGAAAAGGCAGAAAATTGAAATCATTAGGAATTCAACACGTTGAAGTAAACAATGTAGAGTATTGCTAAATTCGAGACAAATCTGAAGGGAAAACCTTTTACAAGTGCTGGCTTCAACTACACATAGGCTTTATCGAAATTCGAAGGAAGTTCGGTGTCTATACCTAAATGTAGATCAATCAAGAGACTTGCATGTACTTATAATAAGACAATCAATTGTAGGAATAACCACTGCAGAGGGCGTTTCTACCAAGACTAATTTTCATAAACATATTATTAATCTGCAGACCACATTAATCAGGTAACCTACAAATTCAATGATCAATTTGACCTAAAGCAAGGCAAAAGGAATTCTGAAAGGCCTTTAACCGTTTTACAAGTTATCATCCTGTTCTGACATGAAAACACAAATAATAATAAAGAGATGCTCCCAGCGTAACGAAGATTATCAAGACATCATAATAAACAACGCTAATATCCAATACCTCGATATTCTAAAAAAAAACGACAACAACCTACTAACATAATTCAACGTCTGATTCGAATCTCCGCCTTCTTATTCCAAATCAGTTCAAAAGAGCAGACCGCTAATTTACGTGACCCTAACTCCATCCGTGAGGGCGATATTCAAGACGAATTTTTTAACCAAACCAAAACATAATCAAACTGCTACCCTCAATTCGCCACAAACCTCGGCAAAACCGCCAGATTGAAGGAAACAAACTGAAAATTCGCAACGGAGACATATTCTTTTGCCACAATATTTTTGAATTTAAAAACAGGATGAGAACCGGTCAAAAAACGAGAAAAGAAAACGGTACCTGGTTGTGATGATGCTTAGCCAGAGCGAGCGGGGAAGAAGAAACCGGCGCGGCGTCACTTAGCAGGCTCATCATCCATTCCTCGCACACAGCAGCCTCCACCTGGAACTGAAGAGCGCCTCGGATGGAACGCGAAACCCTAAAAGCTTTCCCGGGCGAGAGCGGAGGCCACAGGTGATGAAAATTGGCGATAATTGGATTGGGAGAGACGCGATTCAAAGGCTTGTTGAGGTGGTGGAGAGCAGGAGGGGTTAAGGTAGCAGGTCGGCCAGGCGATGCAGCGAAGAAGAGCCGGCGTCGGAGGGTGCGGAATACGAGGTCGGTCAGCAAAGGCGATGGAGAGAGACGATGATGAGGGCATCGTCGTTCGGCTCCGACTTGGTTTCCACCGGCTTTAGGCGTGGTGAACCCCATGACCGGGTGGCCGGTGCCCGTATGTGCACGCTTGGCCGGCGACTGAGGGTCGCTTCACTCCACGTCCCACGTCCCGTCTCTGCAAGTGCCACCTCAACATGAGATCTCGTCTTCATTGGGTTATTGAGGGCCAAAAGGAGTAAGGTAGTGTGCTCATAAATAGACCATCAAAGGGTTGAAACTGAATTTTTGGGAGGTGCAACTTCTTGAAGATTTTTCAATAATTTTTCCTTGAAAGATAAGAGGAATTGACATCTAACTCAAGTTATTACATATTTTTTGGAGTTTTTTAGAATTAGTTATGAAATTTTAAAGTGGAAAGGTCATAGGTTTCTAAAATGGTTCACCTCCTCAAATGTACACTACTTGTACATTGTTGAATCTTATGAAAAGAACATGTACAAACTCAAGACATTTGAGCAGGTGAATCATTTTAGAGTGTGAACCATTTTAGAGCACACTACCTTACTTAAATAAAAAGGGAATTGATATGTGCACACCGGGTTGATATATGCACACCCCCTTGGGGTAAATTATTGATTTCTATCATGAAAAAGTTGAATTTGAGAATTTTGAATTCAAATTTGGACTAAGAGACCATGGTTTAGTCTAGAACCGTAAAAAAGGTTGCAATTGAACAACACTCAATGAAAAAGCTTATCTTTTTTCATAAACAAAAGTAAAAGTAACACTTTTTCCCCTAGCTAAGTTTTTTCATTGCCGGTAGTGTTCAATTGTATCCTTTTTTATGGATAAAGACTAAATCATGGTTTATAAGTCCAAATATGAATTTAAAATTCCCAACTTCAATTTTTTCATGATAGAAATCTATAATTTACTCCCTAGGGGGCTGTGCATATATCAACCCCACGGTGTGCACATATCAATCCCCTAAAAAATCATGGATAGTTTGTCTAAAAAATAGTTTGTAGACTCATTTAGCAAAATTAAATGTACAATGGTGATTCAAGTTAGCATAGGTTAAGATTTGTATTTAAAAAAATTCCATTTAGCATAGGTTAAAGTTTCTACAAAAAAAAATCCATTTGTAGCATTTGCACTTTTGTTTTTGTTCAAATTTAACTTTGGTTAAACTTGTACTCTACTTTATTTTTAAGTGAAAATTGAACTAAAAATGGACTTTTGTCCCCCTTGCCACCTGTTGTCACAAGTAACAATAGGATGACAAAATGATCAGGTTGTGTGTGGTTTTTATGGTGGCACTTGGACTAAAAGTTGGATTGAGTAAAATGGTCAAATCAAACCTTGAGTAAAATCCCACCTTTTGAGATGTCAGAGTTTCAAAAAAAATATTGTCATATAAGTAATTTGTTGTGAAATTTGGAATATGTTGTGAATTGTCAAGTTTCAACATTTGGCTTTTCATCAATTACATTTTTTTTTTTTGTGGGACCTGGGATGTGCCAGGGCATAGAGTGATCAACCTCTTGTTATTTATGATTGGCTCTCAAAAACGAATTAACTTGTGGTTCTTAATTTATTTTTTTGTGTAAAGCAAATTGTTCACTTATAAGGGGTTACATTGTTTTTGAGTTTTTTGTAATGAAGATTTCAATTATTTTCTAATAGCTGGGTTTGAATAATTTTTGAACACGCAATATGATATAATTTCTTTTTTCTTGTTTAATAATCACTGTCTTAAATTTGTTTACCATGATAAGATGATTTTTTTCTAGAAAATGGATCTTTGTCAAATACCAGTTCAAATTATAATGCTATGGGCAAATAAATGTAATGAACACGAATACCAAAATGTTATTTCTAGCTAAATTTTGTATGATGTACAAATAAAGCATTTGCTAACATCTAATGACATGTCAAACAAGAGTACAGTTTAACTCTATTGCAAAATAATGGAATTCAGTAATTTCACTCCACCAAGACAAACTACTCAATGTCAATTTCAACATAATGATCATAATGCACATAAAATATCCAAATCTCAAATTTGTAATTACCCATAATTAAATTACACCGATTTTCAAGAGTATCAATAATCGTGATTTCAAAGGTATTATAATGAAATTCTTACAACTAGACCCAAATCAACAATAATGATGAAAATATGGAACACTCATATCTACATGATGATTTTTGGGGAATATTTGATTTAGATTTAGAGAGTGGAATTTTGTATTGACTTGGATTTAGGTCAAACAAGGGTCTAAGTTTGAATTCAAATTTTGAACATGCACCACCAAATTTTAATTCAAAAATCTTGTGTTGTTAAATCAACACCTTGCCTTGACTTTACCTTGAATTAGCATGTAGACTCAACCTATTAAGAAATATTCTCAAAAACGGCATAATGAATTTGTCCAAAGAAACATGAAATTGCACTAAACAATGAGGTAGATACATAATAGAAACATTTAAATATTGTAGTTATCTTATCAATTGCAACTCTTAAATGTTCCAAAAGTATTTCTTTGCAATCTCATGCAATCAATCCTTACCTATTGTGTACAACAAGAATCTATAAATTCTTGCTATGGTTGGCTATAATAACAAGTGGGTCATTATGATTGGACTTGTCTCCATTAAAAAGATACAAGTATAAAAATGATGTAGCTACTAAAGTGAAGAAATAGGTGTAACAACATGAGCATACCTAGTTTTTTCACACAAATAATTCTTTGATACTATTTTCTCATATGGTAAATAAAATGCACTTCTTGAATTTGTTTATCTTCAACTCACTAGTCCAATTAAAATCTATACTTTTCTAAGCAAATTGAACTTCTAAAATCAATATCCATACAACCAATAAGGTACTTCACACCCTTACTGTTCTCTCACAAAATATTTTTCCTCAAACACAATTTTTTCCACCCGCTTTTCCCTACAAAAGAAGTAGTATCCTTCTTAGAGGTTTTTAAGCCGATTTCTTAACTTTCTTGTCAATTTCTTCCACAAGCTCAAGGAGGTAATGCTTGCACTCTTTTGTACCTCTCTAATGTGCAAGAAGATTCTTGATTTTCCCATAACAAAACCAAAATTTGCATGACGACTTCTCTTAGAGTTACTGTCAATTTTGGGGGCGATAAGGCCTTATATAAAAATATATATATTTTCCAAGGACTTTGAAACCCCTAAGGTAGGAGGTTCATTAATCGTACATCTAAGGGAAAGCGGGGACTTGTGAAGAAATCAAGGCAGCTTAAGAATTTGGGGACATTTTTGGGAGAGTCCAAGAACAGACAGTGCTATGACTGTTTTATCTCTAAAGGACCACTTGTCCTTATAGGGGACAAATGGGATTTTGGGCATGTACTTATGGCTAAACTACTTTGTGTAATTTTTTGAAATTTTTATAGAAGATGGAGAATTCAAAGATATGTGTGGGCATTTAGTTTTTACCTCATTCCGACATTTATTGAAGAAGTAAAAAATGAATTTATGAGAATTTTAGTTCGGTGGGCAACCCAAAAATTTCTTTAAAAATTGCATTTTTTAAAAATAAAAATTTGAGGTTAGTTCTTTAGACTTACATATATGTGGGGAGCTTTGAATCATTCAATTGTAATTGATGAGATAAAAGTTATGAGAATTTTAGTTTGCGTGTACGTATGGTTTTGAGATTTTCCACACCTACCCACAAACTAAAACTTCTCATAACTTTCATCTCATCAATTAGAATTGAATGATTCAGATCTTCCCACATATCCATAAGTCTAAAGAGCTAACCTCAAACTTTTGTTTTAAAAAATGCAAAAGAAAATTTTGGGCTACCCGCCAAACTAAAATTCTCATAAATTCATTTTTAACTTCTTCAACAAATGTTAGGATGAGGTAAAAAATAGATGCCCACATAGATCTTTGAATTTCTCATCTTCCATAAAAGTTTCAAAAAATGATACAAAGTAGTTTAGCCATAAGAACATGCCCAAAATCTCATTTGTCCCCCGTAGGGACAAGTGGTCCTTTAGGGGTTAATTGTAATTTTCTGCCTTGGGATGAATTAACTACAATTTATCAAAACAGAAGGTGCATAGGTAGCTATGCTTGATCATAGGTGGTAGCATTCATGATTCAAAAGCAACTTGTAAATGGAGCACATGAGTCCTAAAAGCAACCACCACAAAGTCAAGAATGCTCCAATAAGGTTCTTATTCCCTAAAGGACTAGGGCATTTTCTCTATGAAAAACATTGAAAACTACCACCTTTGGGGATGAAAGGAATGGTAATTTTTTTCTTTTCTTTTGAAATTTAATCGTAAGATCTTGCTTTAGACAATATGAGGTACTTGCAAAAAAAAATGAGCTTATCCCAAATGAAAAGAATTGAGATATTTACATGTGAAGTGAAGAAAAAAGTTTTTTTGTACAGCCCAAAAATTTTAGTAGCCGTTGACCACTCCTATATCAAAAAATTTGCTTTACGCAAAGTTGAGGTTTTTTTTTCCCATGTAGAAGACCAAGTTAGATATGTGTGGGAGAATTTTCAAATCAATTGGAACTATACAACACATGGAAAAAAATAGTAAGTAAAAAGAAGTAGAGAATGAGTCAAAACATTAAATTGTTAAGAATGTAATTATTAAAATGAAAAATGCAAATCCCAAAGGTTACAATGTTGTGATAAACAATCTACATCCTTTGGTTTTTTTTTTTTTTTTCCAAAATAATGAAAATTGAGTAAAATAAAGGACTTCAAAGTTTATTATAGGGTAGAAAATCTAGAACTGCCCGCAAACAAAAACTCCTCATAACTTTCATCTCATTTATCAGAATTGAATGATTCATATCTCCCCATGTCTATATAAGTCTAAAGAACCTATTTCAGATTTTTATTTGAAAAAAATAAAATTTTTAAAGAAGTTTTTGACTGCCCGGGGAGCAGCATTTTCCAAATTTTCATGCATAACTTCTTCAATAAATGTCAAAATGAAGAAAAAATTACATTCCCACATAGATCTTTGAATTCCTCACCTTCAATAAAAGTTTCAGAAAATCACGCAAAGTAGTTTAGCCATAGGTACATGCCCAAAATCCCATTTGTCCCCCAAAGGAACAATGGTCCTTTAGAGGTTAAAGCGTGCAAGCACTCACTCCATGTTCTAATACTCAAATTATGATTGAGAACACATTTTCATTTATTTAGTATGACATATATCTATATTTTACTCAAAAATAAATCCCAACACAATTATGACCAAGCACACTAAAAATGGCTCATATCACTCTTTTATGTTCCTAAAATTGTGCATGTGCAAGTACAATGTCTAAACATAGAAAATGAAATCCATTTCAGAAGCTCTGTGCACTGTTTTAAGAAACCTACCCAAATGGTTCAAAATGCGTGAACGATTTTTGAGCAGACTACCTTCATACAACCAACAGTTGAACACAATTATTTTTCACTCACAAATGCTGAGTATCATGATTTACTGTCATAAGCTCTTCAATCGATTTTCCTCCATTTGACACTTCGGGGCATTCCAAACTGAACGATACCCAGCCAGGCAATGACAGAAAAAACTAAGGGGAATTCTGAAGACCATTGCCATCATCAGGACTGCACAAACGGTACCAACTCTTTGTCAAAGTTGCCGTCTCAACCTCACACGACCAAAGAAAAGACCAAAAAAGAAGGAGAAAAAATATTGGCTATCTGAAAGGTGGATGGCCTGACTTCAGGAAAGACCTGAATAAGGGCATTCTTCTATGCTAAATTGGTGATTAGGAGAAGCACTAAGGTAACCTTACTCATACCCAAGCGTTTTAGGGTTTAAGGTACTTCAAGGTCTGGAAAATTCAAGAATTTTTTTTTGTAAGGTTAGCCTCTCAACAAGTTATCATGGGATGTCATTTTTGTGGGATAAAGTATTGTAGAATATTGTATATAAAAGGGTAAAGTTACATTTCATAGGGTCTCTAAAAGCAACTCTAGACTAGCCTTGAAATTGCTTGGATGTGTTCTTACAAGAGCACTTGACGGTCCCAATCCCAATCCTCTCAAAGTAGTTTAGCAACTAACATGTGGTAGAATTCGCTTTTGCAAGCAACATTCAATGCTCCACTTTGGATTCATTAGTGTACTATGAAACCCTCAAATCTAGGGTACAGAATTGAGTGCCGCTCAAGATTGGGTGTGTTTACCTTAGATGGCAATAGTTCTCCCAATTTGTGTCCATGAAAATAGATTTAGGATCAAATACGTTTAGTGGAAAGTCACTAATGTATCAATCACTCTTGTTTCTGCCTATCATTAGTGAAGGCTATTTGCAACATCCCTTCCACATGGAAGTGCCAAACGCAATAATCAATGACTCTGACTTGAGAATCTTCCACCCACATCTAACCCTACTTTTACAAAACCACCTCCACCCCCCCCCCTCACATGGAAGGTAGTGTTTAATATATTTTTTTGTTGGGGTAGAGCAACCCACACCTCAAGATGTACACAAGGAAAATTTGGCTAAAATTGCAAAGAATAAATGATATGTGAAAGTTCATCCAAAAAATTGCTAATGTAAGCTACTTTCATCCAAAATCTAACAAATTAGATTTTTGCTCAAAACAAGATCTAGCAATTTCATCCAATTTTTTACGCAAATTTGTTAGTGTAATGATAGCCAGAGGCTTTCAACATAAGATTCAGGCAAAAATTTGCCAAGAAAATAACCTTGATGGTAGGAGGCTCTAAGAAAGTGTATTGCCAAACTTAAAGGTATACTCTCAACGCAAAACCCTACGCAGTAACTTCTTCCTTGGACACTCGTTGAAAAGTCTCACCTTCAACTAACGCAAGCGCATTGTCATCATCCTCTTCATTTTCTTCTCCAACAACTCCCAAATTATATTGTTGCTCAAGGCCTATTTCCACTGAACAACCAGACATGTGTGGGTGAGTATCTTTTTGTTTTCTTTCATAACGTGGATTCACCAACATGGTTTTGAAATGAATCTCTCATGCCCCATTCTCATTGGGACGTTCACTAGCACTTTAGTTAGCTGTGAACATTGTTCTACATGAGTCATGGGGAATCTCATTATCATTGGCAAGATGCGTCAAAATAATATATATGAATAAAAATATACAAGCAATGACTAAAAGCACAAAAAAGTTTCAAAACCCCACCATCAAGAAGGTCCCACATCATTACTACCACTTTTTGAGGTCATACATGGAATCTTCTCATTAATTGCTTAAAATAGAGGAATGCGTCATACAAGAAAAAATAATTTACTAACGCATTTTAAATACGTTTAAGATATTCAATTTAAAACCATGTTGATGAACCCATGTCATGGAAGGAGACAAAAAGATTTTCACCCAAACACATCCAACTGTTCGATGAAAATGAGCATTTCAAACATATTTAGAATACGTCAGTAAATCATGTTTTCTCATATGACGCATTCCTCCATTACTATCAACTAATGAGAAGGTTTCATGTATGACCTTAAAAGATGATAATAATGATGTGAGAACTTCTTAATGGTGAGGTTTTGAAACTTTCTTATGTTTTTAATCTTTACTTGTATGTTTTTATTCATATACATTCTTCTAACACATCTTGCCAATAAAAATGAGATTTCATGTGACTCATGTAGAACAATGTTCACAGTTAAATGAACTGCAGGTGAACGGGCTAGTGAGAATGGGACATGATACTGCTGTGTAATCCTTTTCAAATTTGCTGAGTTGTCCATACCCAACTGGTTGATAATCGAGGGCAACAGCTCTTGCAGCTTCTTTGTCTGTGAAGCTCCGCTGATGACCCACGTATTAGTAGCGATGGACGCTTGCACTGCACAGCCAGTAAGCAAACAAGCTTGAGCTAGAGGGTTGGAAAGACCCGGTTTATCAACAATAACTCGTCTATTCTTACACTTGATTGGACACGTTAGTAAGTGTGGTAAGCCTGACTTGAGTAATTGTGTCAAGTCGTTAAATGGAGACGTGCTTATCTGCTGTCACTTATAATGGTTTACAACCAATCTTCCGCATGAGAAATTTGTTAATTGGTAGTTTGATCAACATACTGGGCGATGTTACTATCTACCTTGATTGGTAGTAGTATTCTCTACTACACCCGGTAATGCATTAATGTAATCTCAAACTCTCACTCTATTTGTTGTAAGGACTTCGTTATCGAAAGGGAATGAGAAATACTGATACTATTGTTGACTACACGAAGTACGGGTTTTCAAATTCGGGCTCTCAAACAATATCAATGACAGACAGTTAGTGGGTAGTCATATATAGCAAGACCAAGTATAATCAATATGGAGGCTTGAAGGAAATGGGAGCCCTCAACTTTAAAGATGGCCTTTGTATAGTTATAATAACCGGGGTTTAGGTAAGCCATCTAGCTCAAGACCTATACTCTAATTGATAGTTGGTACATTTATTGTCTTAATTTACCCATATTAGTAGAAGATAAGGCCCAAATCAAGCGGTCCTAACCAACAAACACAAGCACATCCTAATCAACATAACTTTGTTAAAAATGTCCAAATCAAGGCATTTAAATCAACAAAATAGTGTTGATTTGGGTTCCATTTTCTAGTAATGCCATCAATAACTACCAGGTTAACTAGCATAATATAGACCGTTAACAAAAATGCTTATGAAAGTTATACTTTTCTTTGAATTTGGTAGCTTTTTGGCCAAACTCCTAAGCATGTTGATAAAATGCTGAAAGCAATGCAAAGAGTTGCTCTCTACAATAAATCTCAAACTTTCCTAACAACAACTTGACTTTCTTTTTTCAACCTTAGGAGAAGTGTAAGCGCACCTTTGGGATTAGGGAAGTGGATCACAGTTTCATCCTTGAAGATGTTGACTTCCTCTATTCCTGGGATAGAGTTGACACCGAGTCTCTTCAAGGTTTTCTATAATCTCTTGTCGTCCGTTGTGGTGGTTTTGTGAATGGCCTTCTTCTTTCTAAACAAAGCCAACAACGAACACTCACGTTAGCATGAGCACTTACGTATGACAGAGATCTGTGATAACATAAAGCTCACATTTACACAACAAGTGTGCAAGTAACATGCAAGGATTGTAAATGCAATTGAAACTTCTGCATTTGTCAGCCAGAAATATTTGCATCCACCACAACACTACATCCAAAACGAGGGTTTGGGAGAATGGTAGTACAACAGTTGGTGAACTTTCATGTACTAATTTTCACATCTTTGCTTAGAGACCATTGGCAATGGGAGAATGAACCACTGGTGGAAAAAACATCTCAAAAGGTTTGAAGTCGCAGAGTTTGTTAATGCGAAGTTAAAATCATTCCAATAGACTAGTAATTTGGTATTATAGAGAATAGCTTTGAATTGATGCCAAGTTAGTACACAGATTATTTTAATTAATGCGTAACATTGCATAGGCAAGACTCCTTTACACCAATTTGGGTGAAATTTGCATCCCCTAAAGGATGTTGCCTACCAAAAGTGTTGTATGTATTTCTATGAAGACCATTTAGTACTTGAAGAAATGGTTTTATGAAAAATGTCAAAAATTCCCCAAAAAATCTGAGTTGATCAACAGTATGTTTATGACTTGGCTTGAAATCTACAACTCCAATGGATTCATGTGCTACCCAAATGCCCCACATGTATACAATACGGGAGTCTGTATACAAAACAGCAACATCCTTTAGGGATTAATATGAAAAGGTGACATGCCTCCTGTCCTTGTCCTTCAAGTAGGATTTTGGCCACAACTTTTTGCCACTCCTCAAGTAGCAACTTGATATTAGAACCTTTATAATGCAAAATTCTTCACACATTTTTTAATTGAGCTAACAAAATATCTTTGATTGATCACTTACGTACAGCTATTTGAGATAGTATTTAAATACTATAACTCACAATATATTGAGTTAACCTAAATTCCTGTGAATTACTTTGTTAGTGCGCTTTGGATTAGTGCAAGTTAGCATTGTTGGTGCATTGCACAGTAACTGAAATAACTTGCATAGTTTCCTTTTATAATATTAAATTAACTCTTTAACGACCAGATGCACGACCAGATGCATGATAAATACACTGAGAATCGACTACTTTTGGGTTGCTTGGTCGTTAAAGGATTATTGCCATTGATGTTGACAGTAGGTTACCTTTCAACGCACGTTGAAAAGTTACCACCATTTGCGACTGTTTTCATAAAACAAGTGGTAATTCAACATCAGGACTATGAATGTAATGCCTATTAACTTGGCATTAAAACCTTTTTTATGGTGATTAATTTTTGTAGGCATGACTGACCTTCTAACGCTGCCCTTTCCACCAGTCCGAACCGCACTAGCCAGCTTCATCAGTTTCTCCCTATTTATCTTAACACCACACCCCAAACCCTACCAAGTCAGTACGAAGAGAAAAGAGGGAACATATGCTTTCAAAAGTATAGTAAAACTGTAAGAACTGCACATTACCCTTTTAAAAAATCTTAAGAATGCTCCGAGAAGGTTTCAAACTCCTGTCACCATTTCTGAATTCTCAAACCCTTCCCCCTGTATCCACAAGCTCTAAAACTATGCCGTTTTCAACCTCACTGTAAACTGACTACAAAATGCCGTGTTCATATTAATACAAACAACCAATGTAGGATGATATGCGCAAGGAGTTGCAATTTTTCTTTATATCGTGTTTCTTATTCTGCAGCTCAAGCACTCTCAAAATTTACGTCTCGCATACGAGTGCAACGCTCATGTCAACCTCTGAAATCACGCATATCAATATTCCTGCATTGGAAACTCCACAAAACCAAACCTTCAACCCCAAAAACCTAAAATTCTCAAGAAACAGGGGATTGTGCAATGCATTTTGAACTACAAACATGCGAGAAACGTACTGCATAAGCTTATCGCGGCTGCATGTTTCGAGCTTGATAAGCGAGAGACCTGGGCAAGGCTGAAAATAATGAATGCTCAATTGATAGCACTATTGCAGTATTTTTAATGCAATAATGATCCGAAGAATCGAGTTTTAAGATCTGGAAAAGGCAATCAAAGTATGCGGCACATTAATGTAAAGAAAACAGAGAAAGCGGCGGGAGCGTGATTGTTGCAGCGCACAGCAAGCTTACTTTAATTTGGGGGTGGTCAAGTTAAAGCTTGGGGCGCTGTGCAAAAAGTAACGCTGGCGATGGTGTTGGCGAGAACGGGGGCCGGGGATTTACTGTGAAGGGTTTAGGTCGCCTAGGATATGGATGAATGTCCTCATTCATCTGTGCTTATTTCACTGATGAGAAGCTTGCGGATAGAAATTGTAATGAAATTATTTTAATTTAGTTTTTTAGGGGAATTTACAAATAGGGCACAAAAATGAAAAACATAGATAAGGGCACAATTTCAAAATAATTACAAATAAGGGTATAGTTTCAAAAAAATATTGTAAATTCTTGTAAAACTTTGATTTGGATACTGGTTGATTTAGATACATCACATTAAATATTAGTTAACTCCCAAAAATTTAAAGGTCTCTCCAAGTCAAGCCTATATAAGAAAATTTTAGTAAAAGCATCTTGAAATTGTGCCCTACCTGTAATATTTTTTGTTTTTGTGCCCCTATTTGTAAATTCCCCCTTTTTTGAGTCTCAAGGTCATTTTTCATAGTGATATAGAACTGAAAAAGCCAAGAAGAAAATAAAAAAGTAACAGAGTCATGCATGGAAGCGTGGTGGAAAACTACAGAATTGGAAACTAAAAATGGAATTCATTCAAGTTTCTCATAAGAGATATAGAAATCTTGGAGGTCTTAGTTTTTCAATATCAAAAAATGCTACTCATTGTGGTCAAATCTGGACCACCATGGAAGTTGACCCTTAATTTTAGAGCACCACTTCCTCCAACATAGAGGAATGTTTGAGAGATTTGGGTTGTCCATCTTGTAGGTTCTTTGTTCAAAATATATAAAAAAAAATCATGAGAGTGATCAATGTTTGATAGGCTTATTTGAAATAAATGATAAGGAGTGGAGAACCTTAATGTTTGATTATTTTAAGTCAACTTGTCACTTGAAATTTGCTATAAGTAATTGATCAATGGGATGGCTTTTGAAGTAAAAATCTCACTAACTCCAACCAACCTAGAGAATTGCGCAGTAGTAGAAAACTCTTTTTCTATTGTTTTAGTCGCGTTGATGAGTGCAATTTTTTGTTGATGAGTGCAATTTTCTGTTGATGAGTGCACTTTTCTATTGATATTCAATAAAAATCAACACATTTTTGTTGAACATCAACAAAAAAGTGCACTCATCAATGCAACCAAAACAACAGAATAATAAAGTTTTCTACTCATGTGCTATGTTTCTTCTTCATATCTTAACTTAACAAATAAAATTCTTGAAATAATTTTTTTCATAAATGTTATCACATAGTGTCATTCCTCTATTTGACATTCAACTTGTTCAAACAATTTTCTCAAGTTTTTTTTTTGCTTTTAAGGACAAATGGGCTTCTATGTTCAGTTGTTTTTATACATAAAAGAAGCAAGTCGTTTAAGGATTGTTTGCATGGTGCTTGGATATAAAGCATCACATGGAAGTCATGGGTATCAATTATATTTTCTCATCTCTTCTACTCAAATTTAATATTTAAGGTATTGTTGATAGATTTTTTGGATTAATGAACCAATTTTTGCACATAATGTGGTTCATTCTATTTGTAAACCTTATATTTTTGACTACATAAAATAACAATGAAGCTTGTTCAACATCTTATTTAAGTTCAAAGGCAATCTATAATGATTTATGGCCTTTCAAATATACACAATATTCTTTATGCTTTACAACTTCTTTACTTTGCTAACCAAGTTGGTGGCTTGATTCTTAAAAAGTTGGTTGCTAAGACTAAATAGTTATCCGTTACCTATAGGTCAAGTGTCTATCATATTTTGTAGGAGTGTTAGTGTAACGCACAATACTTTTTATCCATCCTAATTTTCCACCTCCATTATTAATAGATATTTATTGTATAGATTAAACTTAGTAATTTACAAATACAAAGATTTACATGCTAAATCATGTTATTATTATTTTAAGTAGATTACAATTTGCATTTGAAACGCATCTGATTCACTTATCACAACTAGTTTTTTATGAATATGACTTTAAAAAGCTTCACAAACAAATTTTAAGATTTTAATGGTGTACTTTGACATGAGCTTTGACCACTTAGAATATGGATTGACCTTTAGAACCTTGTGTCCTCAAATATAATTTTACTCAATACATTTTCTTTCAAAAATGAAGATATCATGCATCAAGATGACACACATGATCCAACAAATAACATTGTCCAAATGTTAAATCTTAGCCTATTTTGTGCCTTTTAGCTTGCAATAAAAATGAATCGCTTTGTCAATTATTCATGGTTCACATTTCTACAAATAATCTTTAAAGAATGAAATAGCAAATTTCCAAAACCAATAATATATTTATTTTTCAATCAAAATTGCATTGATAGTCTATATTTTGAATATATGTTTATATTTAATGACATGTATGATTATCATAATTGGAAAGACCACTTTATAGCATGTTATATTTGGATATACATGTTAGTATTTTTTCAAATTTAAATAAATGTGTTTTGTGAATTTTTTTTTAAACCTTGAATGTACAGCTTCATTTCACACTAACGTTCAACAATGATTGAATTTAATTTATAATTATTTTGAAGGATCTAATTTAATATCCACTAGTTTCAAAGTGTTCAAGTTATCATGCACTTATTTACTTCTCTCTTTTCTACTTCAATGATTGTTTTCCTAAGTTACAAACAAGGTTTTAGCAAGGCATATTTGCAAAGATTGTGAAAAGCACTGCTATATTTAATATATGTGGATTTTACAAAGTCCATAAATGATAACAAAAAATAGAAAAAAATGGGGATCCCTTGTTTTGAAAGTTGAAATTTTAATCATTGACGAATTTTATAATGTTCTACCTAAACTCCATAAAATTTATGATATTTTGACTTAATTTGTCTACACATTTAGAAATACCTCAATGCTTTGCATAATCCAAATTATTCCACAAAGTTCATAAATAGATGAATAGTCCATATTTAGCTCAATATTCAATTCATCACAAAACTAAAACCTCACTCCACAATCAACTTATTTGCATTGATGTCTATTTATAGTATACTTTCAAAAAACACCAAGACAATGAAATGCTATAATACTTAAACCAAATCTCCAACTACTTAAAATATATGTATAAGATGGATGTTATATGAAATCATAATAACATGCTATTCTACTAGTTTTATTTTACACCAAAAACACAATTTAATGAACATAATGGGATCTTCACTCTTGGTATAAAGAATTTGAAATGAAACCTCTACCATTACTCCATTGCAAAGGACATCCATGATCTTGTTATACTCCAACGTTTAATTACCTATTTATCAAGTAAAGTTCTTTGATAGCCATTCTTGTACTATACAATGGAGGGACAAAAAGATTGGGAACACCTTGTTAGGCCATTCAAAGAATTGTGCCTAACATATAGAGTATAATTGGCATTTTGTTGTCTTGCATCATTGGTGTTACATTCTTATGCAATCCCCATCAAGCATATCAAATTTCAGCTTTTAAAATCAAAACTCTATTTTTGGTGAATTATTTTACATGAAATTCACA
The DNA here is from genome assembly GCA_963920765.1 of Ulota crispa. Lineage (NCBI taxonomy): Eukaryota > Viridiplantae > Streptophyta > Bryopsida > Orthotrichales > Orthotrichaceae > Ulota > Ulota crispa. Next base: position 22,373,063 of record OY987243.1, on the reverse strand, counting down.
AAATTACATGACAATTAACTGAAAAATATTGGTGATAAATTTTTGAGATTGGATTGCATGGGGATGTAAGAAACATCTATACACATATCTTTTCTTCCAACAAGCATCTCCAAAAAGCTTCAAAATTCCTTCTATAGAGGTTTTAATGTTGGAATGATAAATGACCAAATTTGTAGAATAGATATAATTGTATGGTAATTAGATTTTGCAATTTGACGTACCCATTATGATTGAGTTTGTGACTTTGAGCACAAAAGATATGTTTAGTTTGCCAAAATCTTATTAAAAAACAATTATATCTATTTTCCAAAATTTGGTCATAATCATCCCAACATTAAAACCTTTATAGAAGGAATTTTGAAGCTTTTTGGAGATGCTTGTTGGAAGAAAAGATATGTGTATAGATGTTTCTTACATCCCCATGCAATCCAATCTCAAAAGTTTATCACCAATACTTTTCAATTGATTATCATGTAAATTTGTGAATTTCATGTAAAATAATTCACCAAAAATAGAGTTTCAAATTTTAAGAGCTGAAATTTGATATGCTTGATGGGGATTGCATAAGAATGCAACACCAATGATGCAAGACAACAAAATGCCAATTATACTCTATATGTTAGGCACAGTTCTTTGAATGGCCTAACAGGGTGTTCCCAATATTTTTGTCCCCCCGCTATACATAAAAGAGTGTGTTTTCAAGTCATACACATTAAAATTCATATTGGACTTAAATGAAGTTTTAAAATGACACTTGAATGTTCTATACAAAACTAACATAAAGTAATTACAATAAAACTTTGAATACTAAATATTCCAAAATTCCAACGTTTACTTCATTGTCTTTTGGTTGAACATTGTGAATTATGTTGAACATCTATTTATTATCAAAATTTAGTAGGCATGCTATTAAAAATAGTTTTGGAAATGAGTTATCCTACCTTATTCATTGATATAAAAGTGTGTTTGCACTTGGTCCTAAAAATATTGACAACAAGCAACTACACTACAAGGGGCTTCACTCATGTAGCATTGTCTTGCTTTTTGAATAAGGTATTCACTTAAACTTCCTCAAAGTAACTTCTCTTGATTCAAATCCTCCTCCCATGTTGTCCAAAGTTAATAAATTGAACCAGTAAGGGCCACTTTCAGTTATGGCCCAAGTCCAATTTCAAATTACCCCAATTCCCAATTCAATGGACTATTGATTGGGCAAAAGGTTTGATAGTGTCCTAACATAAAGCCTTTCAACACTATTAATGGCTCAATTTCAAATCAACAAATTAGACCCTTATTCTTGGATTAGGTCTTATGGTGACTCAACTTTTTTATGACTTGAGCTCAGTTTCTGATCTCATCAATGTACCGCATAATCAATCATATCATTAATTATACCAGTTGAGACAACACTCAATATAAATCCTCATGTCCCAGTCAATAGCCCAATTTAAGGAATTGAGTAGTCCCATTGGTTCATTTCAACAATTAGGCCAACAATCAAATCCTAATATTAGGTGGTCCTAAAATCCAAACATGTATTCAAGGCCCTCTTTACATTAGAGGTGAGAAGATGTGAAGAAAAATTCTCATGGACTATGGTTTGTCCGTGAAAGACTAGTTTTTGGAAGTAACAGCCTTTGTTTGTAATGTAAAGTGAGAAGGGTCACAAAATTGCGTTTTATTTTTTTAACGCACCTCCTATAAAAGAAAATAAAAAAAACAAAAATGATTGGATGTAAGAATTTTTGCCAAACAATCTCCAAAATTTGAGTTAGGCCTATCTCTTTTACTAAGCTTGACACAAATTACTAGGGACCCAAAAATTGTGCACTTTCATTGCCATGGAGGACAAGTGTTGTCCATCTCATTTTTCTTTTGTTTATCCTTTGGAAGAAAATTACCAATATAAAACAACATTGCTAGGTCTTCTCAAACTTTGTATACTAAATATTACATTTAAGTTGCCTTACCAACAATTAGGTTGCCTTATTGTAGAAAGTTACCTCATGACTCATTGCTTGGTGGTTTACAACTTGGGTGTAGCTAGTTTGTTTTTCTGTAACTTTGTAGTTGTTGGCAAGACCTTCAAAAATTGTTTATTTCAATAACACTAATAGTTGGCACTTGCTACACTACATATCCACCATTAGAATTTTATTAGGATTTTTGTATGTTAGATCAAAAGCAAAGTAAAATTTTAGTAGATGTTCAAATTGTATCTATGTGATAATACCTCAAAGAGTGGATATGTGATATTAAAAATGTGAAAATGTGATATAACATAGTTGATTGTGATTTTAGTAGTATGATTTGATGAAAATTTATGTAGTAACAATGAGTATTAACCCATTAACATCTGTGGTTGATTTTGGAGGTGAGCAATCCTTTGTATGGCCATTTGGGGCATTTTTAAAACTATTGAATACAAATGTTTATCACATATCTAACCGTACAAATGGGAATATCTTGCAAGGTTTAGTGTTATACATCATGAATTATGCTCACTCCGTAGTTGTTATGGCCATCTTTTTGCATTTATTGGTGTATTTTGAACCAATACTCTTTCCCCAAACCCATCCCCTTTGCCACGTCATCAAATTCCTTAACATACTCTCTCTTCAAACTAAAAAGAATCAAAATCGATCAAAAAAATGGTTGACAAGACGTTAATGGGTTAATATAGTCCAAAATGTCAAAAAAAAAAATAGTGAGGCAACAACCTAAACGCAATATACAGTGTAGTTTTGAAGGGCTGAATTTTTTTCTCTCCGTGCCTTCTCGCTTTTAGTGTAAAGGGGGGCCTAAATAAGCTAAAATCCAAACATGTACCCAAACAAGCCTTGCTAACACTATTTATTTATTACAATAAGTGTGACCATCCCAGAAATGGAAACCCATCGTTTAGGGTTTCCTATGCCTCGTCATCGTCTCTCTTCACCGCCCACCCTCCCCCCCCTCCCCCTCCGCCATAGCCATTTCCCTCCTCCTCCGCCATAGCCATTTTCCTCCTCCCTCCCTCCGCCATTGCTTCGCACCCTTCTCACGTGCCGTGTCGCGTCCCTTTCCATCACCACAGGCCTTTCTGTAAGTTACTCTCCTTCTCCACAATCACGGAAACAGATTTCCTCCGCTTCGTCATTTCCGGCGCCTCTTCTCGTTCCATTCCGCCTATTCCCGTTCTTCTCGTACATGTTTTGATGAGGACGCCGTCTCTTCAAGCCCATGAAGTCGGAGGCACGTGATGGAAGTACGAAAAGGTATTACTTTCTCTCTACTCGTACCGCTCCCTTTAGCTAAGACTCTTTTTTTTTCTCTCGGAATTGATCTGCCAATTTTTTTGTGTTTTTTTCGAATAATGCGATTAAGCCTAAGCATATCTTTCGTCACTTTTAAGGTGTTAGTGCCTTTATGGCCTGACCTCGGAATCATAAGAATGGCGGAAGTTCTTGATGTAACTACGCTTCAATTAGGGCATTTCTCATTGCGGGAGACTTTTTATGCATTATGTATTGAATTAGCTGGAGATTTTCATTTTAGTATCTCTTTGTGTGCACGTGTTTCGAATTTACGCGCGAGGAGTTTTGAGTGTAGAGCCGGTAATTGGAATTACAAGTGTTTCTTACAACGTGTGATAATGCGTTTGTTTTTAGTTTTTAAGCGCTTCTAGATCTCCATTTTATAGGTGGAGTATGAGTATGCTGGATTTTGATTCTTTAGGATGGTGTGGTGAAACATGGATTGAGCTCATCTTGCACGTGCTTCTGTTTAAGATGTTCATACCTAGATGGCTTGACCTTGGGGACATGAGAATGGCGCAAGTTCTTGTTGTGATTATTCTTCACTTAGGGCAATTCTGTTTTGTGATGGAATTTGAGAATTTGTGTTGAACTGTCAGGAGATATCTATATTTAGTATCTATGTGTCTCATGCATTTTAGGGTTTATGCGCGAAGTGGTGGATTCTAGTGTGGAACCTGCTATTGAAATTATACCGAAGGTAGAGATTACTGTTTCCGTCACTCTGATTAAATAAATAAATTTGTGTGAGTGTGATTTCGTTGGGAGATTACCACTTTGGATCCAAGAGCTAAATTTGTTGAGTTCAAATTTTCTACACTTTTGCTTGAATGTCTTTTGCAACGGCGACTTAGGAGGTTACAGATAACTACAAGTGACTGTAGAAAAATCGTCTTTCCAATACAGTATATAGAAACGTGGCTACGTTTATCCAAATCATCATTATTACAATTGCGAATAAATCTAATTAAGTGTATGAACAGACGCGGGGCTGTCAGTGAAGGAGACGGGATTCTGTCTCCGGGTTTTAGTATTCTCTACCTTAATTCTTTCAACGCTTGATAGTTTTTTTAATGTTAGTTGCTTTTTGTGAAGTAGAGATATGCTGGTGGTGCGTTACCAAAGACACAATACGCAATTTAGAAGTTTGAAATTTGAGAAGAAATGTCCGTGGATTTTCGATTAGGCAACGAATCTCGGCAGTTAGGCTTTAGAGTTTAGAGCCTTTATGTATGTACTTTTCATATGGAGCTGAACGTTTGAAGTTTAGTCTGCAATAATTGTGATGCCTTTTTCTGTGAAGCATATCATTGAGCGAACGTTGTGTGACAGAAAGAGGAATCTTTTATGAGAGGCTTGGGTGTACGTACTAGAAGTTGAATACCTGCCCAGCGAGTTGATGAGAGACAACCTTCTGCAGTGCTTATTGCAGTTGAAAGAACAGTGTAAGGTTTCCTTGCTTATTACAGTGATCTCATTGTTCTGTTCTATTATGTACAGCTGCATAGAAGCTTGGAGGTTGCCTTTTTTGTGAATACTTATTGTGTTCAAAATCCCTTAAATTTAAGAGGTTTATCGACTGCAAAATCGGATTATCTTCTTCGATTTCTGTTAGAAATACCTTTAGAGTATTGTGTTCGTTTTTAGATAACATTGCAGCGAATTTCACATTGCTTAGTCTTTAGGTTTTTCTGGAATAATCATCATGCGGACATGTCAACATGATGATTATTGACATGCATCAAGACCGTGACTGTATGCTAACTTCTGTTGGTTGCACCTATCAGTTTGATAATATTTCAGTTTACATCAGTTCCACTTTGTTGACAGTCGTAATGCTGTCCCGTGGTGTCAGGAATTGGGGAGCAAATGTCATCCTCGTTACAGGAGCGCTTTTCTCCAAGTAACGTGGTCAGAAGGGGCCGGAGTGTCACAAATGCCGAGGTATTGGTAAATCAGGTTCCCAGCAGCCCTCAAGCGGTACCTCCTGATACTGATGGCAGAGGGTTGTTACTACCTAGCCTTCCGCCATTATTCTTAAATACGGAACGAGTGACCGAGGGATTCGGCATACGGTCACGGTCTTGGCACGACGAGGTTTGTCTTCATTATCTCTTCTCTATGTGCTGGTAGTTATGCAATAATATTCTTGTTTTCAAAGTACTTGAAATGTAGTGTGACAAAAACCGATACATGCCGGAACTCATAAGTTGATGAATTGTCAAGGTGAATCAAAGATCAGAAGCAGTGAGCTCGATTCGGAAAAAGAGGAGAATGGAGGAGAAGCGGATGTCAAAGTAGCTGCTGCTGAAACTCTGACACTCGAGGATGGTGACTTTCAGTCCCCTCCAACCACTCCAAAATCTACTATTAGTACCCCTCTCTTCACTCCGCTCTTCGAATGTCCAAGTACACCTGTTCTCAAGTAAGTTCCTGACATCTATTCATGCTTTTAATAGTAAAAATCTCATTGCCTACTAAAACCTTGAATTTTACTGGAAGCACTGATTTACAATTTTCTTTCTAAATTAGTAAGAGCAAAATGTCTGATTTCCTACGCTGTATTTTTCATGTATCTGGTCATTCTGAAGCTGCAGGAAGCATTCTATAGCTACTTATTGTTGCCTCTATTGCTTGTGCGATTCTATGACTTACAGGAGAAAACAGCTGTCCAGGCAGCAAAGTCTGAGGGATACGAAATTGCTACTTACTACACATCTCAAGAGGACAGCCAGCATATTCATGTTTGACAAGCACTTTGAATACCTTCGAGAAATTGGGCATGGATCGTTCAGTACGGTTCGTGAAATTCTTAACTTATCCAGGTCGTTTGACATTTTTCTTGGTGTAATTATAAACTTCGGGAATGCATCAGTGATTGATTGTATGCAGCTGATGGACACATTGGCCAAGAGAATGTCTAACATTGACCTGGGTTTAGCTCTACAGCTATATTCTTGCTTGAATACTACGTAATGCCTAGTTGCTTTAACAGCATTCCATTTGCATTCATTGAATACTCCGCATTCTGTAAGATGAACAATATTGTGTTCAACACTCGCTCACTCACGTTTCGCTTATCACACATTATTGGAGGCGATTAACCATGATTGGAATGTGGATTTCAGGTTTACGAAGCTCGAGACAGGAAAGGAGGTGCACTCTGTGCAGTAAAAATGAGTAAGCGAGAATTTTTTAGTCGTGTGGACCGAGATCGATACATGCGGGAGATTCAAAGTGTTGCATGCCTTGCTGAACATCCGAACGTTGTGAATTACTTTCGAGGTTGGCAGCAGGATTCTCATTTCTATATTCAGATGGAGCTCTGTGAAGCAGGCAATCTTCGCATGCTCCTTGATTCTCTCAAAAAGCCTCTCGATGAACATCAGGTATTGCTATTCCTGAGTTGACTCACTCTTAATCCAGGGTTCTTACTTAGTTTGGAATCTTGTGCAAAGGCGGTTTAATAGTTCAGGAGTAATTTTTGTGATGCTAACTTCTGTTGATGATTTGTTTGGTAAGTCTAAATGTACTGATGAGTGGGAGTTCTCTGCCAGGTATGGGAGTACATAGAACAAATGGCTTCAGGATTAAGTCATATTCATAAGCATGGAGTACTTCATCTTGATATCAAGCCAGACAACATTTTTATAGATGGCAAAGGTATGAATCTCCTCTTTGCCACTGCACATGGCCAGTTCTATGCGATCAGGGGTGGATCTCGAAGCTTGTTTGGTCATTTTCATGTCACTACAGGCAATCGTTAGCAGTGGTATGCCCATTTGCTAATTAGTCCCTCAGTGTCCAAACGACCAAAAGTGGCTGCTTCCGTACCGTCAAAAATATATTTGAAGCTGAATCATTTAGAAGCTTCAAGGAAGGCAACAAAATGTAGTCAAACATACTTGTACAATGAAGATAGCATACCCTACATTTTTCAACAATAGAATTATGTTTCAAAAGTCACTATAAGTTCCAGAGTGGACCTTTTATTTTTACACTCGGCAACATAGAGATTAAAGGTATGTTCACACTCGGTGTTAAGAGTGATAGTAGCTAAGAAAAATTAGATGCATTTGGACATACCTTTAGATTGCATTCATGTTGCCAATACCTCTCCTAGCACCAAATGTGAACATACCCTAAGGCCGGTATAGTTTTGATCTTACTTGTGTGTGGCTCAGGTATCTCTTTGGCAATTATGTGAAAAGTGAATTGTTTGACGGGCTGACCTTTCCTTTGTTGTGCATAGGTAAGTTGAAGATAGGTGATTTTGGCTTAGCAGTCCCATGTAAGTTGTGGGATTGGGAAGAGGGTGATGGGGGATACCTAGCACCGGAGCTGCTTCAAGACGAAGAGCCAAGTCCCAAGGCTGACATATACAGCTTTGGTGCTATGGTGTACGAGTGGGTTACAATGCAACAGTTACCCAGAACAAGACCTGCTTACGAAGACATCCCTAGAATGCCCTCATGGCGGAGTGAGGCTCTTTGTGCGTTGGTGCGAGCAATGCTGAATCCGGATCCTGGAAAGCGACCAAGCGCGGACCAGATTCTTTCATACCGGAAGAGTCGGCTTGTCACATTATAACGCCAGTAAAATCCTTGTATTTGAAAAGCCCCTTGCTTGCACTCTCTGTGGATGTATATATTATTAAGAGAATATATTGCGTTGTAGACCTGAAAATGGTAAACTGGTAAAAAACTGACTCACTCACTGCCTGCTAAGTTATGTGACGTCATATTTCACTGTATAACATTCTTGAGCCAGGTGGAAGAAAGACCATGTGGAACGAAAGTATTTCTAGGCGTAGGGAGGGAGGGAGGAGATGGTGGAACAGCAAAACAGGCGAGCATGGAGAATTTATGGTTTGTAAGCATGAAGTTTTCTTTTGTAAGAGATGGTTAACTATGTAGCTGTAGACATCTCTAGAATGTTTTTCCGTCTTAGGTGGGAGTATTAAGGACCAGGGGATTTTGGGACTAACGCAAAAACCTTGTACGAAACTTTGACTTGGGAGCCATCAGCTGACCTCTGCAGTAAAAAGTCTTGGGACCAATTTCAGGACCAATTTGTGTCTCTTATTTACTCACATATACGTTTGTCTTTTCTTTTAGATTTTGAATTGAGATTTTTATTGCGCTTTTTAATTAATTGTATTGAGTAAAACTGTGGAGTCTTGCTGGGCCTTTTCCTCAGTTCCCCCAATTCTTGTGACCATTTGACTTATTGGCTCCCACATCTCTCGTGTTTTGTCTTGTGTGTGAGCAATTGGAGGATTTCAAACCTTGGTACGTTCACTAAGTAAATATGTTTTTTACCTCCCTTTTGTTTTTCAAGATTTTGTTTTTATTTTTCACAAGTGGCTTTAAGGCTTTTCTTTTTTTTTCCTCATTTTCTCTTGAAAGGGGGCCATGCTCTTTGTCATTTCCTTGTTTTGTCACTTGTTTTTTTTGTCTCTTCCCTCATTTGGGCCAGTGTTTCTTGTTTTCTCAAGCGCCTTTTGGTTTTCTCATGAGAAAACGTGTTTTTACAAGAAATATGCTTGTGAGGTTTGAAACTCGTAATAGAAAATTTGGGTTGATTGTCCACCCAATGTTTTTCAATCTATTGTGTGGTAATTGTATCAGTGTCCTTACGTGATTCATTACTTCAACCTCAATCATGGCAAACCCTCACATCTCCCTTCTCTCTTATAATCAACGGGCTCGAAGGTAAGGTAGGAATACCCATTAGCGTTGTAGAAGTAAATAGGTGTGTAATTACAAGGATGTGCGACATGTGAACATGAAATTTTAGTGTTGGTTATGGATACAATGGCAGTTTGCTCTTTAAAAATTCACAACTTATTTTCATAGTATCCAAATAATACATTCAAAAGTGTAAACTCATTATTTTTTTGTTGCTAATAGGATCTTACAATTTGCTAAATGTTTATTAGTAGTCATCATGTTCAAACTAATGCTTATGGGTGTTTCTACCTTAAACATATCCATTCCCAAGCGGCACTCAAATGCACCCTACTTTTGAGGTGTTCAACGTCTACTCTTGAACTCAAAGTGGAGCAACCTGGCTTGCAAAAGCAAATTTTGCCACATGTTAGTTGCTAAGTTGTTTTGGGAGGGTTGGGATTGGGATTGTCAAGTGCCATTATAGGAACATGTCCAAGCAATTTCAAAGTTAGTCTAGAGTTGCTTTTAGGGACTCTATGAGTTGCAACTTTGCCTTTCAATATAAAATATTCTACAATACTTTTTGGGAATTGATATATGCACATTGAGGGGTTGATATTTGCACACCCCCCTTGGGATAAGTTTTAGATTTCTACCATCATAAAGCTAAATTTGAAAATTTTGAATTTAGATTTGGATAGAGACCATGATTTAGTCTAGAACCATAAAAAATGTTGACACTTTTCCCTTTAGCTAAGCTTTTTCATTGGGTGTTGTTGAATTGCAATTTTTTTATATGGTTCTAGACTATATCATGGTCTCTAAGTCCAAATCTGTATTCAAATTTCTCAAATTCAGCTTTATGATGGTAGAAATCTAACTTACCCCAAGGGCGGGGGTGTGCAAATATCAACCCTTCAGTGTGCATACTGTACCTTCCTAGCAGGTTCGGCACTTGTGTGTCAAATAATTTAAAGTTCAAAAATAAGCTTAGGTAGTTGAAAAAATAATTTAAAAAATTTAGTCACTTATGAGGCAAATTTTTTTAACATTTAGGCATTACTCTAGTCAAACTTAGTAACTAAGTCAAAATATTTGATTTGATTGATACAAGTATGATCATCATTTATTTGCAATAGAATACTTGATATGACAAACCAATCATTTGTAGTACTAAAACATTGCCGTCACAAAATTAGCTGCTTTTGGGCATTTATTTCAAAAAGACGTTTACTGCATTATTGAACACACTAATTTTTTTGCATGCCAAGCTCTTAATATGGAACACAGTAAATTTTTATCCTATTTAGGCACTTCTTTGTCCAATTTTTAGGCACTATTCAATTTTTATTTCACAAATTTTAGGCAATAAATTTGTATAATTTCCAAAAAATCTAAAGAGATATTTAAATAATTATTTTGTGCCAAACTTGCTAGGAAGGTACGGTATATCAATTCCCTACTTTTTCCCACAAAAATGGCTTTCCATGATAGCTTGTTGAAAGGCTAATCCTAGGGATTTTTTCTTGCATTTTCCAAGACCTTGAGGTCCCCAAACCCTTAAATGGTTGGATATGGATATGTCTACCTTATATGTTGGGTTGCTATCAAGGGTTTTGTTGCCTTGTTGTAGGGTTTTTTTTTGGCAAAAATTTGCCAATTACAACAAATTCCCCAATGCTTTTCCTTCCGTCCATATATCCTCCAATAGGGAGGGGACAATGAAACACATTTGCCAGAAAAAAAAACCCCCTTGCTTTGTTGCCTTATGGCCTTGCAAGACTAGGTCATGCATGTGAATAAATTATTAAGTAATGCAAGAAATATTGACAATTGTATACAAGATTTGCATTATGGCACATGGAAGTACATGTGACGGTCAAACTCAAGGTTGCTTCACACTATGGCCAACCAAGTCAAGAGGCCGTGGGATTGAGTGGCCAAACTTTGTTGAGAGTCCAAAGAAATGTGCTAAAAAGGGCAATAAATATTGTTTTTGACACCTTTGATCGCCCTTAGTGTGAAGCCTCCAAAGGCCAAGTATAAAGGCCAAACTTTTGGCAATGAACTTCCACATCCTCTCAACTTGAATGGTCATAGTGTGAAGCCTCCAAAGAGCCAAGCCCAAATTCCAAAAGTCATAGCATTTATTAGACCTTTCAAATTGAATCGCCAATATCTTGTTGGCTTTTGATTAATTTATGAGAAAAATTTGATCAACCATAGTTTGGGTCTCCATTATTGCTTGACCCATACTTCTTTTGAGAAGCCATTGTCTGGATGAAAGAGTGATGTCATGCGGGGTGAGGGACTTTGGACTTTGGCCTCTAGTGTGAAGGTTTAAGAGTCCAAACTCTTAATTTTTTGCAATTAGCCTCTCAATTTTTGGCCTTAGTGTGAAGCGGCCCTTAGACCCAAGGAACTGCTATGACTTTTACATCTCCAAATCAACCTATTTATGTAAGTTACACAAAACTTAATTACTTTATATTAGCCTTAGCTAATTGAAGACATGTTTTTTACAAATTAGTTTGTACCAAATTAATAGATTTATTGTACAATTTTTTGAAAAATTGCTCCTTTTTTTCCTCTGATTTCTCTTTGAAATACTTTTAAAATTTAAATGGAGTTCTTAATTGACATGTAATTTCTCTTGAGTCCTAATTGGATTCTCTTACTAAACTGAATGAGTTTCTCAATTAACTTGTCTTTTTTGGAGAAATGAAACCAAGTCATACCTGCTTGCAATGTAATCATGAAGCTTACTTCCTCTTAATCTTAACTATACTCCACCTTTACAACTTTAGAGTTCTAAAACGCCTCAAAAACTAATTTACACCTAGTATCAACTTGGTGCAAAACACTTCCAACTTTTGTGATTCAGATGTTTTGAAACCACACAATTGACTTTGCCTACTTCTAAACTGAAACTTGATTTTAACTACCCATATATTGAATTTGATTCCTAAGTTAGAAATCTAAAAGAAAAAAACTACCAATGGTATCTTAAAAAAATCAAATGTGTTCTATACAACTTATAATGACCTAAATTCTAAATGCAAAAATACATCTAATTAAAGGAACTCCATAAACATCAAAGACATGCTTTGCGTATCTTCCTTATTTGATAGTAAAAACAAAAAACAAATCTACCACTTTAAATAAAGAAAACATTCTAAATCCTTAATCTTTAATCCTAATGTATACCTTTGGTCTTGAAAAGCGAGCTATTGATTTTTCAAGGTCTTCTAATTGAAGTTCCAATTCTGCTTTGTTTCTCTTTTGAGTATGTGTTTGTATCACCAAAGGCATATTCATAAGCTCCGTCTCCAACTTCTCTTTGCCTTTTTTTTTTCAATCAATTTTGTTAAGGAAACATAAATAAATAACAAGTACATGTTTTATAATGATGCATTCATTACACTTTTTTGAGTAAAATAGAAGATGCAATTTACTCTTATAGGTTTAACATTTAATAATTTTCCTCAAATCAACAAATGGTTCCTTTGGTTTGGCCCTTTCACAAATCATGTTTCCAAATTATATTTGAATTCCCTTTGAAAAAATGTTTTCCTTAAATAACATTCAAGCATAGTTGAATGCAATCAATCACATTGAATTGGCTTCTTTCCTAGTTTGACTTTTGTCTCACCCTAGCAACTTTGAGCCAAAGATCAAATGTTTTGGTTCCACAGGAGAAGAAAAATAAAATTTGACATCTCTTCGCGTCTCAATATTGCAACAATGAAACAAAATATATAAATGTCTTACAAATAAAACAAACAAATAAACAAATTTCATACAACTAAGTTGCTTGGAAGTATGACTTATTACTATATTTCAAAAAATGAAAACCAAGATTCTCTAACACTAATAAGACATTTTTATTACTTTGAATAAGGAGTTCTTTTAAATACTATTGACTACATTAGATGAATAATAATTAACACCACTATCTACATTAGAGCCTCCCTCATTGAATCTTGTTCCAAATGAATAATTTACATAAATGGACAACAACTTTGGGTTTCAACCACAAGCTAATTAGCTAAAATCAACCTTTATTAATGAAATACTTGTTTAAGTGTATATCTTGTCCTAGTCTCAACTTCACGCAACTAGAGAGATTTTACTTATTTTTCCAGTTCTTTAGAAACCTTAAAATTTGCAAAATAAACGATTTCACAATAAATGATTTCACGAAGCCATTTGTTTTTCATTACCCAAATAGATGCACATTATTATTATTATTATTATTATTATTATTATTATTATTATTATTATTATTATTATTATTATTATTATTATTATTATTATTATTATTATTATTATTATTATTATTATTATTATTATTATTATTATTATTATTATTATTATTATTATTAATTTTTGGTAAGGATACTGCTCTTGAGAGTTGATAAAACATCCAGTCTATCATTGTCTTCCATGAGAACCAACCCGGGGGGCAAATTTTTATTTTTGTTCTCAAGCAATCTATAATTGGCAAACAAGCAAACAACGAGATAAGGCACATTAACTCTTTACTTTTTTAAATCGTGATTTATAATTACTAGACTAACTCATAAACTTACCTTTTACCAACACATTTGTTTTTTGGGAATGAAATAACACATAGCATATTTCAAGTTTATATTGTAGTTACAAAATCAAATAATTTAAAATAGAAATAACCTTTTTTCCGTATTTTGCGCAAGTTCCTCCTTCCTTTTCACCAAGCTGATTTTGTTTTGTTTTTGTTAATACATTACACACAAAAGTAACATTGTCTCCCACAAAATAAAGTGGTTGAAAAATGTACATATATTTTTTAAAGTATTGGTGAACATAATGAATGATAAATAAAATGTAATGTTTATAAGTGATATCAACATTCAAGAAGTTATAAGAAAACATTTAAATCTCAATGCATTTTTATAAATTTGTGTTAAAGATATTTTAGAGGTAGCTTGTATTGTTCTAGACACTAACTCTACAATTCTCAATTCTAAAATACTTTCCAATTTTTGTTGAGTTATAAAGGGCAAAATGAAAGTTAAGAACCAAAATAATTAAACATTTTATGCAAAATGCTTTTGGAACTTGGCTCATTGGGTTTCTAGTTGGGATGCATCCAATACTAGAAGCAAGCTACTAACTTACTTTCTTGGTGCCAAAATTTCCAAAATGTGATCTATGCAACACTAAGTGAACTAGGACTTAAAACTAGTGACAACCATAAGTTTCAATCTTCAATCTTTCAATTATTTAGGTTTTATAATCTAGTGTGACTCAGAACTTGGAACTTGGAATTTGGAGCATAGAGTGAATCATCTATATTTTGAAGAAAACAAAGTTTACTTATAAATGCCATATTCAACTAATTCTAAAGATTATAAATAAAAATGTGAGTTTTAGAAGACTATAACAAAAGAGAGCTTCTCTAATGTCATGCACATTCTCCATAACTAAATTTTGCAAACATGAACCAACCTCATATCAAGAGATCTCTCCATCATATAGGAACCCATATCTTCAAAGTTTCTAGTTTAGTATGGATGGCTTTTTCTTTTCAAACTTTAGGATGTCCAAAATTAGTTAAATTTAATGCTTTTGATCCTTTTTTATTTTTGAAGTAATTTCATGAAAATAAATGAAAAAAAGAGAAAGAAAATTGGGCACCTACTAAGCGGGAACTTTGCCAAAGGTTTCTTTTTTTAAAAAGTCCAAGTGTTCCACTTTTGGATTAGATTTGGCCCCATGACCTGCATTTTGGACATTTCTTGCAACGTAGTCAATACCATTCCTACTTTTCACTTGGGGTTGAAGTTGCACTCCTTGACCATGCCCTCCTTGTTGGGGTCTTATTGGAGATTCCAAATTACTTTGTTGAACCTATAAGAACAATTACAAACAAAATTCTGAGATTTTATAATTTCCTCATAGGTTAAAGTCTTCAATTTCATAATACTTCTAAACCTCAGGATAAACACAAGATCATAGAAGTCACTTAGTGAGCAATGCTTGTCTTTGTGAAGGTTTTTTTCATAGAATTTTCATTTTTAACAATTGAAGTATTTTGAAATGATAGAAAAACACATGTGCCATGAGTTTATGCTTTAGACTTAATTATTAACAGTAAGTAATTGACTTTATACTTTAATCCTAAACATCAAGAGGACTAATATTAAGCTTGCAACTAGTTGCTTATATGCTTTTATTTGGATGCTAAACTCAAGGTTTTAAAAACTTGTTTCTACTAAACTTGATGGTATTTTGGATAGAACGTGCCATTCATGATAACATAAAATAATTCCAAGATTGGTTTATAGATTAAGCTAAAAACACTAATGACTGTAATATTTTATTAAAACCTCCATTAAGGATTTTGGGATGTTGGTAATGGCTTTTAATTATCTTGTGTTTATCCATTACAAGCTAACCTCACTTGGGTTTTCAAAAACAGTGCATACTGTTAAATATATTCAATTGTAATATTTCCATTTTGAAAAGTATACTGGAAGTTTTGAAATTTTGACCGAATAATAAATTGTTATGTTTTGGATAATATCCTGTTTAGCTAACTATATATTATGAAAGAAAATTCTATATTGTAGATGGCCATGGTAATTTAAAATATTTTTCTGATACTATCACAACATCATATTCAATAATTTGGGAGAATTTCATGTCCTAAATATAAAATTCAGCTCTACAACTTCCACTAATATTGTTGTATTTGTTTTTGCAATTCAGAAAATTGAGCAATTAACCTGCAACTTCACATAATTACAACGAATTATGCACAATGCTACTCCTAGAAAATACATAATGATTAGCATTCACCTTGAACTTTATTGTTAATAGTTCCAAACTATGTATACTGTTTCAATGTATTGAATATGATATTCATACACATCCTCAAATTGTCAAATAAAAACTTACCTCCTATCAAGAAATCTCTTCTATTAATTGGCTATTGCATTAGAGAAGTGTACAAAAATATCCATTCCTCACTCAAACCCTTCCCACGAAGTCAAATTCTTCACCAAATCTAAAATCAATTACATATTTTTAAAGCCTATAAAGGGGGAAAATATGTATTAAAATTTGAAAAGTAGAGTATTCCAACTCCATGCCTTTAAACCATGCCAAGTGCAATTTTGCACTATCAAATATGCTATATTCATCAACTTCTAGTCTTCCACCAACCATTTTTTAAGCTTTTAACCACCTTTTAGAGCTTGAAATTGCCTCAACTCAAGCAAGCCTCTTGTAGGTAGAAAGAGGGACACAATGCACTAAAATATGACATGAATCACATTAGGAAAAGTGTTAATAAAAAATCATTTAAAAAAAGCATCAAATAATGATTAACATGCTTTTAAAATCACTACAAGTCCACCATCAATCTAAAACCAATACATTCTCACCTTATTATTAGAGCTTTCAACATGTATACTTTTAAATTTTAAATTTAATGAAGTATTGATTGCGTCGGAGGGGTGTGATTGAGAAATGGATATTTGTGTCCCCATCTCTATATCAGCAAAATGTTCAATTTTTATGTTGCCTACCAGCATAATTTATTTTTGTTTCATTTTGGACTTCTAACAAACACATGCTCCATCTTATATGAGTTTTTGATGCGAACCTGCCTAAGAGCATGATTTTTGGCGCTTGTTTTTGCAATGTAAGCTCGATTTTCACGATGATGATTACGTGGTGTAATTCCTCTCCGTATCATCTCATCTCTAAACATTTCAAGGAAATTGAAAAAGAATAAGAAACATGTCAGTTTACAATTGCAAATTTGCAATGGAGAACTGTGTCCACAATGACTTAAAAACTGTTTTCAGTAACTCATTTTAATCATTGTTTAACTCTTAAATGTTGGGTTGGTAATCAAGGCTTGCCCTATCATGCAGTGCTACAATTTTGTGACAAATGCCTATCTTATAATATTATTCTTAAAAGTTGTAAAAGTCAACAATGTATGTTGATCTCATGAAAATTGCAAGAAAGGTAGTATGGGATTTAACACCATGTCTTTAAATCTTCTCACAATTTAAGTTACCTAAAAATATGAGTGTACTTGATGAGGTTGCTTTTGACCTTCTATGATGGATTGTGTGTTTATTACCATTTCTATAAAAAAAATCATATGAAGAATAGCTTTTTTTGTCCTACATGAATGTTTTTCTATAGCCAAAGAACAAAAAATGTTTGCCTTGGTGTTTAGGGGTTAATTATTGCAGACACAATGTTTCTTGCAGTGTTAGGATTTGTATTTGTTTTTAATGAAATTTCATTTTAAGATTTGTACTTTCCACTTCATGTTCATATTACCAAGGTCATGACATCAATACTTAACTCAAAATTAATAGAATTGCATCTTCTTTGTCTCAAAGTGTCAAAGATTAAGACCTAATTCCTCGTGGAGGATTCATAAGGTCCGATATTTGGTAACTATCCAAATGGCTTGGAAGTGACATCCTTCTTACACCAGATTTTGGGTGGCCTCCAACCTACATTCAAAATATTAAACCAAACCAATTAAAACTTAGCTTTTATCAACAATTCCAAGTTTGACAAAACAAAAGAAAATTAATTACAAAAGCTATGTAAGGATGACGCTGTTTGCTGAGCCTAAAATGGTGAGTTATGAGCATGGATTTTCAAGATTGTGAGCAAGAATGGTTTTTCAATTCAAAATCAATGGAATAACTAAAAGAACAACAAGTTTTTCAAGAGATTATAATTTAAAATGCACAATTATAAGGCCCTATGTACACAACTATAGGTGGAAGTTATTATTTTGACAAAAAATTATACTCATTGATCCCTGCTCATAAAATAGCATTCCCCGACTACAAAATCAAGTTGTAGCTATGAAAGATTTAGAATAATCATTTGGAACGGTTTCTTCATTGCTTTTATGGGTTTCTTTTTTTAAGATTTAAATCTTGCAAATTTTAGGTTATTTTTGCAAATAAACATGATTATGAAAGTATGGGGGTAAATCACTTATTTTGGAGTGTAAAGTGAACTATAAATGCTACGGTGATGAAGAGAGGTTTTTGATGTTATGCACATCTTTTTACAATAAACTCTTCATTTCTCTTTAATCAAGGAATCTCTCAATGTAATATATTAGGGCCAAAAACCAATGATATTTCAATTTTTTTGAAACCTTATGGCGTGGTTTTTTTTTTTTTTTTATTGTTTTTGGAATTGGGGAGTGTTCAAAATTAATCAAATGCACCGAGTAAGAATTCTACATTATTTTGCATCAAAAGTTGTTCAATTGCATTTTCCACATACCTGGTGATTTGTTGAGCTTAAAGGAGTACGGCTATTCCATATTGTATTTCCATTTGATGCGCATTTAGGAGAGTCTCCAGTCATGCTACTCTCATATCCGTTTGGTGCAATTTTTGGAGATACTCCTTTAATGACACATGAATTTTGTCGCAACGCAATGTACTTACTCCTTCTACTCATGTTGATACTTTTTTTTTTTATAGCAATAAATTGAATGTTGACTATTTTCTACATTTTGAATATGGAGAGTATTTAAATGTCATGGAGACCACCTTTTAAGAATACACAAATTGTAGTTGTCCCAATAAAACATTTATCAATATATTAGAAAAAAGGTGATTGATTTGACACTCTTATTGCAAAGCTTCTATGGCATAACCACCCAAACAACATAACAAAGACTCATTGGTTGATTTATCGTTGAAAAAGAATTGTACAATAATATATCGAATTGACAAGCAACCCCTATATTTAAAATTGGCCAATAAATGAACACAAACACTTTGTGTTGGTTTATAGTTGAACTAACTCTTTCTTTTAGAAGCTTGTCTACTTTTCAAGAGTTGGTATGAATGTTCAAATATTTAATTCTATATAAACTCAATGTTCCTAAACAGGGCACTCCAGTTTCTATTTTTTGATCATATCAATACAAAACAATACCTAATCCATAATATTTAGTTTTGTGGCATTGAACAAGGAAAAAAACACCATGTAATGAACTTTAGATTATATTTCTAAACAGTGTTGTGGTTATAAAATGATTTTTTTTTATCATTGCATGCATTATAAAGGAAGTTTAGGATTGCATTTACAATGAACACTACTTTAGTGAAGCTATTAGGGCTTTGCAAATTGTAACTCCTTTCTATTACAAATCCTTTGAAAAATGATGACAACTGATCATTGTGAATGTTATGTTAATTTGTGAGAGTCGAACTTAGAGACAAAAAAAAATGTTATTGAAAGGTTGGTTCAATTAAATTTTTTATTTGATACAAAGCGTTCTCGTTTTGAAACAATTGTCTTATAGTCGAAATTTGATCTTTTAAAAGAACGAAGTAAGAAAAAAGTAGATTTGCACATGATCATTTATAAATTAGCCAAAACTTGCCTTCTTTTTTTTTTACGTTCTATATTTGAACCAAAGACAAAAATAATCAAAAAACATTTTAAACACTAAATTATTAAAGATCAACAATAGTGTAGACTATTAATTCAAATTGTGTTATTTTATCATGATCATATTTTTTATGAGAGAAAAGGTTAAAAAAAAACTAGTTAAGTTACTTTTATTTTATGAGAAAAGAGGTAAAAATTATTTTTAGATGAATTGCTTATATTTTACACATGTGTTTGGTCAACTCTACAAACGGAGATGATAAGCTCTTGTTTTTACGTGATTTTTTTATTGTATTGTAATAAAATAAAAAAAGAATTCGAAAGTACGTCAGATGAGTTTATATTTATATAAAATTTTCAAAATATAAAAATGACTGATTTTACAATAATTATAGACATGAAAGGACAAGCAAAAAGACATTGGTATATATTTTCACAAATAAAATAAATGTTAACTAGTTTTAGACCTTTTGGTTTCTAAACCGTCAAAAGATTTTTTTTTTTTTTCCAAAATAATAGGAGATTTTGAATCTTATTAGCAAAATGTTAAGGCACTCTTTTAGGAAACCTAAGTCGGTATGGTAGGGATTAAATTTTGTATAATATTAAGTAGATAGAAAGTTGTAATCTGTTATTCCTCAAATGAGGGAGTCAATCAAGAACAACTTAGATTGTCAACCCAAGTGCTTCATTTTGATGTAGGAAAATGATTCTATTTATTTATTTACTCCCTCAATGAAGCCATATTTGAAGCCATATTTGAAGCCGTATTTTAGACTTACTATTTATATGAATTTATTATAGTATAAGAAAATTGCTCCAAAAGCGAATATAATTACTCGTGACATCCCAAACTATGATTTCATTTGTCAAGCATGTAGATCCATAATGAACATTATAATGTTTAGCATGCAAAAAGCAATCATATTTATTCTTTTAATATAATGCATGACACTTGTAACCAACAACTCCTGAATTTGAGTGGCCAATTTATTGTTCCATCAAAAAAAATAGTTAGCAAAAATTCAAGATTGTCATGATGAAGTTTGAGTTTTGTTCTTTTAATGGACTGGTTTTTGAGCTAATGGTATATGTATTGTGCTTTAGTATTTCTTGTTGCCACAATAGTTGTTGGTTATAGGTGCTATACATTATATAGTGGAAAACTAAACTTTATACTCTCTCTGTCCCAAAATGACTTGCATGTTACCCAAAATGTTATAGATTAAGCTCAAAAAGGACCATTTTTCAAAAAAAATTGGCCTATGAATAGAGTTTCATGTCCTGTTGTTCTGAAATTTGAGTTTCTAATTAGTTTTCAAAATATGGTTTCAAAGTGCTTGAAAAGTGAATTTTTGAGACATTTGGCTGGTGGCCACTCACTTGATGGCATGGGATTGGTTAGCATACTCATGCTTTTGGATTATATGCAAGTGTTGCTAGCTCCCGCCCTCCTCCAACAAGAAGATCATTTTGAAAAAAAGGGAATAGTAAAAGACAAATCAAGTGGAATTGTGTCTTATCAATTTATACAAGCAAGAAATCATTCTTATTTTTTAATCTTGTTTTCTAAAGGAGAAGAGCAAAATTGTTTTTTGGTATATTCTTACTTGTTTTGACTTCATTGATATAACCTAATTCAAGTATTCCCAAAAACCTCTAAATTATTTTTATATATGTTATTGGTATAGAGTCGATCACTCTTGTGTCCCATGTGCACTTTTAGAATTTACAAACCCCATTCTCTTCACAATTTTGTGCTCTTCTACAATGAACACCATATTCGTTAAATTGGGAAAAATGGAGGTACAATTTTGTACTCCACCTCAAACCCAAAAAGATACTTTAAACTAGATTTGAAGGTATCAAATTCAATTTGAGCAACTAAGATTTTTTCCTTATCAAATTTCTTCTCTCACGTGAGGGCAGGTGTACCAAAAAAATGCTACAAGCTTGGTTTGAGGTGATCACCTCAAAGTCCCAAAATGTACTCTTTTTCCCAATTCAATGAGTATGGTGTTAATGCATTATTGAATGTTTGGTACAATAATATTTGGCTTGATGAAAACACACCAAATGAAGGAAAATGGAAAAAAACATGGTTTGCCATCAAATAGATTTTACTCACTTATGCATTTGGTCCCTAAGGGCCTTAACCCTTAAACGCCAAGGAAGACAAAAAGTGTCCTCTAGCTTTGAAAAAATGATTAGTGTGACAAATAAAAGCCATTTTTGATTTGATCTTTTTGCTGAAGTGATCATAAACACATGGTTTGTCATCAAAGGCAAAAATTTACCTCATTAGAAGCACTAATATTTTTAGATAACCCAAGTTGTGAGAAGATTCAAAAACACAGTGTTAGGTCCCAAGCTACCCTTCTTGCAATTTTCATGAAAGCACCATGCACTGTTGACTTTTGCAACTTTTAGTAACAATATTACTGGTGGATATAGTGAGGATCACTGTAGAAAACACTGTACATGCTACAATTGGGCAGGCCATGGGTATCCGCCCAACGCTTAAGGGTTAAAGACATTAGTACAAGATTTAAACCTGCAATCTAAATCAAGTTTCCAAATGAGACTAAGGTAGGAGCAACCCTCACCGTTAGTGCCCTCGTCCCGAATACCTACTTGTGTCAATAATGTTAGTGAGTCAGTGATTAACAATTTAAAAAAAATTAGTTATGGGTGACAAAGTGATGGTTTTGGGTGACTAGCATGATAGTTTTGAGTGCCCCATCTCACTATTTAAGAACTCCTCAAGTTAATATTTGAGCATATGAGCACACTAAAGACTTCACTAAACATCTTCTTTAGCATCTCCTACACACAACTATACATTTTTAATGATTTTGGACTTTGAAAAATCTTTGTGAACAAATGCTTGCAATTGGAACTTTCAAATTGATGCCAATATTTTTGGTTTCCTCTTCCTGACTTACCATTATTTTTGTCAAAGTTCATCAACTGATTTTCCTACCCCCATAACCCTTAGTTTCACGCTTGTGGGTGCTTTTAAATTTCATCTCTATTACACAGCATCAAGTGGCTGTTTGTATGTTACAAGGAATTCAATATTTGAAGTTCTCTACTAGAGAGGAAGGGAGAGGAAAGGGAGAAAAGAGAGGATGAAAGTCCCAAGAAATTTAGGGAGAGAGAAAAGAAAGGGAGGGCGAAAAAAGGGAGGTAAAGAGAGAAATAAGTTGGATAAGATATATATAAGAAAGAATATAATGGAAGTAAGACTGCACAAAGCGCAAGCAAGGCATACTTGTAATAATTAAGTCTAACTAGAATAATACCATGACATGCCTCCAACCATCATCTTCCAAGTAAGGTTTTAGTCACCACAACTTCTTGTAGTCCCACAAGTAAGAACTTCATGGTGCAACCTCACTAATGCAACATCCTACACACACACACTCTCCAACCGAGGTGTGTACTCACTAAATGCTTTATTTTGGCCACCCGACTGTTGAATCAATTGGTGATTCAAAATGCATATCAGATTCACCTAAATTTTTGTCTACCTTATTGATTTGCTTTCATTTAAATTTGTACAAGTAAAGCATTATTATTGCAGGGCGCAGTAATTAAAATAATGTGTACACTGATCTTTTACTAAAGCTAAGAGTTTCTTCAGCCTCTCCCAGCTTAGTGCAACTTGAAGGAAGCAGACACACCTCAAAAATCCTGAGTTGGACAAATTCGTCAACAACATCAAGGTCCACCGTGCACCATTTTTCGAGTGAAAGCTCGTCAGAGACTCCGGAAGTAGTAAGAGCATGTCGCTTGGCTGGGTATGGATGCACAGTCTCCGAAAAGTTTGAAACCCGTAACCCTAAACCCTAAACCCATGAAACGGAGGTCAGCTGCTTCAAGTCGCTTTGGCCCTGCGCATTGACATGCCTGGTGTTTGAGCAAGAGAGCTCTCCACAAATGTCAAAAGACTCTGGAAGTGGTAAGAGCATGTCGTCTGGCTGCATATGGATGCACAATCTCTGCAAAAATTTGAAACCCTAAATCCTGAAACCCTGAAACCCTGAAACCGATGTCAGCTGCTTCAAGTCACTTTGGCTCTGCGCATTGACATGCCTGGTGTCTAAGCAAGAGTGCTCTCCACAAACGTCAGAGACTCCGAAAGTAGTAAGAGTATGTCGCTTGGCTGGGTATGGATGCACAATCTCTGCAAAAATTTGAAACCCTAAACCCTGAAACCCTGAAACCGAGGTCAGCTGCTTCAAGTCACTTTGGCTCTGCAAATTGACATGCCTGGTGTCTAAGCAAGAAAGCTCTTCACAAACGTCACAGACTCCGGAAGTGGTAAGAGCATGTCGCCTGGCTGGATATGGACGCACACTGTCTGAAAAGTTTGAAACCATAAACCCTAATATCCTGCTCCATCAAGTCGCGGTGGCCCTGCGCATTGACATTGCTGGTGTCTAAGCAAGAGAGCTCTTCTGCAAACGTCAGACTCCGGATGTGGTAAAGGCATATCGCCTGGCTTGGTATGGATGCACAATCTCTGATAAGTTTGAAGTCCTAAACCACTAAACCCTATAACTCTTCAACCGAGGTCAGCTGCTTCAAGTCACTTTGGCTCTGCGAATTGACATGGCTGGTGTCTAAGCAAGAGAGCTCTCCACAAACGTCAGAGACTCCGGAAGTGGTAAGAACATATCATCTGGCTGGATATGGATGCACAATCACTGCAAAAGTTTGAAACCCTAAACCCTAAACGGAGGTCAGTTGCTTCAAGTCACTTTGGCTCTGCCCATTGACATGGCTGCTGTCTAAGCAAGAGAGCTCCTCCGCAAACGAGAGGGGATCCGTAACAATCTCCACCTCATCAATACGCTTGTACGTGTGCCCAAGAGGTGCTGCAACAATAGCAGTATTACCTTCATGAGAATGGGGGGAGGGATCTCCACCGAACGCATACACCAGCAATCCAAACGCAACGAGCGCAAAGGCAACGAAGTAGAGGCCGTCCACGGATTCGTGGAACCCCAGAGCACGCACGGCCACGGCCCACATGTCGGACGTTAACAAGGAGAGGTTCAGCATGGTGGCGCCACTCATCTGCAGCAGCCATGGCACCATGCTGGAGAAGCCGAAACACGTAAAGGCGAATCCCAGGAAGGGCAACACCGCGCTGAAACTCCAGTGAATGGCTGCAATTTCATCCAACTCCAACACCGCAAGCTGGCACGCACTGATGATCGCTCCAAAGAACCCCACATGAGCCAGAAACTCCACCTGGTCAAACACATACAAAATTTGCACAACAGTGTTTCAGCCCAAGTAAAACTCTTGAAAAAATTTACTCCCTCTATCCCTCAAAAAAAAAATCCAAAAAGTTAGGATTAATTGTGTATTTAGTCTTTGTGCTAGTGACACATGCACTCTAGAATCAATATATCATCTACTAAATGTATGCAAAATCTCCGGTTGTGATTTAGCCATTTAGGCACCCAAATACCATGCAAAGAAGTACCATATTTGTGCATGTTACCAACTCCTCATTATTGATGATTTAAAGATTGGTAGCAACAATAGGCTCCTATGGGCAAGGGCAAGCTCTCTAATTGTTTAACTTGCCCCCATGAGATCATTGAACTTGCCCCCATGAGATCATTGAACATGGCAAACGCTTTCTCATCATTTTGAAATCAGCAAAAGGGAGCTTTTTAGTGGTACAAGAAATGTATCTGATTTGGACGTTTTTAGAGGGACAGAGGGAGTATGTTACAAGGAGCTGTTGGTCGAAAAGTGTCAAAAGAAGCTTCAGTGTATCAATTACGGCACTACTCCGGGCTATATGCCTGGAAACAAGTGTCCAGAACTCCGCCCACAAGTATCCTGAATTGAGACGCCTGTTCTTCTCAGTAATTAGGGCGGACTTTCATGCGTGACCGAATTTGCTAAGACAAGATGTTGAAAAGGAGCCAGCGCATGGAAGTGAAGTGTGGAATGTTTGAGCTATGAAAACTGAGAAGTTTGGTTATTAGGATTCATGGGCATGGCCTGTAGAAAACGAAAAGAGTACCTCCTGCTGATTGACCAATTTTGGGAATAGGGTTCAGATTGCAAGGAACCTGTTACATGATTTTCTTCTCCCTGTTCACATGGAGGTGATTAGGGTTTGACAAATGTTGGAATATACTATAAAGGCAGGAAATCTTTGCCAACTTTGCCGGAGCATAGACAAGGCACACAAATTTTATGGATACCCTTGAAGTTTGCCATATTTGTATAGATACCGCAGGTTTTTCAGAAATTACACAAATACCCTTGGACCACAATTTTTAAGCATTTGTTCTATTGTGCATAGCACTTCTTTCTCCCTTGAGTGCGCACACTGCTTCTTTCCGTTCTATTGCACTCCTTGCTTCAACATTGGTCATGCATGAAGGAAGTAGCATGCATAACAAAACAAACGCTTGAAAATTATATTTCCTTGCTTTAACGTTGGTCATGAAGGAAGTAGCGTGCATAACAAAACAAATGCTCGAAAATTATGGTCCAAAGGTATTTGTGCAATTTATGAAAAATCAGGGGTATCTATACAGATATGACAAACTTCAGGGGTATCCATAAAATTTTCCCTTTTTGTTTTGCTACAAGATTGTTGAAAGTTTCAGAAATACGGCTACTCGTGTGCTTCTGAAGCACTTTTGGTGAAATTTTGAAACAACAAAACGGCTAGCTTATGAAAAGGCGAACCAGCCCTTAAGGTGTCGCTTTTCAAGCACACTGCCTTCATCATGTGCTTCTGAAAGCAATTCTGGTGAACTTTGAAACAACAGAACGGCTAGGTTATTGAAAGCTTTTCAAGCACACTGCCTTAATCATGTGCTTTTGAAGCAATTTTGGTGAATTTTGAAACAACAGACCGACTTCTCTCTGTGTCTGAAAATTAGACCCCAAAAAAAAAAGAAAAATCTTCCTGTCTCGGAAAGCTTATGAAAAGGGCAGACCAGCCCCTAAGGTGTCGCTTTTCAAGCACACTACCTTAATCATTTGTCTCTTAATCATGTGCTTTAGAGGCAATTTTGATGAGTTTTGAAACAACAGAAACGACTTTCACTGACCTGGTCCACTTTCTTGACGACGAACTCCTCGCTCACGTTGGAAACCGCGTACATCATAGACGCGGCGACCACCAGAGCGTCCCCCAAGAGGACATTCGACCCGCCGCTGCTGGAGCGGTCGTGAGCATGGACGTCGGAGAAGAGGACCAGAATCAACCCGGCCACGCAGACGCCCACCCCGACGAACTGGCAGCGCACGTAGCGAGTGTGCAGGAACAGCCACGTGAGGAGCAGCACGCACGGGATGGTCCAGCAGTCCAGCAGCATGACGCTCGTGATGGACGTGTACTGGTATGCCTTCACCGCCAGATAATTCGCCTCCACGTCCACGAGTGCCAACAGCAGGTACCAGTACCACGCGATTTGCGTCTCTTTGCCTCGGTAGAGCATCACGGAGCCATACACCGTGGCCAGAAGAATATAATTCAGACACGACTGCGTTGTTGGTGCATCAATTCCCTTGCGAGCCAGCACTGAGGACGTTAACCCTGTGCATGTCACTAACAAACTCAACACCTGCCCTACAGCTATGGCTTTCACACTCGGCTTGCTCTTCTTCGCCTTCTCCACCAGCCACACCCTCCAATTCTCCACTCCAAACCCCATCCTCACCAAAATCAAACGTACATTTAAATCTCACTCATCATCATCAAACCCTAATTCCACACC
Source organism: Ulota crispa (assembly GCA_963920765.1). NCBI lineage: Eukaryota > Viridiplantae > Streptophyta > Bryopsida > Orthotrichales > Orthotrichaceae > Ulota > Ulota crispa. Next base: position 22,345,886 of record OY987243.1, on the reverse strand, counting down.
ATTGATCACACAAAGCTCTGCACTACACGCTCTTTGCAATTCGCCACTCTTTAGAGCTCTAACTGTTCCAGGAAAAGCGTCATCACGAACAATTCGCAACCCTCCAGAATCTCGAAACCCTAATCCACATTTACATATCACTCATCATCATCAAACCCTAATTCCACACCAGTCATCACACAAAGCTCTGTCCTCCATTCCACTGCACGCTCTTGGCAATTCGCCACTCTGTAGAGCTCTAATTGTTCCAGGAAAAGCGTCATCACGCACAATTCGCAACCCTCCAGAGTCTCGAAACCCTAATCCCTCCCGAATCGTTGAATGGCCAAGAAAACCCGCGGTGTGCAGGTCCGTTGTTGAAACTTTGTGAAACGATTGCCTACGTCCCACGAAAAGTGCTGATAAAACAAGTAGCGTGTGAAATTTGAAGGAGGAAAATTTGCAATTCGCCACTCTTTAGAGCTCTACTTGTTCCAGGAAAAGCGTCATCACGCACAATTTGCACTTCCAGAATCTCGAAACCCTAATTATTCCCGAATCGTTGAATGGCCAAGAAAACATGCGGTGTACAGGTCCGTTGTTGAAGCTTTGTGAAACGATTGCCTACGTTCCACGAAGAGTGCTGATAAGCTTAAAACAAGTGGCGTGTGAAATTTGAAGGAAGAAAGTACAGAGATTTCAAAGGAGTGCACGATTTTAGCAGATCGAGTGAAAGAAAAAGGAGGTGGTCAGTCCTAACCAAGAAATTCACCTCGCAGGAGGTCAGGGACGTTTGATTCTGGCAAGTCATAGGGTCGTTTGCAATGCGAGATGCTTCGACAAAAGTGGCGGCTTAGTTGCATGCATGCATACCACAGAATGAAGCGCAATTCTCTCTGTAAAGCGATGTGTGAGGGTGGTGGTGGGACTGGTGAGGAATGAGGACGAAGGAATCTTATATCGAGTACAAAATAATGCAAAATAATATATGTATATTGATTGATTTTGATCAGGGGATTATTTTTAGTCCTGTAGCTCAACAGTAAATCGGTACGTGCCGTGTTAAGGGAGGTGGATTTTGAGAGGGACATACTTGCGTTAGGTGATATGGAATCTCACTATTGCGAATCTGGCGTTTAAACGTCATAAAAAAAACCCTGATTTTGATTGATTTTGGCGTGTGGGGACAGGAGAGCTGGAGTGCTGGACGGAGCAGGGCTTGTACTGCGACATGTCCCTCGACGACGACGGCTGCCACCCTTCGTCGCAGAAAACACGGTCGAGTCAAGGGACGCTCGCTTTGCTGGGGGCGAGAGGGCTGTGGCGCTGTGCATGAAAGCTTTTGAAAAGGAGATGATAGTGAAAAGTTACTATGCACTTTGAAATCATTGGTCCACAACCTGGCACGCTTGGGCCCCACATCCCCCGAAGTTCTAATGAAATTCCATAGGGAATTGATATGTGTACCACACCCTTTGAACTACTGTACCACACTCCGGGGTAAATTTAAGCTTTCTACCAGCAAAAAGTTGAATTTGATAATTTGGAATTTAGATTTGGACTTAGAAACCATGATTTACTGTAGTCTAGAACCATAAAAAATTTGCAGTTCAACAACACCCAATGAAAAAGTTTAGCTAGAAAGAAAGGTGTTACTTTTACTTTTGTTTGTAAAACATATAAGCTTTTTCATTAAGTGTTATTGAATTGCAACTTGTTTTATGGTTCTAGACAAAATCATGGTTTTTAAGTCCAAATCTAAATTCAAAATTCTCAAATTCGGCTTTTTGATGATAGAAATCTCAAATTTATCCCAAGGTGTGGTATGGTAGTTCAAAGGGTGTGGTACACATATCAATGCCCAATTCCATAATCTCATTGGACTAAGGGCCCCCTTCCATGTGAAGTCGGGGGTCAAGCAATCTTAAAATAGCCGACCAATTATTGGTCGGATGGGAGTTTCATTTTTTGGAGCCCATATCCGACCGATAATCGGTCGGCAATTTTAAGATTGCCCAACCCCCAACTTCACATGGAAGGGAGCCCTAAGGTAGGAGGCTCATAAATGGAGCATCTAAGGGTTGAAACTGAATTTTGGATAGGTGAAACTTCTTGAAAATATTTTTCAGTAATTTTTTCTTGGAAGACAAGAAGAATTGGCATCTAAACCAAGTTGTTTCATATTTTTTGAAACTTTGTAGAATTAGTTATGAATATTTGAAGTGAAAAGGCTAGAGGGCTCTAAAATGGAGCACATCCTCAAATGTACATGACCTATACATTGTTGAAGGGCTATGAAAAATAACATGTACAAAAAGAGTACCTTTGAGGAGGTGCTCCATTTTAGAGCCTATTCCAAATTGGAGCCTCCTACCTTATAAGTCATAACTAAGGTGGAAGCACCCATAACTAATAATTTAAGTGATTATGCAAAAAACTACAAAGAGTTTGAGGACAAACATATTTTTCCCATGTAGGAAGATAAGAAATATTGGGATTGCAAATTTTTCATAATTTTTTTTGCAAAACTGGATTTACTATGGATTTTGGGAGTCAAAAAGTGTTCCATGCCATTGCCAATGTCTAGATGAATGCAATTCCAATACTAACCAAACTAATTTCAGCTCATTACTTCCTACCTCACTTTGGGACATGTGGAATGACTTAAGTGGCCCCAACCTTGAAAAAGTCAGAAAAACGCATTCCAAAGCACCTATCCTTGCTCATGGTGATAATAGCACCCCTTACTAGTTGGGAATGGGGCATTATCAGCTATGGGTGCTTCCACCTTAGAGGAAATCACTTCTTATTGAGAAATCAGCAAAAGTTTGAAACCCCCTAATTTCAAGTCACTAGATTTTGCATTAGGCTCACCGAGAATTGTTCAAGATCATACCAAGCTGTGGACTTTGGTTGTGCAATCTCCATTGTTCCATTTTATTCATGCGAAAATTTTATGGATACCTCTGAACTTTGTCATATTGTATAGATATATACCCCTGATTTTCAGAAATTGCACAAACACCTTTGGTCCATAATTTTTTGGCTTATGTTCTATTGTGCATCTAACTTCTTTTTCCCTTGTGCACATGTACTTTCTTTTCTCCCTTGTTTGAATACAACTGCTTTTCTCCCTTGTGCACATGTTGCTTCTTTTTTATTTTATTGCACTCCTTACTTTAACATTGGTCATGAAGAAAGTAGCGTGTACAAACAATACAATTGCTTGAAAATTATGGTCCAAGGGTATTTGTGCAATTTCTGAAAAATAAAGGGTATCTAAGGTAGGAACACTCATAAGTGTTAGTGTCCCCATAACTGTCACCTTTGAAATCTTGAAAAATCTGTGGAAATGAATAGATGTAATTACAAGAATATACAACATGTGAACATGAAACCATAGTGTTGGTTATAGGTGCAATGGTAGTTTTCTCTTTAAAAATTCACAACTTATTCTCATAGTATCCAACTAATACATTCAAAAGTGCAAACATTTTTTTTTGTTCCTAATAGAATCCTATAATTTACTAGTTGTTTATTAATAGTCATCATGTTCAAAACCCTTAGTTTGACGTTTATGAGTGCTCCTTCCTTATGCAAATATGGCAAACTTCAAGGGTATCCATAAAATTTTCCCTTTATTCATCTTAGGGAAAAAAACGTGAGATTGTAGAAACTTACATTTTGCCATTACAAGATCAAATCAACTAAAATCGAATTCATGTCTTGGATGAAAACCTTGAATTGTATTACAAAAAAACAGGAAATGAGATTTCAAAATTAAAAAATATTTGCAATGAAGTCATAAGTTACTAATACAAGTATGCTTTGTTTGCGTTTGGTGACTTCACCCTCCCCTTTCCTACCTTCCCTTCTCCCTCCCCCCTCTCCAATAGAAATTTTCAAATTTCTTGGTATTAATAGAGGATTTAACATCCCATGACAAATTGACAATCTATGCTTTAGAGAATATAGATAGATTAGTTAAAAACATTTTGATATTGAAATTAAATACAAAACAATCACCTTAAAGAATTTGTATTATTGTATTTGATATTTGTACAGTAGAGTGTTATTAACATGATAGCCTTCAAGTCTTTGAATATTAAACCACAATTGCTATAGTAAGAAAGAAATGGTGTAAACAATTGTTTTTATTCACACAATAAGTTATCTATTTAGAAGCTTGGGGTCAGTGTGTAAAAAAATAAGGGAATAGGTGCAAACATCATGTATTTTTTAGGGGGTATTGGTTTTTTTCTTTTTTTTAAACACCCTATCATTATGTAATTTCCTACTTTGAGTTATTAAAGAAAGGGCTTGCATTATTTATAATTCTACATTGGTATGAATAAATGATATGGTAAATTAGATAAAACAAAAAATTCTACTACAATTTTTGTTAAACATTAAATTTCTTTCAAGTTTTCTTTTTTCTCCTCTACTAATGACTATTTTCAAGTTTCAACTATAACTTAACAAAAAGATGTACTCACTACTACTATTGTATCTTCCATAAAAATTGTTAGTGACGCTTGTTTATTAGGAAGGTATTATATTATTGAATGTTATAAATTGAATTTTAGGTTTTGGTCCTTTTTATATGATTAATATGAATGATATAGAGATCGCATTTTGACATCAACTTTACTTTAACCTACATTGTTTGATTCAATGTATTGTACATGTCTTCACTGTATGCAAAATAATATGCTTTACTAAAATGTGGTGCAATATGAAATTGTCAAATACAATTTATATTATGCAACCTCTTTGATTGGCAAAAACATGCAATATGTATGTTTGCTTTAAGGTATTGCACATGTCTTCATAGTATGCAAAATAATATGTAAGAAATATTTTTTGAATAGTAGCCAAAAAACGAAGACAATGGAAAAGATAGACTGAGCAATTCCCAAATCTCAAGTTGGACCCTAAATTTTGAACAACTAGAACAACAAACAAAGGGCTTGGAGCAAGAATAGCCAATTTCCAAAATCAAATGACAACCACCTAAAGCCGATCAACGTTTATTGTAGAAATTATTAAAGTCTATAAAATTATTGAACACTTTGAATATGCCACTCACAAGGTAGCAACATTTAATACTTTTAGCCAAAAATAAGAATAAAAAGTGGTATCCTAGGTTTATTTTTTTTCTAATTGGACCTATTTTTTTGTACCCTATAGTAGTTTGAAGACATCTCATGATTTTTTTGTACCCTGTAGTATACAAAACTAAATTATAAATTTTATCTCAAATGTTTTTAGGCACCCTATCATTTGTTTGCATATAATTTTCTACTACTACCTCTTGCTGCACCCCCAAGTTTAGAAGAGTTATGTTTTCAAAAGTACATTTATTATATTCATACTTAGTAGTGCAATGTTCTAAGCAACTGGAAAATACAAAATCTCAAGACAATTGTACAACAAGACTCTCAATCGACTCATCACCACTAATATTGAAAACTAAATAATCAGTAATTAAATAGAAAGAACATATTCCTCCATTGACTGAAGTTGCAAAAAGACAAAAGTAATGTCTTCACGATTATAATGCAGTTGTGCATACTTGTTCAGTCATGATGATTTTATTGTTTCGTATGTGATGAGGCCACTTGCATGCTTTGGAATACGAATTAAAACAACCACATTCATACACTTAAATATACAATTTAATGTCAAAATTTGATGATCCAATAGAAATCAAAGTAGTAATTTGGTAAATTTAAACACACAAAATTGTGGCTTCAATTTTGTAAGACTCAAAGAGCACAGAAAATGTAAAAAATTGGGGGAATTATAAATACGGACAAAAACAAAAAAAACAAACAAAAACAAACAAAAACAAGCAAAAAAAAAAAACAAACAAAAAAAACAAAAACAAATAGGAGCTCAATTTCAAAATAGAAAAAGAATAAGAGAAGGAATAATCAGTTTGTCCTATTGTGTGCAACAATTACATGTTCTAACGTTGTGCCTCTTTTGTCTGCACTTGGAGCAAGCTAAGTGACCTGATCCTCAAGAGCAACCTAGCTACAAGAATGAATATGTATGTTCTAAGGATGATTGGCTTGTCTGACATGAAGTGAAGGTTGCGTTATTTTGTCAAGTTGACAAGCAATTCTATCAGCAAGAGTAAGGTAGCCGCATCCATGGGCGTGACGTTCCCATGGGCGTCACTGACAAAGTCCTGATGGTTACGGGTACTTAAGTAATATTTATGGGTGACAAAGTGATGGTTGTGGGTGACTCCATGAAGGTTTTGAGTACCCATCTCACTATTTAAGAACCAACAAGCCTTGTTTTTAGCATCTCTTACACATGGTTCTTACAATTTCAGTGATTTTGGATTTTGAAAAATCTTTGTGAACAAATGCTTGCGGTTGGAATCTTGAAATTGATGCCAATATTTTTAATTTCCATTTCCTAACTTACAGTATTTTTTTCAAATCGAAGTTAGTTAATTGTTTTACCTACTCCAAAACCCTTATTTCCACGCTTATGGGTGCGCCTACCTTAGTTGGGTGTTCATACAGCTCCACCAACGCATGTGTAGAATAAACTTGTTACAAGTAAGAGAATGGTGATTCCTGCTAATGTAAAATAGTTGCACAAGCATGGATGCAAAGTATTTGAACGGATGCAAAGTATTTGAACTGATGCAAAACATTTGAATCTGCTGGAAGGATCTGCAATTGCATGTCTTATTCACCAAATTGACAATCCAAAAGCTGTCTTGCCTATAATTGCAGTGTTACAAAAAACCTGCAGCAAATCACAAAAATTGTTGAATATATCAATTCCCTTAAGTACTAACCACCACTCTTATTGTGTAACAAGTTGGCTTACACCTAGGATTGGTATTTACCAAAGAATACAGGTACAAACATAATAGGGTATTTGCTTTGAACAATAACTAAAAACTTGTTGATCAAGGTTAGGTTTGAACATACCTTTAGGAGATTAAGTGAAGTAATTTATACTAGAGAACAAATCTTCACCCTCATCTAATGTGGCACATGACATAGGAGGTGACTTATATCTTAAATTCTATGAATTGTGATTAACAAAATTAAGTTACTCTATAATAATTTTATTTAACTTAGACTATACAAACTTTAGGATTGCTAAAATATCATAGAATGTAAGTAGCTAGAAAACTAAAAAGTTACACCACTAGTATGTGCACAATAGACCAGGTGGTTCATACATATTTAATATGCAAAATGACATTTATGTAGTTTATACTTTATCTTGGTGGGTGACGTACCGACAACTGAATTTTTAATTATTCAGTATCTCACTTATATGATTGGGTGGAGAGCTACACTCTTGTGTATTATCTATTTTCAATAATCCATTTCCTCCCATGGATTTACAACCTTCAAAGTATTGAGATGTTGAAAGCACACTAAGGCTATTTAACCTCAAAGGGTGGGGTCTTTTTGTTCCATCCGCACATTATCTTTCTCTCTTTTGTGCAAGGGGACTCTCAAGTACAAATGAAATATATTTAAGCCTACATGGATTGTGTTTTAAACTCATGTAGAAGCACCACCTGTCTTTTGAGTGGATAGTGAGTCGATAGTCACACTTACTGCTCTTTTGTAAATCATACATGAAAAATTGATGGGGTACACATGTCATTCAATCATTGGTGGTTAAACTTTTCCAAAAAAGTGAGAGTTGTACATGTGTCACTTTGTCATTGGTTCAAAAAATGAGATGGTTGTTTGTAATTGACACCCACCCACTCCATACTTGTACTTGTGTGACATGAGTTTGGTTGACAAATAGTATGGGATACATGAAATGTGTTGGTTGTATCTGTATCCCCGTGCATGTATTTTGTTCTATATTTTTTATTTGTATTACGTATCAGTCCTTTGTATATGTACTTTGTATTTGTATTTTCATCTGTATACAACATACCAAAGCACCAATGGCCAAGATCGTTTCTCATGATGACAATCAACGGTACTAGATAACTTTTTAAATTGAAGATTGACGGCATTCCTTGCTCATGGCTTTTTTTTAGTTCTTCCCTATATGTTATTCTACCTAAGTCTAGTGGTTGGCCTTTTTCAGGGGATAAGGTAGGAGGCTCAAGAACCGGGCATCTAAGGGCTGAAACTGAATTTTGGGAGGTGAAACTTCTTGAAATATTTTTCAGTAAATTTTTCTTGAAAGACAAGAGGAATTGACATCTAACCCACCTTGTTTCAAATTTTTTGGAGCTTTGTGAAATCAATTATGAAATTTTGAAGTGGAAAGTCATAGGGCTCTAAAATCGTGCACCTTTTTAAATGTACACTGCCTATACATTACTGAAAACTGTAAAAAACAACATGTATGTGTAAGATACATTTAAGAAGGTGCACGGTTTAAGAGGGTGCACGGTTTATGAGCCTACCTTAGTTATGTTTTGTTCTTTCATTTGCGATTAATCTTTGGATACCCAACCTTATTCCTTCATTTGTAATGGATTCAAGGACACCAAGGTCATATTCATTTGGGGGTTATTGAACCACTTGGGCTAAGGAGGTCTTGCAATAAAGATTACAAAGAAACCCCTCAATCATTAAAGGGACTTAGTGAAGCTTAAAGCTTAAACTTTTCAAATGTTTTATATTATATATAGCTTTTTGTGAATACATGTATTGACAATAATTCTTTTGATGAATACCTCTAAAGTTTACAATATTTGTATAAATGCCGCTGGTTTTTCAAAAATTGCCCAAACATCGTTGAACCAAAAAAATAATTGTTTTACGTTAACAAGAGAAGTAGATTTAAATGAATTTTGAATGTAGTATAATTATCTAAATCACATAATTCCAAATTAATGAATTAGTTTTAATTAATATGATCGCAGACAAAGCTAATAAATCTCAAGTAATGCAATAAAATTTTAAGGCTATATAGATTATTGATAGTACTCCTAAAACAGAAGGACAATAAAGTGGTTTAGGAAATTTTTAATAAAAAAATAGTTTAACTTTTATTCATTGGCCAATTTCAAGGATTTAGATTTGAAAAAAAGTTTGAGGATATCAGTGCAATTTCTGAAAAACAAGGGACATTTTTACAAATATTGAAAACTTTAAGGATATCCATCAAATTTCCTCTTTTAATAAAGGTGAAGGGATACTTTTTTTAATTTTTTTTTTGTTAGCTTTAGTGTGAATGTCCTTTTATGGGGTTAGAGAACATCGATTCAAAGATGAGGTTTAGGCCCTCTTAACATTAGAGGTGAAAAGTAGTGGAGAGCAAAATAATAGGCAATGAAAACTACAGTTCAAAATGTTTGTAGTTTTCCTTGGCTAAAATTTTGCTCTACACAACTTCTCATCTTTAGTATAAGAGGACCTTAACCCCTTAAGGCCCATGCATTTTCCCCGAGTATCTCAAAATTTGTTCTTGGATGAACAAAATGTAAACATTTTGATAAGTTGCATTATTATTTTTTAAATTGTAGCTGTACAAATTCAAACTAGATATGTTAAAGATCACATAGGAAAAGAAAATACAACAATAACACTTATGAATTTAAAAATTATAGTATTTGATCAAGAGGGTGTTAAAATTGTGAAAGTGAGTTGAAGTTTTTCAATCCTCTTCTCAAATCTCAAATTTAAAATTGAGAATACCAAAAAAATATGAGTATGTAGGGTACAACATGTGTAACCCTAATCAATTTATGGCTTCTTAAAATTTATTCTACATTTTTTAAAATTAAGTTTCTAATGTGATTGTTTCTCCAAGTTCTAGTGTACTTTAGGCTTATTTCCAAGAGCTTTCAACACTAGAAAGTGAAGATTTGCAAGGGACACCCTTGCACAAAATCTTAAATAGATCAAAATCATAATTAGTCATTTTCAAAATCAAACTTTTGAAACCAAAATAAGACTTCAACAAGAACTTAAAAAAAATCATTGTAATCAATCATGAAGAAAGTTTGGGCATCCCAAAATACAAACAAAAAGGAACAATTTTGATCCCCTTGGACCTTGAGGGACTAATGCGTTGCATTGGTGATCAAGAGGAGCCCCTAACAACACTAGTTTGCCCAACTAGTGCTCATGGAAGTGATTTTAGGGTCAAGTACGTTTGATGACTTATCACCAATGTATCGATCACTTTGGGTTTCAAATTGCTTGTTTCTAGTTTTTGCTCACCAACAATGAGATTTATTTGCACCACCCCTTCTGCATGGAAGTGCCAAACATAGTAATTATTGGCTTCAAGTGAAGGAACTTCCACCCACAACTGGTCTTGCTCTTACAAAACCACCCCTCACCTCCTCACGTGGAAGGATGCCCTTAAGGAGTTAACCCCTAAATGCCCAAGGGCATTTTTCTTGTTTTTAGAAGGCCATTTTGAGGTTTTTAAATAATTTTTGAATGATCATAATTAATACTCCCTCTCTCCCAAAATAATCTTCTTGTTGACCTTTATTTAGTGTCCCAAAATGATCTTCTTGTTGGAGGAGGAAGGAAGTTAGCGACACTTGCACATAGTCCAAAAGCATGGGTATGCTAACCAATCCCATGCCATCAAGTGAGTGGCCACTGGTGCTCTTCAAAAATGCCTCAAAACTTCAATTTTCAAGCACTTTGAAACCACATTTTGGAAACTAGTTTGAAACTCAAAATTTCAGCACAATAGGAGGACATAAAACTCTATTTATATGTCATTTTTTTTTTTTAAATGGTTCTTTTTGAGCTTAATCTACAACATTTTGTGTAACAGGAAGATCATTTTGGGACGGAGGGAGTACTAAATTGTAAACATAAAATCTTGAACTTCAAGGCTTCTAGATAGGGCTACCCAAAAAAATCCAAAATGGCCATGCAAGTTTTGAGATATTTGTAATTGAATGTGGATGAGTATGGATTTATTTGCTATTTTTGGAGCTAACCAAAACTTCTAATGCAAATTGGCAACTTTTGGATACAAAATTGGAGAACAACCACTTAGAATGCTTTAGTATTTATTGTTGTTACTTGAAAACTAATGGCCCCTTTCCAAATGCATGACCTCAGTTTCACAAATCAGCGTGCAATGCAATTGTCAAAGCATAATTGCGTAATACAAAAAAGTATAGCTTGAATTATTGACCAAGAATCATTATGAATGAAAGAAAATTCAATAGTGGATGGATTCTAATTTTTATTTCAAAGATGTTCCAAGTTTTATTAGTCCAAAAACACTTTAAGATTTTGTTAGATGACAAAATTTGAAGAAAATGGCCTTTATTGCCGAAGGGAGTGCCCAAGAGAAATTTCCACTTTTTTTCAACTTGATGCATGTCTTCCAATGTGGCAACTTGTCATAGGCTCTGTGACAATATTCACGACACTTTTTATGACACTATTCATGACACAAAGGTATACTTGTAGTTTAGCTTCCACCAAAAACAGTTGGAATACAATATGGAGGAAACCAAAATTGAATACTAAAGCTAACTTCATCTTGTAACTTCTCCAAAAAAATTCCTTAACCCCCAAAGGACCAAGTGTTCATTCAACGGACACTTGAAACCTGGGTAGGGTCATACAAAATCAAATTTTATTGGATGTTCTCAAGATTGTTACACAAGTTGTAAATATGTATCCCCCAAGTGGAAATGTAATTTTTTTTCCCAATTGGATGCTTGATTCAAAAGTTATGCTGCCAAAAGAATTTGGGTAGTTTAGGCAATTTGGGCATCTTTGGAGAATTTCATGCTAAAAATTTCATCAACTTATGAAATTTGACATGTGTGCAACTAACAAAATATGGTATACAATTGTCAAAGAAATAAAAAATAACTTGAGCTCTCAAATCATATTCAAAGGAGTTAAACTTTGTTAAATGTACGGGCGGTTTCAAGAAAAATTATTTTCTTCTAACTTTGGGCTCTATTATCTTGTAGTTTGTAAATTCAATGTTCTTAAATTTATTTTGACATATTCAAAATGGTTACCTCTAATGCTGGACTGTTCCAATTTCCAATAAAAGACTTCCTCATTGCACAAGAAATCATGAAAAAATGACTGGTGTATTGTCAATGCACTTAACTTCCTTGCATTGCAAAGTGATTTTGAATAAGCTAGATTTTGTATTTGCCTCTAAATTTTTTCATGAGTGAACCTAACATCATATAGTATTGAATGGTCAAAATCCTCATTTTTGTGTAGAGCAAAAAATTTACTCCAAGAGAGCTCAAAATCTGCTGACTTTGTTTTGCAAGAATGAAAAAAAAATTGTTTTTCACACTTCAAATGTCATAATCTTACAATCCATGCAATCACATGGACTGAATTTTTTGGCATGCTTTGGATAAATATTTTATTATAGATTTGTATGGTTGAGTTTTCAAAAAATAAACTCCAATTTTCATTTTTGATTAATATACCCAAAAAAAACAATTTTTTTGGACAACGTTTCTTGAAAAAACCCCATGGTCCTTTAGGGTTAAAACAATCAAATCTGTTTCTTGAACAAGGTTTCAAAATTTCCTGAAATTTTATGAACACCAAAATTTGGTGCCTTGGGCATTTAGGGGTTAATGTAGCTTGTTGCAAGGGGGGGCAAAGCAATAAATAATCTTGCTTCCTATCCAACATCAAAACTGAAGGCGAGTTCGTTTTCACGAGCGGAGATGCCCATTCAATGCCACGTGCCCAACAAGACACAGGGAAGATGCCAAAGACGCATCCTGCAGCGCATTAAATTCAAAAATCAAATTTCAAAGAGCTTCCCTCCAAAAAGAATCCAAACTGCAGGTCCAAATACAGGCCCCCGATCACGGGAAAAGGAAAAACTTCGCAAATGGCGGGGCCCGCAAACGAAGCTAATGGACCGACACGGGCACATTCAATATGTCCGGTCTCCTGCCCCCAGCCCTCCACCCTGGCTCGGCATCGCCACGTCGGACACGCCACCTCACCCAACGGATGAGCCGCTCCCAGCGACGAAAAGAGGATGTTTCTCATCCGTGCTCTGGGATGGGGGGCGTCGTCATCGACGAACAGTAGATGGTTATCATCCGTGCGTGGTGATGGGGGTCGTCGTACTCGAAGAACAGAGTATAGTGATCATCCGTGCGCTGCGATGCGGGTGTCGTCCTCGACGAAGAGAGGATGGTTATCATCCATGAACGGGGATGGGGGACGTCGTCATCGACGAAGAGAGGATGGTTCTCATCCATTCGCGGGGATGGGGTCGTCGTCCTCGACGAGTCAATTTGAAATGCGGAGCACAAAATGAGCGCCATGGCGACGGGCTTCATCGACTGCTGTTGCTGCTGCTGTTGCGGCATTTCGTTTTGCTTGCTTTTTGGTCTGGTTCGGTTGGTCCATGAGTCCATCACTGCGTTGTCGCTGCTTGACTTGCCGCCACTCACTCCCGCCATCCCCCTCCCCCGTCCCCTGCTTTTCCTTGTATAGCTAGCTTCGTCCTCTCTCAAGGAAAAGTTCGAGGCTCTCAAGGGAAAAGCTCCCTAGAGCCTTGACTCAGCTCCTCACGTTATCGTGGCGCTCTCACACTCGTGTGCCGTCCGAACTTCTGATAAGGATCCTCCTGCAATAACTTAGTGTAGTTCGCAAACGTGCTTGAGGTTACAGTACGGGCGTTGCTTTGTCTTTAGCAGTGGAATAAGGTTTGTGGATTCGGTTGTGAGTGAGCAAATTTTGGAGTAAAGACTTTTCTTATTCATCGTAGCAGTCAGTTTTTTATGAGGAGACGTAGTGTTAATTTATTGTGGAGTATTCCGATTCATCGATTTTGTGTGAGGAGAGGCAGAGTGTGCAAATAAAAAAGATCTGGAGTGGCGCCTGATTCACGGTATCCATCGGTTCTGTGCGAATTTTGTAGAGGAGCGTTTGCGAGAATTGATTGCATGGAGAGAATTGCGAGTTAGGACGATTAGGATTGGTGGCTGTGTTGGTCTTCAGCGCGGACGCTTTCCCGCGCTTCGCGCTTGAGGAATTTGAAAAAAAACAGGGGAGTAGATTCGGCGCAATGTGCAGGCATCGGGATGTGTAGTTGGAGTGTTTGGAGTAGGTAGTGCGTGTGTCAATAAATTTTCCGCAGTTGCGTTCCATGGATTCGTCGTCACCTCTGGCGAAGCCGAAGCAACAGCAGCCGCCTCGGCGGAGTCCGCTGGCTGGTGCGAGCGGGGATCGAATGCCGCCATTGACGCCGAACACAGGGCGCGACGTGAATACGACCAAAGAAAGAGGTGCCTTAGATTCGTCACAACAAGGCAATGTCGCCAGCGGGAAAGAAAATCGAGTACGCAAGGTGAAGAGGCCGGCGAACAGCTCGGTTTTGCTTCAGTACGAAGTGTTGGATGAGTCCACGCATAGCTTGTCGCCGTCCCTTGACGCCGAGTCTAGCCAGTTCCTATCCGATGCCGATACACGAGCTCTCTCCTCATACAATCGCAAGGAAAAATCCTTGGGGCTTCTCTGTGAAAAGTGAGTCGTCCTGCTCAGCTGACACCAGTGTATATGTTCGATTTTAGAATGTACCAGGGGTGTTCATTCCGATTGCCGCTGCTGATCATGAGCGTGTGGTATTTTTTGCAGTTTCTTAAACCTGTATGGAGCAGAGGAAGGAGAATGCATTAGTCTGGATGAAGCTGCAAGCCGCTTAGGTGTTGAAAGAAGGCGTATTTATGATATCGTTAACGTTCTCGAAAGTATCGAGGTAAAATCCTGCTCTGAGTTTTTCTAAACTGTTCAAAGATTTGCATGAGTCTGGAAATGCTGGTGTGATCTACCTTTTCCTTCTTTGAGTCCGAAATTTTCTGGACTTTGACCGTCCTGTGCAGATTCTCATTCGAAAAGCGAAGAACCGGTACACATGGCATGGATCCACAAGGTTGCCTCATGCTCTTCAAATCATGAAGGTATGGTAATCTCATAGGCAACCGCTGTGATAAGTGCATGTTATCCATGTTGGATATGAATTCTCCTATTGTTTTAATCAGAAGAGACTGTTTTGATGCTTTGTCATTGCTCTCATTTGCGCAGGAAGCGGGTTTACGTGAGTATGGATTAGGAGAGTATGCCAATACTACTATTGAGGAAAGCAGGCTCACTACTGTGACCAGTGTATGTACCATTTTCTCCACCTTGGAGTTGGAAACAGTTGGTGTTTGAGGTCGTAACAATGGTTTAAGATATAAACAGTTTTTTATTTTTTTTGTTTGAATCACCACCTCTGCTGCAGAACTGTGAGTCCTCAGATGATGAAGATGACGAGAGGAGAGTCTTTGCTTCGCAAGAATCAGCCTCATTCCAGTCTCAACACAGCGATGGCCCTAAAGCAAAAGCAGGTAACTTGCTTTGTAGAAAGACTTTCTTCCAGTACCGAATAAAATATACACCATTTTTTCAATCAATGTAAGTTCGTTGGGGTTTGTGACTTTTCTTGTGCAACTTTGCTATTCCATGAGTGTTAGTTGGTTTATATAAAACATATGACTTGCCTTTTGCAGAGTGCCGGCGTGAGAAATCGTTGGGTCTCTTGAGCCAGAAGTTTGTTCAGCTTTTTTTAATCTCCCAGACGCAAGTTGTTACTCTTGAAGATGCTGCTCGGCTGCTACTTGGTGATTGCAAAGATGCCTCCAAACTCAAGAGTACGTAACGCAATAAAAACTTTGATACTAGTACATGCCGAGCATTTCTATGTCTGATGTTTTATGTTTTGTTCTTGCGGGCATTCCTTGAAGTAACGTGTATCTTTTTTCCTCCAACGGCAGCTAAAGTGAGGCGATTGTACGACATTGCTAACATCCTCTCATCACTACAGCTCATAGAGAAGGTAGGTTTCGCAACTGATTACTTGCTCGAGTTTCCATTGCATCTCAGCATTTTTACGTGTGTGCCTCTGATAAGTCTCGATTTTATCCAGTAAATGCCCAAGCTCACAGTATAAATCCTACTTCCGAAAAGCAGCCACCTTTGACCATTTTGGTTGTACCTTCCTAAGGAATTGGAGGATGAAACTGAAGCTTTGTGTTGCCATTGTACAGACACATATGGCGGAGAACCGCAAACCTGCGTTTCGGTGGCTTGGCACTAAGGATGACCTTGTTGGTCGAGCTACCCGCATGAGAATATCAGGGACGCACACCCTGAGCCAGAACGTGAGCACAAGCCCTGCTTGTAACGCTCTTTCCAACAAAGGTTTGAAACGAGCGGGGATGGATGCTCCGAGGGTGGAGTGCTGCACAGTGAAGAAGCGAACCGCCTTGAAGCCGTTGCAGCCAAGAGACCTAAACGTCATGACGGCGGCTTATTCCAGAGATATTATTAACAAACCTGTGCCATTGTATCCACGTATGTCTCAAGCCGACTCCCCTTCCAAAATCGTGTGCAGCAAAACAGCAGCAACTGCCCCAGATGAGTCTCCCATTGCACCACCGAGCACTCCATTTTCAAATGGTGCAGCAGCAGTGGCAAAAACTGGTATGTATGTCTGCAGCTTTCGGTGTTTGCAGCTGCGTCAAATTCCAGGATCCAATACTTGGACTCAGCTCCTTAGCTCCCTTTCCAGCTTTCACTCTATTTGCATTGTGTGAACTTGGCTTTTTATGAACTTTGTGCTGCATTAATTTACCTTTTATTGTTTTTTAAAGACTCTGTTTTATTGATGGCAGGGTGGAGAGGGTGGAGTGACGGTCCTCAAGCTCAGGTCGTTCCTATCACTCCCCCTTTGTGTTGTGACCATGCTGGACCTTCGAATGCTGCTGCCATGAACACACCGGGTACTCGTAGTGAATGCATCCCAGTGACGAGCCAGAGCCAAGGACCGCCGGGCTCTCCGGCGGTGGCGACAGGGAGAAGCTGTCCCACATGTCAACCCAGAGGAGGGCCTCTGGACACGTTCTATCCTTTCAGGCCCGCCGGAGCTCTGTTTAACCCCTTCTTTCCTCCCTTTCCAATGCACCCTGCCGGATTTCCTCTCCCAGCAGCAGCAGCAGCAGCCCTTGCGCGGGAACCGTTTCCTGGACCGGACGCAGCTCGGGCGAACGAGTGTTCGGTGCACAGGCCAGAGAATGGAGTTGCAGCCGCCGCTGCTTTGCAGTACCGAAACGAGAGTAAGTCCTTTCTCACAGTCGCTCCGGTTGGTTTAGGAAAAAAAATTGTCTCATGCTTGTAATGCCGATTATAGGATTTTGAAAGCTAACGTGGGTAGAATTATAATGGTTGAGAGAGAGAGAGAGAGAGAGAGGAGCATGAGGATATGAACTCTCATCGTGTTATCCCCTCCTTAATTGTACTTACATCCAACCCACTGAAGTACTTAATTGAATGGATATGTAATCAAAGTGGTTCGAACTGCTTAAAACTTAATTTTCAAGATCAAATTTTTTGTGTAGAATTTTAATGTCAAACTATGATTGTTTAGAACATTAACACTGACATTCCCTCCACAAAATTTTAATAATATTTTAATTCAGGTTGATACAGAAATCTCCTCCTAAGATAGGTATTGTGAAAAGATGGTGGTTCCAAATATATTTTTCAACCATATGTCCTTGATTTTCACTGTTTGAATGCACGGTTTGCTGTATGCGGAACTCCATGTCTAACATTTATGCCTGGTTAATCATGTTTGCTTTTGCCCAGCTCTAGGTCACATGTTTGCACATTACGTGGAGTCGGTGAAGTCGTGGTATGTCCAGGCAGCGTCCATGGCTAATCCCCCCTGCCCTGACTCTCCTCCTCCTCCTCCTGCTCCTTCTCGTCCTGGTACGCCGCCGAGCCCTTCCTAACAGAGGCAACTGATGTAGTTTGGAAAGCCTCTCGTGTGCCGAATTACAGAAATTTTGACACGTGATTGCCATTGCAGTCCCTAGAGAGTTTAGGCTGGTGCATTGGAATTAAAACTGAGAAAAAAGTGCCAGTATACGATTCGTTACCCCTATCTCTGTTTGTTTGTTTTCAGTGCCTTTTATTGGCTCTGGTGCAAAGGGGAAGAGGCTCTGTAGTTGGATATGAGGGAGTTTACTTTAAGTAGGACCTTACAGAAATAGTGTAGTCGTTTGTTGTAATTTAAATGTATTTTAGAAAAAATCACCTTTTTTTTCGATTTTAGTGAGGTTGAGACTGGATGAACCATTGACAAAGTATTTGAGTTATGGGTAGATGCAGTCCTGTTTTTTATGTGCCGAATTTGTACAATCAACGCCAAATCTACTTATTTGATTAGTCTGGGTCTGGAATGTTACATACCGGTACTCCTGGCAAGAGTCTGGTTTATGTAGAAAGGTGGGGGTTATTTCAAACTGTGTAGCCTTCTTTGGAACTCCTAATGAACACTTCAAACATGGTATAATCACCTTGCATTATTGGTGTTCTGTATAGACATGTCTATCAACAAAATGAAAAAAATGGAGGAATAGTTTTAATGGGACTTCAATGTGCACACAATACCATAGTGTGACATGGGTTTAGTTTTTTATTAATTGAAAAATGCTAAAATTGAATTTCCACAAAATGTCAAGAAACAAATGACAAAATTTGTGAAAAATGAGTAAGAGTTATGACAAAAAGATCACTAATATAATGCCAATGTTGAAAGGGTTTTGAATTATTGGTACCTTGAACAATTAACAATTTAATTGAAACTCATTACACACTCCCACTTCCATTCATAGTGAACTTTATAATAATTCAACCATTTCTACTTTTATTAACCCTTTGAGTTTGAAAAAACATGAGATTTTGTTCACATTTTAATATATGACAAATAGTGAAATAATTATGTACTAATCATCTTTATTTCTTTTTAATATAAACAAATGCTTTGGGTGAAAACAATAATTATTTTGTCATTGCAAAGACAAAACCCATGTCACTACGGTAGTATATTGCGTCCATACTATGTGACACTTACTCTAGTATAAAGGAATATGAGTGATTATCTTGTATGTTGTGTTGACTTTAAATCTTGTAAATGAAACATAATTGTCAATAATCTTAATGTTTTGAGTTGTTTAGAGTAGTGGAGAATTAAAACACATGAAATATTTGATTTCTTGGTTTTGAATCTTATTGATGTTAAATTACACAATAGTTGTTCTCATGTTAAATTTCATGTTTGTCTCTTTTTAGTTTTCTTGTTTAGTTTTCTTGTCTAATTTTCTTGTTGTGTTTTTTCTCTATCATTTGTTTATTAGTAGACTTATCTTTTAGTAAAATATGTCCTAGATTCTCTATCATTTGTTAATTAGTATACTTATCTTTTAGTAAAATATGTCTTAGAGTTTCATACCAATCAAATTCTTACCATCTTTTATGATTGGGATCAACTCTTACGTTGCTTAGAACAAATAAACACCATCTAAAATGCTTCAATATGGAATCTATCTATACAAAAAGAAATATCGCAACACAATTGAAATACTTGAGCACAACTAATTTAAAATTTTGAATGGTTGAGTTATTTAAGGTGTTTGATTGGTTGTTGCTATAATATACTCAGAACCTTAAATTATCCTAATTTTTGCGTATGATTTAGAGATAAGATATAATTTGTTGCATGATTATGTCTTGTCAAAGGTAGACAAAATCTTCTTGTATTAAAAACATGTTTAGTTTCTTTTGTAATCAAAAACAGCTATTTTGAAGTGTGTTGAACTCTGATTATGTATGTATAATCTGCTTTACGATTGTAACAAGCGAGTAAATCCATTATCAACTTTCCAACCTTCAGATTATTTCAATCTATATTTTCAATGATTAAATTGAGCTAAGATGATTGGATTTAGGATGACGAACATACTAATTTATAAAAATCTAAACTAAAAAACACAATATAAAAATTAATATTGGAGATTGTTGGACACGATTATTCCTCTTTGTACGTGATTGTTACAGCATCTCTACCATTCTAGCTAAAGTTCAACAAGCTAGTTTTGATTTGAAAAACTTGCGACGTTGCAGTTAAGCTTTGTGTAGAAGTTTTGGAAGAAAAGGAATAAAAAAGAGAGAGGAAATTATTGCCATGCTAGATTTTATCCATTTGGTAGCTAATTTTTTATTCCTTTCACATGAACATTCTAGACCATGTGGCTATACAAAACCCAATGTAAGTTGTGATTGGGAGTTGAAGGTTAGGAGTTTTTGAAGTTGGGAGCTAGAATGGAAAAACATTTGTTTTGTTTGCAAATTAGTGCAATACTTTGCCTTGGCAAGTTTGGTGTCATGACTTATAGAGTTGAAAATAGAAATGCTCAAAAGCCACGTCTCATTGTTAGTCAAGAACTCATCATAGTAGAAGACAATAGAAATAAAATAAATTTGAATTTGATTTTAGATTTAGGATGGTAGACGGACATTGCAAAGCAACCCACAACTTTTGAGAGATAAACACAAGATCCATGAGTGGATTGTGTAGGATTATTTTTGTAATGCATTTGCATATGGTGCTAAGTATTTATATTGACACTATTGTATACAACAGTCATTGATGTCGGCAACAATGAAAAAAATGCGCTTGAAAAAAGATTGTACTTGTGATAATTGCTTTGTATAAGATATGAATGCAAATAGTTATATGAGTTATTCATCACATCAAAAAATTACATAAACCCTATGTATTATTGTGTTTTATGTAAAGAATTTTTAAATAAATATTATGAAATGGATAATTGAACCTCATGGGATCATTGACATAATTTTATGTTGTGGTGAGAGTTGAGTTGAAGCCTAAGATTTGAAGCAACATACCCTACTACTTGTGAGTTTTCTTGCATGTTTGCATAATTAAAACTTTGCATAACAAATGAAAAAAATATCACACTTGGTAGGATGATATTGGAAACATAGAAGACAATGAATAAATTATTTTTGAAAGCAATATTGTCAAGGACAAATAGTTGCTTGAATGTCCTAGATTGTTCTCCTCTAGCACATGCTAATAAGGAAGGTCTAGCACATGCACTTTGCAATCATCAATTGCAAGAATTGTTGGTACACATATATACTAAATGAAAACAGGTATCTTAACCCCTAAAGGCTTAGGCCATTTTTTGTGTGAAAAACAATGAAAACTGCCTCTTTTGGGGGGATGAAAGGAATTTTTGTTTTTGTTTTTTTTGTTTTTTTTGGAAATCCAACCGTAAGATCTTGCTCTAGACAATATGAGGTACTTGGGAAAAAAAATTGAGCTTATTCCAAATGAAAAGGAGTGAGATATTTACATGCAAAGGAGGAAAAAGTTTTTTTTCATATTGCCCAAAAATTTCAAAATCCATTGACCACTCCTATATCAAAAAATTTGCTCTATGCAAAGTTGAGGATTTTTTTCCCATGTAGAAGACCAAGTTAGGTATGTGTGGGAGAATTTTTAAATCAATTGGAACTATACAACACATGGGAAAAATCAATAAGTAAAAAGGAGTAGAGAATGGGTAAAAACACTCAATTGTTAAGAATCTAATTATTGAAATGAAAAATGCAAATCCCAACAGTGATAATGTTGTATTAAACAATCTACTTCCTTTGGTTTAGTTTCTTTTCCAAAATAATGAAAATTGAGTAAAATAAAGGACTTCAAAGTTTATTTTAGAGTAGAGAATCAAGAACTGCCCGCAAACAAAAACTCCTTATAACTTTCATGTCATTGATTGAAATTGAATGATTCAAAGCTTCTCATGTATGGAAAAATCTAAAGATCCAGTTCCAAAGTTTTATTTTAAAAATATATATTTTTTAAAGAAGTTTTTGGGCTGCCTGGATGGGCAGCCCTCCCCAAAATTTCAGAAAAACATGCATAACTTCTTCAATAAATGTTGGAATGAAGAATTTTTTTGATGCCCAAGTAGATCTTTGAATTCCCCATCTCTCATAAAAGTTTCAAAAAATCACACAAAGTAGTTTACTCATAGGTACATGACCGAACCCCAAATGGTCCCCGAAGGGACAACGGGCCTTTAGGGGTTAAGCCATGTTTTGTCCAAAACATTGACTTGGTACCAAATGAAAAACATAGTGGTTTTGGTAGAGTTGCAAAGTTCATCTCAAGATGTTTAATAGAATCATTTTGTTTTATTTGCAACTTGATCTTTTGCAAAATTGGCCAAAATCCATGAAATGGAGCACTATACTATCTTGTATTTTCTAACAAGGAAAGCATGAAACTCTCATCTTTGTGATTAAACATACAAGCGTTTTGTAAATTGTAAATTTTTATAAAACGAGTTTGCAAAACCATTATGGATGTCTTTTTGTTTTAAAGTTAAGGTTAGAATTTTAACCAAAGCTTTGGGTGAATTTAAAAAAGCCTAAAATCTCCAAGTAGTCCAATTGCATTATTGTGGATGACAAAACCTGTTAAACTTCATCTAACTTGTGTGCATACAATCTACTTTATTAAGGAAGGCGTTTAGTTGATCCTAATTGATTTTTGCTTGCAATCCAAGAAACCTCAAACGAGCAAAAGTCTATGACTAAAAAGACCATTTTCATTTGAAGGCACAATTGTTAACCCAAACTGATGCCTTTATTTAAGGATTCAAGCAATTCTATTGATTTGTTTTAGGTGATTCTTAACCCCTAAAGGACCAAACCCTTTTTTCTATGAAAGTCACTTAAAATTCTTACTTTTGGAGGAATGAGTAGAAAGGTGGGATTTTTTTTTTTTTTTTTTTTTTTTTTTTTTTTGGAAATCCAACCATAAGATCTTGCCCTATACTATGGGAGGTACTTTAGAAGAGTGAGAAATTGACATTTGAAGTGCAATTTTTTTCCGTGCTGCCCAAAAATTTCAAAAGCCTTTGATTGCTCATAAATTAAAAAAATTGCTCTACGCAAAGTTGAAGTTTATTTCTTCCATGTAGAAGACCAAGTTAGGTAAATGTGGGAGAATTTTCAAATGGATAGGAGGTGTGAATTATACTTTGTAAAATCTTGCAATCTTGTAAGGTCATGAAATTTGCATATACACTAAGCAAAATTGGAGGATTTATGTAAAATTGAGAAATTTGAATTACTTAAATTCCTTGGTGAAAACCAAGGAATTTTAGTCTACTACAACTTGGAAAAGATGAAGTCAAAAAACAAATTCACAAAGAGCTAAAAAAAAGTAAAGCACCAAAGGCAATATGAATGGAGGTATGGGAGTCCCATACCTGCCCGCAAACTAAATTTCTTCACTTATAAATCAAAATTGAATGATTCAAAGCTCCCCACATTTGTATAAATCCAAAGAACCAATTTCAAATTTTTATCTTTAAAAAATGAAAAATTTAAAAAGGTTTTTGGCTGCCCGCTGTCCCTTGTTTTTTAGAAAATCATGCATAAAGTCTTCAATAAATGTCAGAATGAAGAAAAATTTAAATGCCCACGTAAATCTTTGAATTCCCCATCATCCATAAAATTTTCAAAAAATCATGCAAAGTAGTTTAGCCATAGGTACATGCCCAAAATCTTGTTTGTCCCCCAAAGGGACAATGGTCCTTTAGGGGTTAAATGGGACTTGGTGTTTTATATTGAATGTTAAACTCGATTTGTTTTGTTACTGCAACAAGTGTTTGATGTTCAAGATTAAGCCTAAGCCAATAAAATTACGTTACCACAATGCATCAACCCAATTCAAGAATATTGGCCCAATTTGTTGATTTAAAATTGAACTGCCCTCTACATGCAAGTAGTGTGCAGAGAGATTTTGAGTTTCTTTGGCAAAAATCCTACATTTCTCCAATTTCAACCAATTTTTTTTAGTGCACGCACCAAATATCACCTACATATTTACATTATAATTAGAAAATTTTCAAAAATTTAGTTGATTTATAGCAAATTGATTTAGATTTCAATCAAGTTTTATTTTATTTCATTTGGCTAACTTTCTATTGTTTCTTGGCTCTCTTACTGTACAGTACTTGGAATTCTTGTTACGTAGGCCCATTTCTGGCATTCCAGAGAAATTCGTATTGTAAATTATATAAATGACATTTTTTTCTCATATTGTTGGTATCTGATTCTTATGCAATCTCAACCAAGCATACCAAATTTCAATTACTAAAAACCAAAACCCTAATGGTGAATTATTTTGTATTAAAATCATGATTTTACATGAAAATTGATTGAAGAAAATTGGTGATGAATCTTTGAGATTTGATTGTACAAATATATAGGAAACATCTATACAGCGGTGCTTGGTTAGCGTCAACACTTTGGGCTAGTAATAAGTGTTGACCTTATCCAAGCATTCATCATAAACAGAAACTCCATTTGTATTACTTTCCCTAGTTCTAGGGGTTGCGACTTTGGAGGTGCTTTCCCACCCATGTTTTTGGGACACTAACCAAATGCCTTTCTAACTAATGAGTCAAGATGGGCATTAATGAAAAGAAAACATTGACCATATGCAAGCACTTGACCTTAACCAAGCTCATAATACATGCTTTTCAGCAAAAGGGGAGTGGGGCTGTGATCTTATCCAATTATGTCTCTTACAAAGGTTGACGCTAACCAAACACCAATGTACACATATCTTTTGTTGTAATAAGCATTGTCAAAAAAGCTTTTAAAGTCCTTTTATAATGATTTAAATGTTAGGATGAACATGTCCATTTTGTAAAATTGATATTTCTCTGTGATAATCAACTTTTGTTATTTGACTCATACACTATGATTGAACTTGTACCTTTGAACATGAAAATATAATTCCTTTGCCAAAAGCTAGTTCAAAAATAGAAACATCCATTTTACAAATTTTGGCCCTTCCACACCTCACACTGAACTCTTTGTTGATCATAGTTCTATTACTTAGGGGCATATGTTTTAACATGAAAAATGCTAATATAGATGTTTCTTACACATTCATGCAATCATATCTCAAAAATTCTTCACCAATTTTCTTCAATAAACTTTCATATAAAATCAAGAATTTAATACAAAATAATTCAATCTTGATATGGTTTTAATTTTTAGGAATCAAAATTTGGTATGCTTTGTTGGGATTGCACAAGAACTAGTAAATGCCATATTCATTAACTTGGGAAAACCAAATTCCCAAGTTGTACTCACCTTACACCTAGCACTCAATTTAAGGTGGTCACCTTAAACTCCCAAAATTAGGGTTTCTTCCCAAATTAACAAATATGGCATTAGTACCTATGATTCAAAACAACAGAATCCCAATTTTACTATGTATTATATGTAAAGTTCTTCAAATGGCAAAATAGGCATGTACGTATCTTTATGTAAGGGTAACATATAGCACCCTCAAGAAAGTCTACGTACCACCTTTTCATGGCATTCAAAAAAGTTGGTATAACAAAGAATTTCATTGGCATTTTATCCTCGGATTTTTTGTATGTGATCCTCATGCAATCATGATCAAGCAGATCAAAATTCAGTAACTAAAATCCAAAATCCTATTTTTAGTAAATGGTTTTGTATCAAAACCATGGTTTTGCAATGAAGTTGATTAATAAACATTGGTGATGAATTTTTGAGGTTTGATTGCATGAATATGTAGGAGACATCCATACGCACATCTTCCTTTCAAACAAACATTTTCAAAAAATTCAAAAATCCTTCAATAGAGATTTTAATGTTAGGGTGATCATGACCAAATTTAGTAAAATACATATTTTTTCATGGAAATTAGTTTGTGTTATTTGACCTATACACTTTGATTAAGTTGTACCTATAACCTGTAAATGCCCATGAGGATGATTATTGTCCTCTGGCCCTGAATAAAAATTCTGTATAACAAAAAAAAGTCGTTTTTTTTTTTTTTTTTACAAAGTAACTGTAAACACATGATCCATCTTAGAAGGCAAAAAACCATCTTATCAAATATGCTCATATTTTTAGGTAACCCAAATTGTGAGAAAATTCAAAATCATGGTGTTAGGTCCCAAGTTGCCTTTACTATAATTTTCATGAGGTCAGCATGCACTATTGACGTTTGAAACTTTTAGAAGCAATACTATTGATCCCCATCAACCAAAACACTGTTGAAGCTATAGTATAATTATTGTTGAACATACAATGTGGACAGGCCACAGCCACCCAACAGTCCTTTAAAGGTTAAACATGATGATATGTTTGTTTTGCCAAAAGCTAATTTCCATGAAAAAATATATATTTTATTAAATTTGGTCATGATCACCCTAACATTAAAATCTCTATTGAAGGATTTTTGAATTTTTTGAAAATGTTTGTTTGAAAGGAAGATGTGCGTATGGATGTCTCCTACATATTCATGCAATCAAACCTCAAAAATTCATCACCAATGTTTATTAATCAACTTCATTGCATAACCATGGTTTTGATACAAAACCATTTACTAAAAATAGGATTTTGGATTTTAGTTACTGAATTTTGATCTGCTTGATCATGATTGCATGAGGATCACATACAAAAAATCCGAGGATAAAATGCCAATGAAATTCTTTGTTATACCAACTTTTTTGAATGCCATGAAAAGGTGGTACGTAGACTTTCTTGAGGGTACTGTACTGCATGCAAAGGTTATAGGTTGAGGCATGGTCCAAACTTCGATCCATCCCATTGGATTGTGAGTTGGACCAACTCAAGGTTGGCCCTGGGCCTTATAAAAAGTGACCCTATACACAAAAGTGCAAAACCGTACAGTACAGAGG
The DNA here is from genome assembly GCA_963920765.1 of Ulota crispa. Lineage (NCBI taxonomy): Eukaryota > Viridiplantae > Streptophyta > Bryopsida > Orthotrichales > Orthotrichaceae > Ulota > Ulota crispa. Next base: position 22,319,281 of record OY987243.1, on the reverse strand, counting down.
AGCAAAAACGGGGTGTTAAGCTGACAACTGGCAAGAGCAGAAGTCGGCAGCTTACAACATTGGGGGGCTCCACAACATAGCAAAAAAAAAAGTTAGAGCGTGCAATGCACATGTGGTGATCATCATAAATGCTGCAATTTGTAAGACATCACCAGTAATATGCGCATCTCCAATTCCCCACATGCGAATCCTGTTGCAAACGAACGTACGGCAAAGCGCCTCAAAAATGCAATATACTGAGCAGAATGCCAAAATAGCTGCAAAAAGGTGCGAAACGTGAGTCTTGTGAGCTTTACGAATATTTTGCATAAAATTTTAAACCTCAAAGTCATAGATTCCCCGGATACAAGCCCGAGAACAGGGTTCAAAACAGCCACTTGAGATAACCACCTCTGGACTCAGGAGCTTCCATTACCAGCTCGAAGTTCATCAGCAACAAAGATTCGCTAAGGTTTGAATCAAGGTCCACCATTCGGGATAATTTTTTTGGAATATACATTGGAGGCTTCAGAAATGATCTCGTCAACATCCAAATCAATCTGCTCAGCAGAAGCAGCATTGGTTAATATGCTCCATGCTAACACTCACTGGCTCTAATGATCACTAGCAGATATAGTTTTTACGAAGGTGACCGTATTTTAAAATGAGTTTGAAGCATGTGAATGCTAAGGACAAACTAGAGTTTTGTATCTTCGATATTATTCACTAGACACAATAATCCTGGTTCGTACTAAAATCACTGCTACTCATGGATACTGATAAGTACTCTACATGCGTGGCGGTGCAAGAAACTCTCCAACCAATTTGATGGGGAGATTTTAAAACCATGACGCATAGCCCATCTCTCAAATCTATTCTGGGAGCTAGTGGTCGGTGTGGTAATCAAAATAGAGAAATTTATGTAGCCCCCCTTTGGCTGACCTATTTGTGAGAGCCAGCATGAAGGTCGCATGCACCATCACAGTCGAAAGCTCCCCATCTGAAGTCCACTTCCTCGCAGGGGAATTCTGGTTTTCCCAAACTGATGCATATTGAACAACATCGAAGCAGAAGGTCCAAAATTAGACGGAGTTTAAAATTGATAGAACGAAAGGTAGTGTGAGACGAGAGTTTGTCATTTAAATGAAATTCAAATGAAGAATGAATTGACAGCACCATTCGTTAATTTGGGAAAAAAGTCTTTCCCAAAATGGAATTGAAGGATACTGACTTTTGCATTTGTGAGAAACTTTTGGTAATTTAAAGTGAATTTTTTGATAATTCCCTTCAAGATACGTCATCACGGATGTAAGGTCTTGAAGAATTAATCATAAAATTCACTTTAAATCACCAAAGTACTGGAGAATGACTGAATGCGTAGATGAGAAAGCTACTGCATCTAACATTCTAAAGCAAGTGCAGAAAGCTTGCAGTAAAGGCGCATTGAAGAATACACTGACCTTTTATTTACAACATTGTGGATTTGGCACATCCATTCAGATAAATCAGCACCCGATTTCGTTTTAGGAGGACGAGCTCTGCTTGCAATCAATTCAGAACGTTGTTAGCAAGAATGATACATGTTTCAACCGCCTTGGAGCTGTTGATGATAAGTTCCGTATTTTAACGAAGGGGCACATCCATTTCATGCAACAAATTCAAGGCATCTTGCGATATATAGGCATCAAAAAGTTATCTTGATGGCCTTGAGTTTTTATCGAAAGGGCTGTAAACAGAATATACTGTGTACACCACATAATAGGCTGAACTGCAAAATCAACTTCAGCAGCAAAGACGACTTGATTAGAAGAGGGAGCAAGAAATGGCATTTTAAGATACTTACTTCAAAACTTCCTTGAGATGTTCGGCGCAAGTCTTGCAAGGGTATAGTCTTGAAATAATTGCCATCTGAAACGTAGTCCATACAAGCAGATGTTAATTAAGATCCAAGCTCATTATTTCTTTGGAAAAGATCAAAATATTGAGAGCAAATCTCCGCTTCCTGACTAAGAATGAAAGGTGAAGGGCAAGAAAATCAATTTTAGCTGTAAAACAAGAAAGAGAAAAATTTGAGTACCAATTCTTTAATATCCCGCTGCTGTTGCTTTGTAGGCTTCGGGGGAAACTGAGCATAGGAAACGGAATGTCGTCAGAATTGGACGTGATGTATCAGTCGAACAAGAATAGTCCGTTCATAGCAATTTCAGAAGTGCATGATCTATTAAGACAAATTGCAAAATCGGAGGTTGCTAATGTTGGGCAAACTAATGTCTTAGGACAGACTCGATTACAAGCACTTCCTCAGGAAGTTGACACCAAAGAGGAACTGAGATGCACCTGAGCTGCTAAGGTGTGCAAGAATGTCCAGGTGGATCGACCCAGTTCTTCCTTTGTCACAGTTCCAGTTAATGTCACCTGCAAGCATTCAACAACCATCACATAAGATTCAAAAACCTAAAATGTTGTTATTTACGTAGAAAGTTCATTTCGAAGAGGGATTTTAATTAACAACGGAGCTTAAAAGAAGCCAACAACCGGTACTATTAAGTTGACTCTCTACAAGTAATCCAATGAATGTTCAAGCTAAACAAAACCTTTAAGTGAGATCGAGAATCTTCTACGTATTGAAAAGTTTAATTAGCCATGTTCTGAGGTGATCACCAGGTCATAAGATCAGTACGAGCACCATTATCAGCTTGTGTTCAAAACTCATAAGATTTGTAACCAAGCTAAATGCCAGCAAGAAAATGATATATCCCTGCACTAACTTCATCAGATCCAAGCAGTTCTAGCTTGATTAAAAAACAAATGAAAAAGTCGACATCTGCAGTCTGCTGCACGAGAATTAAGAAATCGAGTTTTTCTGTGGTTTAAAATCAATGAAGTGGTATCCAAGATCAAATAACCAGATTTACGACTACCTAGCCATGCTAGCCCTCTAAGCTTGTTTAAAAACCCAAAGCCAACTAACACCCTGAAAACCCATGGTGTCCAATGAAACGAGAGCCCTGCCGAGATTCAAGGGCCAAGAGAGTTACACGCAATTGAGCCGTCGTTTGCTACAAACAGGACATTGCTTACTGGAGACAAAGTCCAGTACTCCCTTTGTCCCTCTAAAAAACGTCCAAAAAGCTCCCTCGCAAAGGATCAACTGTGTTTTTAGTCTTTGTGCTAATGACACATGCATTCAAGAATCAATACACCATCTACCAAATGTATGCAGAGAATCTCCAGCTTTGATGCCGCCATTTGAGCACCCAAATTTCATGCAAAAAGTACCATATTTGTGCATGTTGTCACCATCTCCTTGTTATTGATGATTTAAAGATTAGTAGCAACAATGGTACTCCATATGGGCAAAGCCAAGCTTGTTAGGAGAAGAATGCTCCCTAATTTCTTAACTTGCCCCCATGAGATCATTGAACATGACAAACACGTTTGAAATCAGCAACAAAAGGGAGCTTTTTAGTGGTACAAGAAATGTGTGTGATTTGGACGTTTTTAGAGGAAGTATAGTGGTGCCTCGATAAGATGAAGGTATTCGCACAGCATATTCATTTCGTGTAAGGAAAGCATTCATTGTAACCAAACACATCTTTTGTAGCTCCCCAACCGCTAGGGACAGTCATCTCCTTCATCTTAGCTAAGCGTTTTTTCTTATAAAGGTTCATCTTAAAGAGGCACTACTGTACACAACAACACCATACCTTTTCCGGTTCCTCCAACGGGAGATCCGTTTCCGGCAATCCTGGCTCGGATCCTTCTCCCTCCCCCGTGATACGTTCATAATCTGCCCACAACTCTTTCTGAGCAGAGCCGGGTCCTCCTTCTGCCTCCTGTGAGTCCTTCCCACCATTTTGAATCGGAGTCTTCCCGTCACCTCCAGTACAGGCAGACACCCTTAACCTTTGAACAAGCAGCCCCCATTGCCGACCTCCTGCGCCCATGATCTCCTTCCCCCTTCTCAAAGTTCGAACGTCAAGAATCACAAACCACCTTTGCACCTGAATGACGGTCTCACACTACTACTCCACCACTGCCAATAGTCTCTCGTCTTCAACTCAGCGTGTTGCTAAGCTATCCGTCCCTTTCAAGACGAAAGGTTTACGTGTGCGCATTGGGCAAAGCAGTTTGAATAGTCTTAGCGCATTTCCCGAGCCACGAGGCACTCGCTTCGCCAAGCCATATGGCAGACTTGAATAGGATTTCGGTGTCATCCGAAAGATGAATCAGCACAGATTTCCTGTTTTCGTGGAACTTAAAAACTATTCCAGTTGGCAACAGTGAATAACCTCTACCACTCACGGAGTTTAAGGATTGCCCACCTTTCCAGCATCACTGTTCGCTCTAGAAATAGGCTCCTGCTTTTACTTTACATTCTGTAGTACTTCACTATCCACAATTTGCCAATTTCAGCTCCATTGATTGGAAGAATTGGAAGCGTGTCTTGGTCATGCGGAACAGGACCCCGTGGAAAAAAAGACTTAGCGCATATACCGGTATCTTTTTTGTTTTTTAAGAAATTGTAGTGTAGGCTAAAGTTAGACGGATAATCTATTAGTCTCCCATCACGAGCTCGGAATACAATATTTTGGACCTGCGAGCATTTCTCGCCCCAAAAGAGGGAAATAGTAATAGCTTGCCCCCTATTTTTTTCGTTGTTCGATTGTATTCTTCTACGAGGTCCACCGTCCAAGTTGTAGCAGGGTCTCTGAATCGAAATCTGAATTCAAAATTCCAAAATTCAATCTCCAGATGGTAGATCTCTGAACGCTCAGAATTTTTGAAATGCCACTTCATCCTGGCCCCACATTGCGAAACAGGGTGAGAACACGCTCGCAGGTCCTTTATCTTGCTATCCACGAGGTCGTGGTTGAACTCTTCAAATCAGAAAGTCCTTGCAAAAGGGGCTTGCGTTAGATGGCATGCCGTTTTGTAGGACCAGGGTGGCAAAATCTCACCTTTTTCACCAGCCGAGAACTGTATGAGTTTAGATGTTTACCATCATTAGATTGAATGTAGGAAATTTGAATTCACATGTACATTCCGAGAGTCGCAGAGGAGGACAAAACTGACAAACTCCAACATATGGGGCATATTATTACTCAAACAACCTTGGCTTATTTGAAAAAAAGGCTGAGATTTCCCACCCTGGCCCCACAAAAACGGCATGCCATCTAACCCCAGCCTACGAAAAGGAGACACGAAGACTATTTCCTCTTCTAACCTCCGGGTTGAATTACACACGGCTCCGCTTCTGTGTAGCTAGGGCTGCTAGGCCCTTGCTTAGCCCCTAAATGCCTGAGGCACCAAATTCTAGTGTAAAATCCACCAGAATTTGGTGCCTCAGGCATTAGGGGTTAGACTTCAACTGAATTTATTGTTTCTCATCCTACCTTGGCCAAATCAGCAGCATTGAAATCTCAATATCCATAGCTGCATGTGCAAAGTATAAAATATCCAACTCGCTCACTAATTTGGTTTAGCTTGACATTTACCTTCCAGATGTCGCAGAGATTTAGTCACGTAGGTCCTTGTCAGTTTTCCCTCTTTATTTTGACTAATGAAAAACACGCACCTGTTTGGCCCTTTTAAGTCCGGATCTGAAAAATTAGATGCTGATGCTTAGGATCAGATCGCGCACAGTAGAGTAAAGGAAGACTCAGAATGTCGGTGGAGCTAAATTGCACAATGAATTTTACTCCATTTTATTGCTGAGGGGCGACCGGCCCAGGAAATATGGACAGTCCCAAACACCACGTTTCTTAAAAGGAGCGTTCGATGGGAGGGTTGGATTTGTAGCAGGAGTTTCTGGAGATTTTTAATGCGTGTTCCAACTGAACTGAGGGCCCAGTATCTCTTGAACTGTTAGAATGTACGGCTGGCTTCAATTTCTTGTTCTGGGAACGCAAGGCTGGAGCTCCTCTCCTTTTATGACGAAATTGTTCGAGAGCCGAAATGTTTTTCTTGGGTGGTGTCTTCAACAAGGGGGCCCATAGCAGTTCATCAGTAGCTTCATGTCTACTAGTTGAGTAGGCTTTCAAATGAAACCCATCAACTGCATATTCATCTGAATTGGCTGACTTGTTCTTGCTGGGCCGCGCATGGTACAAGTCATTGTTTAAGAATTTGAACGAATCACAGAAGTGTTCAGGTTCTGTTACCGAGTGCTTCAAGTCCTGGCCACCGTCCTTCCGTTTTTGTATAAACTGTTGTAAAATGCTTTGTACATCAACTGGATTACAGTAATCATAGTTTTCTTCCAGAAAATCAGGCCGCTCTTTCGGACCGTTGACATGAGGAGGAAGTATAGTCGATTGGTTTTCGTCGTTTGGCCAGCATACGTCATTCGGGACGCCATTCCATATGAAATTGCCTTGCCCTGCTAAATGACTTTGAAAATAAGGATCTGGGCAACCAGGTTGATACAGATCGCTGTATGTGTCCTTGGGAGGCCCATCAGCGGATTCATGAGCATTTTCCTCTTCGAAAGGGGAATTGGCTACAGGTGGGAAATACGAAAATGCATCCTTGATATCGTTTCCAACTTCAGGTGCAACAATCTCTGACGCCGATGGCCATGAATTCTGGCTGAAAATTCCTGAATGTGCTGAAATCTCCAGCTTTCCATACAGAATCTGAGCTTTCAACAAATTCAAGCTCTCCGATCGAACATCAAAGCCTTGAAGAGCAGAATTTTGCTCTTCAGGCGACCATGAAAAGAAAGTGGCGATGGGAACATGGAGGCACAGTATTGCGTGTGAAGATAGTGGATTAAGAGATGGGAAAGTTGCAAGACAGATTTCACCGTCGGTTAGGTCTTCCGACATAGGCGAATCGAAGGGCCTCTTCGACATCTTCCACATCTTTTTGATACACTTCAAGACGAGAGAATCTGTGGTCACGGAATTTGCAGAGATGAAGCCTTGCACACGCATCTCAAATCCAGCAGAGCAAATGTAGAGCTTATCCAAGATATCAGCGATAGCCGAAGTGAACGCCAGTTCTCCTTCAAATATCTGTAAAACATGCAACAAAAGTCGTCCTCAGCACCAGCATATCTGCTTAACGTACTCATACTTACCGTGTAACATCACTGACATCAACAGATAACATCTTTCATAATTACGAAGTACTTTTCTATAATTGACAGTCTAACGACTCCAGTATCCTGAGCAATCTACGGACTTTCAGAATCACAAAAAAAGTTCTGCCTGTCCCAATTTTGATGATATCCACTTAGCGACTTCAATTTTTACTAGTGGGGGGAGCAGCTTAGAACGAAACTGGAACGACAGTGAAATGTCGTAGAAACCGAGTCGTAGTGACATGCATTGGCGATAGTAACATGACGCTCTGATAGGCCCTAGAATAATGTCGTACTAAGAACCTGCTCCTATTTGTGTTCTTGACATACCAGCTAAACAGCAATCAATAATTGGGAGCTGAGGATGGTATATTCAGATATTAACATACCATGAACCACCTCTGAAAAGAGAAGCTGAGAGCCTTCATGTGGAAATCAACAATGGTGTCCATGACACGCGAGAAAAACTCTCCAGGGCTAGAGCTGCATATTTTCGTACGCCCAAGCAGCTTTTCTTCCGTGTAGATAGTCAAGCATGTCGATGGATTCAGTATGAGGTCCACAGGAAGTATCAGCTCTCTTTCAACTACTTGCAAGTCTTCATTCTCGAGTCCGAGAATTTTCTGGTACGAGTTTCGCCTCTGTATAAGTACCGAGCCGCCTGGTTGCAGTATATTTGCAACAACTACGAGATGAGGTCCAAGACCGCTAGAGAACAGAGTTAGGTCGTCCATTTCTGATTGGAGCGGGTTCAATTCTTCAAGAACTAGTTCTGAAGGAGGTGCTGACTCGAACCCCATTTGAAGTAACTCTTGGGGGGGACATGCAGTAATATCGAAAGGTTCTAATACTTCTGGTTCTTTTTGAGACGAAGCTTGAATTGAGTAATTCGAAATAATATCAACTTCTGTAGCATACAATGAGTTTGGTCTGGTGATCGTTACAGCGGTCGATGCTGTCTCTAAGGCTTGACAATCCTCCGGATGCAGCTCACGAGATTGGTTTTCTTTTTTGGAAATGCCATGATAAACCTGCTAGAGAATTGAATCAGAAACTCTTGTATCAGTCCTTGACTCATGTGTTATTGACAACAACCCTGGAATGACAGCACGATGTAAAAAACACAAATACTCCTTTGTGGAAGTTCTTTACGTGTAGTTGAAATCCACTCGAGGGATGCAATAGGGTCTCACTTATGTTCAAAAGAAGGAATTCCATTTGCAATATCTAGTTGAGGAGGGAAGCTTTACACAAGTGGAAAAAACTTGAAGCCAAATCTATTCTAATTGTTGAGGGAAACATGCCTGTGCATCTCGTTATTGTCAGTAGCGAAATTCCCAATTTAATTTGGAATTGCCTTGAAATTATACTGAGAGCAAAGCTTACTCAAATTATTGGTTTGTTTTACCATTGAATCCCGCCAGTAAGAGTTCAACGAGAGTTTCAAACGACTAATAGAACTTGTTAAAAGAAATTACCTCCTGATGGGATTCGATGTCCGAGGCTTGCATCGGTTTGACCTCTGTCGATAATACTCCTTGTCTAGCCTGTTTCATAAGTGACAGGACAGATTCCATTGAAGTCGGACTGGATCCCGCCAATGCAACATGATTCCTGGTGGAAATTCTCGTTTCATCCGTCAACACTGATTGATCTGAGCAATTTTTGTCCTCGACCTTATCAGCTGCGTAAGTAAAATTACTAACATTGAGCATTGGTACTGAAGCATGCAGTTTAGCTGCAGGACATTCCACGATGTTATCTCGGTCTGCTTCTGCATGATTCCGAGGAAAAATTTCTTCAGATAGACCAACCAGCAGCTGAAGAGTAGTCATTCTTTTTCCTGAGATCATATCTCTCTGAAACGTCACGCTCAGCTCGTTCTCTAGGAGACTTCGCTGAAGGTGGAAACATGCGTGATTGTTGCAATGTCCCATTCGAGACAAATGCCAATCTAAGTACAGCAAATCGCTAGCAGAGGTAGAACTTGGCAGCGATTTCGCTCGAAACAAATCCTTATACACGTCTTTAGTTATACGAGCTTGGTATTCTTCAATGAAAGACGGTATTTGGAGGAAATGAAAGCTAGCGGTTTGTAATGTCAACTCCGGGAGAACTAGTAACTTTTCAAAATACTGAAAAGCAATATCTCGAGAATCAAAGTCCTCGAGTTCCACAGGATTCGGCTTCATCAAGCTGGTACTGATGTATGATCCAAGCTTCAAATCTGAGGCACGACCAAGGTGTTCATCCTCCAGAACTTGTGGAAGCTCAAAAAAAACCTCCACTGTTTTCATTGCAGCATGTTTGGGAGCAGTAATGTTTTTGTCCACAGCCACTGAGTTTTCGTCCAATAAACTCATACAATCGACAACAGATGATGGCGGTTTTGCACCCTGGATTTTGTGCTGCTCCAAACTTGGCCTGAACTGTAATATTTTCAGTAGAAAATTGGCAGAGTCGAAGGCAAGCAGTTCAGTTAGCTCCTCAACCTCAGGTTCACCAATCCGTCTAACATGATTCGTAATGCCGATTGTCTTGGCATTACGCATGCTTTGTCCAGAATCCTGGTCCAATGGCGAATCTCTACCCAATAGATTGAGTTCAAAATCTTTGTCAGAATTCTGATGCATGGATTTATCAATCTTCAGATTGAAACTGGCATCATCCGGTAGAGACTCTTGCACGCTGCCGTCTTTTTTACGCACTCCATCGCACACAAGCGGGATAGCTGGCGGTCCCGGCTCGATTGCATATTGACTCTGCATTGTACAAGCCGAAAAAAGGTCTCAGCTCGTCTGGTTTAAACCATACAAACATGTATTTTCGCATCTTGAGCAGCTTAGATCACTTTACTTATTTTTCCAATTACAAAACCTTATCATGTGCATATCGAAACTCATTTCCTATGTACTGAGAGCTTCCATCAAGCTTGAGACCTCAAAGGACAAGAACTCTAACAACAACTTATCACATGATTCAGTATTGAGCACCTATTTTAATTATTCGGGTAGAGCTCTGCATCCTCAAATCAAAAGCAGGAGCACAGCACAGAGTTTTAATCCTGCAATAAAAAAAGTCGTTTAACTGAAATGAAAACAATGTTTGGACGCTCAAAGGTACCTGCAGTTTGGTGCTGCTTTCCGATTTGAGACACTCGAGTTCCTTGACGAAATTGAAATGTTTTTCCAAAATATCCTCGTTTAAGCTCTTATTGAACCGCCAGCAGGCATCAGACAAGTCTTGCATGTACGCTTCAATTTCTCTCACCACGGTAACAGAGTTTACTTCTGTATCTTCTAACCACGAACTCGTCTTTACAATACAATGCGAATCTGTCTTATCATCGACAACGCAGCGAGGTAATGCGTGAGGAAGTAGTTGAGCAATAAATTGTTCAGCTAACCAGCTCGGGCACACGATATCAATTTCTTCGGCCACGTCAACTCTTGTTTCGGGAGCGCGAATATGAGTCGTAAGTATCTCCAGTGACAATAGTTTGTCAAAGGTCTTAAATCCTTCAAAATTGAACAGTTCGTCAACAGAGTAATCAAGCCGCGGAACAGGTAAAACACTCCTCTCATATCTGGAGACTCTATTAATGTCGGACCTCATTGTCGCCGTCTGTACAAATAGTTCAGAGATGTTTCAAATGCGTTCCCGCTCGATCGAAACGCCACATTTTCGTCACATTTTCTTGTCAGATAGTTCGCATTACTACATACACAAATCCGCACACAACGCTGCTGGAAAGCAGCTGAAGAAGCCGATTCAAATAGTTCAGAGATGTTTCAAATTAGTTCCAGCTCGAATCGAAACGCCACATTTTCTTATCAGATAGTTCGCACTAAGCTTACGTACACAGATCCGCACACAACGCTGCTGGAAAGCCGTCTGTACAAATAGCTCAGAGGTGTTTCAAATGAGTTCCCGCTCGATCGAAACGCCACATTTTCTTGTCAGAGCGTTCGCACTACTACGTACACAAATCCGCACACAACGCTGCTGGAAAGCAGCTGAAAAAGTCGATTATTGACAAGATTCAGAGCGAATTTCAAGGTTGCAATACTACAAAACAGACGCTGATCATCGACTCTGGTGATCTGGTCATGGAGGCTTCCAAAAAGAGAGCTCTGTTTCACGCCATAGCTTCTAAAACCTATTCTCCGCTTCCCTCGCGAGTGTGCTCTGTAGTCTGTACTGTAATGGCCAGCTGCAAAACATTGGACCTCCAGAATGATCGCTATGAAGTTTTACAGTCTTTCAGCTCTTCTCGATTGTTCCAATCAGAAAATATGCTGTAAGGTAGGAGGTTCTAAAAACGTGCAGGCTCTAAAAAGGTGCACCTCCTTAAATGTACTTATTTTGTAGATGCTGTTTTTCATAACCCTACAGCAATGTATAGTCAATGTATATTTGAGGAGGTGCACCATTTTAGTCCTATGGCTTTTCCACTCCAAAATTTCATAACTAATTCCGTGAAACTCCAAAAAATATGAAATAACTTGGATTAGATGTCAATTCCTCTTGTCTTTCAAGGAAAATTTATAAAAAAATATCTCAAGAAGTTTCACCTCCCCAAAATTCAGTTTCAACCCTTAGATGCTCCATTCATGAGCCTCCTACCTTAACCAATTGAGGCCACTTCCCATACTTTTTTTGTTTTCTTTGAACTTTTAATTAACAGTTTAAGTCCAAAATTAGATTTGTTAATTTAAAAAAAATGAATGGAAGTGACACATTTCAAAAAGAAAATGTACTATCAGTGTCACTTAGAAAATTTGATGACTTGATAAATTAAACCTCTTGCACTAAAATAGTCAAAATTTTATAGTACGGTTCCAAAGTTTAATGAAATCTCAGGCATTAAAAAGCTACTTTAATCTTGCACCTTTTCTTGATTGTAGTGTGGATTGACAATTTTCCTCACAAGGTTTCTACATCTCAAAAAGTGAATTATAGTCCAGTTTGTGCTTTGTGAACGTTGTGACATATTTTAAATATATGTAGCTTATTTATGTGCACTTTTGTTAACATAATCATTGATTTCATTTTTTTTTGTAGCATGTATGTGCTTAATTTCCTTTTTAAGAAGTTAGCGTAAAGATGTAAAGCTGTAGGTCACTTTTCTATATTTAATACTACAATCTTTGATTTCTTACCAAAACAAAGTGTTAATAAAGGGGTGTAAGTCTAATTTACTTGAAATAATGCAAAGTTGGGACATCATAGTAATCAACCTCAGTTGCAAGATAGTCTTCATTTATTTTTTGTTTTTTGTTTGGACCATTTAATTCTAAGTTGCAAATTCTTGCCAACAATTATAGTGTTTAAAAAACGATATAAAAATACATTTATAAATCTCCCTCTTGCAAAACAATAGTGTTGCACTTTAAACTCTCCCAAACAATGTTTCAATTATTTGGAAGACTTTCTGATAATCTTCAAATTTTTCTTAACCTCGTAAGGACCGTGGTTGATTTGGGGGGTGAGCAATCCTTTGTATGGCCATTTGGGGGAAATTTTCAAACTTTTGAATACAGATGTCTACAACAAGTCTAACCGTATAGATGGAAGTATCTTGCAAGGTTTAGTGTTATGCATCATGAATTATGCTCACTCTTTAGTTGTTACAACCATCTTCTTGCAAATATTGGTGTATTTTCAGCCGGCACTCTTTTCGTTTTTTCAACTCACTAGCCACATGCCACCTCAGATTGGCTTGATTATTGTCCTAAACTCTTCACTTTCCAATTCCCTAGATCCGTCCCCTTTGCCACATCATCAAACTCCTTGACATGCTCTGTCTACAAACTGAAAAGAGTCAAAATCAACCACAAACATCACAGGTAAAAAACAGCGTCCTATATGACTACTACAAATGACTAAAAAATGAGTCATTTCTCCATGAATGACTGTATCATGACTGGTCTCATTTGGTTGCCATTTAGTCATTTTTTAGTTGTTTAGCAGTCTTTGTCATTCAGTCATTTAGGACATTACAGTATCTCATCCTTTACGTCTTGCAAGCTTTGTCTTTATTGGGGAGAAATAATTGTTCTCTCTTTCTAGAACCTAGCTGCCCCTTCTTTCCTAAAAGAATTTAATTTTTTTCAATTCCCAATGGTGCCATTATGTTTCCACTGATAGAATCAAACTATCATATGCAACATGTTGTGATCTCAGTAATTATTTCATAAAATCCACATATGTTATAAAAACATCAATCCACATTCAATAACAAATTAGTGACAACACAGTTCTCATTTAGTCATATATTAGTAATGGATAAGTGGCCACATAATTCTCATTTAGTCATGCATCAGTAACGGATAAGTGAGCACAGTTTTCATTAGTCATGTATTAGTCGTTTGTTAATTTTGAATTAGGTGCCACGGCTCCAACGAGCACGTATATTCATTTTGTAGTGCTTGGTTAGTCGTTTTCTAGTTGTATTACACTGTTTGGGTTTACAAATAGCAAGTTACGCTAAACTAGCATAGTCGTTTGCACATTTCACTTAGTCATATTTAAGTTGTCACTTAGTCATATTTTAGTTGTCCTTAAATTGATTACTGTTTGGTTTTGGGCATTTAGGGTTTGGAGTAACTTCTTGTTGTCTAGAAATAGTGTGGTTTAGTTGTAATGGTAGCAGGTAGTTCTATATTAGTCACCACATAGTCGTCATTTTTAGTTCCTATGTTGGCAGTTTAATTATTATAAAGTAGTCTCAACCCAGTCACTATAGAGTGGAGTTGAAGCAAATTTGAAATGACGACATAGTCGTCATACAGTCACATGAGGTTTGGAGTTTACAATGCAGTAACTCCTCAAACTGAATACAATCACCAACCATTCATAGAAGCATACAAAATTTAGTCACAAACTAATCACAAATGCAGACATCATTTAGACATAATAGCGTTACAATGTAGTCTAATCACACAATCAAACAGATGTTACGTTACAGTCACAATACAGTCATTATACATTTCCTATGAAGTCCCATTACAGTCACGATATAATCACAATTCAGTTGCAATGCAGGTAAGGAGTAGTAGCCATGCAATTACGATCTAGTTGATTCATTGTTGTTATTTAGTCATAATTTAGTGCAGACTCTATGTAAAATTTAGATATATGGTTCAAGGTTTTCAAAACCTCAAAATGTATCCATTGCTTATTTAGCACTCACAAACTATCCCATACACTACTTTCTAAACCCAGTCAACATCATTTGCACATGCCTGCAATTTCAGCATTTTCTTATAGATAATAAAAACACAACCTAAAAATGAGTTACAATGTTGTAGCGTGCAAAGTCAACAAACCTTGACAAGTGCGCAAAGCAAACAAACGTGCAAAGAACAGAGAGTCAACAAAACCAGAGAAGTGCACGGAGCCAACAAACCTTAATAAGTGCGCAAAGCAAACAAACGTGCAAAGAACAAAGAGCCAACAAACCAGAGAAGTGTACGGAGCCAATAAACCTTAACAAGTGTGCAAAGCCAACAAACTTTAACAAGTGCGCAAAGCAAACAAACTTGAGAAAAGTGTAGAGCAAGCAAATTTAAGAAAAGTGAAGAGCAAACAAACCTGAGATTGAAAAGCGCGATGCAAACAAACCTAAGAAAAGTGAAGAGTAAGCAAACCTAAAAAGAGCGCAAAGCCAACAAACATGGACAAGTGCACACAGTCAACAAACTCTCTAAAGAGCACAGAGCCAACAAATCAAGTCCACAGAGCTAAAACCCTAAACTTAAAAGTGGCAGCCGCATCTTCACCTTACAAACTATCAACCCTAATCTCAATGAAGGGTCCAAACTGACTCAAAAACTACAACTTGATTTTTGGGGTGATTGCTATTAAAACTTGGATACTTTTTTTTTTGGCAAATTTAACATTAACAATGTATTTAAAACAAAAATTTGCATTAAAATAAACTATTTACATGCTAAAATTATTGTAAAGCATTAGAAATAATTTTTTTTACAAATTTTAAAGTTTTAACTTCTAATATTTGAATTTATTATTATTATTATTTAAATGATTTTTTTAAAATTTTGTTTAACTTCTATCTTTAAAAAATAATAAAAAACATGATAAAATTTTTATATATATATTTATGAAACATTATTTTTTAAGCTTTCAAAGAACTTTAATTATAGCTTTTAAATTGTTAATTATTATTATAATAATCATAATAACAATAACATTAATAATAATAATGTATTGAATGTATGACTCAAATACAACTAATATACAACTAGCACATGCTTGGAGAAGATTATAGTGACATAACTACAACTCTCGTAAAACTAAAATACGACTAAACTCCTAAACGTACAATTTAATGAGCTAACCAAACTACACCCCTTTCAAATAGTTGGTTGGCATTGAAATAGGTAGAGCAAGACCTTTCTAGTTTTGAAAGCCACAATAAGTGGACCCAAAAAAAATTGAATTGTAAATCCCAAATTAATTTGCTCAAGTTATATTCTAATAATAATAATAGAAGGAAAAAAACCCATGAACTTCTAAGTGACAACAAATGCATGACTATAATTGGGTTCTTCCATAATCGTCTTATAGTCAATATGTAGTCATTTTGTAGTCATTATGTAATCATTATGTAGTCATTTTATAGTCATTATGAAGTCATTATGTAGTCATTATGTAATCATTTTGTAGTCATTATGTAGTCATTTTATAGTCATTATGTACTCATTATGTAGTCATTTAACTGATGTGGTGACATATTGTCTATGACCACTTTTCTTTAACTCCCATTAAACCCTAAACCCCTAAACCCTAAATCCTAAATCCCAAATCCTAAATCCTAGAACATTCCTTGCTCCTCACCCATGACCCATGAAATAAGATCAAATCCTAATCAGGAAATTAATGCAAAAGAAAGAATAATATTGATTCAGAGGCAAAACCATGCAGAAGTCATTTATTAGTCGTCAATTAGTTGCACATAAAAATCAATGAAAGTCATTTATTAGTCATGGATTAGTCGCACATTAGTAAGTGTAGAACTAGTATCTAGTGATGTCCAACCCTACGCCGCTTATTCCCCTAACAACTTCATTAACCTACTTACTCAAAACTAATTTAATTGCAGAAGTCATATCCTAGTAGTAGACTAGTACTACCACAAAATGTGCTAATCAACTAAAAAATGATTGCTGCAATAGTACGTGTTCACATAGTCTCAAGAAAACAAGAAAGAGCTAAAAATAATGCTACCGGGCAGTCCCAAAATTTTGAGAGAAAACCATGAAAGAGGTGTTTCTGCATGAAAATGATGTGAAATGAAAGTTGTAACTCTTTAGTAGTTCATTAGTAACATCTTAGTTGTACTATAGACTCATGGTTTGGACATACGACTAAACCACAACCGTAGCTAAAAAATGTCAAACACAACAACAACCTCATCCGCTTATGGATGTGAATGTACTTACAAATTTAGGAGAATACGATTTTGTGGAGAATTTTAGATGAACTATTCAAAAGAATGACTAAAGAACAACTATCTCAATGTCAATCATCTTTTAGTCATATCATAATTGTTTTACAATCATTTAGGACACCCAATCATAAAATTGGTGGTCGTATAGGATGCTATTTTTTACCTGTGCATGTCGACCAGTCCTTAAAGGGTTAAGACACAATCTGAAATTCCTAAAGAGTCAATTACACAGGTTTAAAGTGGAAGCACCTTCTTTTGCTTCTACACATGCTTGTATACTCATCTTGTTCACTCTCCATTGTAGAGAAGGAGGTTTTGAATTGAAAGAATCTATCTTGAGGAAGTTTGAGTGGTACTTTACTCAACATGCAAACAAGTTCTATGGAAAGAGAGCCTCTTGTAGAAGAGTTGTTTGATCACAATAGATGTTCCTTTTTGTTCACATGTCATATACTAGCAAAATTATCAATCATTCTTCTTGTGTTTGATTTTGTTTACTACACTTAATATTGTGTTTAGGTTTTTTTAACAATTAAGTTGCCTTACCCTAAAATGTTACCTTGTGACTCATTGCTTGACCACTTAGAAGTGCATGCAACTTTCTAGATATTAGGATTTCACATGATCTACGACCTTGACAGAGCTAGTTTTTTTTGCAGCTTTATTGTTTTGACCAAGCCCTTTAATTTTTTTATATTATAATAACTACTGATGAAGATTACTGTAGTATCAGTAAGTGTATACATAGTGTAAAATGGCAAGATTAGTGTGGGCCAACCTAAACGTAGTATTTAGTGTAGTGAATACATTTATTTGCGACTAAATTCATGCCAAAAAATATGTTATTTGCAACAGTGTAGATGCCCATGCTTAATTATCCTCTGCTTCCAATATTTTATTGGTCCCTTCAAAATTGGAAGCCAGCCCTCCATGCCCTAACTTGTGTCGCAAAATAAAACCCTGCAGATGTGAGAAGTCCGCCACGTCGAAAACTAGGTACCTGTAATCACGCCGGATCTGTGGGTTGGATCTAGTTCAAGAGGGTATCAACAGGTTATTGTTATATTGTGTTGTCTTGCACCAAGGGTAGGACGGCTGTGCTGTTGGACAAACTGACTAAGGTAGAAGCATTCATTCCCGATCATTTAAGCTCCTGTAGGATAGCATAGTAGAGCAACAATGTAGCACAAAAAAAAATTTGGTGGCTTTATACAAAATATTGTGACACAAATTTTTTTGAAATTTTTCATGCAAAATTGAATTATATACAAATTTTAAAATCCGTAAAGTGTTTGGAACCCATACATCATTAAACTTTCTTAATCCCGATCATAGCCAAAACACTTCTTGCTCACTACTTTGACTTTCTTTTGGGACACATGTCATGACTTCGTTCATCTTAATCTTGAAAAGGGAAAAAATACACATTTCAAGGCTTAAAAATAGGCGTTAGAAATAACACACCCTACACTGGTTGGGTTTGGATCCCTGTTTTTGAGAATGGGTGGTTCTACCTTAGGTTGAGCCTTCCAATATGGATTACTGAAATAACCGTTGCAGCTGCTGATGAGCATATCCGAGCAGACGACCTTGAGGTACTCCTTCACTGTTTTCTTACATTTTTTGCCATTGTCGTTGTTAAGAGCAAAAATTCTAGAGGACCATCTATGGGATGGAGATCCTGGTAGTTTTCGTTTCTATTTTTTCTGTCACCATGTACGTACTCTTCAAAGGATTTTGTCTGAATTGGTTTGGCGATGGGGTGTGTTTTGATTTCTTGTATTTATCCCTTAAAAGCTAGGATACAAAGTCGTCTCTGGAAGCTAATAGATACTCCTTCTGTCCCTCTTAAAACGTCCAAATCAGACACATTTCTTGTACCACTAAAAAGCTCGCTTTTGCTGATCTCAAACGCTGAGAAAGCGTTTGTCATGCTCAATGATTTCATGGGGGCAAGTTAAGTGAATAGAGAACATTCCTCTCCTAGCAAGTTTGGCTTTGCTTATATGAGATACCATTGTTGCTACTAATCTTTAGATCATCAATAATGAGGAGCTGGCAGTATGCACAAATTTGGTACTTTTTGTATGGAATTTGGGTGCCCAAACGGTAACCTCAAAGTTAGAAATTTTGCATACATTTGGTAGATGGTGTATTGATTCTAGAATGCATGTGTCACTAGCACAAAGACTAAAATAATGAGGAGCTGGCATCATTCACAAACTATACATAAAAATGATACTTTTTACATGAAATTTGGGTGCCTGAACAACCACATCAGAATTGGAGATTTTGCATACATTTGGTAGATGGTGTACTGATTCTAGAATGCATGTGTCACTAGCACAAAAACTAAAAACACAAGTAACCCTTTGCAAAAAATCTTTTGGACGTTTTTAGAGGGACAGAGGGAATAGTTGACAATACTAACTTCATGGTTTGAAATTGTTAGGGTAAGTATTAGGTGATGGGTATCCTAGAGCGGGTTACTGGCCATGACCTAGCGTGCAAGACTACGCAAAGCCTGCACGCTAAACCAGGTTTAACGCACAATAAATCATGGGCAATGACCAACGCAAAGAAACACGTTACCTTACATAACAGAACATACCGGGTTTCTTGCGGTCCAAATCCTAGTTTGTGACTGGTTGTGGCAGTGGGGTTTGCTACAATGTTGTGTAATCTTTCAACACTTTGTTGTATGTTTATTTCTGCAAAATGGTGATTGTCAGTCCTAAACCAATGTCCCAAGATCCAACGAGAGAGAGAGCCGCATTTGCAAGCTTTAGACAAGAACCGTTAATTAAATCTTCTTTTGTTAACTTTGGAGCGTTTCAAATGATTTATTTGAATTTGTGTAGGAAGTAGCCATTTCTGACCACTAGGCCACTTAGGGTTAAGTTGTAATGCAATGCAATATATATATTTTTTCTTGCTGAGGTGTTTGCTACACTCAAGTGATGACATACATAAGACGTTTTGGTCCTTTTCCAGGTTATGCTGCGAGAGTGCTTTGCTCATCCTAATGTGGAGGGGATGATAAGGTAGGAGGCTCATAAATGGAGCATCTAAGGGCTGAAACTGAATTCTGGGTAGGTGAAACACCTTGAAATGATTTTTCAGTAAACTTTTCAAGTTTCCTTGAAAGACAAGAAGAATCCGCATCTAACCCAAGTTGTTTCATATTTTTTGGAACTTTGTGGAATTAGTTATGAATATTTGAAGTGGAAAAGTCATAGGGCTCTATAATGGAGCACCTCCTCAAATGTACATGAGCTGTACATTGTTGAAGGGCTATGAAAAACAAGATGTACAAAAAGAGTACATTTGAGAAAGTGCTCCAAATTTGAGCTTGCTCCAAATTTGAGCCTCCTACCTTACTACAAGAGAACACTGTCAATTTGGTCAATTTTTGTCAACTAGGACGTGTCAATTTAAACACCTTTTAAAAAAATTAGGACAATTTTCACTCAATTTGGACACATTTAAACTATTAGGACATGTCAATTCAGACATTGTTTCCATGTAGCAGCAATGCTTTGGGGTTTTTGGGAAGGAGCGAAGTCTAGAGATAACGACCATCTCGTGGATTCTAACAAATGTATCAATGCCATTGGCCAGCGCCTCATCTCCTTGAGGGTGGAATGGACTAAGGTAGGCAGACCCATTCCACACCATTCAAAAGTTTGGGGGTACCATGAGGTGTGGAAAAATTCAAGAAAAAAACCTATAGGATTAGCCTTTCAACAAGCTATCATGGAACGTTGTTTTTGTGAGAAAATGTATTATAGAATACTTCATATTAAAGGGCAAAATTGTAGTTCATAGGCCCCTAAAAGCAAATGTAGACTAACCTTGAAATTGTTTGGATGTGTTCCTATACATGTACTTGATGGTCCCAATCCCATCCCTCCCAAACTAGCTCTTAAACTAACATGTGACAAGATTTACTTAGGATTTGCTTATACAAGTGACATTAATTGCTCCACTTTGGGTTCAAGAGTGTATGGTAAACACCTCAAATGTAGAGTGCAGTATTAGGAATGGGTTGGATATGGGTGTGGAACACCGAGGAATTTGGACAAGTCTCCTTGGGCATTACAAGGCTTTCGTAGACATGAAGGAACTTGGTGAATATACCGTAGAGTTTCAGGTACCGAAAGGAAACAACCCTTTAGTCATTGAACTTTCACTCACTTGAATATCCCTTCCTTTCCATAAAATTGAGTTCTACATGCGAGGGATTACAGTATAACCTGGCTGGTTTACTTGCTTTAGCAGTTGAATTGCTCAATATTGAAGCCATGGCCATTGTGGCTCAGCAGATGTGGGATGAGACACTCTGCCAATAGTTAAAACTTCTCTTCTAAAGGTAGAGGTTTGCTTTTAGAATTTAGGTTGTGGGTATTAACATTTGTGGTAACAATATTTCAACGGAATTTTAGCAACGTTGGAACCCAACATTAGCATTCAAACAAGGGAAAATCTCATGGATACCCCTGAGGTTTGTCATATTTTCAGAAATACCCTTGCTTTTTCAGAAATTTCACAAATACCCTTTTACCGAAATTTTCAGGCGTTTGTTCTATTGTGTGTGTCACTTCCTTTTCCCTTTGTGCACACACTACTCCTTTCTTGATATGCGTGCACACAAAAGAAGAACAAAAGTGACATGCACAACAAAACAAACGCCTGAAATTTTGGTCCAAGGGGATTTGTATAATTTCTGAAAATGCAGGGGTATTCATGTAAATATTGCAAACTTCAGGGGTATCCATGAAATATTCCCTTCAAACAAATACAACAAAAGCATTCAAACAACACCTTTGACTACTAAATATACTTAATCTCTAGATAAAAAGCTTTTACCTTGATGTTAACCATTTGATATTTTTTTATTTTGTAGACGCACAGCAGTAAGAAAATAGTTTGGTGTGACCAAAACTACTGGAAACGTTGTCGCTAACCGTGTCTTAAGGTACACGTCACTATTATGTCAACACCAATGTTCAATTGACACTAGGTCCATACTTATTCTAACTCCCTTTGTAAAAAGTCCAGGTAAAAGCTACATATGCAAGGAGGTACCTTCAATGGGAAGATCACAAATCCTTGATCTACGATATCATTGTTTTGGCACAAATACATGCACAGAAAAATAATGGAGACAAACGGGGGAGTTCTCGACTCAACCCAGAATAGATCTATACTACTAAATGGGAGTATTCTTTCATTGACTCCGCAGCCTTTTCTAGAACCTTCTAGAACTTTTTTGGTGTAAGTTGAAGCAATAAAGGACGCCTCAGCTACAGAACACCAAGTACCCTCTAACCATGTGCTAGAAATGTCAAGTGCCCTCATCAAAGTATCAAAGAGTAGCATTGTGATAAGGCAATTACTATTTTTGGTTTCAAAAGAAGACCAACATGATGGTGTATCAAGGTTAGATTCTAGATCGGTTTTGAGATATCAATTTTTTGTAAAGTCGAATATTTGCATTACCTGCACACGTTCAACTCACGCAAAAGCATGTGCTTGTATACTAGAAAATAGATAAAAGGATATCTAAGAGTGGGAACTTCAAAGTCCTTTCGAGGTTTCTGAGATCTCTTTCTTCATGTTAGCATAATCAGTCAGCAATGTGGACAGTTTCTTGTCACCTTCAAGCACATCTGCAATTGCGTCCATAGTCTCCCTCACCATTTTGGCCTTGGCCTCCACCTTCAGTGCCAGATCTTCGGCTTCCTGGGCAGAGAAGTCGGCTACACGCGCCATTGCTTCAATGTCATCTGCCACTTTCACAACGAGCCTTGCTCCCTTTTCAATGAAGTCGGCTACTGTGTCAATATCCTCTGCATTTCAGGAAAAAAAAACAGTGTCAGTAGTAGCCAAGGTTGAGTTTCAAATTTGGTAAGCAAATTCTAAGCATATGGCTTCAAACTGCACATCACTCAAGGTAGGAGCACCCATTACCAACATTGAACGTAATGGCATCACTATCTACATAGGGTAGTCATTCTAGAACTTAAATCTAGGTGCATCATAGATAGCTTAGGGCATGTTCACACTTACTGTTAAGAGTGGTAGTAGCGAAGGAAAATTAGATGCATTTGGACACACCTTTAGACTGTATTCAAATTGCTAATACCCCTCCTAACACCAAGTGTGCACATACCCTCATTGTTGTTGACCAAGATGATAAGCTATCTATGGTGTACCTAGATTCAAGTTCTAGAATGACTACCCTATGTAGATAGTGACGCCATTAGGTACAATATTGGTAATGGGTGCTCCTACCTAAGCCGGTTCTCATTGCTTCCGTTTGCCAGTACCAGACATACATTCATTCTCACCTACTGTCCTTCATTTTGTTGTCATCTTTGTACCACTAGAGACTGGAGAGCAGAGTTATTTTTGGTAATATTGGACTACTCGGAAGATCTAGACTACGTCATTGAGAGAATAATTCTTCGTGGTTCATGGTGAGGTCCTCTTCAAGGGACATGATTTTCACTCTCAGAGCATTATCTCCAGAATACATGGCAAAATAGATAAGTGCGACTGGAACATACTTTCAGCTTGTTTCACATAGGGGGTATATCCACCACCGCAAAGCTTGATAACGTAACTCAGTCTGTTCACAACAAAAAAAACAAAAAAGCTGAAAATGAGTGAAACATGAATTGTGAATATGGACTTGGGCAGGTATATCACAAGCTCCTAATCGACAAAAACCGATAGCAAGTGTCTCTACTCCAAGCAAAAAACGTATACTTTTTGTACGTCTCTTTTACAACTCTTTTTTGCAAACCTTGGTGTTGGTATGTCTATGCTATAAACGCACTAGAACTAAGCCATTTGATGCCAATATTTGAACAGAATAAGCATAAAAAATCACATGTATTAAATAAAATTGCAAAATATCAAAACATAACGAGTCATTCTTTCATTAAATGAAAATCTCAAACCGTCTTCCAGTAGAACCTGCCTAAAAGGCATATTGCTCAAGTGAATAACCTCCAGAAATGAATGGCAACTTCTTGATCCCAACCTCGGGCCTATAGTTAGAGGCGAATAAACCTCCGTGATTGGTTATTGAATAATTTGGCACGGTCTCCACATTGAGTAAATTGACAATGTACTACTTTATCAGGGTCAACCTCTATTAATGAAAAACCTGTGTAAGTGCATAACCTAGCCCAGTCCTAGCTGTTTTCAATTCGATAGGTTCTACTGTATTCAACAATTTTCGATAATCACTTAACATGTAGCTACAATTCTACGACATACAGTAAGAAATTATTTTTAGCTCTTATGAATGATAGATCCCAACATGCAATTACTGATTGCAAGATCTCTCATTCTCGTTAGGCACAACACTTTTCTACATTTTCCATCCATTGCTTAGTCCTGGGGTAGAGACAATTGAGTAAATTCAAACATGGCCAATTTCTGCATTTACAATGAAATGATTAAATGAACAGCTCGGATGGACTTACATAGTTGAGAAAATGCCCGCTCCGACTGCAAACACCCCTAGCCCTTGTGAATGTTTTCCCTCGTTCTCTTTTGGCCTGCACCGCCAACGATTGATAAGTCCTTCAGGGAGAATCAGGTAACAACTGACGAGGAGAAAGTGGTGCTGTGTTAAGTAACGTAGTTAAGACATGCTCAAATGACATGCTCACATCATACGCATCTTGCATTGCATTGTTAGAATAATACCTGAACTCTTCTTCTGCAGGATGTGCCGATGAAGCAGATGTTGATGCAGCTGATTTGGAGGCAGGTGACACTCCGGATGCCAACCCCTTGAGGCTTCGGAGGTTTGGATTTGCACGAGGCGATCCAAAGCCGGGCTGCATGCCTGCTCTCGTTATAACGGAGCCGTCGGTGTTGATAGAGGAGTCCATAGCTCTGCTAATGTCGAATGAATTCCAGGAGTTAGCCGAGTTGAATCCTGCAGAGACGAATCCCCTGTTGACGTTGTTGTTGCTACGAGTCAATGCAGGCACACCTTGAAGTCCTGGACGAAGTTGTTGTCTTGTATAGAAAGCAGTGTGAGATCCAAATTGTTGAATTTTCGGTATTGTCCAGGCTCGTGTGACCGTTGCACCCATGCCACCAGCTGGAGAATTTTACTCACTTCAAGAGGCCTCTGAAACACAACCCGATACAGAGAATTGAGAATCATACATCAGAATCAATCGAGAGGGCATAAAATAGAATAATGAACCCTCCATTAGAACCAAGTGGTCCATACCGTCAGCCTAAAGCTAGAGCTCGAAGTGAATTGAACGAAACGTTAGGGAGGAAACTTTGGAAGATGGAGTAGAGGATGCTGAAATAGCCAAAAAGTTAAAATGTCAAGGAGAAGATGTTGCAAACGTATGTCTAAGTTACCACTGTCATACTTCCAATTAACGCTTGATACTACAAAGGGTGAAATAGAAGTCAAGTCCCTAACTAACTATTCCACTCGACAACGAACATTTTTTAAGCGGGTGCTACTCAGGTGACACCCAGTGTAAGATCTGCAGAGATAATGTACCAAAGCCATACATTTCAGGGGGTGGTGTCTTCTGAAAAGCACTCGTCTCCTTCCCCTCTGCAGTTAATGACATACGTAAAGTAAAACCTGGGACCTACTGTGATGATGAACTGGTTTCTATATAACGGCTGTAACGTAATGGCACCGGAAATGCCTGAGCTAAGGTATTTGGACAGGAAAAAACGGCTATGACCATGAAGCTCTTAAAAAAACAATCTCAAAATATGGTTGAGCTGCTGATATAATTGGGGAAATTACAAGTAAGGGCATGAAAATGAAAAATATTACAGAGAGGGGCACAGTTTCAAAATAATTACAAATAGGGGCACAATTTTAAAATAATTTGTAATTTTTCTTGGTTTAGACAGTGGTTGATTAAGATACATCACATTAAATGTTAATTAACTTTCAAAAAACTTAAAGGCCTCTCCAAATCAAGCCTAAATAAAGAAATTTTAGTAAAGAGGATGGCAATTTTTGGAGAGACCTCTAAGTTTTTTGGAAGTTAGCTAACATTTAATGTGATGTATCTTAATCAACCAATGTCTAAACCAAGAATAATTACAAAACTTTACAAATTATTTGGAAATTGTGCCCTTATTTGTAATTATTTTGAAACTATGCCCCTATCTGTAGAATTTTTCATTTTCATGCCCCTATTTGTAATTTCCCCGATATAATTTGACAGCTGCCAATCATACTGATTCCGAGTTTCAATCATACTGATTCCGAGTTTCCTAGTACAAGTAGCAAAACTAGGACTGCCTATGCAAACACAGTTAGCCTCTCAAACTTAATCCACGTGCACAGCATGGAACGCGTTATTCATTAAATTGGGAAAAAGCTTACATATTGGGAC
Source organism: Ulota crispa (assembly GCA_963920765.1). Taxonomy (NCBI): domain Eukaryota; kingdom Viridiplantae; phylum Streptophyta; class Bryopsida; order Orthotrichales; family Orthotrichaceae; genus Ulota; species Ulota crispa. The sequence continues at coordinate 22,293,330 of OY987243.1, read as the reverse complement.
TTTTGAATTTTTCATTTTAAGAGTTTTTAGGTGATTAAGAGTAAATATTATGATGATTTGTTCAAGACCTTACATCAATGATGAAATACCTTACTGGAATTATCAAAAAACTCACTTCAAATCACCAAAAGATTCTCACAAATGCAAAATTTAGTATTCCCAAAATACGTTTTGGGAAAGTGCTTTTCCCAATTTAATGAATAACGCATTGGGAGGTTGGCATGCACATTAGGTTGCTTCACTCACTTGGAATTGTTTGAACTGCTTGATAGACGTCCCCTCCTCGCAAAAGCTTCATGAGTCCTCAACAGATCAGTAACCCCATGTTGAGTAACTTCTAAGAATCATACATGACTTCGACTAAGGTGGCAACACCCATCACCATCAATGTACCCATAACCATCACCTCTAAAATCTTGGAAAATCTGTGGAAGTGAATAAATGTAATTACAAGGATGTACAAAATGTGAACATGAAACCTTAGTGTTGGTATTAGGTGCAATTGCAGTCGGCTCTTTAAAAATTCACAACTTATTCTCACAGTACCCAAATAATACATTTAAAAGTGCGAACTCATCATTTTTCTCTTGCTAATAGGATCCTATAATTTGCTAGATGTTTATTAATAATCATCATGTTCAAAACCCTTAATTTGACAGTTACGGGTGCTGCTGCCTTAGAGTGACTTCTAAGAATCATACATGACTTCAACTAGAAGCATGACATGTTCCAATTCGCATGAATTACAGAGAAAGAGAGAGAGAGGGGGAGGAACTACAAGCACCTGCTAAGGACGAGCCCACCAATTAAGCTTACACATCAAAGCTTCCGAAACGTCACGAGCATTATAAGCAAACACATCATACTCTTTCTCCAGACTAGGAAGAGTCCACCACGTCCCTCTCGCCATGTCGTAAAGGTAGAACCGATGGCCATAGCCCACTCTCCACTCCTTCTCCGGATGCTTGCTAGCAAACCCAGCCCCTTCCGAGACCAAGAGCAAGCCATTACAAGCATGAAGCGCTGTATGAACACCATAGTTCAAATCTAAGCTACATCCTCGCCTTGTTTGCTTCGGAATTTTGATACTTTTCCGTGAGTCCATGTTGTACTCTGGCCCTTGCAACTCCACGACCTCATGCCCGGCAGGATCCAACACAAACACCTTCTCCTTCAAAGCCGCCGAGAATTTCAGCCTTGCAATGCCGTCACAGCAATCCAGTCCAGTGAGCAATCTTTTGCTGCAATCGTAAACAGCTAAAGTCTCGCTACGAGAGGGATTATGTCCATCAAATTGCATCCGGTAATCGACATAGCCAGTGATGACACCATGGTTTAGGGTTTCCCACTTTTGGATGCTTGAATCGTAAACCTCAGCTCCGAGATGATCCGGACTGAAAGCGCCAACGAGAATCAATCGGTAGCTGGCGGATTCTACGAGGAACTGGATCATGCGAGGTTTGTGACGGACGTGAGATGGCAGCGGAAGAGCTCGCCAATCGTTTGTCAAAGGGTTGCATACCAGAACAGGAAGATGATGACCGCCGGGGATGAAGCAAACAAGTCCGCCGTCGGAGACAGTAAGAGACTCACGATACTCACGAGCGAGGTTGTACTCACAATTGTGCCACATAAAAGAGCGGCTGTCGAAGAGCTTGAAGCGGATCTTGCCCCGCTGCGGATCGGCTCGCATTAGGGCGAAGAGCTTCGGCCGTGCCTCCGCGCAGAGACGCTTGAAGTGCGAGTGCGGTGACATGTTGAAGCGCCACGATTTTGAAAGCGCACGCAGGCTGTCGATTTGAGCAACTGGCAAGCGCGCGATGACGAGCTCCAGAAGCTCGTCGGGAAGCTGGCTCCATAACCACGGACGCATGAACCAGGGGCGGAACACCACGACGTGCTCGTCTACGTCGCAATCGGACGGACACTCGAACGCCACCGCCGCGTGTTGTTGCTGCTCTCCCTTGGTCGTCGTCGATTCCACTTTCTCTTCCAAACGATCCGCCAATTCCACCCGATGTTCTGAAGCGTCCATGATCCCGAAACCCGAAACCCTAGCCCTTGCGTAAATCGAAACTACGAAGCGTCGAAATTCTGCTGTCGGTCAAAAATTGCATCGATCTACGAGGACTGAGCACGTCGTGAAATTCATTGTATAAAGCTATCCAATCACCAAACCCTAGCACTTATGCACAATCTATAATTACGACGGAATCGCCCGGGCATTAAGATATTGCCATGACCAGCTCTGCAATAAGGATTCGGCTACAGTAGCACAGAAATGGCGACACCGAGGGGTTTGCGTCAAGGAATTTGCATCCAAAAACTGCATCGATCTGCGGGGACTGAGCACGTCTTAAAACTCATTGTACAAAGCTATCCAATAACCAAACCCTAGAACGTACATACAATCTAAAATTGAGCTAAAATCACGACGGAATCGCCCGGGCTTTAAGCTATTGACCTAAAAAAGAATGACCAGCTCCGCAACAAGGATTCAGCTACAGTAGCACAGAAATGGCGACACCGAGGGTTTGCGTCAAGGAATTAGCATTCAAAAATTGCATCGATCTACGGGGACTGAGCACGTCGTGAAACTTGTTGTACAAAGCTATCCAATCACCAAACCCTAGCACTTATGCACAATCTATAATCACGACGGAATCGCCCGGGCATTAAGATATTGCCATGACCAGCTCCGCAACAAGGATTCAGCTACAGTAGCACAGAAATGGCGACACCGAGGGGTTTGCGTCAAGCAATTTGCAGGCACTCTGTGCCGCAGACTTGACTAGGGTTTGCATCGCTGAAAATCCATGCTTTCTGAGCAGTGTAGGTGGCGATGGATGCTCCAATGCAGCGAAGGAAGAAAAATGGAAAATGTGAACTGATGAAGATGTCGACGTCGCCGAAACACGGCGTGATTGTGGTGAGCTCTGCGGGATCGCCACCATCCGTCGGCTTAATTTGGTGACGCGCCATAGCCAGTTTAATTCCATCGTCCACGCAGGATTTCTGGGATCATCGTCCTGATCGTCGTGCGTTTGCGTGGATCTACAAACTTTTAACCCTAAATTTTAACCCTAATTTCCTTAACCCCTGAGCGCCCAGTTGTTTTAGGGTTTAGGAGAAAACGGGGTTTAATGGCTACTAGAGCTTGGAAAATTACATCAAGAAAAAGTGATCATAGGATTTGAAAAAGGATTACCTTCTTTGCTAATGGGGACTAACCACAACTGTTTTTACTATACTTATTAAGAGAAAAAGTGAGATCGAGTTGTGGACCCCAACAATAGGATCCCATTGCTGGGGCACTCAGGGGATAAGGTCAAGGTTTCTCCCCGAACTAAATGAAGGTTTTACAAAGATTGCATTGTAAAAGTGTCCAATAGAGGAACATTTTGGAGTTGATGTGTGTGAAACAAGAGTTGAAGATTTAAAAATGTTTAGTTTTTGAAGGTTAGATTTCTTTTCATATGGTTATATGTACCTATTATGTGTAAATTACTATCCAATATCCAACTATTATATGTTTGATCACAAGCAACAAAGTGATGATTTTGAAATGGGGTTTGTTGAAATGGACTTGGAACATGACAATTTTGTTGTGATGATGTTTCAAAAAGAGACTATTTGTTTATTTTGTGATCTTACCTTTGTTAAATATTCTTTTGACCCTATTTTAAGTAGTATAATCACCTCACTAAGGAACCTTTAAGAAAGAATAATCACACTTAAAATGCAATATTTCAAATTGTGATTTATAAGCTTAAGTGGTTGAAATCATTTATCCACTTGTAATGGTCACTTAGAAATTAATCCTATTTGAGTTGTTGTATATTTCTAGCCTTGGAGTTTTTCAAGAAGTTATGTTGTAAACAAATGTAACTACAAATAAACTCCATCTTGAAAAATATTTTTTTATCAATAATATGATTTTTGTAATATTTTGGTAAGCAATTTTTAATAAACCTAGTACATTTATTACATAGGACACTCCACTTTATCCGAGTTACTATTGTAGGTTGAGAGCAGATTTGACGGTTCATTGCCAAGTTAAATATTTTTTTGAGAAAATTCAATTTGGCACTAAAATTATCAATAAAATAAAGATTTGGCCTTTCCATAAAAAAATTGTCACTATTCATCAGTCAACTAATTTTTTTAGTATAATTTGGAAAATTCATTTTTTCATATTCATCCCAATATGTCAACTAGCCCTAAAAGAACCCTAAGATTTCAAGTTTAGTTCAAGAAGAGGTTGTTTTACTGTAGTCTTCTTTTTGCTTTACTAATGGCAATTTTTAGAAGATAGAAAATATGTGATTGCTGTGTTTGAGGTGTGAGGTTGCAAAATGGCCAAGAAGCAATTGATGATTAGTAACTTATTTAGCTCTATTAACAAATATGAGAGGTTTGTCTCTATTTCCCACAAGTTGAAGGTGTTCAATGCTGAAGTGGAGATGAAACAAGCCGTGCCAAAGGTAGCAACATCACAGAGGAGGGTTGAACGTCCAAAAAGTGAAGTTATTTTACATCTACTTAAGCCCAAGTTGGAGAAGTAAATGAAGATAACAAAGGTCAAAGGTTCCTATACCAACTGGTTCTCCTCTTCTCTTTGGCACCCTATGAAGAGTCATTGAAATTATAACTGTGCTTTGCTTTATCTACAAGTTGTTTATAAAGAGCTAGGACAAATCCATAGTGTTTATGATGGATTGAGGAGTAAATTATATGGATGGTTCACTTCTACTAGGATACTTAGAGAGAAATACAAACATTGTATGCAAAATGAAACAAGCTTCACAAAAGCTTCTCAACATTTACCAATTCTCTCTAAATATCTTGAGGTAGAAAGTGAGATTGTTTTTATCCTAAAAAAACAATAAGAGGTTGGACAACCACTCTATGGAACAACCATACAACCTTTGATAAAAGCTATTGATCAAAAACAAGTATCACACTTATTAGATTCTATTTCTAAAATGGGATTCAAGGCTACTATTGAATAAACAACGAGTTTTATCAAAAAAATCCTAACTGGAGTTTCCGAGGTTGAAAATTACCCAAGGATTTGGTACATCAATGCAAAAAGATGGCACAAAGAGTTGTTTATCTATCAAAATTACATGATATCCTTCTTGCCCTTGTGGTAAATTTTGGTAAAATTGGTACTTGTTTAGTGTCAACAGGAGGATCAAGGACATGGGAGAAGAAAGGATCTAAACAAATTATTGTCCATGGAAAAGAAAACAAGGGACAAATTACTATAGTTGTGTCCTCCCCAACTGAAGGTATTTTACTTCTTTTACAAGTCTTTTTCACATTCACTATCTTTCAATCTTTAGCACTACTAAATGAAGGTCGTCAACTTTGCCAAGGTTTTGGATGGGATTTAGCAACTAGCAACAATCATCGATCAACTCTTCAAATTTGCAAGGATATTGTAAGAAACATCTTGGAGATTTACAGAGTTGCAAAGGCTAAGGAATTAGACCTACCAAAAAATCAACCACTTATATTGTTGATAGATTGCTGGACAGTACACAAATCAGAGGAATTCTTGTCTTGGACCACAAAAATGCATCCCCCAATTTTGATACTATTTATTCTAGTAAATTATACAAGCATTTTACAACTAGCCAACATCATCATTCAAATGCCATTAACACATGTGTTTATGCTACAATTTAATGTATGGACTATGGCCAGCATCACCAAGCAAATAGACAATGAAGAGGAAGCAACATTAGACTTCAAGATGTTCACTACCAAACCTCTTCTATGCGGTTGGTTACACAAAATATGGTTTTATGTTTTTGAAAAAAAAAAAATGAAAGGTTAGAAGCAAGCATATCTGTTAGATGCATTTGACAAAGACTCAAATTCAAGCAATGAAAGACAACATAACAACACATTTTTTTTACAACGTCAATTGCAACAACTCTAAGTATGTTGGAATCTAAAAACATATGTGACAACAATACTTCATATACAAATGACTCAGTGGAAGATGACATAGAGAAAAACTTGTCTCGTGTTGCATTGCTATGCATAAAATCAAAGAAAAAGAAATTGTCTCTGGTCTACTTGCATTGGCAAGAAGAATCACATGCAGTTCTACACCAAAAGAAAAATGAGATTTACGAAGTAAGTAGCATAAGTAGTTTGTTGGAATCTTCATGTAGATAAAGACTAGACAATGATTAGAGCTCTCAATATAGCATTCATTATAGACCTGCAAAAGACTTTAGAACTTGTTGTTATATGCATTGAAAGTGGTTACAGCAGCAATTACTCGCTTTTTGAGCACATAGAAATTTTGTTTTAATGACACCACTGATTCCAATGACTTCGCATCCTTTACAACAACTTCACATGTTGCAAGATTTTTTTCTATCTTTTTAGCAATTATTCTCTTCCAACCACATGTCAAAATCAATAATAGTATTTATGCATGCATTGCAAATTGTTAAATAATAGCAAAAACAAAAACTTTACTATCTACATGCAAAAATTATTATAAGTTTAAAATTATGCTTCACTTACCTTTTTGAAATTATTTGCTACACATCGTAACCACAGTACTCTTGCAAACAACAAAAGTCAACTTAACTCTAATTTTTGATTCAACCTACTACTACACACATCAAAACATTTTTATTCAAATCAAACTCATCAATGTAAATGTCGAAGCTAATGTAACCGTCAAAGTTTTGTAAACATCAAATTTTTTTTTTCAAATCAAAACTGTAGCTACAAATATAAAAGATACTGCATATTAAAATTGTGCAAATATTGAAAAAACTCATTTTTCTAAGTCGGAACCAATGCTTCTCAAAAAAATTATGAAAATACATTTTTTCTACTCCAAATCGAGCTTGTAAAAGTCTCCACTGAATTTTTTTGCATGCTACAAATGAGAACTGCTACAAAGTGAGTTACCTTCTCTACACATTTTAAATATCTTATTGTACTTTGATGTAAAGTCGTTAGAGCAAGCTCTGAAATAATAACGTTGTAGAGTAGAAATTAGCGCCTCGGGAATACAATGAGTGTCTCGCTGCGATCTTGCATTGCTATCTCGGGATTATTATCAATTTTCTTTCTTCTATTTGCAATCTTTAATCTTTTGTTTTCTATTGGTTTATCATGTAACTAATTTTAGGAGCATAATAGTCAAAGTAGGGATAAGAATCCATGGAATACATAATAGCAGATACAAGCTGCCGTCCAAATAATAAGATCTTAAAATCAAATTCATGGTATGTTGGCAAAAACTTCAAACCATAAGAATATAGCAAATCTCGACTATATGGGTAATTAATTGAAGTCTGCTTTAATTCAGACTGTTTATCACGATGTTCACAAAACAATAAACAAAAAAAATACAACAAGTTTTCAAATCCGGCTAGGAATAATAAAGCCACATCTTACACATATTTAAAAAATAAACTCAAAATATTCCTCTTGATATCTTCATATTTTAAAATCTTAAAATCTTAAAATCTTCAAGTTTTCAGATTTTAAAAAAAAAAACAATGAGGAAAACCACAATCAACAAGTCTTAAAAAAACCGTAACCTTCTATCTAGTGTCACAGATGGCTCAAAAATCTAAATGTTAAATACAATTGCCTTTGTAAAGCCTTTCTAATTGCGTAATACCTGTCTAAATCTCAACTCATTATAAACAATTGATCAAAAGTTATGTGGATTTAAAGTAAATACTATTCTCCCTCTTTGCAATCAAAATATTGTTTTTTCAAACCGCTATAACTTTTATTCTACAATTTTCACCTACTACTATGATATTGATTTTAAAAGCTAATACAACTGCGTAAGACCTCTAAAAATTTTATTAAAAAATAAAACTCTGCTTTTAAATTATAGTCAATCAAAATTTGGGTTTCAAAATATTTAGAGAGCATTCAATCTTGCAACTTCTACACACTATAACTCCTCTAGTAAAACTCCAAATATAATGAATGATAACAATTTGAAAAGCTAGTACAATTAACTATTACTTCTAAAATTTTGAAAAGAATTTTTTGAACTATCCAAAAGTTGTAGCTCCTCAAAGTTTTGGCATTCTTCTAACAAAAGGGTAGTCCCCCTAGTCATTTACACTTCCATAACTTCTTTTTAAAATTTTAAATTTTAAATTTATTGACTTATTAAAAAGTTAAAACAATGATTAACACTCTCTCCAAATCTTGTTGCAAAATGATAAAAATCTTTTAAACTATGATTTGCCAAACTCTATGCCTTTCTTCATAAATTGGTTTTGGAACTTTAAAATTCAAACATTCATAAATTTTGCATCAGATTTTCAAATCGGACTTGCAAACTCATTTTAAAAAGATAATTGCACAAGAAATAATTTCTTCAAATTTCAATATAAAATATTTCATACACAAAAAATTGTATCACCATAAAGTTACAAATTTCTCCTTTTCTCTAAGACCCTCACTCACACACACACTCTAATATACTAAATAATCTTCTTCTCTACTTTTCTCCTTTCTATGGTAAAGTGGTGAGGCACGTCAGCCCATATTCTTATACATTATACTCCACCAAAGATATATCATTTTTTCTCCTTTCACATTTTCAAATCTATTCCAATTCTTTAGTAATTTTATTGAAAATAAATGCAAAATACATAGGTTTTTCAAATATCTAAATAAATACATTGAAATGAAGAAATATGAAACAAATATCACTATAAGGTGGCTACGTGCCCTTGCGAGAATACAAAAGCATGGAATACTTATCTTTAGTCGCTAAATCATGGACTTAATTGGCTCAAGAAACGATCGTCTCTAGCTGCCCGTTAGGTCAAGTTTAAATCCAATTAGACTCTTTGAGCTGTAATGGCAGCCCACGGTTTGGTACACTTGTGAAACAAGAAATTGGTCTAACCAATCCACTACCAAGTACCTACTCTTGTAAGCTATGCATGTGACAGGACGATGCAGAATTTTGGTATAATGGCCGTTGAATTGTTATCAAACCATGATTACTGATAGAAAAATAGCAATAAATAATTAGGTCTCAACAATTGTACAACAACTATAGAATTATACAACAACTATGCAATGACTACAAAATGGATCAATTACATTCATGTAGTTGTTGTGCAGTTGTTGTGACCTAGTCATTTATTGTCATTTTTCTATTAGTAGGTTTTCACCATGATCTCTCTTTTTGCCTCGACTCTTTTTTATTGAAATTCAATCAAATTTATGTAACAAATGTATATCTACATGATGGACATATCTCCATCTTTACAACGTATCATCAATAGCTAAGATTCATATATGAACATTCTTTCAACAATATATGCTTCTAGTTCATGATACTATTTGCAGTAACTCTACACATTTATTGCAATGTTTGGAATTAAAAAAAGCTTAGATTGGTAGTCCATTATTGTAATGCACAAGAAAATGTTGCTATGATGCGAAGGAATTTGCTGATGACAAGAAGCATGTTATTTACTAAATGAGAATGAATTGAATTTAGGAATTTGGCGCAAGGTTTGCAACTCCAAGCATGAGGTCAACGTAAAAGAAGGAGCTTTGCAGAGAAGAATGGCTTAAAAGGAGAAGGCTTGGCGCAAAAAATGGAGCTTGATATAGAGGAGCAATATGATGTTCAACGCATAACTTACGTGGTTGTTCAATTATGATTGATAATACAATATTTTTTACTCAATGCTAAATATTGCTAAACTCAACAAACTCACTGCAGATACTTTATGTGGAAATATGAAGTTTAACCACTTCTAGTCTTAGAAGCAACTTTGACCTATTTTACTATGCGTTGTGCTTTGATGTGAAGTTTGAATAACTCTTGGAACTCCTGTAAGCAAGTTCAACACACCTGGGGAACAAGCTCAATCCACTTTGAAGCAAGTTTAATCCACTTAAAAGTAATTTTGACCCACTTTACCTGAGCTGCGTGCATAAACTCAATGCTCTTGTAGAAGATTGATCTAGTGCATACTAATGTAGAGCTATGGATTTTACTCATATAATTTCAAGACTGGTCCTCGTTTTTTGTATAAAAGTGTGAAGCTACATGATATGTAAACTGCCATATCTAAGACCACTACTGTAACTACTTTGGAAAAGGATTCACTTGATAGGAAATGTGAGAATTTAGATTTTTTACATATCTAATTGAATTTGGAAACTTTTGAGATTTTCTACCCTGGCGGCTTGGCCCTGTGGTGAACAAGTAGTACTTAAAGAAGCCCTTTTGAAAACAACTTTGATCTATAAAAGGAGCTAAGCTTAGCACTAAGATTGGAACAAATCAAGCCTTCTTATTTTCAGAATTAGCTAAGTTTGATGCAAAGCTGCCAAGCTTTCTTCTTTCCAAAATTTGCTAAGTTTGATACAAAACTAGCAATAGATTGCACCATCCTAAAAGTACCTTCAATCTTCTAGAATTAACTAAACTTATTTTGGAGTTTAGTGACTTCCATTATATTCGACATTTCAGCTTTTTATTTTGTTTGATATTGGGCTTTTTTGTACAATGATTTATAGAATAATTCAACTAATTTGGGAAATTATTTTATGCCAAATCTGCTCTCAACCTACAATAGTGAATCATCTAACTATTTACATAGTGCCACACTTATTGGAATCAAAATAAGTTCAAGCAACTCTTACAGGTCCCAAGTTATTTTAGGCTCCTCAACCTTAACCCAACAATAAAGATTTGGAGGTTTTAAGGCAAAATAAGATTTTACTTGTAAAAAACTACAACTATAGAATTTGCAATTTTAAAAGTTTTTCATTTCCTCCAATTGAAATATAAGAAAATCCCTTACGGAGAGCAAACCGGGGTCAACCCGAGATTTCCCTCCAATTGAAGTACGAACTAACTTACGACCTTACACGAATATTTTTGTGTGGTAAAGTTGAATATACACAAAAGCAACTACTGTATGACTTGCAAATCTGATAGTGATCCAGATATTGGACGCTCGCACTTCTAGAGGTTATATACAGAAATGTACAGTTAACGGAAACATGTGGTAATCTGCACTTACACGTGAAAGAATGCAGGACGCTTTATCAGTTCTTGGGAACAATAAAAACATTCGCCACCATGAAAATCTAGAAACAACTACTACATTAAGCCACTAATCAGCTATAGAAACATCAGAACAGCAAGCCGTATAACATCCATCTGTACAATACCAGCATGCCTCTCTCTCTCTGCCTTTACATAAATCTCACTGCACTGCACATCCCTCGTACACTAAGAGCTGTTGAAGTCCAATGCATCTTCAAAATAACAAACCACCTCAATTGAGAAAACCAGTCTATCCAAAAAGTCTTCGCAGCAAGAAAAGCCATTATTTGTGCAGATAACCGTTCCAACTTTCAGCCAGTTAGACGTTTCTCGTCAAAAACTCACATGGTCTCGACCACTGATCCTGAAACATGCTGATGCGAGATACAGTATATCCCATAACGCTTACCAAAAGTGAGAGTTTTACTGGAGCTCTTCCTCACTATCGTAGTCGTCATCGTCACCAAAGGTGAAGACGGATGCATCTGCAGCACTGGCTGCAGCAATAGCCTTGAAATCGCTAGGAGCCATTGTTCCACTTTTCGGACTCTCGTCGTGCCTGGAGAGCACTCCTGAATCTTTGCGGTTTTCTATATTACCTTCAACTTGAGATGCTTCCACTTTCTTCGCATCACCAATATGGGCCTCCTTCAAGGAATCTCCTATCTCACCAGCACTGGCCTCCACGGGAGCAATCACCTTGGATTCGCCTTGTACATTAGAAGTATCGCCAAGTGGTGTGTTACCTGCAAAAATGATGCAAATCTTGGTTGGAGTCGTGGCTCAAATTTACTCCCTCTGTCCCTCTAAAAACGTCCAAATCAGACACATTTCTTGTACCACTAAAAAGCTCCGTTTTGCTGATTTCAAACGCTGAGAAAGCGTTCGTCATGTTTAATGATCTCATGGGGGCAAGTTAAGTGATTAGGGAGCATTCCTCTCCTAGCAAGTTTGGCCTTGCCCATATGAGGTACCATTATTGCTACTAATCTTTAAATCATCAATAAGGAGTTGGTACCTTGCACAAATATAAGACTTTTTGCATGGAATTTGGGTGCCCAAACGGCAACATCAAAGCTAGAGATTTTGCATACATTTGGTAGATGGTATATTGATTCTAGAATGCATGTGTCACTAGCACAAAGACTAAAAACACGGTTAATCCTTTGCAAGGAAGCTTTTTGGACGTTTTTAGAGGGACAGAGGGAGTATTATTTACACAAGTTGCTGCAGCCTTCGCTAACACGCAAATCCCAGGAATAGCCGAACTCAGGTTAAAATCAGCAGAAATCAATAGAAGTAGAGAGATTAACAGAGGCAGTCGGATGGTAGGGCATTCATCGGAACAGCAGTGTAAGTATAGGACTCTTCACGAAATCGGTCCCTATACATGCTAACGTAACAAACCAACAGAAACAAGCTGAATCTTTCCGCTCATGTAAGAACATTTACCTTCTGATTTGTCATTTCCGTCAGGAACTGGTTCCGCAGGTTGCGATAACCTGCTTCCTTCTTCTGTGCCTGCACTCTCTTGGGGAATCGCTGTTGAAGAGTCTTTCGCAATAGCTGCAGAAGGAGTTGGTGTTCCTTCCGCTACTTTCTTCTTTGGAATAGGTGCATCGTGATCTAAAATGACCACTTCAACTTGAAGACCTGGCGATGGAAGCCGTCTCTGCAAAACCACCACGTAGAAAGCACAAAGAATTGTAGTAGGCAAAAACCACAGATGACTCGATTCGTACTCACAAAGCAGTTTCAAGGAGAAATCGTCAGAAATGATGGAAATAAAATTGCACCTTCTCAAAGCCATCAAGATCTGACGTTTCCAAAATCTGTCTAGTCTCCATCATATTTGTGTTCAACCAGCTACAAATTGCACATCAGGTCCAATTGTGAGTAAAAGGAAAAAGAAACAGCTATGTTATAAGATTTCCAGTTCAAAAAGCTGGAAGTCTACATATTAGATAAGTTTCCCAGCTTAATAGTAAATACACTCTCACGCACAACCACACTAGCATATGAAACTTGACTTCCTTGTACACAATCGTCAATGAGAATCTGGTATAAAATTCATATTAAAAAAAGGGATGATAGACGTACCAGTAAAAGTCGCCATGTCTATCACTGAACATAATTTTGAAGTCCCCATCAATATCTGCCACACATCGCTCTCCAGGAAGAGCAAACACAAGCACGCCTTTTCTGGGAGCATTAAACCATATGTCTTCTGACTGCAAATAATGTCCATCACATGTTACAACCTTAAGTGCTTACTCCACACAGATGTCAAATAGCAGAAAATTTTGAGCTTGGTAGTCCACTAAACTAAGAAAAAACCCCAATGAGGATAAACTCGTTCAGGAACATACTAGCAAGTCTTTTGTTCGTGGATGTTTCTTGCTTGAAAAGAGCACACCTAGATAACAGGAACAGCATTCAGAAAACGCAGTTTCACAAAGTACATTCCTCTCAACTATGGAAATAAATGGCTTAGAGCAATTGTGAATACAATGATGCATATGTCTGTTCACACTCATGCACGCTAGCCATGAAACTTGACTTTGATCTTTCTGTTTTAACAAGAACTAGTTTGTATTCCTCGAGAGTCATTTAAGCAGGACACAAGCACAATGATATAGGTCGGAAAAGGTATTCTAAAGAAAGGTGTGGATACCATTGTGGTCAGAGATGGTGATGCCTGGCCGAACCCAGTAAGGACATTTGTGTAACCTTATCCCCCTCAAAATGCACCTGTGAAAAATAACAGATCGTGTGTAGTACTAAGATTAGAACATTCATATCACGCATATGCTTTGGAGTGGCTGAAAGAAACATACAATGGTTACGATGGGAGGCGCAGAAGTCCTACTTTCTGCCCTGAGGGGTCTCCCCATGAAACTCCTTGAGTACACGCTCAAAGTACTTCACATAACGCTGCAATCAAACAGGAACGTGTTACTACAACATACCTGTATTTTCTTGCCCAAAGAAAGGTTCTATATCGTATTTAGAGGCACGCAGAAACAAAAGGCCCCATACTAATCAGTGAAAGAAGGGATGCAGCTGTTAATGTTAGCAGTTCCGCTTCTTTTTTAAGAGCTTGCATTCTAGTGGTAGTAGATTGGAGTCTTACAATCTGGCTTGGTAGGATAAGGCCCTTGCCATCCACACAACGCTTCTGGTTGTAATAGTTGATGGACTCTTCTGCAGTTGGGAAAAACTGCACCACATGATGTCACTCTGATGTTATAACGAGGTAAAAAACAATCGATTAAAGAGTGTCGCCATTGACCCCGTTCTCTAAATCTCCTGTACGACCGACGGTTGTGCACAAGCAACAACAAAACTCTAGCAGGGGAGGTTTGCACTACAACCAGAAAGGAGCAGCAATTATGACGTATTCTAATAAATTTTCGATACTACTGTAATTTGAGACATGATCCAGGCACTATGAGCATGGTCAACCATCTCCGATATCTTCAATAGTCGTCCTAGAGATCCAATTCTTTTATGGTTATCAACATATGATTGAACGTGGTACGTGTTGTACATGTATGTATGTTTGTAAAGAAACAGCTTTCCAGTACTCAACTGATACTACTAACTTTGCCACAAAGAGCACGATGTATACCTTGAGATACATAAGGAGGCAGGTGATCATAAGGCCAGTGCGAGCCATTCCGGCTTTGCAATGAACCACTACCACATTCTCAAGATCGCCTTTTAGCCATGAATAAGCACTCTGACAAAACGCTGCCACTAATTGTAGTGGAGGGCAATTGTGATCATCAAAGGGGAAACAGGCCACCTGTAGTCACAATGACATAGTTTTACTACCAAAGCGCTTTCAGCATTCTATACCATCCAGCAAGACAACTCAGCGCACTGCAAGGATCAAATAGAACTCCCGTATCACTTAAATCAGCACATTAATGTCAACCAATATTTACGTTCGAAGAAAGCGTGAAGGTAAAAACCTGACCAGATAATCACTGAATCCCGTATGGCGCAAATTTATACAAAAAAAAGCACTCTATCAAATACTACAAAAAGACATGCTGACCAACCTTTCCCCCAAAAAGTGAAGCATCGTACAGTCGCTCTGAACAAAGATTATACACTTTGTACTTGCCCTGCATGACAAAAACAGCAAAGCAATTAATACTAATAATATAAGGATACAGTTGTTAAGCACATAACAGAAAGCAAAGTAGATACAAAAACCTCAAGAAAACATTTACAATCAGCATACCTTATGGTGGGTCTCAAAAAACTTCAACACCTCTTCCATATGATTGCGATAGAACCCCTGTAATAAAGACAAAGCAACTCTTAATATCAGTTCAGAGGATGCCGAAAATGGCATGGAGCATCAAAGCAAACAAATGAATGCAGTGAAGATGGATATGGTCAGCTCAAGTACCTCCACATAACCTAGAAGACCAGAACTCTTATCCCCGGCTGGAAACCCCATGGCGATGATATTTTCAGTGATGTATGCCATGTCTAAATCGAATCCTCCTTCCTGATCAACAAAAAAAGGCACGCATGATGAGTATGTTGACACGTTTTAAAGCAACTTTAAGCTGTTCGGTCCTTAGATTTAGCAAAAAACAGATGGTAACTACGAACTTAACACCAGAGTCGAGGTGCCGTGTAAGGTAGGCCTATCAGCAGATCTAAGATCATGTGAACTCACATTTCCTCACAATAAACAGCTGGAAGTAGAGCAAGTTAGCAGACTCATCTAGATGATCATTCCCGTTATAAGCAGAGGATGCTAAAACCTTAAAGGGACCTGAATCCCGTCAACTATGCTAACCCTTGCTGCAAAGGGTAACTCGTCTATTCACTTGGTTGCACTCATTGGCAAGTGGTGTAAGCATGACTGCCACTGTCGTTGAATGGAATGAGGTCGTCTATTGTCAGGTCTACAACCCCTCACTATGAAATTGCATGAGAAAATTGGTCTCAACAAATTTCGCTTGT
Organism: Ulota crispa; assembly: GCA_963920765.1. Classification (NCBI taxonomy): domain Eukaryota; kingdom Viridiplantae; phylum Streptophyta; class Bryopsida; order Orthotrichales; family Orthotrichaceae; genus Ulota; species Ulota crispa. The sequence goes on along the minus strand of OY987243.1, from coordinate 22,277,249 downwards.
ATACCAAAGATCTCTCACAAGTATATACTGATACCTCAAAGATTACACACCTACATACGTTAAATGCTCAAAGTGACAAAAAATAGTACTCCCTCTGTCCCTCTAAAAAGCTCCAAATCAGACACATTTCTTGTACCACTAAAAAGCTCCCTTTCGCTGATTTTAAACGCTGAGAAAGCGTTTGCCATGTTCAATGATCTCACGGGGGCAAGTTAAGCGTTTAGAGAGCATTCCTCTCCTAGCAAGCTTGGCCTTGCTCATATGAAGTACCATTGTTGCAATTAATCCTTAAATCCTCAATAATGAGGAGCTGAGGAGCTGGCAACATGCACAAATATGGTACTTTTTGCATGGAATTTAAGAGTTCAAATGGCAACGTCAAAGCTGGAGATTTTGCATACAGTTGGTAGATGATATATTGATTCTAGAATGCATGTGTCACTAGCAAAAAGACTAAAAACACAGTTAATCCTGCACAAGGAAGCTTTTTGTACATTTCTAGAGGGACAGAGGGAGTGAAAAAGAAGAGAGTCCAAATGGAAAAAAGAGACCGATACCTGATACCTCCGCTTGTTTTGAGATACCAGATGTCTGGCCTTCAGCTGAACGGACCGCACAGCATTTCGAGACGAATCGAGAAAGCCCTTGGTAAAGTTATCAAAAGCATTACCCTCTTGCACCCCAGGGGCTTCAACCGAGTCGTCTGATAACGGGCTCTCCACTGCGGAATCAGCAACAGGTGCTGCTTTGGTAGGCACTCGCTTGCCGAATCCACTGGTCAGCATACTAAATGGTGACGCTTTGGGAGACTCTGATGGTCCTGACGACGACGACGACGACGTTCCTAGTGACGCTGGCAACCGAAACCCTCTCGCCCACTGAGAGAATCCCGACACTGGACCGGCTTTTCCAGTGCCGTCATCTGCAGCTCTTGGAGAACCACCAAAGTTCATCGAAAACGATCGCTGCGTCACTTTCGGTGCTGGTCCTTGAGAAGTATTCCTATCTGTCGTTGATGTAGATCGAGGAACAGCAACAGGAGTCTCACTGGCAGCAGGAACAGCCAACGCTGGCTCTGCCTCCGCGACGTCTGCCATTGTAGAAGGTTTGCTTCAACAGAAATGGACCTGCAAATTGAAACGACACGAAAACAAATCAAATCGTTAGAATCGCACTTCCAGTCTCAATTATAATCACCTCACTCTACTTTCTTCAACAATGCTTCTGCTAGAATGCAACCCCAAGGAATCCAGGCTTACTGTTCTCCACAGTCTCTCACACCTTAACCGGTTCATAAGTCCTACCTCACACTCACATTCACGAACTGCCACAAAGAATCCTTCTCATCAACAAACCACCGGCAACTGCATCACGACACAAGACATCAAAGAAAGAAATTAGGTTTCCCGAATCCCCTGCATCACATGCCTCCCTCTCGCCTCTCCTCCTCGCATTCTACTCTCAATTCCTCTCTCACAGCCCTCACTCGCCTCTACAGTGTACATCAAAATCAACTTCACAATTCCCGAATCAAATCTCAGCAACACCAAATGTGAAGAGGAAACATAACACAAATCATAAACAAAGAAGACGGATGAGGCTGATGTAGCTCGTCCAGCTCATCCTCTAGGGTTTTGCAAAGAGAGACTAATTTCATTTAAAAACCTATTTCATACAACTTCTCTAGAATATCAAACACTTGTGAGTGACACTATCATTGATTGTAAGTTAATACATTTTGTCACACATTCAAGCTAACTTTATCACACAATCAATTTTGAAACCTCAAGAAGTAGGATTACATTACAGAGTTCCTTTTCTCGCAGACCTAACTTATTTTCCACAGTATCAAAAGCTATTTGATACAACTTCTCTAGAATATCAAACACTTGTGAGTGACACTATCATTGATTATAATACATTTAGTCACACGTTCAAGCTAACTTACCACACAATCAATTTTGAAACCTCAAGAAGTCAGATAACATTACAGAGTGCTATTCTCGCAGACCTAACTTAACTCATTTTCCACAGTAAGTTATCAAAAGCACACTAGATCTTTTCAATTTTTCTACAGGCGGCGTTACATACGAGGAAGAAACCCTGGAGATGACCAAATCAGAGCTGATACGTTTGGGAAGGGGAAGCTCTAGGGTTTAGCCCTGGATTTCGGAGCAGAAGGAAGAGAATGGGGAGGTGAGAGAAGCATAGAGCAAGGCGATGTTGGCGACGTACGTGAAAGGTTGCGGATCGAGCAAAACGTCGATGGATCTGGGGATGCTTTTGCAGCAACGTGAAGGCGTGATGAAGGTAAAATCTGATGCGGGGAAGCACAAAGTCTTTGGATCGCTGACACAACGTCCTCCGCTGTCGATGCTCTTGGCTGTGTGCGGTGATAGGACCGCTCAGCGGTGATAGGACTCCGTTCTTCATTACCGTGCGCTATCCCTTGGGTGCTGCAGTGTATGTTTGATGTTGTGCTGATACCGGGATTGTGCGGGTATGAAAGCTTCGTTCGCATACTCACAGGGGAAGGGTCTCAATAGGGAACCTTGGGTTGGAATCTTTTCAAAACGTCGTTACAGCAGGAATGAACCCTGAAAGAGAGCTGGGGTTAGCCCCTAAATGCCCAAGGCACCCAATTTGGGTGTTTATAAAACTTTAATCCCTAAATGTCCACAGTATCAAATTTTAGTATTGAAAACACCCAGATTGGGTGCCGTGGGCATTTAGGGGTTAAAGATGGATAAAACCTTATCAAATCACTATTTTTAATAAATAAAAATTTAACCCCTAAAGGATCAAGCCCTTTTTTCACTGGAAGTTACTAAAGTTGTCATATTTGGGGGAATGAGTAGAAAGGTAGGAAAATTAATTATATTTGGAAATCCAACTGTGAGATCTTGCCCTAAATTATGGGAGGTATTTGTGGAAAAAAAATCAGCTCATCCTAGATGTAGAGAAGTGAGATATTGACATCTGATGTGAACAAAAAAGTTTTTTCCCTACTATCCAAAAATTTTAGAAGCCTTTAATTGCGCCTAAATCAAAACAGTTGCTCTACGCAAAGTTGAGGTTTATTTTTTCCATGTAGAAGACCAAGTTAAGTAAGTGCGGGAGAATTTTCAAATGAATTGGAGGTGTGAATCATACTTTGTAAAATCTTGCAATGTTGTAAGGCCATGAAATTTGCATATACATTGCACTGAATATTGCATTTAGGTTGCCTTGACAAATAAGATGCCTTACCCTAGTAAATTACCTCATGACTCATCATTTTATCACTTAATCCCTTAAGAACCATTGTCCCTTTGGGAGACAAGTTGGACTTTGGGCATGTACATATGGTTAAACTACTTTGTGTGATTTTTTGAAACTTTTATTGAAAGTGGGGAATTCAAAAATCTATGTGGGCATCTAATTTTTTCTTCATTCCAACATTTGACGAAGAAGTTATGCATGAACTTATGAAAATTTGGAGAAGACTGCCCTTCTGGGCAACCCAAAACTTTTTTAAAAATTAATTTTTTTAAACTCAAATTTGAAATTGGTTCTTTAGATTTTTTTTATTCACAAAAAGCTTTGAATTATTCAATTTCAATCAATGAGATGACTGAGGAGTTTTAGTTTGCAGGCAGTTATGGAATCTCTACTCTAAAATAAACTTTGAAGTCCTTTATTTTACTCAATTTTCATTATTTTGGAAGAAAAATTAAACCAAATGAAGTAGATTGTTCATCATAACATTATGACAGTTGGGAATAGCATTTCTCATTTCCATAATTCAATTTTGAACAATTTAGTGTTTTGACTCATTCTCTACTTCCTTTTACTTACTATTTTTTCCCATGTGTTTTTTAGTTCCAATTGATTTGACATTTCTCCCACACATACCTAACTTGATCTCCTACATAGAAAAAATATAGAGCAACTTTGGGTAGAGCAGTTTTTTCGTTATAAGAGTGGTCAAAGGCTTTTGAATTTTTGGGCAGCATGGAAAAAACTTTTTTTTTTCACTTTAGATGTAAATATCTCACTCCTCTCCATTTGGAATGAGCTGATTTATTTCCCACAAGTACCTCTTCCAGTCTAGGGCCAGATCCTACAGTTGGATTTCCCAAAAACAAAACACAAAATCTCTTTTTACTAAACCTCCTAGAAGTGGTAGTTTTTAGTGATTTTGGCCAGAAAAAGGGCTTGGTCCTTTAGGGGTAAAAGGCACATGTAACTCTCTAAATATTTGGATTTCACATTGTTTGTGACTTGAAAACCATTAGTTTGTTATTTTACAACATCATTGTTCTTAACAAGCCCTTTAAAAATTGTATCTTGCAATAATGATTGATGAAAATTAGTGTAACAGCAGTAATATTTATGTAGTGTGAAATGTCAAGAAATTAGTGTGGGGCAACCTAAACGCAATATTGAGTGTAGGCAAAATTAGAAGATGTATGTAAAACTTAGAAATCTGAACTACTTTGATCCATATGGTGAACACCAAGGAATCTTAATCTACTACAACTTGGAAAAAAAGAAGAAAAAAAAATATTCACAAAGAGCTCAAAAATGTTAAGCACCAAAGGCAAAAGAAATGGAGGTATGGGAGTCCCGAGTGTTAATAGAAAGACGTGCGGATAGATGTTTCTTGTATGTGTATGTAATTAAATCTTAAATATTCATCACCAACCTTTTTTAATCACTATCATGTAAAAACATGATCACAAGCATGAGCATTGTGGAAAATAATTCACCATAAATGGGGTTTTTATTTTTTGGAACTGAAGTTTGGTATGCTTCACCATGATTGCATAAGAATTTACTATTGATTTGGCAACACAATGAAATGCCAACTATGTTCTATATTATGCAAGTTCTTTGAATGGCATAGAAAAAAGGACTCAAGCTTCCTTTTGTATACTATACATTGCAATTGATTCATGCGGTGGTCTTGGCCACTATAAGCAAAGTTATCACAAACCAATTTTATTTGAATAAAAATAGATTTGCACAATGATTTGGCCTCCATAGTTGCAAGGCCAACTTTTGATATTGGTGAGATTTAAGGTGGGCACACCCATCCGCGTCATGTCCCCATGGGCGTCCTAACATTGTCAAGAACTAACCAATAAAAATCAAATGGTTATGGATAATTAAGTGATAGTTATGAGTGACAAAGTGATGGTTGTGGGTGACTTGCATGACGGTTTTGAGTACCCATCTCACTATTTAAGAACCAACCTCGCGGAGATCACTTAGAGGGTCCATTACAAACCACGTGCGTTAAGATTTTGGACCCCCTATCTTATGTTCTAAAACTTAAATAAAAGGAAAAGGAAAAAATATGAGTAGATTCTTCTACTTTGAAAGTTTATGTTTTGAATTATTGATAATTTTATTTGTTAATCATAATTAGTTACAAATTTTTGAAGTAAAACAATACACGGCAGAGCTGAAAATAACTTTCACACCCCTATCTTATATAAGAAAAAACTTTTAAAAAATACACAAAAAATCCTCAAAAATGAGGCTCTATTGAAAATATATATTTCCTAAATATTGATGCAATGGTCGCCTACATGTGTTCTTTATAAATATTTGAGTTGAAAAATATACCATTTTAGTTCATTTTTCAACCTTCTCTAGAAATCATTTAATATATTATTTAGATTGAAGATTTTGGCAATAGAATCCTATAGTCCTGATTAAACAATGTTCAAAATTGTAAGTTGAAATCATACTTCATTTAAAAATAAATAGGGGGACAAAAAAATCAATTAACTCACGTGGTTAGTTGTAGATACACTAAGTGATCTCCTTGAGGAACCAACAAGCCTTGTTTTTAGCATCTCTTACACATGGTTCATACAATTTCAGTGATTTTGGACTTTGAAAAATCTTTGTGAACAAATGCTTGCAATTGAAACCTTGGAATTGATGCCAATACTTTTGATTTCCACTTTCTAACTTATAGTATTTTTTCCAAAATTGGTCAATTATTTTACCTACTCCAAAACCCTTATTTCCACGCTTATGAGTGCGCCTACCTTACTTTAGATGTTTTCAAATGTCAAAACTCCATTTGAAACTAGGCTATTTATCAAGCCTACTTTTGATGTTTTCCCAATAAAATATTGGTTTCGAAAGCTTTAGCCACCTTTTATGTGAAACTTCCAAAGACCAAGTTGAAAGTTTAAACTCTCGGCAATAAACTTCCATAAGCCTACGTGAAGCCTCAAAAGGCTAACCTAATGTCCAAAGGTTATATCCTATATTGAACCTTCCAAATCTAACGGTCAAATTCATATTAATTTTGATTAATTCATGAAAAGATGTTGACAATCTTGCAACCATACATTGGAACTCCATTCTTGCGCATTCTTGTTTCAAGAGACCATCATTTTGGATGGAAGAGAGATGTCATGGAATGCGAGGGGCTTTGCACTTTAGCCTGTAGTCTGCAAGGGAGAGAATAGTAAATAGGTGCTCAAATTCTTGATTATTTGCAATCTGATAGAAGAAAATCGACAATCTCTACCCTTCGGCCATAGTGTGAAGCGCCTCTAAGAAGCACACATTTGATACCCTCCAACGTCAAAATGAACCGTTCAATGTCATATATCAGAAAGAAATCATTGCACACAAATGTTTGAGTGCCGGCAGCACATTTGCACAATCTACAGCTCCATTCTTGTGTTTTGAATATTTATTTCACTGTTCAAGTTCAGTTACTAATTGGTTCTCATACTTTACGCTCTATGAAAGAAGCACTCCAGATAAAAACATCTCCAAATTTCCAAACATCACAGAATACTCGAATATGAAGGGGATACTAAAACAGGCTTCAAATCACATTGCAATCACCAAGAAATTGAAAAGAATGTATCACCGACAACTAGACTTTCAAAGCAAGAATCACGCCATATGACAACTTCCATAGACATGACAAAAGTTCGATAATGACTAAGGTTTGAATACCAAAACTTTTGACGACAGGCAATAAATTATACAGGAGTCAGAAACAATCAGTTTTATTTATAAATAATCAGATATCCAAGGTATAATTGCTTACATTTCTGTCCAAATACTGACAGAAAGGCTAGGCAAAACTAATAAATTTCAAGGAATAGACCATCACCGGTAGAACCCTGCATAGTCAAAAAACCTAGACTAACACTGACTGCACCAAAGGAACTATCATAGTATGTTGAAATTTATTTCTGGTCCTCCAAGTCGAAGATTGTTTCCACAAGCGCTAGACATTCCCAATCTTCAAAAACCTCGTCAGTCAAATAGAACTTAACTCCAAAAACATGTCAGAAACGGAACAAACATTGCTGAAATCGTTTAAAATTCTTCAATTATCATAACCAGATCTTTATTACATCTAATACAACTGGAATGAAACACTAAAGGGACAATAAGGCCATCAGACACCGAGTTATCAGACATGGCTTAGCCTAATCTGTCCGCATCGTGGTCGACCTCGAAAAGTCACATCATATGGCCACTCCAACCGCAAACCTACTCCGGCTGGGACACATTCACAGCCCATAACGAAGACTTTCAATGCAAAACTAACAATCCCAAGAGAAAACAACTACTCACGCAAATGACTGTGCCCTCCAAATTGAAAACAGCAAAAATGAAATATGCTGTTTGTACCAATGGAGGGTGAGTCACTATAGCACCATCTCATACTAAACTGGCACTGAGATCCAGCCTGTAATCAGTTTGTTAAGTGCACCAAACAGTCATACACTGTTCCAAGGAAAAACCGACATCCAACATCCTTCCCAAGTGGCAACAATATCGAAACCATGATAACCACCAGCTCAAACATCAGCTGTGCAAGGATACATTCCTACGACTTTCAGAATTTAACTGCCATCAGCAAACCAGGTTCTCAGATATGGCGAAGAGCCAATCTGTCCGCATCATGGTCGACCTCGAAGGTCACATCACGTGGCTTTGCATACAAACTACCCACACACTTGAAGAATATCACACTGACCAAATATACTACTAACATCACAAGCACCTCTGTAATATCACATCCGCACCTTTGTCATAGCACATACCACCTCTATTGCCTGCTGGGACCTTCAAATCGTATCATATACCGATCAAACTCCTCTTAGTAGCCGTCAGAACTGTTCGAATGTCAATAATCAGCCTTGCACGAATTCAAAACACACGCTAAATGAAATCAAATGAAGCTCCGTGAACACCTGCAAGCACACCACCAGCTATATTCATAAGAAAGATAGGAATTGTATTGTTTATAAGGAGATTACAATGCAAGACGCTAAAGCTCAATACTTGTACTGCATTCCACGGCTTCACACACCAAAATCCAGTGCGCTTGACCTGACCTGAGGCACGAGCAAACCCTGAGAACCGCGCGGAGCGAGCACCTGCACAGAAGCAGGAACAGCCGCAGGAGATAGCATACCGAGTTGGAAGCGAGCTGGCAACAGCGCCCCGTTGCAAGGCGGAGGAGCAGCGGGGAATTTATAAACTGCGAGAAAAAAAAAAGACGTGAAGGGAAGAGCGATGGGGAGAGCAGCGGCGGACACCGCAACACTTATGCTGTTGCAGGGTGAGCAAATTAGGGTTAAGATTTCGGGGAATCGGAGCAAATTAGGATTTCAGGGAAGGGGGGCAGAACGACAGCCTCGGTGGTTGCTGAGAAAACAGGGACCAAGGAACCTAAGCTTATATTCTTTTTTTCCCTCTCTATTCCTCTTTTTCAACCCAGGTATGTTTTGGTTGAGAACACTATAGTTGCTCATAGGATTCACATTTAAGAACATGCCCCTTTTAGAGTTTCTAAAGTTGCTAAGATATACTCCCTCTGTCCCATTATAAAGCTCCAAAAAATTTCTCCATAAGGAATTAACTATATTATTAGTCATTATGCTAATGACAAATGTATTCTAGAATCAATATACCACCTATCAAATATGTCCAAAATCTCAAGTTTTTATGTTGTCATTTAGACACCCAAACTCCATGCCAAAAGTATCAAATTTGTGCATAATTTGTTAAGGCTGCTGGCTCCTCATTATTTTAGTCTTCGTAATAATGACACATGCATTCTAGAATCAATATACCCTCTACCAAGTGTGTGCAAAATCTCCTGCTTTAATGTTGCCATTTGAGCACCCAAATTCCATGCAAAATGTACCATATTTGTACATGTTGCAAGCTCCTTATTATTGATGATTTAAAGATTAGTAGCAACAATGGTACCTCGTATGGGCAAGGCCAAGCTTGCTAGAGGAAGAATGCTCACTAATTGCTTAACTTATCCCAATGAGATCATTGAACATGACAAACGCTTTCTCAGGAATTGAAATTAGCAAAAGGGAGCTTTTTAGTGGGACAAGAACTATGCCTAATTTGAAGTTTTATATTGGGACAAAGGGAGTAGATTCAAAACAATATTGTTTTCAAAAAGTTGTGGTGTTTTTAAAATAAAACATGTATTAAAGGTATTTCACACTAAGGGCTTCTTTTCACATGAGGGGGGTGGCCAGAGAAGTTAAGTACACCTCATCAATAACCAATTGAATGGGTGTTCCGGTTTTTTGGAACCCCATTCCATTAATTATCAGTAGCAAACTAGAACCCCCATTTGACCAATTATTGATGAGCTATATTCAACTTCACCAACTACCCCTCTCACATGGAAGGAGGCTCTAAGGCCAACTAGGTAAAAGCCATAGAACTAAGTGACAATTTTTTTTAGCATTGAAAGAAAGGAGTTAAAAATGATTAATAAAATCCATTAGGAGGAAATTCAACCCTCCAAAGGGTTGTGAGTTTTGGAAGTTCCCAATGTTAAGAACCAGCCTCTACTAGTTGTCTGAAAAATTGATTTTATATATATATATATATATATATATATATATATATATATATATATATATATATATATATCTATATATATATCTATATATATCTATATATATCATTTTTGATTTTTTCTTCTTCTAAAATTAGAAGATCTAACGTGGTCGAACTTCGACCAAGTCAGCATGCGCATGTGATAGTGTGCCCGTGATGGGCTTAAAGCTCCCATGGTTTTGGAGAAGGAACTCTTTCTTGGGCCCAAATCCCTTGTAATGATTATTCTCCTAAAATCTTTGTACAGCTAAATTGACATTGATTTTGTTAATACTACAACCCTTCTTTTGTGACATCACATTTCCGCATTTTGTGATACCATATTAGTAATATTAGTATCACAAACTCATTTAAAATAACATACACCTATACTTTGTGATATCACATACTAATCACTGTAGTACTACTATCACAAGGGCCTTTGTAATATTACAGTTAGATTTTTCCAGTATCATAACTCCAATTTCTTTTTAATATTGTCACATAAATGTAATTAAAAAACTTACAACAATATATATTTTGCATTCAATTTGACGCATGTAAATTTTAATTTAATCCAAATACAAATTGCATAGTATAACAAACATAAAATGCTATACGCGTAAATTACTGCAAAATAAAGGGACACTACATTAGTCATGCAAATGCCATTTGCCTTGTATTGCAAAGTTTCTTTTATAAAAAAAACAAATAAGGTTGATTAGCTTGAGCACATATGTTTTAATCCAAAGCTTTAAATTTTTGTGGTATTATACTTTGTTTGCTTCTATAATTATAGCCACATGTTTCATCCATCAATGTTCATCTATTTTTTTGTTGTTGAGACTTTTTATTTGCTCTGGCAATTTTTTAGTATAACTATCTTAGAGAACATTTTTTTCAATAATTGTTTTTAGCCAGAAATTGCCCTCTATGCTCAAACTTTCTACTCAATTACACAAACAAAAATTCCGTTTTTGCCAAAATCATTTCCAATTTCACTAAAAATTCAACAAATGTTTCTCCATATTTGCAAACTTTCCAATTCCAATTCTACTAAAAAATTGCTAGAGGTTTTCCTTTATTAGTACTAATACTAAATTTAAACACACTAAATAGAATGTGTTAGTAATTATTTGGGCACAAAATTAATTTGATAACATCACTTCTTCCGAACATTAATTAATAAATACTAAAAGATTTTAACAATGACTCTGAAAACTCTTGGCTGGCGGTATCGCTAGGTTCTCAGCCAAGAGCTTCTTAGTTGTTAGTATTTGACACTAAAAAAACCTTAAATTAACACTTATGGGGCTTAATTGCCCCACAAATTATAACCACAAAAAGTAAACAAGAGTTTAATTCCAAAATCTTATGTTAATAACCTAAAAAAGACCCGCAATTTTTTTTAAGAGCAAGACTCATAAAAAGACATCATAAAACATTACATGGACACCAAAATACAAAGAAATCCAACACATTCAATTTGCAAAACTAATCAAATGAAACAATGAAGTGAGAAAGTAGGAGAAGGGAGATACTATATACTAACCTACGTATTGATCTTTCAGCCATTCATGGAGTGGTCCTTAGCCTCCTAATTTTTTTCTCCTCTAATTCTCAAATTTTTTAATAATAATAATTTGGAGTTATAAACTTACTTTTGGAAAAATTCTCCAAATCACAAACAAATGGTGCCATTTGCTTTAAAATGCCAAAATTAGTAGATTTAGATACTCTAAACTCTTAATTCTAATAGTTAAAATGTAACAATTTAAAAAATAATCAAAATATAAAAGGTAAAATTCCAAATTAAGGAAATTAATTTTTTCCAAAATTTTAATTTCACCAACTTGTTCAAAAAGATTTTGGGAGTGAGAAAATATTCTTCTTTTGCCAAATTTGAACCTCAAATTTTTCAAAAACCTTAGTTAAAGAGCCGTTCGTCGGCGGAGCTGCTGAAGTTGTCCAAAATTGTTCGTTAAAATAGATCCCGTACTTGAAATGGTTTCAAATTTGTTGAAGTGTTTTACCAACACAATATAACATATTCCTATTTTTTGTGAGGTTTTATCGCTAATTGAGAATTTTCTAAGAATACTCTATCATTACTTTCAACGGTTAATCGTCCGGACGAAGCAATTTGACAATCAAAACTTCCTAGAATTTTTTGTGGAACTCCCAATGGATTTTACAATGTTTATGCTGATTTTTATTTTAAGTCCAATTTCCTTAAAGCGTTGCCGATTTAAAATGAATTTTACTTCTATTTTGCTATTTTTATTTTTATCCTTTTTAATTATATTTAATTTACTAAAAATAAAAAATAGATAGTTAATGTATACAATATATCTATGTACATTTAATTATTTCTTAAAATTAGCTTTAGCTACTTTTTAAGGTTTTTTGACGTTTTTTCTCACTAAAAATTGTAAATTAAAATAAAAAGGGGGCTTTAAGTTCAAGGTGCTAACTTTGGAGCTCAAACTTGGGCAAAAAATATCATAGATAAAATAAAAGATTGATAATTGTAACTCAAAAATTTGAAAACTTCGCAAATCTCATGTATACACCCAACCTTGACACTAAATATGAAGCTGTTAAATTTGCAAAAAATAAGTTTAAAATATTAAAATTATTATTTTATATGCTAGAAAAGTGTAATCATACTTTAAAAAATAATTGACAGACAAGATGATAATGTAGGTGATTATTTTTTATAATATTTTACATGCAAATAAAAATAAAAATTCTATTATAGATAATTATAATAAAAATATCAAATCTAATATTAAATCTTTGCGGTTATGTTTTGTTGGTCAAATAATAGATTGGTTATATTATCATCTTATTGATAAATGTATTGCCACATTATTGGTATAATGTGCAGTGCAAATTATATGAATTTGTATTAGGCGATGCTACGCAATTTTTAATTGTATTTGTTATTTTACGATTTCAAATAATTTTTAATAATTTTATAAAATTGAACCTTGATAGCCTTAACTTCACACTTGTGACATTTGTAAATCATTATTTTTTAATTTGGACAATATTACATTTCGATAAAAATTTGCTTATTGCATTTGTCCACGTGTAATACCCTCATATGTCAAAAATTTCTCTTACTTTACATAATATTAAAGATAGTTGCATTTCAAAATAATCAACTTTAACCCATGTATATAAAATCGGCATGCGTGCAAACAAGTCATAATTTATGCAAGAGTTATTTGAAATATGACACACTATTTATTTTAGAGGCATATCAAGATTGTAATATTTGTTATTTTGTTCATTTCAAAATGCAGTTACATTAAAAAAAAATTGAGTATTTTGCACATCAGTTTCTATGAAAGTCGTCTTTGCTAGTAACACATCTATTACACTATATGCATCATATTGGTTTATTAAATAAGTAATAGAAAATGTGTAAATTTAGAATTTTAATTGAAGATTAAATCAATTAGTAAATTAAAAACATAACAAATCTATTGGAATTCATTTACACATAATAAATAATTATTGCAACATATACTACACAATTGTGCACATAATATAATTGAATTAAAGAATGCAATAAGTTGAGATTGCAATAGAAATGTAAATTCTTTTTAATTAAATAAATTTATAAATATTGTATTTAAGAATTGAGGTAATGTTTGATAAAATGTCTTTAAAAATTCACTTTTTGAATGACTACCGCTTTATGAATAATATCAACTTTGTTACTATTGCAAACATTGATTTTTTCATCTTGTAATAAGGTTTTTTAGGATATTAGCATGTTTGGATTATCTTATCACTACAAAATATTTGCCTAAATAAATTTTTTTTTCATAAACAAATATCTTTTAATATGTATTTATAAGTATGCAAAGTTAAAGAGCTTACTTCAATATCAAAATTCTAAACCAACAATTCCAATGATCATTTTAAGTGAAAAAACAACTTGAACTAGCTTTTTTTTTGTTTTGTAAAATATTGACATACATTCAATCACTTTTTTACAATATTTGCACAATGAATTTGTGTCAAACAATAATTTCATACAATATAATATTGCTATTAAATCATAGATCATTAAATTTTGATTTGCAAACTAAAATAAAATAAATAAAACTTGTTTTAATGATTTCAGCTACAAATTTTTGCAACCTAAGGATTGATTCACAATAATATCAAAACACATACAAATCACCATCAATAATAATAACATATGCAAATGCAAAATTCTAAACCACCTTAAACAAAAAAACCGATTAATTGAATGTCAACTTCAACTATTAAAAATAGAAGATAAACCACAAAATTCATTTATTTTACAAAAAAAATTAAAAACCTTCATGCATCAATAAAAAGCAAGTGAACAATGCAATTCAAAACCAACAACAATGAGCACGTGAAAAAACCTCAATGACAAAAATCAAGTATGCAAAACATTTGCAGCAACAAAAAAAAAAATGTGATATATTCACAACAATAAAAGCAAGTGCGCATGTTGTCTCAACAACGAGGATCAAATAAAAAAGTCTCAACAACAAAAAATAGATGAACATTGATGGATGAAACATGTGGCTGTAATTACAGAAGCAAACAAAGTGTAATATCACGAAAATTAGAAACTTTAGAATAAAACTTATGTGTTCAAGCTGATCAATCTTACCCGTTTTTTTTTTTAAAACAACCTTGCAAAATAAGGCAAATGACATTTGCATGACCGACATAGTGTCTTTTTATTTTGTAGTAATTTAACTATTTTAAATTTTAAATTTTTAAACTTTCAAATCTCAAGTCTTGTGATATTACAAATCTAGGACTTGTGATAGCACTTTTTTGGTTTTTTGATAATTTGGCCTCAATTTTTGTGGTATCACATCTTTTGTTTTTATGATTATACGTTTCTATTCTTTATGATTTTATCACATGAGTTTTTGTAGAAGACTTTGTAAAATGTATGTTTTGCATTATATTTTATTTTTGAACTTTATTATAAAAGTCCAATAATTTAATCATAGTGTAGTAAGCATCAACCTCTATGAGCTTTTAAGTTTATTTGATACGTGAAATTGAGAATGCGTTAAAAATAAGTATTAATATATATATATATATATATATATCATTGAAGCCATTAGTAAAGGAAGAGATAGCTAAGATATCTCTCATTGATTATTTCAATAAGATACTTTATTCACATATACAAGTACTCTTAGCAAAAGCAATCAATAATATGATCTTCATGGAACAAAGGAACAAACAACCTTCAAAACATGTATTATTCTGATTGACTTCTTTACATAACCCGTCTCTATCTGACATTACATAAACTGTAATAGCAATAACCATTGCGCAAGTTAGTATTGCTAATTTATTTTATAGGATCTTTCCTTGTACTAGAGCATCCAAATTTTGCAAGTTATATTTACATGATTTGATACTTTAATGTATTTAAGACTTCTTTTATTGGTTTTAAATAAAACACACAAAATGAAATAGATGGTGTTTATTACAAGTATAAATGACAATTAGATAACAACACAACAATAGTAGAGAGCAAGAAAGTAGGAAAATTATAATGCAGCTTTTTAACTGATAGAAGCAATGATCTAGGCAGGGTTAGGATCTATGGCAATTGTTGCTGACGCTATTGCGGCAACTCCAAGTATAGTAGTGAAGGAAATGCAAACAAAGTGAATGCTCCTTGATAACACCTGCAATTGGTTAAAATAGGATTTGAAATTGAACCCTAACTTAAACCATAGTAGAAAGTCTAACTCAAACGTTAACAAACAAAGATGGACATGACAATAATTTGTGTTGGATAAACAAACAACTTGGAACTTTACCTCTTTGTCTAAGCCAATTTTTTTTTTTTTTTTTTTAAATTATTGTACAGTAGTGTAATAATTTAAAAAACTAAATGATGATTCTGGTTGATGGATCTTGTGCTATTGAAGTGCATTTTTTTTATTTCTTTACTTATTTTACATACACTTGTGTTTATAAAATAAATTGTAAGGTACAAATGTTTGAAAATGTAAATTATAGGATTTGTTAGATCTCTTGAGCAGTTGAAAAATTTACTTGTAATTTTTAATACAAAATCTATAAATCCAACTAGTTGGATACAGTCCATAAAAGAAGAGTATGATGCTAGCAAATCAATTACAAATGAAGGAACAAGGTTGAGTGTTCAAAATTAATCATAAAAGGATGGGTTAATGTTTTGACAAAGAGAATATTAGAAAGGAATGCAAAAAATGTCTTGACAAGGAATTGATTTTCTTAGTGATGCTCAAAGAATCAAATATTACTTGTAGTAAACTACATAAAGGAAGTAAATTTGAACAAAGTTTTGCAAAAGTGGATGAAAAATATGTAGTCTTTAAGTATGTGGGGAACATTGTGTAAAGTTTCTTAAAACTTGCCATTTATCTTTAAAATAATTAGGAACATTGGAAAACCCTATATTACTTAAATTAATTTCACCAATCACAAGGAAGAGAAACTTCATCTTTAAAGCATAAGTGAGTTATTTCATAATTAACATATTAAAATGCTTACTTGAGTTTATACTTATAGATCATGTGTAAATATTATAATTAGAACAAAAAGAATTATTTCAAAATATCACTTTATGCATGAACTATACACAAAATGTGTCTATTGTGTATTGATGATGTTTAATAGATTAGTAAGTTGCTTGTACACATGGGAAGCTAGCACAACTAATTTGCATCAAGAAGTAACACATTTGAGCAAATCAACTATATCTTTGATATTTTCTTCCTAGGAGATGGTCCCTAAATAATGCATCTTTAATTTAGCAATAAAAAGAAAGTAGTTGATTATTGGATAGTATTAATGACAACACAAGCAATTTCATTGTTTGGTTTTAACAAAAAATGCATTTAACAAGGGCAAAGATTATTTCCTATAGCAACTGCAAGAGCAACAATCTCGTAGTTCAATGATAGAATAGCAATCAAAACTCAAATATAAACTTTATCTCACTCTTTAGAAGTGAACCGATGTCTTCTTTCCTTCAAACATTTTGTTCATCTTTATTCTTTGATGTGAAAAATGTAGCATGTGTTTAAAGGTTTAAGTTTTTAGATACAAAAGAGGCCACGTCAATTCATAAGGTATATGCACTTTTCCAACCCCGTGCGATTGACCAAATTATTTTAAAACACCATTCTAATCAGCACATTTCTCAAAATTCATACCAACCATATGCATTCATTTTTCAACTATATTATTTGAAAACATAATTAGATATATATTTAAAGAACTGCTAAAGCCACACCCAAAATTGCTAATGTCACACCTCAAGATGTGCTTTGAGCATGAAATATGAAATTTAATATTGATTATTTTACATTTGAATCAAAAAAATGGTTTGGGCTCTATCATCCTAAGGTTATATTCAAAAAAATTGGATTATTTGAAATTGAAATTGAAAATACATGACATTTGAATTACTCAAAGCAAAAATATATAAAAAAACCAACAATGGTGCAATCAAAATTCATCAGATATTTGTATTTGTTCTTTTTACTATTAAGGAGGTGGTAATACACTAATACCGTGATTGAATGAATGATGGACCACTTGAATAATTTTTAAAAACATTAAATTCTCAAATTTACATGCTCACAAGAGTGTAGTGTTAACAATTTTGGGTGTGGCTTTAATAATTCCCTACATTCAATGCAATTCCTATTTCTACAGTTAGTCAAGTGCACTTTCTTGTTGTAATTGTTTTATACACAAACATGAGTTCTTAAAATTGCTTGAAATTTATAGCAAATCTTTATAATTTTTGCACCTAATAAATGTTATACCATCATTTTTGAAATATGTAAAAAATACAAAAACAAAAAGTGTCTTTTGGGTGTGCAAACACCATGCGTATTTACAAGATATTTACTTAGAATGTGGCACTAAATTTTATTAAACCTAAATATCAATAGAACTAATATATGCTTTTAGGCATGCTATTATATTTAGGCATGCTATCATGAAACAAGGCAAGCAACCTTGCTAAGGGCATACTTACATGTGCTAGTTAAGTTGGCCAAAATCCAAAGATTTTATAAATGTTGGTAGAGCATATTCCTACTTTGGTAAACAAAAGTTTTGTTACTCACTTCTAGGTGAATAGGGAGGAAACAAGTGAACGAGTAGGATTGCCTTGTTATAATTGAAGTGTAAGATGAATTGAAAACGTCACAATGCATTGCCATAAAATCTTCAACATATTTCCAAGAGTGTAGTTTATATCCCAACTAATTGCATGATTTGTTGTTGGAAAACTCTTGACAACACCTTTCCAATGGTATATTATACGCCTCATTTAAAGTTTTTTTAAATTATTGCAATAAATTACATAAATGTGGTAACTTGCTACATGAGGTCAAAGTCAATTACCAAATTTGACCATTTCATAATCACCAAAACTCTTGAAAAATAATGTTGTAAACTTGAAACATTCACACTAGCCAAGTTTGCCAATTATTCTTTTGCACATATGCCAGCGTTTAATTTCTTGGCAAATTTTTGCCTAAATCTTACCTTGAAAGGCGGCTGGCAACCAATACACTAAGAAATTTTCATAAAAAATTGGATGAAATCGCAAGATCCTTACTTGAGTGAAAACCTAGTTCACCAAATTTTGGATGAAAATTGCTTATATTAGTAGTTTATTGGATGAACTTTCACTTATCATTCATGCTTTCGAGTTTTAGGCAAAATTTCCTTACCAGCAT
This sequence comes from Ulota crispa, assembly GCA_963920765.1. Taxonomy (NCBI): domain Eukaryota; kingdom Viridiplantae; phylum Streptophyta; class Bryopsida; order Orthotrichales; family Orthotrichaceae; genus Ulota; species Ulota crispa. Next base: position 22,258,590 of record OY987243.1, on the reverse strand, counting down.
GCATTCTAGGGTGCGAGTTGCTCTACCTTGAAAAAATACAAAAATTAAATGTTGACATATGCCACACTTCTTTGTATGGGTATTGGTTCACTATTTTGTTTGTTTTTGCAAACTTTACCAAAATTGTCCTTGCATGAAAATCGACTCTTCGGGACATTATTAATTAAATGATAATGTCTTCATCAGCCACACTTGCCTTTGAAGAATGGAAGCTCTCCTAAATGCATGTGCACAAGTCAAGCCAGTAAGTCCAAGTCCTCTAAATATTAGTTGGATTGTAACTGTAGGTACGTCTTAAGAGTTGTAGAACCACTGTGAACCTTCTTTGTATTGTTTTATAAACTTCGGTTTTATATTTGTTAAAAGTTGTCAATCCAAAAGAAACAATAAACAAACAATTTTTATTACCCTTGTAATGCCCAAAGTCTTTTAGAAAATAGGGAAAATTTGAAAAATACCCCTGTAATTTTTCATTTTTTGAAAAGCACCCGTGTAAATTTCAAAATTGCAAAAAATATCCCTATAGAACTGCAATAGTACTACTGTCTTTCTATAGTTTTGTTGTACTCTAGAATACCATTGTGTTAAACAATATTGTTGTGCAATGATCGCATTGCCACAAGCATGTAAGCAAGCAAAAATCATTGTGCATTTTCAAATTGGGAATTGATATATGTAACACCCCTTCTTGACTATTCTACCACACCCTAATATATATGGTCAATATTTACAATATTAAAATAGGTGTGGACCACAAGAAAAACATTACTAATTTGAAAATACAACTTGACATAGAAGTTGCAACTTTAATTTTTTTAGCTTTAGATCCTGCTCATAGTATCAATTAAAAAATCTAAATCATGTTTAGTTTGATTTTTCTTTTTTAAATTGATATATTGAGCAGGATTAAAAGCTAAAAACAAAATGAAAAATGGCATCTTCTATGTCAGGTTATATATTCGAATTATTGATGTTTTTCCGGAGGTCCACACTTCTTTGAATATTGTTAATAGTGAACATACATATTACAATGTGGTAGAATAGTCAAGAAGAGATGGTACATGTATCAATTCCATTTTGGAAATACACAATGATTTTCTAGCTTGCTTACAAGCTTGTGGCAATGCGATCATTGCACAACAATATTGTTTAATAGAACAATACTCTAGAGTACAAAAGAACTATGGAAAGACAACGGTACTGTTGCAATTCCACGGGGTATTTTTGCAATTTCAAAATTTACAAGGGCACTTTTCAAAATACAATAAAGTACAAGGGTATTTTTCAAATTATCCCTAAAAACAACCCTCTTCCAAATTTTGAATCATACCTTGTTTTTGTAGAGTAATAGGTAATTTTGTCCAATTCTTCACCCCATTCATTTTAACCCCTAAACATTGAGGAGGGCAAAGAATGTTCTCCAGCTCTGAAAATGATTTTGTGATTCAAAAAAGTGGTTTTTTATCTAATTTTTTTCAGAAGTGACAATAAACACATGGTCCATCATGTAAGACAAATGAAGACAAAAAATCACTTCTTGAGATGCATTCATTTTTTTTGTAACCCAAATAGTGATAAGATTCACAAACATGGTGTTAGCTCCCAAGCTGCCCTTCTTGCAATTTTCATGAGGGCACCATGCACTGTTGACTTTTCAAACTTTTTGAAGCAATACTATTGGTGCCCATGTGCAAAACACTATAGACTACTACAAGCAAGGCAAGCCACGGTGATCCATCCGTCCTTTAATCCCTAAAATCCCACTTGTCCCTTTAGAGGACAAAATGGATTTTGGGCAGCTCACTACAAGTGGAATTTTTATCCATTTTCTTTGAAATTCTCACACATGATGTGTCCAAGGAGTAGCTTGAAGGCCCAATAACTTTCATAACTTTTGACTTCATGGTTCAAAAGTTATTGCATGATATGCTATTTTTTTTAAAACTTTAGGCAGCTTGGGCAGCTCAAAGAACTTATTTAAAAATGATATATATATATATATATATATATATATATATATATATATATACATATATATATGTTTGGAATAGGTTCTTTAGACTTATATGTACGTGGGAAGCTTTGAATCATTTGATTCCAATTAATGAGACAAAAGTTACAAGAAGTTTTAGTTTGTGGGTAGGTAGGTTTTGAGAGACTCCATACCTACCCACAAACTAAAACTTCTCATAACTTTCACTTTGTTCATCAAAATTGAATGATTCAAAGCTTCCCATGTTTAGATAAGCCTAATGAACCTATTCCCAAAAAAAAGTGTCATATTTAATGAAGTTTTATGAGCTGCCGAGGCTGCCCAAAGTTTAAAAAAAAACAACATATCATGCAATAACTTTTGAACTGTGTAGTCAAAGTCATGAAAATTGTTGGACCTTCAAGCTACTCCTTGGGCACATCATGTTTGAAAATTCCAATGAAAAAAGAGGAAGCATCCACTTGTAGTGAGCTGCTCAAAATTGCTATTTTCCCAAAAATCAGTGCTTGGGCCTGTAGGGGTTAAGGGTTAACTTTAGTGTTCAAGTTGCCAATGCCAAACTGAGGTAAGCATCTCCACTCCACCTTCATGGCAAATATTGAAGCCAGTGGTAAAATGTGGCCGGTAAATATGTAAATTAAGGTTGTAGTCACCATCACACTTGTCTTGTCCTCCATGCTCTAAGGTGGAAGCACCCATAGCTGATAATGTCCCATACCTATATTTCCACCATGAGCAAGGATAGGTGCTTTGGAATGCGTTTTTTTGACTTTTTCAAAGTTGGGGCTAATCAAGTCATTCCACATGTCCCAAGTTGAGGTACAAAGTAATGAGCTGAAATTAGTTTGGTTAGTATCAGAATTACATACATCTAGAAATTGGCAATGGGTAAAAAACACTTTTTGACTCCCAAAATTCACAGTAATTTCAGTTTTGCAAATAAAATTATGAAAAAATTGTAATCCCAATATTTCTTATCTTAATACATGGGAAAAATCAAATTTCCCTCAAACTCTTTGTAGTTTTCTGTAGAATCGCTTAAATTATCGGTTATGAGTGCTTCCACCTTAACTACAACCCAACAATATTCATCTTCTATCTTTCCACAAGGCACGCCTCTCTCTGCATCACACCCTAAAAACAAGAAACGAAACAAAAAAGAATAACAAGGAAGAGTTAGAGACAAATATGGCAAACGAAGCAATAACACCAAGCAATGAAAGCAATATAATATCTTTGCGAAACGCAAGGCCTAGATACAAGACAAGTAAGGCTCAAAAAGCATCCCAAGAAGTGACTGCCAAAACCTTGTCCTAGGTCTTAGATTAATCCCTATAGGACAGTTGTGCCTTCACGGGACAAATGGGATTTTGGGCAATTACCTACGGTCTTAAATTTTGACTTGATTTTTTGAAACTTTTTGTGAAGATAGAAAAACATATTGATTTTTGGAAATATAATTTGTGTTCCCATCTATGCCTGGGAGCAAAAGTTATGCTCAAATATGCACAAATTTGAGGAGACTAAGTAGCAATTTTTTTTTACAAAAACTTGAATTAAAAAAAAATCTCATAGATTGTATTTTTGTCTACATTTGAGGCTTTGGTTCATTCCATTTGGACTAATTATGAAAAAGTTATGGACAATCTTGTTTATTGAGCAATTTAAGCATCTTCTTGAAAAAATAACTTATAAAGTTCATTTTTGAATGTAGGGTTATTAACAATTTAAGTTTTTGTTCAATCTCATACCTTCTTCTACTTTTTTTTGTTGAGAATGGAAATTAAATAATTTTTGTTTAAATTTGTTCCAATGGTTCCCAACTCAAATTTCCATCATAAAGATTTAAACCTCCAAACTTTGGGGTGCAAAGATTTTAAGTTAAAAAAATTCAAAGTCAAATAATCTAATCATGCAAGGTGCAATTTGTTTTTGTGTTTTTTACTCTTTAAGCGTAAAAATCTTGCAACCTGTGCGGTCAAAGTTTTTAATTTTTTTAATGTATTCTTATACCAGTGTAGTACAAGATCTTATGGTTAGATATGCAAAAAGATCAGTTTTTAAACTTTTTCACTCTTTACCATAAAAATGGCAAATTTGATTGTCTTTTGACAAAATAAAAGCCACAGTCCTCTAGGGGTTAAAGGTCAAGTAAAGACACTCTAAAAAAATTCCCAAAATTTGCCCAAAAAACTATATTGATCCTAGATGTGATTAGGTTAGTAAAGTGCTGACTGTGTTAAGCACCGAATATTCAGCACATTTCTACAACTTAAAATAGTTTTGGGTTTGAATGTTTGCTAAATTTACCCAAATTTGGGAAGCTGGACAACTTTAACAGCAACGGTCCGAAATTGGGTTCATTTTAGGCAGATGGGAGTGCTTTGCTGTCCTTGACATATTGGATTAAATTTGGAGGGACAATCCCCTACTGGTCGAATTCTGTTAGAGGTGGCATTTGTCACTAAAATGAATCCTGGTCCCAACTCCCAAGTCGTGTCTCCATTTGGCAACCCTAGTGGAGCTATCCGACCAAAGGTAAAGCCACCCATACCCGATTATTTAACCCTTAAACGTCTATAGGGCATAGTATATAAGCTAACGTATAATTGTTATTTGTTACCAATAAGGAATTTTAATTTGGGATTTCAAGTAGCTCACTAGAATTGTATTGATCTATTCTCCAACTTCTTTGTTGGTCTCAAATGTAATAGAGGTGTGGATCCATTCCAAATACAACAAAAATACGTTGTATTGTACTGGTTGCAAAGGGCCTTCCCGTCGTTTAAGGGTTAAGCTCCTACAAGACAACATATTAGAGCAACAATGCGGCGCAAGTTTTTCTTTGGTGGTTTCATTCAAAATATTGTGACATAATTTTTTTCAGAAATTTTCATGGAAAATTGAGTTTTATAGAAATTTTAAAGTGCGTAAAGTGTTCGGAACCCATACCCATTCACTAGACTCTCCTGATCCCGATCATAGCCAAAACACTTCTTGTTCACTACTTCCTTCCTTCTTTTGAAACACATGTCATGACTTCATTCATCTTAATCTTAATATGGATAAAAATCACATTCCAAGGCTTAGAAATTGGGTGGTAAGACCCAAAGCACCCTAGTAGTTGGGAATAAAACCCTGGTTGGGAATGGGCATGTCTACCTTAGTTGACAATAAATTTTATTTGGATAAACGTGTAAAATAGCGCCGAATTCAAGTTTGGATTTATAATCATTCCATACCCTCCTTTTGGGGTTGCTCGGCGCTTAATCCCAAAAAGAATCACTATTTAAAAAGAATTTCAATTTCCTAGAAGTCCCATACACCCAAATATTCACTACCAGGATTCGGACCTTACCAGAATTCGACATGCCTGAACAAAATTCCAGAGCATAACCGCCAAAAATCCAGAATATCAGAGCTACCAGAAACACACGACAACAAAGAATCCGTTATTCATAGCATTCAGTAGTGTCAGCCTCCCTCTAACTGAATGGTGTGGAATATTCCACACCCTTCTTTAGCTATGGAGACATTTGGTTGAATTTTTTTGATTATCAATGGCAGCCTGCCATGGAACTAGGTTGAGGCCCGGTTCATACTAGCGTCCGGTCGAAAATTTCTCAAACGTGATTGGTTGAAATTTGATTTTTCTCTGTTGTTGGGTTCAAACTGCAAGTTTGTCTGGTACTTTTACATTCATCTTCACCACCGTGGGACCACCTTATATAGCCACGTCAGCGACCAAGATAGTGAAGATTTGGGGCCTACTCTAAGGTGGTACCAAACTTGTCCGGCAGAGCAATTACACGAAAAAGTTTCTATAGGACAAAACACCGGACGGAGTGCCTATTTTTATGTCTCGGCCGACTGGTAGTCTGGACCGGGCCTGAGTTTACTGCACATATCAATGTGGGGTAAGCTTATGGAATACTTTTGCACGTCGACCGTTTGTGAAACATCCGGTCAAATAATTAATATTTTTCAAGTTTTTGATGAAATCGTACTCTAGGTGATACATATATCACAATAGCCACTTGTAAAGGATGAAGTACACTTGTACGTTGTTTGTAGATTTGGCAATCAAATTGCAAAGGATTCTAGTTAAATGCTCGTGAATTTGTAATATGATCTCTTTTGGGTTTTGAGACTGCCACCCCTCTCTTTTACATCATTGTTCAGTTTTTAGTGATTTTTGGGATAATCTTTTTTAAAATTTAGAATTAAATATGTATCAATCCAAGTGATTTTTTGTTGGTTTTTTTCAAAACAATAAACTGCAATCAAGTTTTTTGATAAGAAAAGACAACACTTTGTTATCTTTTCTTATCAAAAAACTTGATTGCAGTTTATCATTTTGAAAAACACCAACAAAAAATCACTTGGGTTGATACATATTTAATTCCAATTTTAAAAAAAAAAAATCTCCAAAAACCACTAAAAACTGAACAATGATGTAAAAGAGGGGGTGGCAATATCAAGAGCCTCTCTTTTTAGGTGTGGAGAATTTAATTTCATCGCCATTGTTCAACACTCAAAGGATGGAGTCTATGACTATGTGGTTAGAGTTTTCTAAATTTTAAAGGAATTTTTTTTGGATCCCTTGGCCTTGAAGTTTGCCATATTTGTATGGATACCTTTGGTTTTTTCAAAATTGCACAAATACCTTTGAACCATAATTTTCAGGCATTTGTTTTATTGTGCATGTCACTTCTTTCTTCCTTGTGCATACGTTGCTTATTTTCCATTCCATTGCACTCCTTGCTTTAACATTGATCATGAAAAAAGTAGTGTGAATAACAAAACAAACTCATGAAAATAATGGTCCAAGGATATTTGTGCAATTTCTGAAAAACCAAGGATATCTATGCAAGTACGGCAGACTTCAAGGGTATCCGTACAATTTTCCCAATATTCAATATGTATGTTTTATTTGCAACCAGATTTGGTTCAAATTTTGCATTTTTATTTCTCAAATACGTAATCATATGTATCATGTAATTCATAATTCTTTTTGTTCTTTTTTTGCGAAAATCTGAAAGTATTATATATTCTGAAAGAAAAATATAAGAACATTTATATCAAATAAAAAATTAGTTATTTTTTTAGACTGCACAATAGGAGTATATTATAATGTATGACATTGTGGCGTGAAGCAAACGTTGCTTTCATCTTATAATAAGAAAATCAATAGCCTTTAAGGTTCAAATTACCATATGATATCCAAAGTTTTAGAAATTTTAAATTTTCATACATGGAGTAGAAACAAGACTTAGAAAGCTTTATTATGGGCTCTTTGCTAAAATTTAGATTTAGAGCAAGTAGATTGAAGTTGTTAATCCTTAAATGTAAAACGTCACTAGTTATACCTAGAAGAAAAATAGGGATAAATGAGTGTATGATTGGTTCACAATAACTGCCTTACAACTGCATAAACAATTACACAACATTTTTATAATTAGGTCACAACTAGAATCTAGTCGTGCAGTTGTTGTGTAGTTGTTTGTGCAGTTGAAAGGCAGTTATTGTGAACCAGTCATGCAGTTGTGTTTTGCATTTTTTTTTCAATGACCTAATTAGGTCATTATTTGCAAGAATATTGCAAACTGTATGGCGTTTAAGGATTAATTACACATTTAACCCTTGAGCGTCCAAAATTGAAACGAAAAAAGCTTGACTTGTGTACAATCAAAATACCCTTGTGAATGGAAAATATGATCCACAAGATCGGACCATATGAATTGTTAGTGGAAAGCATCTCTATCATGCTGAACTTGATTGGAAGTGGTGTCACCAAACATGCAATGAGATTATATCGGTCAAAATTGAATTGACCCAATTTTTTGAGATTTGAGAGACATTATAATGTCTGTTGTGCATTCAAGGGTTAAAGATTAAGTACACTAGAAATGCATGTTCAATCTTTTAGGAACTTTGCATCTTCTTTAGTTGAAAATTTTGTGGCTTCTCAATTAGAGACTTTTTGTCAGCAAGAGTTGCATATAGATTGAAGAAACTCTCTCCAAAAAAAACTAGGATGAAAATCATCCACTGTCTATGACAACAAATTCAGTATTAATTCAAAAGACACTTTATGGTTTTGTCAATTTTAAGGATCATTAGTGTGCGAGGATAAATAGCTTGTAGATTTGGCACTTTTGAAGCAAAATAAATCACAACCCCATAGATTCCAAAAACAAGATTCCAAACACAAGATCTTCGTGTTTTTGAGTTCATATTTTTTTTTGTTTGACTAATTCCTTGCACTAAAATTGTGAAGCTCTTGGCTGATCAGGCTTTTGCTTTCTTTTCATTTAACTAAGGTGGGCATACCCATTCCAGCTCGTCTCCCAATACTGCACTTTAGAAATGAGTTGTTTACTGTGCAGTGTGGACCGAAACTTGCTTTTTGAAAGTGGGTGTTGGTAGTAGGTGAAAGGAGCAACGGTTTGTGGAGGCGACCGATCAGATTCAAGCATTGTGAGGACGCCTTTACAGAGGCGGGAGGGACAGCAATTAAGCACCAATTGGCCTAATACAGGAGACGCAAGTTACGGTTAAGGATCAGCTAAAGATTTAGAAAGCGCTGCATCTGTGCTCTTTTTCGTGTAGTAGGCTTAATTTTATATAGTTAATTTATATCACTTGCAAAGCTATGCGGCCGTCAGAAGGTACAAAATACCAAAAATGGCACACTTGTACGTGTATTCTATCTATCAATATCACATTCTCAGTAGTGATCAGCTTATTTTCTTGGGTGCAGCTTGTACAATGAGATGGATGGACATGCTTAGAGAAATTCATCAAAGATAAGGATAGTAGATACTAATCTATGGGCTTGGGGACTTAGGATCAAGTCATCTAGACCTTGACATTGCACATACAAGTTTTCATCTCATAATCCACTGATCAGAGAGTAAATACTTGACCACATTGGGAGGAGGGGGGGTTTGATTTCAATTCATATAGATTATATTGCAATGAGTATAGCCTATCAAAAGTGATCAGATTTTAGTCCCCATAGTATATTCATTGTGCTTTATTTCAATCGTTTAGCTCAATGCAAAATGCAAAGCATGGGGAACGAACGACTTGTGATACAACAACCATGTGGTAGTCTGGAAGCAGACATCATACATCACATTAGAGTGAGAATGCACTCTAGATCATCTACACAATGTAATCTTCTGTTTACAACCAGTGCTTTTGGCATGTTGTAGGTTCCCACTCAAACAGCACCAACATTGTTTGGATCATTTCAACAAACACATATTCACAGGAGCATGACACTATTGATGCATGAAGGATGTGGACACTGTGCCTGACCTCGTTGTAGTGGAGCCCTGCCATATGTGTTTGCACCGTCAACCTCACATGTTGAGCACTTGCACATACATTTAGAACATCAACATTTCAGCAGTAATAAAGAAGTGCACAAATTTGAGAGACTACCAACTCTGCAACTGACTACAATGAGCACAACACCACCAAAACGTGGCATTCCTCTGCCGTTTTGCACTCTGGTACATGGCACTTGCAACGCTAGCATGTTGCAGCTTCCCACCTCAGTGCACGGCCACTAGAACAAGAGTCCTCCGCAATTTCCCACTCCATGCAGCAGCATCCGTAAGCCTAGTCGGCGGCCACAACGTCAAGGATCTTGGTCATCAGAAATGCTCAAACTAGCATTTAGAGCTATAGAAGACGGCAACCGTTTTTGCATCGTTGCTAGAGATTATGGTGTTCTAGTTTCATCACTAAGGGACCACTATTATGGTTGTACCTTAACTCGGAAATAAGGAAGACAAGGTGTTCTGACAGTGCAGGAAGAGTTGGATTTGAAACAATACCTACTGCAGATGCAAGATTTTAGACACCCTCAGACAATTTTGCAACTAAAGCTCAAGGTTGCTGAAATGGTCGAGACTCAAGTAAATCCATTCAAGGATGGAATTCCCGGATCTGGTTGGTTGTGGTGGTGGCAACAAAGGCATCCTTCCTTGGTATTGCAATCAACACAAGGACTAGATTGCAACAGAGCACATGCACTATGTGAAGAGAACGTTTCTTCTTTTTACCACAACCTGCAAACATTGTACGCGCAACATCAATATGATGTCACACATGTTTGAAATTGTGACGAATCAAGAGCCAAGTAGGAAGAAATGGTGGCGGTGACTTGGTGCTTGCAAATTGAGGAACTTGCATTGTGCACAGCCTCATCCCATCCCAGCAGGAATGGCTCAGCATCTTCGCATGCGTAAGTGTAGTTGGTGAGTACACACCTCATTTTTTCATTTTCCGTGGCAAGCAAATGCAAAGAAACTACATAAGTAAATGTGGTGCGGACGCGACAATGGCCATGCAGGCAAAGGCTTGGATGACTGGTAAGTTATTTCTATCCTAGATTGATCACTTTGTGGAAGTTCTAGAAGGTCGTGGAGGCATTTTGCCTACTAATAGGCATTTGTTAATCCTCGATGGGCATGGATCCCATGTAACCCTAGATGTGGTTTACAAAGCTTACGCAGTTAGTCTAGACATCTTGACATTACCCTCTTACACCAGTCATTGTCTCCAGCCTTTAGACGTTAGTGTGTTTGGCCCTTTCAAGCATTTCTTTCGACGTTATAGAGACGCTTGGACACTTCAAAATAGGAGAGTAGGTGCGCAAAAAGAAGATTTGGCTCATTGGGTAGATTTAGCTTTGAAAAGAGCTTTGACCAAATCAAATATTCAAAAAGGGTTCCAAACCACGGGAATTTGGCCATACAATTCCCGTGCCCTCAAAGGAAAAATGGGACCTAGAAAGCAATTTTGTGCACTGTGCCACAATACTCAGAGAGACAAAAATCAAGATGTTGTGGACTTCTCTGCAATTGAAGAGAACCTAAATTGAGGAGTTCTAGACCAAAATAAAGCAGAAGACGGAGGCTGCAGCGACTCCGACTGCAGCGACAAGGAATAAGAGGGACACCAAAGCGACAGCGACATTGCCAGAGACCTTGTTGAAGATGTCGTTACTGGTCGAGGAGGTTGCAAGCATTTTGAAGGCCACAAGTGCTGCAATACGAATGACAATGACAACGAGGGGGTTGAGGAGGACTTACTAGCTGACAACATTGTGCTGCAAGAGTTGTGCGAAGAGCAAGTCTGGAGTTTGGAGCCTCAGCCTTGACATTTCTTCATCGAGAGTGAATGCGGAAATGACCAGGGATCATCTTCGGATTGTGAATCTGATGCCACTATCAGTGTGCCACTACTAGCCAACTAGCCTCAGCCTTCCTTGTTAAGTCTGAATTTCTTTGAGTTACCTGAAATTGTTGGACCAATCCAAAGAAAGCACAAAGTAAATCCCATTATTGACTATTCCAAGTCAATCATCATGACAAGCAAGGAATACCTACAAGCTATGGAAGAAAAAGCGCGCTTGAGAGAAGAGGCACTGAAATCAAAAGAGTTGAAGAAAAAAGAGGCAGAACTTACAAAACTACAACGAATGAGGAGAAGAAAATCAAGGCAGCAGAGAAGAAGGAGCAATAGCTGGAGGCAATCGCATGAAAGGTTTTCAAGGAACGATGGGCACCTGTAGCTATGGCAAAAGCAGGGAACAATCTCCACAACAAAATCAAGCTTGCCTTGCCTCCACTCCCCGACTAATACATTGGTAAATTTCATGGTCATTGCCCACCTATCTATTGTGAAAACTAGCGCATAGCAGTTGCTTGCCTCAAAGCAAGAAGGCAAGGTTGTGTGATTGACTTGACTCTAGTCACCACTTCCCCTCCATGGATTCATCGCGGCCTTGCGAGCTGGGTCACTGAAGCAACTACTTCTGAAGCTGGACGTTGATGATACAACAATAGTAACTTCAAGGTTGATAGCATTTGGTTGATTGAGGAGGCCACAACGACTTTGACAAGTGGCTGATTGTGCCAAAGATTCAAGCTAGCCAGAAGACTGTGTCCAAAGCACAAGATTAGAACATGAGGCAACGCCGTAAGGCAGGAGTCGGGTGCTTCAACAATTCTACATTAGGTGGAATAGGGTTTTGAATAGCTAGTCACTGGCTTTGTAACTTGTGGTCAATTGTCAAAGTTGAAGCAGAGATGGGATCATGCTACAATAGCTTTAGTGTAGTCTATGAGCGCTTTTGGCTCCTAGGTGTTTTAACTTTGAAATTTTATACAATACATTTTACTGTTTTTTTTTTTTTTTTTTTTTTTTTTGAAACTAGAGTTCTCTAACACCGTCTTAAAAGGCTCACCGTGTACACTTTAAAAAAAAAAAAGTCTAACTCTTCTAAGAACCCTAACCGCTTAAATGGACAGGTACGGATATGCCCACCTTAGTTTTGGAAGTACAAAAAGGAGAACAATAAGCTTAATTGAATGACTCTGACAGCTACCTTGTAGAGGCAGTTTGAAGTAATACCAACCAGGATGAAATTCATGGATGAGAGCCTTGGGAGAGGAAAAGGCACCCTCTCCTTAGGCTATTGAATGTTATGTTACTAGGGTCAAATATATTACTGTCCAATAGGATAAGTCAAAGTCTTGCTTTTCTAGTATAGAGACTTTCATTGCTTCAAAATTAGGCGTTTTTCACTTGGAGTAGCACCCAATTAGGGTTACTATAGTACCCAACTATCCATACACTAAATTAGCACCATCCAAATCAAGGATAGCCATGCGTTTTGAATCTCAAATAAATCACTATAAATTCCCATTCCATACCATACTAGTATAATATTTAGTGTTAGCAACATTATTTTACAATATGCAGCACTCAATTTCAACAACATTATCAATGTTGGGTGATTGCAAGAAACACTTCACAATTTTGTCTCAAACATCAATAGTACTCGTAGTACTAGTAGTACTACCGAGTTTTTAGAATAATTTTTTTTAAATAAAATAAAATATGAAAAATTTGTAAAGCACTTAAAATAGCATACTTGTGAAAATTCAGACCTAGAAAATTTTTATTCTAAAAATTATGCGCAAAACAAAATCACCAACAAAAAGCCAATTTCTTTCTTGCTTTTTAGAAAATAGTAAAATAATTCAAAAAAATAAAATAAAAATTGAATATTTGAGAACCCATTAAACACATTCACATGGTACAATTGCTTTGCTAAGGAATTTCTTTGTATTTTGCCAATGAAGGGAGATAGGATGCCCACTTTGAGACAATGTAGATGCCATGGAATTTATAATTCTGCAAAATCCTTCCACAAATGTGTGTAAGCATGCTCCATAAACAACACCCGTGATTTATAACCCTAGAAAAGCATTTTTGGACCCAAAATAGCACTAAAAACCCCCAAAATGGCCAAGGTAGACACCTATTTGGGGGATATTTAAAAATAGTAAAATAATTTAAAAAAACCACAAAAATTAAGGAAGATTTGTAACTATGACATGTACCTTCTTCTGAAATTTCAGCTCAAAAAAACTTGCTGTGCAAAAGTTACAAGCCAAAAGCACCTGCGGGAGGTGAAGGGGACAAGAAATAGTACAAGTGTTTCTTGCAATCATCCTGTTGTCAACACTATATGTCAACATAAACACTATCTTTTCAACTAGATTTTCACCAAAAATTCTAAACTAGTATCCAACATTAACATTACTTATCAAAATGATATTCTTTGTCAACTTAATGAGACTTAATGTGAGTTCAACAATAGGTTAATAAACAATTGAGTGCCATAAGGCTAAATACCATAAATTTACTTCTATTTTAACATGTGTATGACTATGTCAATATGAATGACCAATACCAGAAGAAGAGGAGACCATAACGTCTATAGTAAGGGTTGAAACAAAAAGCTGCAACACTACAGAAGATTATGTCTTTATAATACTAGCTCACTATTTCAAAAAGTCCACACTTCATCTTCCCCTTCGCTTCATAGTCACATGCTTATCAATAAATTAAATTTTACTTCAATCTACACTAAATATTCCCTAATCCCAAAGTCCCTGAAAACATGAGATTGTGAAATTCTATTAACCCTTGGGCGCTTCACAGCCGGGATCTCGTTGCTGCAGATTGGGAAAAGGGCTCTCATTAATTCAGATTTTGGTGTATGCTGCTGGGACTGTACCCTACTGTAGAGAGTAGGATTGATGATGGAACAGACTAGGATAACTTGCTGTTGGAGCTTAGGGGGTCATAGATTCAAGACCATGATCCCGAGGTGGTTTGTGATTTTGTGCTAAGTGTGACTGGGAATACTAGGTATTCCCATCATATTACCGGCTGGTCATTTTATGCCTTGACAAGCCGTTCACGCAAAGACGGGAGGGAGCCTAGCTGGCAAGCTGTGGCCCAAGGATGGACTACAGTGCCGGTACCTGGCCAGCCAGCAATTGGTTGAGGTGCCACCAAACCCTTTGAACGATGCTGAAATTGAGCCAATTGTGCATTGATTCTTTGGTGAAATAAAAGCAAAATTGAATAGGCTATACCCTACGCCATTGCAAAACACTATGTGCAGAAATTAGGTCCTCAAACCTCCTAGCAAATCGTAAGAGCAGGAAAGAAATCCAAAGCAGCATCGACTTCAGTAAAACCAAGACGGTCAACTCAAATTTGACTGGTATAATCTCAGTAATCACCCTGTCGAACATTCTATCAATTGAACCTACTGATCCAGCAACTAATCCTCGACCATTTTCAGCGGTCAAATCTTGCGGATCCCCGGATCCCCTGTCAAGTAAACACGGGCCCTTGTAATGAACGACACTCCCCAAACCTCCTTCCTGGCCATTTCAACAGCGAGCGCTCATGGGTTAAACAAACATTCTTGGGTGCATGCACTACCTGATGCCAATAAAAGTTAGCTAATCCTCATACAGTTGAATCCTCCTCTTCTGTTTCCTCTTTTACGACATCAGAAGTCCTTGCCAATAATTTACAATCAAACTTAACTCCCAATTAAGCTATAGTAATTGCACGGAATTGTGTATCTGAACAAAAACCCTCTCCTTATCACAGTGCATTTGGGGAAAAGGAAGAGGGGTCTAGACTCCAGAGTTTACCATAAACTCCGTCCTTGCAGGCTCCACCAATCTGGAGAGGGGACTTGTCCACCTAGGATTTTCCTGCAACTCTGGAATGAGCAGAGGTGGCAGTATCGAGCTGGCAATTGTAACTCAGTAAGGTAACAGCACTCATATGAGCAGTCCCCAAAGTGGAGCCCTACTTTTGAGGTGTTCACCACTCATAGTGGACCTAAAGTGGAGTAGTGAATGTCCCTTGTACAAGAAAATCTTGCCACATGTCAATTGCTAAATTGCTGTGAGATGGTTGGGATTAGGACCGTCAAGCACATGTTTAGGAACACATCAAAGTAGCTTCAAGGGTAGTCTAGAGTTGCTAATAGGGACCTATGAGCTGCAACTTTGCCCTTTAATATAAAATAATCTACAAAACTTTTTTCCACAAAAATTACGTTCCATGATAGCTTGTTGAAAGGCTAACCCTACAAAAAAAATTCCTGAATTTTCCAAGACTTTGAAGTAACCTAAACCCTTAAACGCTTAGGTATAGGTGCGATTACCTTAACTAGAATTGGTGAAGCCAAAAAACTACTCCCTTTGTCCCAATACATATAAAGCTCCAAAAAACTTCTCCATGAGGGATTAATTGTATTTTTAGTCATTATGCTGGTGATAAATGCATTCTAGAATCAATATACCACCTACCAATTATCTCCAAAATCTACAACACATGTTGCCATGTAGACACCCAAGTTCAATGCAAAAAGTATCAAATTTGTGCATAGTTTGAGAAGGCAGCCGGCTCCTTATTATTTTAGTCCTTGTACTGATGACACTTGCGTTCTAGAATCAATGTACCATCTACCAAATGTGTGCAAAATCTCAAGCTTGGATGTTGCCGTTTGGACACCCAAATTCCATGCAAAAAGTACCGTATATGTACATGTTGCTAGCTCCTCATTATTGATGATTAAAGATTAGTAGCAACAATGGTACCTCATATGGACAAGGCCAAGCTTGTTAGGAGAGGAATGCTCTATAATTGCTTAACCCTTACAGGACCATAGGGCATAGTATATACACTACCATATAATCAATATTTGCTACATGTAAGAAGTTTTAATTTGGGATCTCAAGTAGCTCACTAGAACCGCTTTGATCTATTCTTCAACTTCTTTGTTGATCTCAAATGCAATAAAGGTGTAAATCTATTCCAAATACAAGAAAAATACCTCGTATGCAATGGCACGTTGTGTCCTTTAGAGGTTAACTTGCCTCCATGAGATCATTATACATGACAAACGCTTTCTCAGCAATTCAAATTAGCAAAAGGAGCTTTTTAGTGGGACAAGACCTATGCCTAATTTGGAGCTTTATATTGGGACAGAGTAAGTATTAACCAGCTAATCTTCACACGAATCAACTCACTAATTTTGTGGCGGAGAGAATCGTCAAAGGGATGGTATCAAGAGATGGAGTTGCGCCATCTTTGCACAGTGGATGTCGACGTCACAGAATGCGACCTGCGGCGCTGCTCGGCGGGGGCGCGCGGCGTATTCAAATTGGAACGCGCGGCAGCGCCGGAAGCACGGGCCGAGGCTATGGAGGTGGCGTCGTCGTCTTTGTGCGAATAGTCGAACTCTGTTTTTGACGTTTGGAACAAGCTCGGCGGTTTCAAGGAGTTGCTGAGCTTTCGCCACCCGAACGTCCAGCTTGATGAGGTATGCGCTTTTGGTTTTTCCTTCTTCTCAACCTACAGAAAATAGCATTTAGTTGTCCATGGTCAGAAGTGATAAGTCATTTTGTTACTACAAGCTCAGTCAAGATAAACTACACCTCAATGCGACACATGCTATTATCAGTATAGTAACTGATTTTGTAAATTTTGTTATTGATTCTCATGCGTAAGTGCAAGGGGATTCCAATGCACCAAACTATGCCATATTTGGATGCTGTATGCAAAAGATATAGGAGTTCGAAGATTTTATCGATGGACGACGCAAAAATGAACACGAGTACTGATGTTAGGGTAGCTTACAGTCTCAACATCAATAGGTAATCATTTTGAACAAAATTAAGATGTTAAATATATGCACTATTAGTAGTGATGTGTCTCTCTACCGATCTTGTTTCATGTTTATTTCATCTTTTTGAGGAGTGATAAACACTTTCTATAAGAAGAGAAATTGTAGAAATGATGCCAGCTCGGTCAAGATAAACTATACCTCAATGCGACACATGCTATTATCAATATAGTAACTGATTTTGTAAATTTTGTTATCGATTCTCATGCGTCAGTGCAACGGGATTCCAATGCACCAAACTATGCCATATTTGGATGCTGTATGCAAAAGATATAGGAGTTCGAAGATTTTATCGATGGATGACAAAAAAATGAACATGAGTACTGATGTTAGGGTAGCTTACATTCTCAACATCAATAGGTAATCATTATAAACAAAATTAGGATGTTAAATATATGCATTATTAGTAGTGATGTGTGTTTCTACCGATATTGTTTCATGTTTATTTCATATTTTTGAGGAAGGATAAACACTTTCTATAAGAAGAGAACTGTAGAAATGATGCAATTGGCCGCTTGTAAGGAGAGAGTGAAAGAAAGAGAGGAAGCGATGGAGAGAGAGAAAGAGTGAGTGAGAGGGATGAGTATGGTTACCTGTTGCGTAAGGTTCTTGTGTTCAAGATCAGCATACTTGGCTTTCATTTGTTCCATATCTTGTTTGAGGTACTTGATGTCTTGTTGTGCAACAAGCCAGCTTTCATAAAGGGAGAGACCGTCAGCTTCTGAATCGTCTTGGCGTGAGGTAATGCTCTGATTTCTGATTTGCGTATGGTTATGAGCGGAAGGATAAGTGCTGCCATTGTGATCAAAAGTTTTCTTAGACGTGTTTTTGGAGATAGTATTCCGCAGCTTGACTTGCTCGCGAAAGAGTACCTGCAGGGAAACAAAACAAACATGACGCTGGTAAAAAGAGTAGAAGGAATGGTGCATTTAAAAACATATGAAATTTGAGAGTTGAAATCTGAGAAAATGAAGTTACCTGAACGACAACGCGAAGAGGAAGACGCTCGTTTTGTGCAGCATGCAGACAAGCTTCGAGGGAGAGGCGCTGGCAATCCATAACACGGCATAGTTTCTTCCGCTCGTGCTCTGGCATAGTTGGATGTGCCTGGGGAGTTTACAGAATCGACCAGCTTAGAAATTCAATCTTCTCTTGAACAGTTTAAGAATTCAAATGTCATCGGAAACCTCGTCCCGAGTCAGCAAGGAGGAACTTCTGTTTCACAATTCGAGGTGAATTCTTACACTAAATCTTCCAATAGATACATGGTTTTCCATTATAGCGATTTTTTTCTCAATAGAAGTAGGTCAAAGTAGGGCATGCCTTTAGGTATGTATCAACGGCTTTGTACAATCCATCATTGGTCCCGCGCCAGAATTGAGGCAATGACTCGGCGATGTTCAAAAACCTCGCCAACGGCAGGTTTGCATCCTTGGCAACTTCGGCTAGGTACGCATCAATGAGTTTGGCCACTTTGCTCTTGGTCATGGTTGGGATCATTGGCGGTTTACTGACACCACCCTCGAAGACATGAAGCTGTTTATCCGACTTTGCAGTGGTCGTCGGACTGACAACATCTGTTTGGTCCTGAAGTGATACAACAATAACAACACCAAATGAGTACCACAATTGACTCGCCAGTAGCCAGGTACCGTAAATCTCTATTAGCATCAAGTTTGGGAAGCCCTAAATTTCAAGGTGGCGGACATAGATTGATTACGCAAACAACTTGTTACATGTCCGTTCCTTGCAAAATTAATGTCACAATATCATGGAGTGTCATAACATGAAGTATGGACTAAGTATGTTCTTAGTTGAGGTAGGCTTTCAACATCATACGGAGTACTCATTAAAAGGGTACAACTCTTACAAATTGGCACTTTTGGTTTTTATTTTTTCTGAGAACGCCACGTTCATCGAATTTGGTATCCGTTGACTGTTTTCCAATGAAAAGAGATACATATCATCCAAAAATACGCTCTTTTTGGACAGAAAGTCTAGAATTTTGGACAGAAGTTCTATTAAGCAGGTTTCAGGTGACCTCCTTAATTGAATTAAGGTGGGCTTTATGGATTCAGGTGAAAAACAAATGGGACTGATGGTTTTCCCCTTTTAGCGAATATGGTGTTTTTGTCAGATATTATATGGTAAAGACGAAACTAACCTTGAGCAAAAATTGTTCCAGAATGCGTTGGACGACATCGAGATCATACGTCATTGGACTAGAGGGACTGGAAGACGGAATCAGAAGATTGCTCAAGGACATATGCTCCAGCTGCAAGCCGACCCGTCTCTCAAGCTCTTCTCTACACGCCGTGCTGGCACCAAACACACATGCTGCGCGCAGTAGGCGCATTAAGAAGCTGCAGGAGACCCCGTCTTGTTGTGGCGGCAACATGGCAGCCACACCTTCCACCAATGCCCGGCTCTCCTCTTGATCTAGGCTTTGGGCGTGATCTTGCTCGTTGCAAAGCACAGTCTCTTTCCCGGTGAGAGCGGTTGAGGCCAAGAGCTCTCGGTTTTCTTGTTGATGCTTTCGGCTCTTCTTCTCCACTCCAGGAATCCATCTGGTGGCATACTGTGCTATGGCCGATCCCACCAGCGAGTATGACATCCCTGCACCGGTAATAGCCGTCATAACCTTCCCAAAAGCTTCAAAATTTAGCTGGATCACATCTTCCACCCACCAATCGTGAGGAATGTGCTGTACCATTTGTCTTTGCTTGCCGCCATCCCACATGACAGTTGACGTGCTTGTGAAGGACCATTTGATGGCGGTCTGATCCGTGCACGCCTTCCACGCCACACTTTCACTGCAACGCTTCACAATCTCGGTCTTCTCAGCCCACGGAAGCAGCCTCTGACATGACTGTAACACGGCAATGGAATCCTTCCACGACGTCAAGACAGCAAAGCTGAGGTAATGCTCTGTCTTGGAGACGAGATTCCCATCTTCTAAACTGTCAGTCATTTCCAGATATTCGGCTGCACACCGGAGAGTGGCCACACTTTCGGGGGTGAGCTCCACTGGAATCCCGTAACAGAACTTAACACAAAGCTCAAATGCTTCCGCGCCGCCGGGCATGTGTGGCAGCTTGATGTGGTCTTTGTTCAGTTCTCGTGATTCGAAGACCAAGCGATTGAGGCGTCTGCTCCGAGACAGGAGAGGGAACTGCAAAAGGCAACACACAGAGTGGGGACTTACAACCACATAAATCTTCACAGAAAGGCTCCTAATGGTACAACATTTCAAGTGAGAATGTCAAAAGAGATTCGGACTCACCTTGTGCAGATGAAATCTACACTCCGCCACCTCCACCAATAAATTACTCTGCAACTCTGGAGCTGCAAACCTGCACAAGCAAATTCGGATTTCTTGTTAACCTACTATCACATGAGTTTTTTTTCTACCATCAAGCTCTCATTTGTGATTTCTTAGTGAAAGAATTAAGGGCTTACCATGTTTGACCCGGTTTGAAGCCCTTTCGGGTAAGCCCTGCCTCTAAGGCCCGGGTTCTAAGCTCTTGAACCTGCTCAGGAGGAATCACGTGGCTATTCCGGGAGCTCTGTTTCTGCGGTTCATTGCCTTCATCACTGGACCGATAGCTGGACAGATGGTGCAAGCGCAAATGATTATGCTTCCTGGAGCTGATTTGCTGGTGCGTACTTCGACTCTCATTGAGAGGATCCCTTTCCGTCTCTGCGCTTTGTCGTCCCTGTTCTTCTTGTTCATACTGGTGGTTGACATTTCTAAGCGCAGATTGCTGCTTGTTAAGAGGACTACGATCCCCTGAACTTTGCATACTCAACGTTCTTTGCAAAGCCACGCGGCTCCCAGCGTCGTGCAAATTATTGCTGCGTCTATGACGCAGCCAATCCTCCACGTCATGGTTCACGTTGATGCCGCTACGACCATTCTCCCCAATACCGCGTGGACTGTCACGCGCCTCAGCACTCTGCTGCAATCGCTGGTGGAGACGATTTAAATCTGAAGACTTTGCAGCACTAGGAGAATCCGGCACGCGAAGATTTATACCGCTCCCAGACGACACAATCTTCATGGTGGTTATGCTGTCCTCCCCACGTCCACTTCCCTGGTGGTGATGGATCCTGTTCCGTGCGGTACGCCTTGGCTTCTCCGTAGTCTCATAGATTGCTGCACCATTACGAGCAACATCAGAATTTGTCGGCGCCTCATCCGCGGTCTCATACAGCATCTGCACATCCCCATTGGACAGAAACTCCATAGTACTAGGCTGATGCTTATGCCGCCCCCTCGAATCCCCCTTCCACATGTGCCCGTTAGATGCAAGCTTTTCCATGTTGTTGCTTTGAGTTCTAGCTAAATGGTCAGCCAAGTTTGCAGGGGCACCTTTCCTACCCTCCTTTTCTTCACTGTAACTAACCATATTCTCATTGTTCCCATTCTGGTCTGGGTTTCTCCCTAAGCCCCAATTCCTGTCCTCTATTGTTTCCGCGGCTCGCAGGCTGGCGAGTTGATTGCGCAAGGTGTGCCCATTCTTCTGGTTTGGAGCAGTGGTAGGAGGGACGACAATGATGACTTCTGCTCGCTCGGGACTCCGTGATTTCGGTGAGCGTGTCTTCTTCATGAAGGAATATATTGTGCTGGAGGACTTGACCAAGCTGCTGGGTAGTACTCGATCTCCATGATCCACACTCTTTGACAACAACTGCGACATGTATGGGCTTTGCCACCATGATACTAAATATTTTTCTTCAGCACCTCGCTTCCACACCAAACCCAAATCCTCCATGAAGCCATCTTCTCCTTCAACCTGCAATTTCAAAAGGTGAACATCCTCTCTGCAATTAACCTCTCATCCTCATCTTGTTCTCAAAATCCTCGATTTCCCTTGTTTCCACTAAGGCAAAGGCCCTCAATCCTCTTGAAAATCCTCAACACACTTTGCTGTTGTTGTTTGTTCTCCGATTTGTTCAATAATACCCGAGAAATCTAATCCTCTGATACAAAATCTCTGGAGGTAGGTCTAGAGGTTCCTCTTCATCGTCTTGGAACACTTGGTAAGACAACATACCACTTGTAGCAAAAAAGAGGACCTACGCAATACCATTGTCATCGCCATCGGGCTCAATGGCGACCTAGAAATTTTTCTAACCTAGTGGTAATCCAAGCATCACGATTGAGAGTGAATGCGGCTTATTGCATTGACGAAGATGCGAGTTTTTGCAACCAACTAACGTGAATTGTTTTGGCGCTCCAATCGACAAGGAGCAAGGAGAGGGGGCCGGTAAAAGGCACAGAGAGGCGCGGGAACTGGTGCCCGTGGAGTTGTCGTGTTTCTGTACATAGCAAGTTCTCCTGTCCTAAAGCGCAGGGCCCGGTTGAGGCTTTAGTGCCGGATTTTGTGGGCACTATCTTTGTTGCTTTCCAGCATTTAAATTGAATTTTTTAGTTATTATGTGGAATAAGTTGTTGTGAGTTAATTGTAATCAGAAAGTTTCCCCCTCATTTGGCCCGCGTTCACGGGTGTTGGGGGGAGGTTGGGAAGCAGCGAAATTTTCTTGGCTAAAATTTGCGAAAATCTTACCTCAAAACCCGCATGGCAACCACCACACTAGAAAAATTCATTGAAAAAATGGATGAGTCTGCCAAATCCTTCCCCAAGTTTGCACTACATTTGTCAAATTTTGAATGAAAGGTACTAATATTAGTAGATTTTATGGATGAATGTGCAAGCATTGTTGATTCTATCCAATTCTATCCAAATTTTCCTTACATGCTCACATGGTGGGGAGCGTGTTGCTCTATCAACAAAAATACAAAAAATAAGCATTGTTGGGAAGGTCCGGAGCAATGTACGGGGAGTACCAGCATTTAATTATGAGCTAGCTAGTTGACTTTGAGAATTGTCAAATTGAATTCAAAAGTTTAGGAAAAAAATTGACCATTTAAGAGGAGAAAAGAGAAAATATTCTTTATTTGTATAGGCTTAGCCGAGAGTATACTCTAGACAACTGATTGCCCAATAGATTGTAGGATATTGGCCGGTTAAGTTAAAAAAACTCCCCGGACTGTGGTCCGGAGTAGTGAAAGTAAGTTTTGACCGGATCTTGGTCTGCCCAGCCTCTTGAATTTGTCTTTTCGGTGGATAATTGTGTTTCTTTTCTAGTTTCACTTGCGGAAAGTAAAGGAGGAGGTGGGGTTTTTGAAATCGTGCGATGCATGGAAAGTTGAGGTGTCTCAAGAGTTTGTTTTATGATTAAGGATCTGACAAAAGGGAGATTTGGTTCGTTCGAGATACATGCTTTAGTAGAAATACTCCAGTATCTCACTAGGGATGGAAAAATAAAAAGCATCAATTATTGTTTCAAATACGAGGGAAAATGTTCAGATGGTTTCAAAAACTGATCGAAAATAGGGCTGAAAAACTAAAAGATTTGAAGTTGATTTGCAAAACCCGATAAAGTAAAGCATTTATTCAAGAAAATGCAATTTTGAGATGGGTGAAATAACAGTGCAACTAAATTTAATCCCAGACTTCTTATGCTACATATTCTATATACTTATATTTATGAGGCTTTATTTACTTTTAGCATTTTTTATTGCTGTTTCAAGGATGCCAGTATACATATTTTTTTAAGAATAAACTCTTAAAGTTTTGTTCTATTTTATGTCCAAAAATTGCCACAAATTGCTGAAATCTCAAAAAAAATTGTCGGGGTGAATTGTTGGAGGTATTTTTGAACATTTTGAACGTGTGATGTCAAAGTGAACTTGGTTTTATGTTACTCATATTTTTATATTTGTATAAATAATTTTACGGAGCTACGGATTGCAAGTTTAAATCATGTACTTGTATGACATATAATTCTTATTCCTTATTATGCATAAATATATTGAAAACATATGTGGAAAATCTCAAACCTATTCAGGATATGTGTTTTTTTTGGGAACAATTTATAATTTGTAAAATGTGGTATAAAATAAAACTTCTTTGTAGGATAGACATTGAGGGGTGCACAATGTTCGCCACTTTGGCTAGACATTTGAGTCCTTACTTTCTCCACAACTTGCAGTATGGGAGCAGCTCTCAAGAAGTTTGGCAAAAGTATTACTCTTGTTGCATGTCTTATTTTTAATTTTCTAAAGTGTCTTTTAAAATATGAATCTTAAATTCACAACTTGATTGTAGTAAAAAGTCAAATCTTGTTTTGTAGTAGAAAAGTTGAACCTGGAAGCTAATAATCAAATACATGTCAAGTCCAAATTTCACAAGAATTCAACAAATGTTACACCCAGTAGAGTTGCCACATATTGAGAGGCTTGAGTTAAGAACCTTGTGGGTGGATTTAGTGAGGATTATATTTGAAATTGATGGCTTGACAATCCATTTATAATTCATTGTAGATTTTTGGAAAAAAATAGTGATCCTGACTTTAACTTACATAAACTTTTATTCATAATCTTCATTTTATTATTCATTTCTTAACCCCCTAAAGGATCAAGGAGCCCACTTTGGGATTTTTGGATATCCAGGCAAGCATTTTCCATGTAACTACTTGAGATAAGACTATAACAATAAAGGTGTATGTGCTCATACTGAAAATCTTGCTTTCCTCCCAAAAATAATTTGGAATTGAATAACTTTTGAGTGAGATATGGTACTAGATGTGATTTAGGGGTCAACACATGCATCCCTAAAAAATTAGAAACAAAGAGATTGGGAAGGGTGTTGCCCACAAGGTGTTCAAAAACACTTTACAATGGCTTGGTCAAGGGGCAAAAGTTGCGGTCAACTTTCCTTAACTACATAATAATTTATATTTTACTTTTTATTTTTAGAAAAATTCATTTGGCAAGTACTCTACATGATGTTCTAGGTTTACACCATGCGGATTTTATAATTGAGATCTATTACTATAAGAATCTCTTTAGTGAAGTTTTCTTTGAGTAATGGCAATTTCAATGAAGCACTTCCCACTTCCAATTATTTTCCACTATGTTTTAAGCATTGGATGATTATGAAATTTGTGAGGCGTATAGCTAACTTCATGTTATACAAGAAATTCAAATTGCACAAGGAATTCATAAAGTGGAATATATAATTTTGGATGACCAAAATGAAAATCAACACTTTAGAGAAGCTTCAAAAAAGGTTATGATCCTACTTTGGGTGTTATTATCTAAAAAAGTATGCCCTTACTGAGTTTGGAATTTTGAGAGGGTGTATAAAAGTAAGTGATAAAACAAGCTTTTACATCTGAATTACTAAAAAAAATTCAAAATTTTGATCCACTAATCATTTAATTGAAAGTGGTTAGTTTCAAGCCATTTGAGCATGTAAACCCAAAGGAAATTTAGGGGTTAAGAAACTATTCTTTTAGTATTGTTTTACCTTTAGGCATGCTTCAAATACAACCAAAATTTGTAACATAGAATGGGCAACTTCAAATTTGCGCACAAAGCTCACTATGAGAAACCATGGTATTTTTGACAGAAAAATGTGACCTAATCTACAATTCATTGTAGATTAGGTCACATTTTTTTGTCAAAAAGACCATGGTTTCCCTGTAGTGGCTTGAGTGTGAAAAATCATGAATTTGGAAGTTTTGATTTTGTATTATTCATTTGCCTAGGATCATCTTCTTAATTCCTAAAGGCCCAAGTGTCCCCTCAAGGGACAAATGGATTTTAGGCATGTAGCTATAGCTAAACTAGTTAGTGTGATTCTATAAACTTTTATAGAAGGTGAGGAATTTAACCCCTAAGCGTTCAATCAACTATTTTTTGGTCACTGCCCATTTTTTGCGGGCTACTTGAGATGAAAACAAAAACTTTTATAAAAAAACTTTTTTTTTTTGTAATAGAAAATCAAGTCTAATTTCCAACCCAACTTGAATCATGTCAATCCAAGTTAAACTCCATCAAAGAGAATTTTTCAAAGACAAACATTTCAATATTTGCTAGTGTTGTAAAATTTACTATTTCAAGAAACTAATGATGTTCTCTCCTTTGAAAAGATTGCATTTTTGAAGTTTACATTAAAATGTTTTTAACCAATCATACCAAATTTTAGTATCTATGCATAAAATTTGTAATTCTGGTGAATAATAAATGGTAAATACTTCAAAATTCATTAAATAAAAATCATTTTTTTTTTAATATTGGACTATATGGATAATTACTAAACACCATGATTGTTGTTTTCTCTTTTGAAGCAAACTTCATCAAAATTACATAAATATTATTTTATAATACATCTATGTTTTGCCCTTACCCCCTTGGGCGTTTAGGGGTTAAAGACCTATAAGGGCATCTAATTTTTTCTTCATTTCATCATTTGACAAAGAATTTATGCAAGAATTTCCAAAACTAGGTGAGACGGGCAATTTGGGCAAGGCCTCTCCTTTATAAGTGGGTGTTCACTCCAAAGAGGGTCAACCCTTACGGGCACAAGGTGTAGACACTTGGGCAAAGAGGAGTGGAGTGGAAGGAGCTCGTCTTGGGGGACTTCCAATCCTCCATTTCTTTTGCCCCTAGTCAAATTTGGTACCTTAATCTTTTGAGCGGTTTGTGTGTTTGTTTATTTGTTTTCCAAATTGTAATGGGCTAAGATTCCTTGGTTTGATTAGTGTAATTCAAAGTTGTCAATTTTTACATAAATCCTCCAATTTTGCCTAGTGCATTTGCAAATTTCATGACCTTTTGGTGTTCAAAGATTTTTAGAAGTATATTGTGCACCTCCAATTCATTTGAAAATTATTCCACACATACCTTATGTGGTCTTCTACATGGAGCAATTAAACCTCAACTTTGTGTAGAGCAACTTTTTTGTTATTAGAGTGGCCAAAGGCTTATAAAAGTTTTGGGCATGAATTGAATAAAAAAACTTCTTCAATTTGTATGTCAATATCTCACTCTTCTTCATTTGAAATGAGCTTATTTTTATCCCATGAGTACCTCTTGTAGTCTGGAGTAAGATCTTATGATTGGATGATAATTTCATTTTTAAATTCCTAATTTTCTGCTCATTCCCCTAGAAGTGGCAATCTTCAATGCCCTTTACAAAAAAAAAGGCTTGGTTCTTTTGGGACTCAAGTAGAAGCACCCACAAGCATGATTTTAAGGACTTTGGAGTAGGAAAATCTATTGATGAACTTTGAAAAAATTATTGTTAAGTAAGCTAGAGGAAATTAAAAATATTGGCCTCAATTTAAAAGTTTCCATTGCAAGGATTTGTTTATGCAAACTTTTGAAGTCCAAAATCACTGAAAATGTATAATAGCCTGTAAGAAATGCTAAAAAGATGCTTACTAAAGTTTTAGTGTGCTTATATGCTCATGATACTAACTTGAGGAGTTCTTAAATAATAAAATGGGCACTCAAAACAATCATGCAAGATGACAAAAAAACCATGCTTAGGGTACTTGAATGGTGTCTTCACCTACTTTGTTTATTAACCATAAATGCCTTTTTAGGCGTGTGGGTCACGTCCCCGGACACCTCTGTTTGGTGGTGTTTACTTAATAATGGAAAGTGATGAATAACAGTGGGGTGGAGTAATGGTACACTCTGGTCCCTTGTTAACTCATGGTATTGCAAAATTATTTAAAGTCATCCACTGAACTTGTTTCCACACCCATTGACATTCAAATGTACTAGTTTTGGGTAAAGAAAGTTACTCTTGCAGGCCTCTTCAAACAAATTGAAAGAACAGTCACCCATAACCATTATCTTATCACCATAACCATTATTTATTTGTCAATCATGGGACCAAAATACACAAAAATCACAAACATGAGTGCCAACGTAGGTCGCGGCCATGGAGACACTCATATGGATGTTGCTACTTTGAAGACTTTTCTTCACATCATTCATTTATATTTTCTGCAAACAACCAAGTTGTTTATACACATAACATTTGTATGAAAGAGCTTCTAATACAATTGCAATGCATTCTTCCTCCAT
This sequence comes from Ulota crispa, assembly GCA_963920765.1. NCBI lineage: Eukaryota > Viridiplantae > Streptophyta > Bryopsida > Orthotrichales > Orthotrichaceae > Ulota > Ulota crispa. The sequence continues at coordinate 22,230,555 of OY987243.1, read as the reverse complement.
CCTACTAGACCCAAGATCATTCCTCTATGTAATCACAAGGATAACAAAGATTTTGGAGCTTCACAAGTCAGTGTCCTTCATTTCTCATATTCAATCAAAATTTGAAGTGCATACTATTTAAAATTTAGACTGTGCATTTTCAAAGTTTAACTAAATCATTTTGTACTTTCACTTGCTAACAAGACACTAAGGGCCATTTCACATTATGGCCGGAGGTCGAGAGGCAATTGATTTCTACCAATTAGATTGTAAGAAACCAAGAATCTGGCCTTTCAACCCATTACTCTAAAGGTCAAAATTCAAAATCCGTTATTCTCCAAATTGCTTACATGACAACATTATTTCATCCAAATGACAACACCTTTTCATCCAAATGACAATACTTTCTCATCCAAATGACAACACCTTTTCATCCAAATGACTATACTTTTTCATCCAAATGACAATATCTCAAAAGAATTTTGGATCAAGAAAAAATGGAAGTCCAAACTATTGTTGAAAGGTTGTCAATTTTTTTGTCATAAAATAATCAAAAATTGACAAGGTCTTGGCTATCAAATGGAAGGTTGAAGAAATGTTATGCATTTACTAGACTTTGGACAAGGGCACAAGGCTTATGTAGGCTACACACCAAGTCATTTTTTTGTTCCCTATAGCTGTTGACACTACTTTAGATAATAAATGAAGGGACCAACCTAAAGTGGTGCAAACTATCAATTTTTTGCCAATTTAGCAACAATTTGCCAAAAAAAAATGCCATGCTACACACTACGATTAGCTAAATGTTTCAAAAACAAAATTTTATTACCTATTTTCAGCTTGTTTTGTTGGCCACTCAATCCCATAGCTTCTCGACTTGGTCAACCATGGATTGAAGCGGTCCTAAAATTAAGGGAATTGCTATATCCACCACCCTTTTTGCTAAATCCACCACATTTGATAGCAGTCACCATACGTCACCATTTGAAGATTGTGTCATAATGGTTAGTTACTATTTTCTAAACAAGAAAGACGGAATGCAAACTACTAGCAAAAGAAATCGAAAGACTAGAAAGAAAAGCCATGGGTGAATAACTTAATGGTTGTCCATTGTTCATAAGATCACGGGCAACTCAAGCCGATTTAGTAGCTGCAATTGCGAATGTTGCACCAAATTTGAGACATCTTTTGTGTGTTTGGCACATTGAGAAGACTGTGCTTACACACTCAAGAAAGCATATCAAGGATGACAATTGTAGCAAGGAGTTCTTGAAATTATGGTCATGCGTTTGCCGTGTCCAACGCCTATAGAGTTCAAGGGGTTCAGAGAAGCACTCTTTGCTGAACTAATGCACAATCTTGCCCTTGTCCAATACCTGAAAAACACTTGGCTTTCACAAAAGGAGAAATTTGTCTTTGTAAGGATGGAAATGATCAGCACCTAGGCAACAAAACAACTTCTTGCGTGGAGGGTGCACATGCAGCTTTCACTAGTAGAAAACATAGTTTAAAACAATAGAAAACCAACAATTTCTTGTTGATTTGGGCACTTGCCCACGCTAATTGACTAATTTACCATAATTCTGTAAAAAACTAAATATGTTCTGTTGATTTGGACACCATTATCTAAATCAACAAAAATCTTGGAATCTTTTGGGAAATTTTTGTGAATTTTTAAGAATCTTTAAGAATCTTTAAGAATCATTTGGGAATCATTAAGAATCTTTTCAGGATTTTAAAGAATATTTAAGAATCTTTTCAAGATTTTAGAATCTTTGAGAATCTTCTTGGAATCTTTGAGAATCTTCTTGGAATCTTTGAGAATCTTTTAGGAATCTTTGAGAATCTTTGGAAATCTTTGGAAATCTTTTCAAATTTTTTTGAAATCTTTGAGAATGTTTGAGAATCTTTGAAAATCTTTGAGAATCTTCTTGGAATCTTTGAGAATCTTTTAGGAATGTTTGAGAATTCTTAAGAATCTTTGAGAATAGTTTGGAATATTTGAGAATCTTTGGAAATGTTCTTGGAATTTTGAATTTTTTTGAGAATTTTTGAAAATCTTTAAGAATCTTCTTGGAATCTTCTTGGAAGCTTTGAGAAGCTTTGAGAATCTTTAAGAATCTTTGGAAATCTTTGGGAATCTTTGGAAATTTTTGGAAATATTTTGAGAATCTTTTTGGAAATTTTAAAAATCTTTGAGAATCTCTGAGAATTTTCAAGAACCTTTTTGGAATCTTTGAGAATCTTTTTAAAATCTTTATGAAATTTGTTAAAATACTTCAAAATATTCATAGAAATAGAATCTCTTAGATTGAATTAGAGTCCTTTAGGAATCTTTTTGTAATTCATCAAAACACTTAAAATATTTTTAATAAAAAAACTATTACAATAGTTTAGGTTTGTTTTTGAAATCTTTCTAGAATCTTTTTGGACCTCATTAAAATGTTTTGAAGTTTTAAAAAATAAAAGAATTTTTCAAAAAGAAAATATCTTTTAGGAGTTTGAGTGTACATTGACTGGTTTTATTTTCTTTATTTTTCACAATTTGGTTAGATTTAAATTTAGCAGCCTTTAAAGTCAAATAAAAACATGATCATAATAACAAATTAATCAACAATTTTCTATTGATCTGAACACTTTTGGACACAACTTCACTAATTCAACAAAATTTTATATAAAAAGTACAACATTTTGTTGTTTTAAATACCAAAATTTCTTTACAAATAAAATATAAAAGATGCTCCTCAATTCTTTGAAAAAATCATATATGTCCCTCAAGGATTACAAATACCAAAAATATCTTTCCTTTTTGTATAAATATCAACAATGCTTCTAATACATTGGGAAAATATTAAAAATGCTCCTCAACTATTTTAAATTATTTATATCTTTGTGTTATATGATAATCAAGTGTACAGTTTAATTCAAATTCTTACAAGAAACCAAAGGTGATTTTTACATTTCAAATAACACAAGGATATATTTAACATTTCAAAATAGAAGAGCTTTTTTATTATTTTTCCAAAATAATAGGAGTATAATTGATATTCCTACAAAAACTAAGGAACATTTCTTATGTTTCAAATATTTTCGGCATAAACTTGATATTTTGAAAGACTTAAAGGGTATTTTTAGTATTTTTCCTTCTATTACTAACCAAATGAATTAAAAAATAATAATCTTATAAAATATTTTTATAAGCTTTAAAAGATAGGAATTGATATGTGTACCACACCCTTCCAATTTCTATACCACACCACGGGGTAAATGTTAGATTTTTACCATCAAAAAGCTAAATTTGAAAATTTTGAATTCAAATTTGGACTTAAAGACCATAGTATTGTCTAGAACCATAAAAAAAGTTGCAGTTCAACAACACCCAATGAAAAAGTTTAGTTAGAGAGAAAATTGTTAATTTTACTTTTGTTTGTAAAAAAAGATAAGCTTTTTCATTGGGTGTTGTTGAATTGCAACTTTTTTTATGGTCTTAGACAATATCATGGTCTCTAAGTCCAAAGTTGAATTCAAAATTCTCTAACTCAAATTTTTGATGGTAGAAATCTAAAATTTACCCTGGAGGTGTGGTACAATAGTTCAAAGGGTGTGGTTTACATATTAATGCCCTTAAAAAATATCCAAAACTATTCAAAAGTCTATAGAATTTTGATTTTATAATTGTAAGGTTTTAATTCTGTAACTTTTCACGATATCATGTTATTTAAAGCTATCAAACTACAGAGGCTATTTTAATAGAATAAAATATTTTTTACAAAAAAACTAGCACTAAATAATAATTATTATTGAATCCAACCTTTGCCTGCAACAATCCTTTTGACATTTGTGAATTCTAATAAAAATTTATAAACAAAATCAAAAGGATAGAAATAAACAATTTTTTTAAAATTTCTAAACACCTTCTCTGATTTTAGCTCATAAATTTTGATAAAAAGATTGAAATCCAAAAAAATATTGTTGGAGGTGAAAGTGAAATACATTTACCAACTTTTTTTAGTTCTAAGTTTTTTGAAAAAGATTCCTTTAAAGGGCGGAAATAGCCTCCAAAGTCTATTGGCTTACTAAAAACATGAACATTTAATGTACAAATATAATCATGATACTATTGTGCACATGTGCGAGTACATGCGTGCTAGTGGTTATGAATGATATGGTAGTCTTGTGGTTTGTGAACTAGGAGGCGGGAGATTCAAACCTCACTATTGGTAGCCTTTCCCGGTGATGTGGGCAACTGGCCGGAGGCGTGAGCAGCTGCCCGGCCTCTAAATTTTTTTTCTGTTTTATAAAAAAAAAAGAAAAAAAAGAAAAAGAAAAAGAAAATTAAAACATTAAAAAAAATAGAATTGAACAACATAAAATATGTGAAAATTAACAGAAAATCAACAGAAAATCAACAAAAAACATCAAATAATCAACAAAAAATCAACATACTCTTGTTGAGAATACTCAAATCAACTTGACCAGATCCACAAAAAAATCAACAGTTTTTGATTGAAATTCTGTTGATTTTGTGCTAAATTTTCTACTAGTGTTTGAAGAGCTATTTGCAAGTTAACACAAGAGACTTGCATGGCGTGCAAGAACGCATCGCACACATGCTTCAACGTCAAGTTGCTAAATTCTACACAATGGATGCCACGCAGAAAATGCATACACCGCACGACTTATAAGTTGTTCTAGCATATAGTAATTTGCTAGGGAATGTTATTCATCATGCTCTTTGTATGATTGAAAAGCAGCGTACACTAGTAAAAAAACAAGTCCTAAATGACTAAGTGACAATGACTGCAATGACTATACAACAACTACAAGATGACTATAAAATGACTGTACTATCATGGTTTAATCATTGTCACTTAGTCATATAGGACATTGTTTTTTAACCACATGGTTTAGTCATGAAATGAGGTGCTAAATTGCCCTTACTAGCATGTTGAGGCACCTTCAAGATAACGATGGGGTTACCGTGTGCACATGACTTTATTGAACTAACAGAAGGTGAGTCCATTGCCCTTCCCTCAATTGTGCAACATTGGCATTTGTACTACACTGCAAACTCTAAACCACCGATGAACAAGCCAATCCATGTTAGTCAGTTTGATTTTTTTCAAACTAATTGCAGCAGCTACAGAGATCATATTCGCACTGGCTGCCAGCAGAACAAGCAATAGTCAATGCTCAACTTTCAAACCTTTGTGCTGGAAAAATGTTGCCTCTGGCAAATCCTTTACCAATGAAGCAAAAGGGCAACCGCATGGAGCAAAAAACAAGCTGAATTTGTCAACTAGGCAGGATCTCTCAACATTTGAAGTTGTAACAAAAAAGCGCGACGTTGTTGTGAATGTGATGGAACTAGCCATGACAAATGGATGTGCCTACATTGCAAGCCACTACCGTAGGCCTTCTGGAAGACTGTTATTACTAAAGTGACAAAAATGCTTGCAGATGGTCATTGCGGCTTCCACGCAATTGCATTTCATCTTTGCAACAGGGGATTGGCTAAGCATGCCACTTATGGCTGGGATTTTGTGCATGTAGATCTTCTGTTGTTTTGTTAACAGTACAAAGCGTTTTGGCATGGTGGGTTTGATACGGACACTGCTGCACTTGAGGCCCGCCTTCACTGGCAAGGTACAAAATTTGCACCACCTTCTAATTGGTTTAGTGCACTTGATTGCGCTATTTTTGCTACTACTTTCTACGCATGACCCATTGTGATATTGTCTAAAGAAGGCCATGCAACAACATTCTTGCCATATACCACAACATCAAATGGCAAAGAAATGACATTGCTCTATGTAAACGGCAATCACTGGAAAGCAGTTGAGCTCTCTTTGAATAGTGAGATGCCACCAATTGATGCTATTTGGCAGCATCACTCTAGTAGTGCAATGCAAGAATTTTGGATGGAACATGTTAGGAATAGACTCAAAAGTTGGACCCCAGCTTGTTGATACTATTCTTTGATGAGATGTGGTGGATTTAGCAAACCAATAGTAGGAGAGAATGGATTTAGCAAATAGGAGGAGCTCAAGAGAATTCATGAAGAGATGAGGAATTCTTGTTCTTGTGACAGTTGACATCTTTGTGACACTAAACCCCTATGTTCATATTGTCAAACAAAGTAGTAGTCAACAACTAATCCACTATGTATTACTCAATGATGGCTTCAATCAATTGCTTGTTTTCTTTTTTGTATAGTTTGAAGACCTCTTTGTATGGCAAGTCCACTTTTTTCCTTCCAGTAAACTTTTCTAATATTGAGGATGGACTGTAACTTTGCGGTTTGTACTCCTTTGTGACATATTAGTACACATCTATGGCAGTGTGTCCTAACAAATCGATAATCACATAATCAGTGAAGCCATAAGCAAAGTTTCTCTAGTTAATATCAATTCTCTCGATGTTAATGCCTTGTATCCTTGAGCTTGAAGGTAGATTAACAAGTTTCCTTCACAACCTTCTGTAAATGTACCTGAAATCAAACATGAACAGCAAAAGAGAGCTCATGAACAACAAAAGGGAATTCATGAACAACAGATCAAAGAGAATTCATGGAAGATGATGAGATGTGGTGGATTTAGAGCAAAGAGGAGCAGCAAGAGAGAAGAGAGCTCTTGAACAATAAGGGAGAAGTCGTGAACAGTAGGGGAGAGAAGAGCAAACGCTAAATCTGCCTGAGCTGCCCATGATCTCATGAACAGTGGAGGACCATTAAGTTATTCACACTTGGCTTCTCTTTCTAGTCATTCAATTTCTTTTGCCAATAGTTTGCATTCTGTCTTTCTAATATAGAATATAGTAACTAACTGTTCTAACATAGTCTTCAAATAGTGACATGTGGTGGCTACTGTCAGATATGGTGGATTTAACAAAAAGGGTGGTAGATATGGCAATTTCCAAAATTAAGTCTCCCCAATCTTTGCTTAATCTTCACTCCATTGTGTCCTCACACAAAATAGGTATCATTCAAGGCCGCACAACCAATGTGCGGGGAGATTTTGAACTTCTTCTACAAAAACCCTACATTTCTTATTTAATCCAACCTTTCTTCTTTTCAACTAGTTTTTTTAATACATGCATCGGATATTGCTTATGTACTTGCACTATTACTAGAAATTTTCCAAAAATTTAGTTGGTTTTAACTGGTTGATTTTGATTTCAATCAATTGTTTTCACAGAAATTTAGTTGGTTTTAACTAGTTGATTTTGATTTCAATCAACTGTTTTCATATTTCATCCGGCTGACTTTCTATTGTTCTTTTTTTGGCTCTCCCCATACATTGCCCACAACCATGTAACTGCCATAGGCAATATAACAAGTTTGTCCAAAGTACTTCAAACAATAGGTGAGAAGATGATTAGAACTCTCTTATTCTAAGAGAAAGGAAAACAACGGAAAGTTTAAGGTGCAGAAGCTCAACATTAAGGTAACATTAAGGTAGAGGGCTCTAAAATGGTGCGGGTTCAAAAACGGTGCACTTCTAGGAATGGCTGACATGTTTCCCTCAAACATCAATTACTGTCATTGATGAGTTAAATGAACTTAGCTATAAAGCAAAGCTCACCTAATCCAACAATAACAGTAATAGATACTTGAGGGGAACATATCAACCATTCCTAGAAGTGCACCATTTTAGAACCCACACCATTTTAGAGCCCTCTACCTTAGTAACTTCCAGTACATCCCACTACTTGTATGTGCGATTTGGAGAGCAGGGACACATTGAGGATACCCTACCTGAATTAGCATAATGTTGAGGACCTGGCTCACGGTCTGTAAAGGTCAAAACAAGCACATAGTTGAAATCTGTGAAAAAATGCAGAGCCTTTACATTCACGTAAAGTCCAACCTGGTAGAAATCTTTAAGCAAGAAACGTATGAAGGAAAAACGATCAGTACCAACTCTCCAGAAACATGGCAACCATGTCCGCAGAGGTCGATCAAAATCACAGATCGTCCTTAACGATGATGTAAAGTTTGATACCGGGACTGCCTCCTGCATTAGGCCAGAAAACTAAGGAGCAAAAATAGCTACATACCGGCACCTACATGCTGTTCAACACACTAACCATCTGGTATTCCCAACTACACATGGAGATCCTTACAACTGTTCCAAGTCAACTTGGCTACTATAGCATCATCTACATCTCGAATTTGGTCTACTGCAGTTCTCTGGCTATGATCCACATGGTATGCGCTAGACGACAATCAAAATTCAAAAAAATGATCATAGTAAACCTTCATTTACATCGTGCCTACGTGTCTCATAAACCACCAGCTCTATACGGGGGCCTGAGGGCCAGATACCTCATCCGCGATGCCAGATCAACTCGAATCAACACCTATGGCCAATTTGTAGACCATAGTCCCCAATTCCGCAGCAGCAGCTTCCCGGTATAGACACGGGCATGTACTCAGAATGAAGAGACCTCAACGTCTTAAGAGTCAACGCAAGTGACTCGTAGAACAGCTTGGGCAGTAACAGCTGGAAGGCTGTTAAAACAATACTGCTCCCACGGATCTTCCTTAGACTCTGGAACTTCATTTTCTGACAAGTTTGGAAGACCGACCTCTGGACGATTTGTGCAACATACTGCATGCAAGTGAAGTAATAGTTTGCGAGCAGCCTCTCGGGCTTCTGGCAGCTTGTCGTTCAACTGGGCAGCAGCAATCTGTAGTAAAACCTCAAGTCCAATTTGCTCGATGTCCTTAATTCCCTGTCACCGTATCGAAAGGTCTGTCAGAGCGAACGTCTACAATTGTACAGTGGCCGATGCAGAAGAGCATGTCTTCAATCGCATATATTCTAACCCTATATATAGCACACGGAAAACCAGCAGCATAATGTACGTAGTATACCAGTTCGCTCTTAGGATGTCAAAACCGATGCAAACTGATAAACAAGGCAGGGAAGAACGTACCAGCTTAGCTACTGAATTGTAAAAACATACAGATGCCTTGGCCCGCACTCTTGGATTGAAGTGCTTAACATAAGGCTGTAACTTTTGCAACAAAGGTTGAGGAGCCATCCACGTAGTCATAACTTCTAGAGATTTCTCAGCTTCCTCACAAACAAAACGCTTATCCTGAGACGCCTTCAGCAAGAGCTGCAACAGCTGTAGACACATTTCCTAAAGTCAAACTTCTAAGCGGGACTTGAAATCGTTATATCACCGTCTCTGTTCTAGTTCTACAACACGGCTTAATCTCCCACAAAAAAAATATATACTAAAATCTTAAAGAAAAACAGCTACTACCAGTTCCAGATAATCATGCACCGCTCCCACATAAAACAAGAGACCTAAAATGATCATAAATTCAAGAGGTTATGAAACAGAGAACAATAAATGAACAGATAATCATGAACATTCCCAGAAAATCAAGATAACAGAAAACAAATAAGTACCAGAGGCTCCAATATATCAATCAAATGCTCGTGGTAGCCCTTAAAAACATCCGCAGATACCATGATGGCTGTCTTGCACAACGCGCTTCGTGGATTTTTCATGGATTTGGTCACCAGCGGCACAACCTTACCCCTGCCACCTCCGAACATCATCAGCACATTTCTCACAATATGTTTTAATAGAGTAAAAAATAATAAGTAGACGCCATAATTTAAGAAAACAAGCCGAGCCTCTACATTTAGCTCAAAATGAAGTATGGCAGAGATTAACAAACATAACCTACTTATGAAATCTACTGCCACAAGCACTGATGATATTGTCTCTAGAAATGAAAATCGTGCTTACAAAATGGGCAATAGCAACTCCGTGTGGAAGAGAGCCAGTTGCCGAACATTGGTAAGAGCTTCCAAGACCACTATCCAATCTTTGGAATCGAGCCTTTCCAGCAACGTCTGAAAAATGTCAACAGTTCATGAGCACATCAACGATTTAAAAAAACCACACCATTCAGTATCGTTCCTGCAACATGCACTAATTGTTTAGACCGATGTTTCTGGCAGAATAGCTTATACTATGAAGTTTTCGATAACATGAGGTCATAGAAGACACTCCCTGCTTCTCCTCATAGTCATTTAAATTCTATATAAATTTTGGTTAGGGAATGTATTACAAAACAGTTAGCGCATCTCACAGTAATTGAAACCAACGGTGTAACATGTTGCCGGCAGTTTGCAACACAATAAATTATAAGAGAAAGTTGAACACTCCTCAATACAACTGGCAGAGCACAAACATGTAAGACACACAGCGGAAAATTACAATCGACATGCTGAACAACTCGACATAGAACACACGCAACAAGATCCCCTTCTTCTCGCAGCAATCACTAAAAATAACGTCTCCTAATAGAGCGATGCGATGTAAAACAGTTCGTGCATCTTGCGACACTAAACGACCAGAAGACTACACCAAACGACCAGAAGACTACATCACACAAATTTCCAATAGGAACAGTCAAACATATCTCAGCTCAATTGGATTCAGAAAATTGGCTAAAATAAACAAGTAGAACGTCAGTTCGCACCACGACACAAAAAAAAAATACCATAACTTCTCACATACTCAACACACAAGCATACGCAAAAAGGCAGATGATAAGAGGACACTCGACTTAATAATAAGATACACAAAGAGATGGCTTCTCATCCTAAGTAGCCGTTAACAAAATATAAATAGAGTGTATTCTAGTAGAAGAATATAGCGCAAACAAAGCAGTATGTCTCATAGTGATCGAAATACACAGTGTACCAGATTATGAGCAGATCACAACACGCAAATTCAAAAGAGAACAGCAGAACATCCTTCAACTCAATTTGCAAAAAACACACACAAAAACTTCCAGCAAATTAGTTCAGATTACAGTTAAAACACCGCATCATCTCACCTGCTCAACTTAAAAGCATACATAAAGAGACGAAATACTCGAAAATAACAAACACTTCATTCTTCCAGTAGTCAATAATTCAAAAAAAAAAAATCTAATCTAGTGGAAAAATGCAATGTTACACAATTTAACGCGTCTCACAGTAACAAAAGTACGCGCTATAGCAGGATACCAGCAGATTTTAACACAAAACTTTCCAAATACAATAGTTAGTCGTCTATTAACAAAATTGGCTAAAAAATAAAGAAGTAAAAAGCTCACGATCAAAACGCAGCTACTGAACATGAAAGCAAAATGCAACAACAACAAGACACTCGACTTAACAAAAGACTACTGATCGGAGCATTTTTCCGGAGCTTTCTTCACACTAAAAAAGCTAGCTGAAGAGCTCACACGAGGTCAGAAAAAGAACTTCTTACTTCAAGCTGAGCGTCCACATTGCTCAAGTCTTTCAAATCCTCCGAAAGGACATACTCCACCTCAGCCAGCAGCACAGTGTCCCCTGCTGATGTCGTGTTGTCCGCTCCGTTCGGCGCCATCATCACCTTCTTGTCATCGCACGCCGCCGTCACCGCTAACATCATACAATACAATGCCCCGCGAGCGAGCGCTTGCTCTGTTTTGAAAAGTGAACTCCGACCAAAACCTTGCTCTGTTTTGGAGAGCGACTTTGAAGAAAAGAAGCGGCGATCGGGTTAGTGGAAATGGTTGCGAAATGGTTTGAGGCGAGGCAGGACGGAAGGTGTTTTGGCTAGATGTGCGACAATTTAAACGGCAACTCGAACCCTAGAGTGCAATGGTGCATAGAAGGGCGAGCCAGGAGGGAGGGGCAGGAGCGGGGGAGGAGGAGGAGGAGGACGGGGGGGAAGCAAGAAGACCAGGGGGGTAGGAGAGGAGAGAAGAGGAGGGGACGAATAAAGACGACGAGGGTCGGGATGAGGGATTTGAATTATTTTGACTTGGTACTTCGCAAAATTTGAATTTTTTTTAGTTCAAATAAGGTAGACGCACCCAAAAGTGACACTTACCTCAGATGTGGTAATCTTGAGGGTCTTTGAGAATGTAATGGCATGTGCTTGTTAGGAAATGGGTACAAATTCAAGTAAAATTGTTTTTGGAATTTTCTGAGATTGTATAATTAAATTATGAATTGTTGCGGGTAATTCCTTAGATTGACCTATTGTGAACACTAGACCCTGAAAAAGCGACAACAAAAAAACCATGTCATGACAACAAAAAGATAATGTCACACCCAATCATAAATCACCACTTACACAATTTTTGTTCCCTTATGTCAACTTGACTATCTAATTTGGGTGCATGTGTGTCTTGTTTGGGTGCAGGAGTACTTACTATTAGGTTTAATTTTAGATGTCACTAAACGGCTAGTGTCATTGATGGGTGTACATACCTTATGTCCCACACTTGTACAAGGACTTGTCATTTTAACAAAGGTAATTTATAAACGTACCACACCCTTTCAACTCTTTTACCACACCTCCTATATATATATGGCCAATATTTGTGATATTATAATAGGTACAAACCACAAGCGGAACATCACTAATTTGAAAATATAGCTTAATTTAGAAGTTGCAATTTTTGGTTTTGTTTTTCAGCTTAAGATCACACTCACAATATTGATTACAATATCTAAATCATGCTAAGTTGTAATTTAGATATTCTAATCAATAATGTGAGCAAGATTTGGAATTGAAAAACAAAGCTATAGATGCAGCTTCTATGTCAGGCTACATTTTCAAATTTCAGATTAGTGATGTTTTGCTTATGGTTCACACCTACTATAATGTCACAAATATTGGCCATATATAAAGGTGTGGTAGAATAGTTGAAAGGGTGTGGTACGGATACATCTTTCCTTTTATTATATTTTTATTTTTCATTTTATATATTCTTGTTTTCAACACTCCATGTATCTTGGTTATGAATCAAGAGTAATTTTAATGAAGAGGCATGTGTAAAGAATGTTGCAAAGATGTTTTTGGCTATTTACATATCAAACACACAAGTAGGAGCATCAAATACAACCCAATGGCTGATCACACACTAGCTCTAGTCAGTTCTTGGTGTGTGTGATTCAAATGACAATTGTTCAAGGGTGATTGTTGATTGTTTGGTCAATTCATAAGTCACTAGTAGAAAACAGGGTCCTATCTAACCCTTTGAAACACAATTGCATGTCCTTCACAACTGTAACCATACTACAAGAGTATTTTGTTTTCCCAAAATTGGAGGTACAGTAGGGTCATTTGTATCCTATTTTCTTCTACAAATGTCAGTCTTCTAGATCTAAACGCCGGCATCCGGTTTCTCTTTCATCCAACATTTCTCATCTTCTTCTTAATGAATTGTCTAGCACTAAGTACAACGTCTGACAACACTGTCAGGTCAATGTGAATTCATTGACCGTGTCAGGGGCTTTGTCTCTTTCCCTACTATTCTGCTACTAGAAGAGAATTGCAAAAATAGAATAATTGTTCAGTTTTTATTTTTGGGTCTGGTCAGTTTAGGTACAAAATTTTGATGATTCCAACTATTGCCCAAGGGGAGGAAATGAATTACTAACTCAATTTCAATTGACGTATGAATGCACAATCGACGCGCAGTTCTTCTCCAGTGGTACTATAGTGCGGTTCAAGTTAAAATAATTCATTTTCATAGACTTTGCGACTGATTAGCCCACTCGTACTAAGTTTGTGTTGTGCTTTTTGTTGAGGGTTACATAATTTGCATAGCATTGTTGGGGATTAAATGTACAAGCGGTTACAATTTTCAGGATTTACCACTTTCACATTCAATTGATGTATTGAAGTCTAATATTCCTCATCATTGACAATGACAAAAGCGTCCCACAAATATCCAAGTTTCGTAGAATTTTACAAACCCTGTATTCAAGCGATATTTTCATGAAACAGTTACCGATTTGTCAGATGAGTTTTGTAAATGCAACATCTAATACTTTGCGCAAGCAAGTAAATTCTCTGTTGCAATCAACTCATTGGCACCTATTAATGAGGGTTTAGAAGGCGGTGTAGGAAAAGTCTCTAGTAGAATCAATCCGCTGGACTCTGTTGTTGTTGTAATGAAGACATCTGATGTGTCAAGGACTTCCCTTTGTGCGCGTGCTTCCGCTTGTAGGATTACCTTACATCATGGTTTACTTGGAATATCCAAGAAATACACTTGCGTAGCTTGGCTTGGAAAAATGAACGGCTCCAAGGTCCTTGGCATTTTGTGCCGAAAGTTCACAGTTAAAAAACTAGCTTCATCCCTTACATATGTAGGATTACCTCTATTATCTTGCCTCTTGATCCACTTGCATCGCAGCACAAAAATCAGACTTTGGAGGCAACCATACTGCAGCTCTAGAATATCTTTGAGCACACCCTCATAGTTCACTGTAACATTCCTGGCATTGACTGTGGGTACCTCAAACACAAAGGCAATCCCGCTGTCATATGTTTGAAGGTGACTTGTAGAGGGGTTGTTGACTTGAAAGTGATTCCCAAATGATCTCATTCTCTAGTATCTTCTTGCTTGCTATGATGGTTTTCTAGATAACAATAGCTGGTCCATACTATTTGGGTTTGTAAGATTAACACCTTGTCCTTCCAATTGCCTCCAACACCCAATCTTCAAAATCCTTCACGCTTGGGTTGATATCCTTCTCAAGCTTCCACTACTTGCAATGAGTGAGTCCATGTGGTTAAATTTAGTCATTGTAATTGCAAACACCTTCATGCACAAGTCCTAACTCAAATACAACTTCACTTCAACTGAGTTCGACTAATCTGCGTTGACCATTGTCTTGTTGGAGTCGCATACCAATCATGCACAAGTTGGTTCTTTAAAAATCCTATAGTACATAAATTCTTACTAACCACCGGTGATTATAGTAAGCATACAATTGGCATGTCCTTTGGCTGCACAGGTATCAGCCAACTGCAATTGTTTTGGGGATAAGGCTGTCCCCAATATGAAAGACTTTGTCTACCTTCACATACAAATGTGCACTGCCCACACTTTTCAATCCAGCCACTCTCATCACGGCCCCCTCCTACTGATTTCAAAGATCCAACACTGTAATTAATGAGGACATAGAACACAGAATTATTGTAGAGTGGAAAATGGCAAACTTTTGCACTAACCTGAAGAACAGTTGCATTACAGCTATGTTCTCAATGACATATTGATGGGCCACATCTCGCAAGGTGCTGCTCAAGACGTACGATTTCCCTGCACCCTCTGGTACTTCTTCAGCATCCCCATATTCCTCATCTGTGTCCCATACCCGGCGTTGTACAATCTCAAATTTTTGTAAATGCTCTGTAACAAATCCAAGGCATTCATCTCTAATATAGCCCTTGGCCATGGACACTTCCGGTCTCGCCATATTCTGAACTTAACCTTTTAAGGTCTTCATGTACCTTTCTGCAGGATACATCCACCTGGTGGCAACAAGCCCGCACATATCCAGCTCCTGCACTAAGTGATAGGTTAAGTGTGTCATTATGTCAAAGAATGATGGAGGAAACTCCATTTCCAATAAAGCCATGGTCTCGGCGACGTCCGCTTGTAGAGCAAGAAACTTTGCAGGATCATAAATGTTTGTACAAATCCTTTGGAATACCTTGCACATTTGCATGACTGTTGCTCTTGGACCTGGCTGCAGGAGGCCTCTCAATGTCAGAGGCATTACCTGCTGCATCAAAATATGGTAATCATGGGACTTCAAAGATCCAAAGTTCTTATTCTTGATGTGCTTACCAAGACTAGATGAATGGCTAGTAAAGGTTTTGAGGTCCTCCATGATGCTTGCAAACACTTTGAATTCCTTGTCTATTAGAATGTATGGCTCGGCTGGTTTTAGCATCTTCCCACCATGCCTAGGGTTACTAGTTAACCATAAGTGAGGACAAATGTTTCGATGTTGCAAGTCCCGTTGGACCTTGACCATGTCTTTCTTCCCAAAAATGATTTTCAAAAATTTATTACCTATGTTCATCTCACAATGCATAACATCAAGGGTGTAGCATATCATTAGTTCCTGTAGTCCATGGAATTCCACAAACAAGTTAGTGCAAACAATATATTCAATAGGAACCTTTTTGTGATTTCCTTTTTGAGAGCGGCATATCAGTTTAAACTAGTCTAGCAAAACCTTTCTAATGCCTGGTTATGGAACACCGTACTTTGGCTGAAATTTTGGTGTGCGCTCCCCTCAAAATCTGGGTTGTATTGCTATGAGCATGGTGCCATACTGTAGCAACCCAACCTCATGTACCAAAAATAAAGTTAATGTACTAGATTCTTTTGTTCATTTTTCAGCCACAAGAGTTACTTCATGACAGCTCTAAATTAAATCCAATGATCTCATCACTATATTACAAGTGCCCCGTTATTGAGATACAATTGCCATCCTATTGGATTACAAGTGACCTAACACTGAGTTACAGCTACTTTACTACCAAGGTACAATTGCTTTACTACAGTTGCAACTGCCTTACTACTATGTCACAATAGCTTTACTTCTATGTTAAGATTGCCCTTATTTTATGTCACAAATGCTTCAATAATGTGTTATGATGGACCAGTGACATTGTACTTGCGGAACTAAAATACATAGACTTAAGCTCATTAAGCATAATAACCATTTACACTCTACTTCATCGATCGTCAATTGTAGGTTAATGTAATGGTTTCTGTCTGCTAATCAAAAAGCATTTTGATCAAAACATACCTTCCTTTGATCACATTGAGGAATCTATGAAATAACACCAATCCATCCAATTACATACCCAAATCAAAACATAACAAGGGTTAGAGGGAGCTGCACTCACCTTCCAATAAGGGAGACGATACAAAATTGAAGTCCTTTTTACTCCATGTGTTTTTGAGGGGTCTGCATCTTTACTGCCTGATTCTTTCCACGCTTTGTATTGCACTGCGTATATTAACTGGTCCTCGCTAGAAACTCTGGTCGGTGGTGTTCGATCACCTCTTTGTCTATTGAAATGCTCCTCCATTTCGTTTGACTTGTATCGATCTCCCACATTAAACCATTTTCTAGTTCCACCATATGTTTGCTTGCTTAATTCTGTTGAGTCTTCAGCACCAATTGTTGATCCACACACCGTGCACCCAGCATATCCCTAATGAGCGAAGCCACCAATAGTTCCATACCCTAGGTAGTTGTGGATAGTTCACATCAAGACAGCTCGGAGTTTGAATTCCTTGCACCCAACATTTGCGTTTGTGTCATAGGACTGGACTCCACTCCATAGCTGCAGCAGCTCTTTAGCTAGTGGCTGCAGGTACACATCAAACACTTTTCCAGTAACCAATTGCTTACTGGGAATTAGTAAAGCCATGAAGATGAAGAATTTCTTGGTACAAAGCCAAGGTGGGAGATTGTAATTTAACAGCATGACAGGCCAAGTAGACCAAGACGATCTAGTTTGCTTGAATGGGTTAACACCATCAGCTGCAATTGCAAAATGTATGTTCCTAGCATCATTACCAAAGCTTGGATCCTCATTATTGTGAAAGTGTAGCCAAGCCTTAGAATCGCATGGATGTCGTACAAGGCTGTCTCCACCAACTCTGTCGCTGCGATTTTCAGAGTGCCATCTTAGCAACTTTGAGATGGAAGGATTGCGGAAAAGCCTTTGCAATCTAGGAATGAGTGGGAAGTGCCTCAGTACCTTCACTGCAAATTTCTTGTGAACCATATCTGAGAAGCATGGTCCACCGCATTTGGGACATTTGTCAGCTTCAACAATCTCCCCTCTGAACAAGATGCACCCATTCTTGCAAGCGTGAATTGTACTATATGACAAATCCAACTTGCTTGTTAAATTCTTTGCGCTATAAGAGTTGTGCGGGAGGCAATTTTGCACCAAAAGAATTTGTCAATGCAATAGAGTGAAAAGCTTGTTTGCAAAACTATTGCTTACACCATGGATGGTGCAAACAATCATAAGAAGAATGGTTCTTGCAAGCTTGGTACTTCTGGCACCTTCATACAACGGTTTCATTGCCTCTTTGAGTACCTGTGGTTCAAAATTTGTATCCTCCACAATGGCCTCCAGGTTGTTGTCTCCACCATCTTCCGGAAGATCACTCTTGCCTTCACTTTGATCAATTTGATTGCAATCAAGTACTCCGCTGGACATCTAGTGAACCTCGTCAGCCACCTCAAAAGCCTCCATAACCTCTGCTTGTAATTGCTCTTGACCTTCAAATGTATTGTTCAACATATCCCTTGTATCTACTCCCGCATCTAATTCCACCAAAAATGAATCTTCACTAAGTGCCGGCACATCTTCCCATTCTGCGTTCAAGGAATGCAAACTGCCAGGACCTCTCCAAACCCTAAATTCTAGTGCACGCCTGTGCGCCGTTAGGTGTTGTCAAATGGTTTGCAAAACCCATTTTCTCTGATCATTGCACTTGCGGCAAGGGCAATGGAGTCGCTTAATATTGAAGAATTTAGCTCTCTTCACTTCCTTTGCCCATAGCCTTTTGTCACAGAGATGTTGCTTTTGCTCTTTGGTAATTGCAGCCTCAGGCAACTCCATGCCTCACTTTTGATTGTTCAAAGATAATGCAAAAACATTGGACCCGCAAGCAACTTGTTAGGTACTACAAAGGTGCGCATTTACTCATGCCTCACTTGTATTTTAATTCTGACTTCCATTACAACTACATCTTGACTTGGCTACAACTATTTGTGCAATCTTGCTAACACAATAATGAAAGTGTTGTTATTACAAGCGCCTGTCATTGGCAGTACTCCCTACAAATCCCTAATTCCTAAAATGAGTGGAAGCGCTTTTGTAAGGGTAAAGTAAAGGAGAGAGCGAGTACCATACCTCTTGCATTCGGGTCACACATGCGTCCGCTCTTTTGCTTCACGTATGCACTCTCCCAATCAACTTCACTTGGAGTTCCTTGCCTCTCTTTGTTCTAGTGACATGTGCATACCGCTGTAGTAATCCCTACAAATATTGAGCAATCTTGAAATACATATTTCTCCATGATTACCATGATTTGCCTTTTCACGTCGTGCTTGATTGCAAACTACATTTGGATATTAGGGCGGAGATTAGTTCCTACAGCAAGAGGCGTTACTAACTGTAGTTGCGGGATTGCCTCAATTGTGAGTATGGCGGCCAAAAAATTTCAATATCGGAAGAAATGTCTGTAGGCATGGACGAGGAGGTCACCTGCGGAGAAGATTTCAAAACTGACTACAAGCTAGAACGCGATGCACAAGTGGCAGCTCTTGCCATGATTTTCCGGCCAGTAGAACTTGCAAGACGGTACCTGTGAGTAGCTCCTTTGATTTGTTCCCTATCTTACTATTTGTTCAAATCAAGATTTGCATGGCCATAATTTTCAATGATTGTAGTGAGATTTCCTTTTAAATCTGTCTAGCAATTATTACCGCAATGCCTTAGTTAAAATTTGTCAATTTCAAGAGATTATTAAATATACTCATAAATTACTTCAAGTAGTGCTTGAGACATGGACAGCTTCCCAAATAGTCACTAGTCAGTCACAAGAGTCACCGTTTATTGAGAGGGAAACTGTAGAACATCAATTCACCTTACTGTCTACGGCAATTATGTCACCAGGTAACATTGTCACTGTCATGACATCCCATCTTTAACTATAATGGAGATTGCTCAGTTTGTGTGACAACTCTTGAAATCATTGCATTATCATCTTTCTAATACTCAACAAGTATGTCCTTTGCTTTGGTTCAGTATGTGTTTAAGAAAAAGTTGATTATTACTAAAGGACATTGCGCTTCATAAGATGAAAAATGTACTGACGGAATATGAGGACGGCATGACACTCACCACTGTGGTAGTCCACAAAATGTGAATTGGAAAGCAGAGATTGTGGGAAGGGTTGTATTTAGGAATTGACTTCAACTCAAGGCCGCTTGCCTCCCCCCCTTCCGCCACAAAGGAGCTCTAGGATAGCAGGAACGGAACATGCATTGAGAAGAGAGGGGGTCTTGGTGGGCGGCCCGACCGCGACTGCTGAAACAATGGTTGCCGATGAGTGCGACGAGATCGGTGATACTGGACACCGGCTGGAGGAGGCTGCAACCATTATAAAAGAACAACTTCTAAGGGCACCATCAAAGCCTCACCATTGAAGAGTTGCTGTAGCCATAGCCAACAATGCCGTAGTCGAACCAAGAGTGCACCGGGGTAGCGGACCAGGAAATTGAGAGGGAGGGGACCGGTTGAGCCAAGTGGGGTTCCTGACACTCGGGCCACTGAATTCGTTGATAGGAACTACATCAGTGGCATTTCAAATGAGCAGCGATAGTGACTCAAGATTGGAGGGAAGCCAATATCCCGGGTACTCCCTTCCACACCGAGGTAAGTCCTTTAGTAATTCCTACGGGTCTAATGAGCACTATAAAATCTTTATGGAATGTCAGAAATTGAAAATGAGAATTTTGAATTACAAGTGTCTGACAATCTATAATAAGCAAGATGAGGGTTTTGAAATTGAGCATAGAACGACTCCCTTGTTGGAGCCATCATTTTTTGTTTGTGCATTATTACAGACTGCTATGATGTGGTCTCTTAATGTAGTTGTATTTTTTGCATAATATGGAGGCGATGGCGGGGTTTATAGATGTGTGATTTGGGGGAGGGGGGAAATCGTGGAGGTGGGATGGGCGGTGGATATTACCGTTTCAAATCTATTGGAATTGTGGAGGAGGGGGGGAATTGGGGCATTACATAAGACGCATCCGTTTTCACTCAAACTTCAATAGCAATTTGGCTTTGTGAGAAATCTGGCTTGCCTTGCAGTTGTGCGTCTTGTGCATGTTCTATTGAGGTGGTTGTAGTGATGTGGTGACCATTTTTGTGCAAGAACTTGTTTTGACGGAGTTCTTTCAAATTTTGTGAATTAGTTCAACATTATTTCCATTAACAACACCCATTGCTAGAGGGATTGGGGGTTCGAAGCCTTGGCTTTTACTTGTCTCTATTGAATTCCGTGACCTTGAGCGCTTCTCAGACATTGTCATCGATACACTGGATTGCGTTGGTTACAAAGGGATTTCTCTTACATATTTTTAGAAATAGATGCAACTGCCGCCGGTTGAGGCTTGTTCTCTCTACATACTAAAAGTCGTCATGGCTGCATGGTTGCCGCCATGGAACAGAGTGCATTTGGGATGGTACAAGCAAGCGGGCTTGCATTCCAATGTTCATCTCATCTGTCACAATGGGGCTAAAAGAGGGTTTAGCCATAATATGCAGAGAAGTGCAGGGAGAAGGGGGGTGTCCATATATGTAGTGATTGTTGTCTTTGTTATTGTAATTGCCTTTGAATGAGTTTCCGGTGGGGCAAATCAGGACCGCATGGAGTGCTAATTAACACGTGTGTGCTTCAAATTGTAGGAAATTGCGCTGGTTTGGCAGATCCAAACGGCGGGGGATTCTACACTCTGGTAATTTCAACCGACTCAAGAGAAACCGGGCAAGGACAATGGATTGTTTGGTAGAAGAGACGGCAAGATCCTTTGCTGCATATCTACGGTGGATGCAAAATTGAGGGGCCTTAGCAAGCAGACCCTATCCAAACTGGCCCAAGCAATATATACGGGGTGACTTCTATTTATGGTACAGAGAGGTCCATCCGGCATAACAAGAGGAAGATCTTGGAGGATGCTACCTCTCATAGATGAGCAAGCGGAAATAGGCCATACAAAATTCATGTTCTTGTAGGGGGGGGGGAAAATTGAATGGACCTCTCCTGCAAAGAATGAGTGGGACAATGCAATTAGGACTTTGGTCCCTTGTATTCTAGATTTGAGTATACTTGACTAGGAGGGACAGAACACAAAAGCCTTTTTGTGTCTTTAGAAGTACCTTGATTGAGATTTTGAGTACCTTGGTCATAGCCTCAGTTTGCAAGGGCTGAAGACAGTAGTGTTGATCTTCATGAAGACCGAGCGTGCCCAACTCAAAGCGAAATATAAGAGGGGGATCCTAGCATGTCTACTACATCTCCGCGCTGAGCAGTGGAAAAAACTGCAGCAGTATTGGAATACCCCTGTGCAGCAGTAAATGGCAGCAAGGATGTCGCAGGCTAGGAGCCGCGTGCAAAATGTCTCCACCCTGGGTTGAAATGGAAAGGCTTGCATCAAGGTGTAGTAGGTGAGAAACTAATCCCATAATGTATAATTGCGTACATGCGTTTCATATGAAGTTCTCTGCAAATCAATCTTCTGTATTCTTTGATTTTCTTGATTGTCTGAACAGGCCATAGGAGAAGGTAACGAGGTACTAATGGTCAAAAGTGAGGGAGGGCAATCTGTCAATGGAAATGGCTTGTCCAATTTGGTGAAAACAATCTGAACCCTTCCAGTTTTCTCTGTTTTGGGGCGGGCGGGGTTGGTTCCTTGACTCTTGCAATCCATGTCTAGAAGACGTCTGTGTTGTAGTGCTTTAAGACAAGAGCATATTGGTGTTGCAGTGCTTTAAGTGATACCGAAAGCTCTGGTCTAGAGTAAGTGCTCCTAATGATTCCTTGCTTTTCATTTTATGTGCTGAATTTGTTCTCTTCTACAATTACATGACTAGAGAGTTTATTTCTAGTAATTTAGTGCACATTATTGCTTGTGTGGTTCATGTGAAGATGATATTGTTCTTTGCAGTTTTAGCTACCTAATACAAACACCGCGTCTTCTAGAGAATTTTGCTTCCGGAAATTGATGCTTGCCGTCAGTGGTAGTAACTCTACGGTGTCATGTAAATGTTATAGTCATGATTGTGAAGTCAAACATTAAGTAGGATAGAATTTGAGGTCTAGTAAGACATTTTTAGCATTATGAAGGAATGCTAGCGCCGGGGAAAGACCCCACTTGATAGCCAAAAGTGCCCACGGACTCGATTTCATGCAATGGACATTCCATGTGTTGAATTTGGTTGTTCTTCAATTTACGTGCACTTTGTTCTGTTTGCTTATTTGTGTTGCAGCCTATGGCTAGTCAAGCATCAGCGAGATTGATGGCCATCGAGAGTAGACAGCACAAGCTTGAAGAGAAATTCAACTAAGTGCTACTGGGCTTGGAGGCAAATCATGCAGCACTCTTGGAGTTGGAGTCTATGTTCTTTGTGTCCTTCACTAAAACCATAGGTTTGGCGGAAGGAAACGGGTGTTTTGTCTTTAAAAATGGCTTTGTAACGCCGTCTCTTATGGTCAACAACGACAACAGCGACACAATAATTGCTGATGCGGAAGCTGAAGTTTCTCGCGGTCAAAACTTTGCAAAGGCTTTGTTCATAGAAGAGAAGACCGCAACAATAGCAATTGTGGAAGCAGTTGTAGTTACCAAGGCCCCACCAATTTCTGTTACGAACCAGCAGAACTTTGACAGGGAGGATACAAACCTTCTGAACCACTACTTAGGTAATGCTTTGGAGGGTGGCATGGAGAACCTGAACGAAGGCTTCAGTCTTCCTAATCCAGCAAGGCAATAAGAAATTATCATTCCACTAGAAGAGGTGAGAATCAGAACTTTGCTTTCAATACACTTTGCTTTCAAGTAGTAACCCGTGAGGTATGCTTTTGTCATCTTATGAAGATTGTGGCTTCAATGTGGCATACAGCCAAAGTTATGCTATTTTTTTCTATGTAGCATGGAGGAGGTAAACTCTACTGCAGCGTTGTTCTACTTCTCCTCTAAACTGACTTAGTTACTTTAAAGCTATGTTAAAGGTGCTCAGAAGTTGGTTGTGTGTAGTGTAGTAATGTCGCAGTTGTTGTTTCTAGAGGTCATTCAAACCACTTAAGAGAAACACAATTGGGGCTGTGAGAAGGTTTTTTCTTGTGCCTACAATTCATATGTTACAAAGGTTTACAATTACTATAACTAAATTACATTTAGAAGGAATCTGCACTGGTTTTTGATTGTGGATTTGGAAATATGCACTGCAGGAGACAGAGTCAACTATGGAAGACGTGCTTGGAAACATGGCACCTGCAAATGCTCCAGTGGCACCAATTGTAGTTGAAGTGCTAGTGCCAACCCAGGTGAGAGTCTATGCTAAGCTAGTAATTTTCAATGCTCATGGAACATTGACAAACTCTGCTCTGTTGGCGGATCCGAGGTACAAAATTCAGCAACCAACTTTGAAAACAAGCAGTTGTGCTGTTCTTTGCCACCTTTGGCTGTCAAAATTCTTAGATAATTGCTTTGGTAATTTCTCAGTTGCCTTCTAGAGCAGCAGTAGAGAGAAGTACATGGCAAATGTCATTCCGGCCCTGTTATAGGGGCTGAAATGTCAAGCGAATAGAACTCCTGTTTTTGTCTAGGGATAGAAGAAGCAAAATGTGGTACATGGAGGAAGCCATTAGAAAAAGTGTTCCAGATGTGGCCTCACTGGAATATTGGAAATAAGGTCATTGTGGATCACAATGCCTTGAGAGTGGAATGCAATCCCACCGCAAATATCATAGTGCCTTCCTCATTCTATGCCTCCAACTTGACCAAGATGGCTAAAGATAAAGCCTTCCTAGGTCTGTCGTTGTGGCCTTGCCTAGAAGGGTTTTTGCGATCTGTGGACATGGTAGACTTTCTGTCTTGTTTTCCACAGCGTCGACATGACATTGAGAAGGGGTGGGGGAAACTGAAAATGTTGGGCAAAAAACAAACAAAAAGACTAGATTGTTGGCCGTATGCCACTTGGTAAGGGACCATTTCAATACTTTCATGGAATGCTTTTGGAAGTGGCAAATACCCCTGTATTAAAGTGATTATTCTTTGTACAAGCATGGAAAAAGAGATACCAAAAAGAAGGGAGTAGGCGTTGGGGCAAAGAAGGGAGTGAGGGCATCTTTGCAGAAGGTGAGGCCGCTCAATTTTCCTTGTTGAGTTGGTTCCCATGCTAAAATTCCACATAGTAACAGTAGCATATAATGGCAATCACTCTCAATGTCCCTAACTGTTTTCCGTGTCTTTCTACGTGTGTTTTTTTATGTAGTTCTCAATTGGCCAAAAAGTGTGGCTTATGAACCCGCAGAATGTGAAGGAGAAAGTGGCAGTGGGCTTTGTTAGTGGGTTGGAAGGAGTACACGAGGTGCACTTCAAAGTAATTCCGGAGAAATGCTTCAAGGTGGACGTCAATGAAGCCCTTCAACCAAAGGTGCCGCTTATGTATCCAAATGCAAATGACGATCAGTCAGTGATAAAAGACGTACTGAACACAAATACAATCTAGAATCAGAAGTTCATGAAGGTGGCTCTTTGAAGGTACATAGTGTGTGACTATCTTATCTTGTTGAGGTACTTGGGTTCTTAGTAGACATGCAGACTTTGTTTTTAAAGATGCAAAGTACTTGGGTTTTTACCAGACATGCATACTTTGTTTTTGAAGATGACAATACCTACAGCAGATGTTGTTTTTTTCAATGGTTAGAGAGCCAGGACAAATTTTTGTTTTTTGGGATTACAGCCGTATGTAGGCATAGATACAGCAGAGGTTTTTTACATACTGGAACTTCTATAGTGCAAGGAATCTGTTGTCATGGCGTACTGCTGATCATATATGTAAGTACTTTGGGTATACACGCAATTTATGTTGATTTTTGGATGCAATTTCTTGTAAAGTGGTTTTGCAACAAATATTGCATGAAGTGTGGGATCTTTAAAGCAACACACTTAATTGCAGTGAAGGGCACCAGTACTACCATGTCCCGTAGCACTAACTGAACAATTGTTTGTTTGTCAATTTTGTTGTGACTGAGTGCTAACATCTTCGCATCTCCACAAATAGTACTTAATACTAGACATGGATTTCATTACAACTGTAGTTGATTGATTTGCGGTGGTGCAGCAACTATGTTGATATCTGAAAGTTCATTTGTCAACACTAACCTCGTCGTACCCAACCTACGGAAGGCAACCCTATTGCAACTAAAGCATCACAAAACACTCTCAAAATGCAACTGCAGCGCCACTAGGTACTAACTTGATCAATATTGTCTGACAATACACATAACCAAAAACCAACTCCAATGGAAATGCAGTGGCAAGGCAAGTCCAATATTGTAAAGCCTCAGCTACAACTCCATCATAACTTGCTAAGTAATAAATCTGAAGTTCAGGATGGTCGGAAACATCTTCTCTGCAACTCAGGCATGATAATAGTTGGTCATGTCACAAGTATCCTAAAATACTGCAACTTGAACCCAACTCCATGGGTACAACTATAAGTTGCAATGAACTTGAAGTGTTATTTTCAGACTTTTCATTTGTCACGTATACCCATCAAGGAATATCCTCATGTCGACTAAACTATAACCCTTGCAATTATTGCGACAACAGAATTGTTGGATTAGCAACTGCTGAACAACTTTGAACACCCAATGTTGATGATAGACCTAGTTGATTTCTGCATATACTAGAGATGAATAAATTAGATCCGTAATCATCATTAGGCAACACGTGGTAGAAGTCCATGTCCAAAACAAATACTAATATGCATAGCCAAGTGATCATAATAACTTTGCTGTCATGGCAATGATCTAGCGGTAAGTGGAATTCCATGTGTTCCTAATTAAGGTGTATATTACAACTAACAATTAACTCATATTAAACTTGGTCACAACTCATTTAATGAATGAGGATGTAGCCCTCATAGTCTAAACCAATAGCACTCACCATTATTTAAGCATTGGAATGTTTTAAAGACTAACGAGTGAACCAATAGGTAAGATGTGCACGGCGGCTGTGTGTAATAACAGTGGAGGTTCATGAGGTACAGAACTACTTGTAGGCCAGACATATTTGAATTTGGTGTACCTTAGGTATTGAACCCGGGCACTTCAGTACCAGCCCAAGGAAAAAAAGAGCAACTGACATGGATGAAATTCTCTTTGACTGAAATGGACGAATTTTGGGAGAATCGACAATAAACCTTGACATGTCCAATATGACAGGTTCACAAACACTCCACTGCAATTTTAGAGCCCTTTGGACAGCTGCACTTGTATACGTCCAAAACAATTGAAATCAGAGTTGTTTAACCAGTTGTTTTTTTGTCTCTTTTCTACTAGTGAGTGGTCAACAATGCATTTTGGTTCTTGTTGTATGCACTGTAGTTTGATCATAAAGATTTGCATTCAACACGCAAAAACCCTAATCAATAGGATTCTTTGGTTGTAGCAAGAAGGCTTCCTTTGCACAAATTAGTATTTTTTTGAGTTTTAGGACAATATTTGACAAGAATTAAAAATCTCTATATGCATGAATGGGCCCAAAATGCATGAAAAAAATATGTTTGCTTGTTTATTCACTTTTTTGTGAACTTGTGTTTCAAGGCATGCTGCATTTGTATCTGTTATATGTTTTTGAAATGACAATGTTATAGTTGCATACAATACAATGACATTTTAACATAGTTTATCCATCAATTTAAAATTTGGTACATTCTTTGCAACTTCAACTTGCAAGAGGAACTGAGGAAGTACCTTGTTAATTGATTCTATTTTTTTATTTTATTATCATAGTATGTTAGAAGAATGCATTTTAGAAATTGTCCAATAGCAATTAAAGTAGAATTTCAAGGCTTAGTATATTTTGGTTAATTTTTAAGGATTGAATTTTCTAATCATGGAATTAGGCTTCAATATCCTTTCTTTTGAGTGCACAGTTCTGCAATTATACATAAATTTGCAAAGCATCATATCTCAAAGGATTATCATGATTCTCAAATAGTCAAATAGTTAATAGATTCGGTTACTTTTTAATTTATTGATCTTTTTGGTACCCAAGGAGGTCATAATGAAGTTTAAAAATTAGTTTTGGAAGCAAAAGCAAAAAAATCTACAGTATACTACAAATCATGTTTTTTTATCCCCTAAAGGCCAAAGGGGGTAAGGGCAAAACACAGATGTGTTATAGAATAGCACTTTTGTAACTTTGATGAAGTTTGCTTCAAAAGAAAAAATAAGAATCATAATTTTTAGAAATTATCCATGCGATCAAACACTCAAAAAAAGTTTTGGATTTTCATGTAATGAAATTAGAAGCATTTACCATTTAATATTCACCAAAATTACAAATTTTACTTGTAGATTTCAAATTTTGGTATGATTGGTTAAATATAGACACTCTATCCTAAACTTCAAAAATACAATCTTTTGAAAGGAGATGACATCATTAGTTTCCCAAAATAGTAAATTTTACAACACTAGCAAATATTGAAGTGTTTGTCTCTGAAAAATTCTCCTTGGTGGAGTTTAACTTAGATTGACATGATGCAAGTTAAGTTGGAAAGTAGACTTGATTTTCTATTACAAAATTATTTAAAAATTTGGAAAAAGTTTTTTTGTTTTGGGCAGCCTGAAAAAAATAGGCAGTGACCACAAAATGGTCAATTGGGCGCTTAGGGGACAAAATCACATGACTTCAACCAAATTTAATGATATGTATATGCCTCCACTAAGCATTTCCATTATGAATGGTTTTAGCATTTATTTATTGTACTACTTAGCATTCTTATCAAGGATCTATTTAACTTTGTTACAATCAAAGTAAATGTTTATGACTTATGCTCATGTAAAGCCTCTTCATCCTCAATCAAGATTAAAAACTTTTCAAAACATTGATTGACATTCATCTAGTTTTTTCTTTAGATAGTTGAATTATTCATTGTGCATAAACTATTTTTGGAATTGTAATTTTGAATCCTTGACGGTTCTACCCTCCATAAATCTAACTTAGGTGGTTAAGAGCAATAGGAATAAATATCAAAACAAGATAGAAAAAATCTCTACAATATGTTGTTGTTTTAGCTAATTTGTTCCAAGGTCAAGTTTGTTGAACTTGCTTTACATCCATCATACTTGAAAATTAGTATTTCTTTTCAAAGTATTTTTTTTGTTAATATGCACTTATATTATATTTCTCTCATGATCATGTGTTGGCATTTTGACATGTTTTTCAAGTGCACCCAAGACATGCTTTCCTTCATTGCAAGTAAATTTAAAATATAAAATGGAAGAAATCAAAACCAATTATCTCTCAAACACAATATGCAATTTCTATGTTTGAAATGCACTTAATAGTTGATATCTATTCACATTCAATTATTAATGACTAATGATTATGAAATTTTGAACATTAATAGAAATGTGTTTTATATTGTGAGTCTAAATAAATAAGAATCATTGTGAGTGATATTGCATTATGTTTTAGGGAATTGATATGTGTACCACACCCTTCCAATTACTATACCACACCCTAGAGTAAATTTTAGATTTCAACCATCAAAAAGCTAAATTTGAGAATTTGGAATTTAGATTTGGACTTAGAGACCATGATTTAGTCTAGAACTATAAAAAAATTGCAATTCAACAACACCTAATGAAAAAGTTTAGCTAGGGAGAAAAGTGTTACTTTTACTTTTATTTGTAAAAAAAGATAAGCTTTTTCATTGGGTGTTGTTAAATTGCAACTTTTTTGTGGTTTTAGACTAAACCACAATCTCTAAGTTCAAATCTGAATTCCAAATTCTCAAATTCAGCTTTTTGATGGTAGAAATCTAAAATTTACTCTGGGGTGTGGTACAGTAATTGAAAGGGTGTGGTACACATGTCAATTCCCTATGTTTTATTGTTGTTGAGGAAAACCATCTATAAGTATTGGTTTGAAGTTGAATATAACTAATTTTGCATGTTTAAAAACCATAAAAAAATCAAATAATTGAACTTTAGGCCTTAACGTATGTCACAATTTTTTCTTAAAATAAAATTTTGAACTTTGCAAGATGATGCAGTTCCTAATATTTCTCATATTTGGAAGCTCAAGGTTAAATTGCTAAATAAGTGAGTAATAGAGGCAATTATAGAAACCATGCTAAGATCATTTTGTCCAAAGCATTATACCATTCAAGTACAAATAATGAATAATACAATTAGTCTATCCCATTTGAAGAAATGGTATTCAAAAATTTGTAAAGCTTTCAAATCCATTCTTTTAATAACAATAAAAGAACTAATATGATATACAGGTAGTTTACCCTATTATCATTGGGCCTTAGATAAAAAATCAATAAAAAAATATTTATAATATATCAAATGACATGGTTATGGTTTCATCTGAAAGATAATCAAGTTAAGGTTTTGTATCAAGTTTCAAATTCCTAAATGACTAGAGTATGAAATAGTTATCAAGGTTACAATGAGGTAAGGTCAAGGATAAATGCATGTCTGACTTTTGGGACCACGTCCTCGGACACCACCTTGTGGTGGTTTTTATTAATAGTGGAAATTGGTGAATTGGTAAGGAGTGGAGTAATGATATACTCTAGTGCTAGATACACAAGAACAGGGTGACCATTCCCTGAAGAAGGCTTCTTCTAGCTCAGCTAATTTTTCTTGGTTTTTAACTGCATCGTGCAAAGTTCTCCACACTGGTGCTCCTGCATGCATTGTGGAGACCCATGCCCTTGCTAATGTCTCCTCTCTACTAACCGGCTGGTTCTAGAATCTTTTTGCACAACGTGTCACATATATCTGCCAAAGTATAAAGGTTCTAAGTAGGTCCCATGGTTGAAGCTGGTACACGTACTTGGCCTCTCCATCTGTGCAGTTGATATCAAATTATCCCAAGATTGCAAGCTTGTAGCTCATTTTTTTTGGAATGTGGCTTCGTCGCACCAGCAAGTTGTAGCGGCGCCAAATCTCCTGTGCAAACGGGCATCTCCATAACATGTGATGTTGCGACTCCAGCTCTGCGGGACATAGGGAGCATGCAAAGTTGTAGCGGTCCCATGCCTAGCTGAGTCTCTCCCCGATCCCTAAGCCGTTGTTGATTGTCAACCAGATAAGGATAGCCTCCTTTTTATGATAGCCTCCTTTCGAGATTTGGCGGAGTGCCATAAGAACTTGTAGAAGCGTTTGATTTGTGCTTGTGTAAGTTCCATTGCTGCATCTGATGAATGCTAGTGGGCAGTTTGCCTTCTATTATAAGTCTTATCTTATATCCTCTCTTTGAGGTATAAGGGAAGAACGGTGCCTTCGAGAGTTTCCCCAATTCTTGCCATTCCCATTCTCCTGGGTCCCACTCAAGGTTTTATTGTGCGTTTCCGAGGAACACCCACAGCATGTGTTTCTCGAATGGTTTGTCCTTTGGATTACACGTGGTATATTTTTTGTATTGTGCCTCCCAAAGGATTATCCTAACCGGTTGCAAAGGGAAGCGTGGGAGCGGTTGTCTGGTTCCATTTGCAAATAGTAATCCAGATCCACCTTTCTTGCTAACTTTTTTGACAGTCTCTTCTACCAAGGAAGGATCTTCAAAGTAGAACAAGCAGTCTCTGCGCAAGTAATATGTCCAATCTCTAGCTTTCCAGATTCTTGTGCTGCTTCTAGGATCCCATGGAATATGGCTGATTGTCTTGAGGCATCTTTTTAGTCCTCGTTTAGAGGCCGCACTGTTAGCCTTGAATTTTTGGTTGATCTTTGTTGCATTTAGCCAATCAGTGCGTGATTTTGACCATAAGTTTGATACTCTCTAGACCCCTGCTTTCACCCATAGGTGTAATCCTATATTTGGATCAAATCCCAATTGAGTATCTATTTCTTCTAATACTCTAGGGTTCCCAAAAAGGAGTTGTTGCAAATTGGGTTTCCGTCTCAGGTTTGGCTTGGAGGAGCTGAGTCTTTATTTGCAAGAAGGCTCATAAACTAGCTTGCATAAGTGCTGAGTCTTTTTCCTTTTTGATTCCCTTGGAGAAAAAGAGCCAGTTGATGGAAGGATGCTAGCGTGCTTCACCTACTGGATGACATATTTGGATCTTGTATTGCATTAGGACTTTCCAAGGTTCCTCTCCTAGCGTTAGGCTTCTCACGACTAGCTTTGCAAGGAGCGCCTGAGTTTGTAAGTGAGGATCAATGAGCTTGACTCTACCATCTGTAAGTGGGAGTATGCACAAGGACTAGTTTACTTTTGCTGATCTGCCGCCCTCTCCTCTGCCGGTCCACACAAATGTGCAAATTAACAATCGGATTTTGTAACAAGTCTTCTGGTTCAGTCCGCAACATGCAACTATGTACCAGCAGGTGGATAACAGTATTTGGTTGCTGATAACTATCCTTGCTGCTACTGACATCAATTTTGCAGCATAGCATCTAAGCTTGGCTTGGAGAGACCTCATAAGAGGAGCTGTGTTAGTATCCTTTTGCAAGTGTACTCTTATGAGTGGTCCGAGGTAGCGGACCCCTTGGCCCTTTGTTGCCCATTTCAACCCAAGCTCATTTCTCCATTCAAACTCCATATGCTTGTCCAAGGCCCATATTCCAACTATCTTTACCCAGTTGATTCTGGAACCCGAGGCCTCACAGAAGGTGCTGAGAACTTTCTGTGCATTGCTGAGATTGTGGGGTGTGCCTCTCAAATATAAGGCAATATTGTCAGCATATGAGGCATCAATCAAATATTTCCCATTTGGGAGTATGAGTCCTACTTGGTATCTTGGATTATTTAGCATATAACCAAGTGAGTCAAAGACAACTATGAATAGAAAAGGTGCCAAGGGGCATCCCTAGCGTATTGACCTGGAGAGGTCAAATGTGTCTCCTGTCTCTCCGTTCACCACCACCTTGGAAGTCACATTTTTGTAAAGTGCAAGTACTCCTCTGATGAACTCTACCTTGAAACCTTGTGCTCTTAGCACCGCCTCCATGAAGTGCCACTCTATTTGATTGTACGCCTTTTCAAAATCCAGTAGTAACAAAGCGAGGTCTTGCTTTGAGCTTTCCGCGTATTGTATTGTTTCTTGGGCTAGGATGCATCGCCCCTGCACAAAGCGTGTCTGGTGTGGGCGGATAATGTCTGGGAGGATGGCTTGTAGCCTGCGAGCTAGGGTTTTGCTATGATTTTATAAAAAGCACCCAGAAGGGTGTTTGATTAATAGTTGGCAATCAGACTAGCGTCGCCTCTTTTGTGGATCAGCGCTATTATCCCTTGATTGTGCTCTCTGTTCATCTGTCCCGAGTCTAATACCTCTTGAACGACCATTGCATTGGCTTGAGTTTTTTCTCCCTCTTCACTATCAGACTTGTAGAAATTTGTTAGAATTCCGTCTGCTCCTGGGGCTTTCCCACTTGGTAGTGCTTTGATTGCCTCTTGCACCTCCTGTACTGATACTTGTTGTGTCAAGAAAGCATTATGCTGGTCTATCACAACCCTTGGTACGCTTTCCAATACTTCAGCCTGAGCTAGCTTCACCGATTTTAGTTTGCCATCAGTTGTGTACAGCGTGTGGTAAAACTCGGTTACTGCTTTCAATTTTTCTCCTTGTGAGGTTACTATCCGGCCTTGTATTGTAAGCTATGTGATGTTGGTGTGTGGGCGGTACACCTCATACACTCTGAAAAATTCTTTGGAGCATCTATCTCTCGTACGGGCCCATCTTGCTGCCACCTGATGGTACTCTTTATCTAAGGTGTCCTCCGTAGTTTTGTGCAAGTTGGAGTTTGCCTTGTTCAATACTGTTATAGCCAAAGGATTGCCTGGAGACCTTGCCAAGTAAGACTCCACGTCTTGTATTTTTTTGTTGGCAGTCCGCTCTTCTTTGAACCTGACGGTATTGTAGTCTTTATATATTGAGTGCACCTCTCTAAGCGCTCTCTTGTGTGCCTCGGCTACCCACTTGATCCAGGATTCTCCCTCCTTGGGTTTTGGTGCTGCGTTCTAGGTTATGTCTATCTTGTGTGATTTGGGACCATTTAGGGCTCCTGCTCTCATGCTATGATTGATTTCCCACCTGTGTACTAGGAGTATACAGAGGCTGCCGGAGCGTGGTCAAATATGGGAGTGTGTGGATAGGCTTTGTATGTTCCTCCCTGGTTGCAGAGCTTCTAGGAGATGTAGAATCTGTCTATTTGTGCGGCCCTATGATTAGCTCCGCTATTGTTGTTCTCCCATGTGAATTTTTTGTCTGTTTCTTTATGTATATTGTCTGAGGTGTATGCGTCTCCTACTCCATAATGGCTGAGGAATCAAGACCACTCTACTAGCTCGTATTGATACTACAAGCAGCCAAATCTGGACCCACCAATCCTATCGGTGTGCTCTTCTACCATGTTAAAGTCTCATGCAATGATGAAGGAGTCCCCTTGTATGTCTGCCTCAAAAATTTGTTCCCACAAAAGTCTCCTTTCTTGTGGTGAGTTTGGGGCGTATAGGTTTATGATGACTAATAAGCTATGTCCTTCTTCAAAAAGCCAAACATATTGTACTCTTCCTAGTATTAAGACTTTTTCTTCTGTCACCATATTGGCTGTGGTGGAGTCCATTAAGATGACTGTGCCAGCCCTCCAACAAACCTTGTCTCCCTCCATACTTGCTAGGTTCTACGCTTTTTGTCCTGCCCGAAACGGCAAACTGCAGCAATGGTTGCAACGTGATTCATTCATCCACTACTCTTGAATCAATATAATTTTAGGAGGAACGTTGATGCGTTCAAAGATTCTCCTTGTGTAGACTTGCTTCTTTGCTCCTCTGGCTCACTCTTGAGCCTCTAATGTTCAGTGTTGCTATTGTAAGACCTGCTTGCATAGCGTTACTTCTTGTGATGGTGGTTAGACTTCCAACTAAACGATGAAGTTTTTAGAGCTTACTTCTGATGCACGTTCCCCTCCTCTGATAGTTGATGTTGCTGTCATTGGGGTGGGAGGTGCTTTGGAAACTTGTTGTTTCTTGTTGGGCTATTTAGGCAAGGCGTTTAGGCCTGCCAGCCAATCTGCCTTGAGCTCTATCACATCGCTAAGTGCAGCCCAACTCTTAAGCAGGTGGTTGGCTTTGAATCTACCTTGCCTATTGGCAAGTTTGTTGATGGTTGTTGTGTCCACCTAGGATGCTATCGCTGCTCTCTTCTCCTTTGCTTTTGGAGCCGCGTGCATGGCCGCAATCACTGCAAGTTCAAGTGCGTCGCCATCTCCATCCCACCTAGCCGACCATTTCACTGCCTCCCACTGCGCTAGTTTAGGGGGTTTCCTCAGGTTCTCGCTCAGGTTTCCTTTGAGTTCATTTAGTATTTTTTCTTTAATTGCTTTGATCCCACAGTCTCATGTGGAGAAAGTAATCGAGATTGGCTCTTATAGTCCCAGGACTGTTTCCCTCACGTCAAATAACAATTCCTTTCCCTTCTCCGTATTCTTATAGATTACCGGCCAAATTGTGAGAAACTTTGGTCCTTTTGCCTTGTCCGGGTCATTTTCAGCGTTGAATGCTTCTTTAATCTCAAAGGGGGTCAGCAATGTCCACATTTCTCTTGGTGGATGTGTGGTTGTGCAATCAGCTTTCCCTTCCAATCTCTGGAATCTCTTGAGCAAAGGGGCGGGTGTTGAGAGGATTTCATTTCCTACCTCACTTGCTTCTTTGTTTTTCTGCAGGTGTTGGGAGCGGGGAGGTTGACTTTGGCTTTGGCTTGGAGGCCCTTTTGGAGGAGGGGTTCTGTTTGATTATGTGACACGGGCCTCTTTTTCTTGTGAGGGCTCTTATACTGTTTTTGCCTTGTCTACTTCTATGGATATGTTCCTCTCCTCTCCTACTGAGGAGCTTGCTAGCAGTTGCAGGGTTTCTCCATTTGAACGTACTCTTCTATTGTTCCTTTGTCAGTTGATTAGAGTGAACCCTTCTTTGTCAGCATGTTCTCCGTTTCCTTTATCCTTGTTGTCTTCATCATTCTGCTGTTGTTTCCGTCCCAGCGGGCAATCTTTTGTTACATGTTTAAACTTTCTGCAACAATTGCATTGTCCTGGGAGTCTTGCATACCATACCCGCTGCTCAAAAATCCAAGTGTTCTTGGCTCGTTTTGCAAGTACCGGGATCCGTAATATTTCTAGAAGCTTCAAGATGTCGGGAATGGCAATGTTGACAATTGGCCCGGCCGGTCGCCTGCTTGTTGTATGCACTTCTTCAATTGACACTACCTTCCCAATTTGTTTGCCAAGTTCTCTGACCCATTCCTTTGTAACCATGGGAGTATCCAGATCCGGGAATTGGACTTTAATTGTTGGCTCTCTACGTGTTTTAGGTTTGGATTTAGGTTTCTGTTTCTGGGAATCAATGGAGAAAATGTCTCTTTACTAGAAGAAGGTTATGATTCTTCCACCCCAAGTTATGTAGGATATTGATATGCATCTCGATGTGCTTGCCACATTTTAAAATTCAATTCTAAACTAGCCTCTCACAAGCATTTGAACTAAAATTAAAAGATCTTTAATGTGTGCTTTCAAAAATTGCAAAAGGTTAAGGTATTCAGATGAAGGACTTGATAATCTTCCATGAACTAGTTGTGGGGTGATCTCCTGTCTCTCCCCTCTTAACTTCTCGAGTTTGTCAAATGCAATCTCCACGAGCGGCTTCTAGCTAGGGTCGATGAAGGGCTCTATTTTCTCCTCCTCGTTTGACTGCGCTATGTTGTCGCTTGCATGTACTGCGTCTCTATAGCTCTTGTTGGGTGATGGCAACCTCCGGGGCGTCTTGGCGCCTCACCCAATCTCCTTCAAAGTTGGTAGTCGCGGTCCGTTTTCCTCTCTTACCAAGAGAGGGTACTCTTCTATTCCTCCATTTTTGTTTACGTGGTTCACGAGGTCTTCCTCTTGTTGATTCTGCGCAAATTGGCTGTGGTGCAGGGTTGGGTGCTCTAGAGTCTGCTCCTATGGCCTTGGCAATAGCCGTCTGTCACTAGCTGCAGCTGTCTTCAAGCGGTTCCCTCCCTCAGTTAGCTTCTTTGAGTGTGCCATGACCTCAGCCGGCGTCGTTGGCTTCCCTTCCCTGAAGCTGTCCTTGAACTATTGTAACTCCGTATCTGCTCCGTCTTTTGCTTCACACTTTTGTCCTGGTTGTAGACTACAGTGCTACACATGTTGATCTTTCCAAACACTCAAGAATACTACAGCAAACTACTCGATTCAATTGTCGGAACTTGCTTCACACACCTGAAACAATAGAAAAGCTCCGTATGCAAAAGTGAAGGTTGTGAGGTAAGCTCAAGGTTCAACTCAAATTTGAAATTGCCCTATTATCACTTCCTTACCACTTCCTTAGAGATTTTTATTGTCATACATGATAATATTTTGCCATTTTCATCTTTGAACTTCTTCTTCCTTTCCTTGACCTCTATGGTCATCCATAAATGCTAACTTAGTTGACAATTTTCATTTATTTTTTATATTTTGCAACTAACATTGCTTTAGCAAAGGCGCGGGGGCAATAAATTGTATATCTAATTAAGGTCTTCATAGCTAATACGCTATATCTTTTGCAAGTTTTGGTCAAATGGAACAAAAATTTCACAATTAGTAAAGGACTGGCCTTTGTTGAAATACTTGTAAATTTGGATTTGAAACTAAACTCTAAACAATATGAATTTTTGAAGATAGACAAGTGATAATAGGGTAAACTACCTGTATGCATTTAATACTAGTGATTGAAAACCACATCTTACACAAGAGGTCAATTAGAAATTGAATTTTGCATGCCAAACTGAAATTGCACAATTACAATATCTTGCTACAATTTTAAAGTTTTTTTTTGTCTTCTTTGAGATATTTAGTGTGCAACTTTAACTATATTTTACCAAACATTAAAAACATAAATTCTACTTCTTCATCTATTAAAAAAACATTAACCTTCAATTTTCCAAATAGTATTTTATAACTTTTTTACTAGGCATTGTTTTTACTAAAGATATAGATTTAACATTATACTACATACTACCAATTTAAGGCTTCTAATCTTACATGCATAAGTAATTTAAAAGAACAAGCTGTTGTACTAGAGAAAATCTCAAGATAATTGGCAATTAGTCACTATTTCAATTAAGTGAACTAGAAATATCATTAGAGAAATAGTCTAAATATAAAAAAATCTTATTTTGCATGTTATTGAGAAAGCACCTCTTAGTCAATATTTTTTTCAAGATGAGTTTTCATGTTGGTCAAAGCATCTTTGTCATCAAAAACCTTACAATAGTCTCTTTAGTTTCATATATACTTGTACATCACTTTCTACCTACAAATTTTTACTTCCACTTTTAAATTTAGTAAATTGTCAAGAATTTATGTTTTAAGTCGGCATAAAATATTTTGATAAACAAAAATATGAGTGATAAATTTATAATCAAGTCCAATTTTATGGCACCAATTTATACTTGGGATATTAATAACGTCCATGTTATTATTTCATTATTGTCAAACCATTCTTAGATTCACACAAGTCTTGAGATAATTTCATATATATATGGTATTCACATTGATTTCATTGTTGTGTTTTTATATGTCTAAAAGAATTTGTCTCAAATTGAACTTCACCGGAGATAAATGCTTTTATTTTGAAAAAATATATTTCACAAAAATTCAATTTTGATCCATAATAATTTGCAATTTCAATTTTTAATTTCTTGAGCATGATTGAAACTTGGCTATGCACATCAAAAAACTTTGGCACTTACATTATATGCTTGGAAATTGTTTGATTTATCCATACTACTCAAATAAACAATTTTTCTTCTAGTCAAACGCTTAAGTATCTTTGTTATGTATAAATGTGTATGTTTTATATATCATATGAATTAGGGAATATTTTAAAATTGTGCCTAGTGTATTTTCAAATTTCATCAATAAATTTTAAATATTTTCTTATGATTATGTAGTGAATTGACACTCCAAAATTCAAATTTAACTTATAATATAGAAAATTTATTTAATGATCACAATTGTGTATGTACTAACAATATTCAATAGCACTTCAAGAGTGAATTCCTACGTCCCAATCTTGTTCAATAAATCCTCAAATATATACTCACTTAATAGAATATTAGTGCAAGTTCATAAAACAAGATAAAAATAGAAGAACTATCAATCCAAATTTAGCAAAAGCAAACATGTCTGGCACATCTATAGATATCATAACTAAATATACAACAAAAAATTTCTAATTTAAGATTTTTTATACTAATTGGGTGCAATGTATAGTTTGAATCAATCAATTCATCATATCTCTTATGCTTTGCTTCAAATTTGAATACATTTTATTTATGCCTTCCGACATTTGAATCACTTATAAGATTGTGAGTAGTATGAAATGGTTTTTGTCAAGTCAAGAAATGACGTGTGGAGTTCAAGAGTCTAATAGATTCAGTGTTTAACCATCATGTCTAATCATACATCATATGATTTACAAATGTAAAGTTCTATTAGTAAAATTAGATTTTAAGTGATTTTTATTGAAAGGTTGCAAGAATGTTGTTAAAAATGAGTAGGCCTATACAACCACAAAAAGATTCCAATTTAGAGCCTACACACGTAAAAAGTCACAAATGCATTTAAATGTTTTTAAAGCTCATTTAATGTTGTACACATATGATCTCATGCATACAAATCAAGTTGTGATTTCTTGCAAATACCAACGTTTTCAAAAATTTATAATTCAAAAATTGATAGCTAAAAATTTGAAGACCAATTGTGATAAATAACCATAAAACCCAGTTTCAAAGATTTTTAATTGACAAAAACCATTTTTCAATACGTCTCTTCGAATGCAAGGCCAAGGCCTAGCTTAATTGTTAATTGTTCTTTTTAAGATTTAAAGATTTGGTCCTTGAAGGCAGAATTAATGAAGCGTAATTGCCTGCTAAACCTAATTTTGACCTTAGTAAGGAATTTTTATTTTTTAAACCAATCTAAATTTTCCACAACTCATAAGCTTTAACGAATAGATACATTGAAAAATAAGATTTATCCAGTTGTTTGGTAATGCAGTAGTCAACTAACACATGAAAATAGCATGAACTTTTTATGATGATTTTGGATCATTCAAAATCATTTTATTAAATTGGATTGTGTAATTTTAAGGGACAATTTTAGAAAATCTACTCAATTAACTTTTCCAGTAGGTGCTTTTCAAAGTCTAAATGAATGCCATGTGACATATTACTACACAATTGTTTTGCAAGGGAAACTCTATATAATTTATAAAGATGGAAATGCCAAGATGAGGTAAAAGCTACTCAAAAGCCTTTGGCTTCTAAAAGCATGTGAATGCTAGTGCGTCATATATTTGTACAATTTTGTGGCTCAATGTGTTGCTCATGTTTTTTTATGTACAAGGATTAAAGAAAAAATCTATCCCTATTTTGGATTTTGTCAATTTTGTCTATTTTTGTTGTTCTAGATTAAACCATGATTTTAGAATTTAAATGTTTATTTGGAATTCCCATATTTAATCCTCAAGAAATGAATTTTCAAAATCTAATTTGTCTTGCTAGGTGAAAATCTAAGCTTTTCTATTTGGGTCCACAATGAAGTTTGAGTGGTATATCCAACCCAATATTGTAATCATGAAACATTAGAATTAATAATAATCAACAAAATTCAACAAGATATTGGGCATGGTCATGAGTTAGCACTCCCTATGACCCTAGTGGCTCAAGAAGTTTGCTTTCTACATTTCCATACCTTGTCACTTCAAATCTTGACCAATTTTAAGAAATTTAGACAAAGCATGACACTCAAAATCAACAATTCCCTATATGACTGGCTAGTCTATTGCTTAGTCAAAAAAATCTATCACTTAATTTGAGACTGGCAAGATGAAGCTTGAGTTCTATTATGATTGCTTTTTGGAATTGTTTATGAGCTAATGGGTATACATGTTGTGCTTAAGTCTTTCTTGTTGCTAAACTTAGTTATTATAATAAGCATCATGCACTATATCATTACAATAATGAAAGGGTGAAAAAGAACATATTGTCACATATTATGGCATACCAAGAACGTGCTATTATAATGAGTTGTTTTCACAATAAACAAGAGAAATTCTAACAACCAAGTTACATACAAAGATAGTCTACAATGTATCATTTAACAAAGAATTGGAAATAAATACTACATAAACTATTTCAACTCTTTCACCAAGACTAATAAAGCCAATTTGCACTAATTCAAGAAATAGGTGAATTTACAAGGTGCACTAATGAAGTGTTTCCCAATGGTCTATATAAATTTCGGATGATGCAAGTTACAATGTTTATATACTATCTCAAAAGTTGTGACTCACTTACACACTTGGACTAAGTTCATGAAGGATTCAATGCATAGAAGATGCTAGATGCAATGAGTGAAGGATGTTGCCCATTATAGAGGTTGCACCATCAAGTTGCTACTTAAGAGCCTCTCTAGTTAACCCTTAGCCCTTAAACGACCATAGGGCATAGTACATACGCTAACGCATAATTGTCATTTGTTACCAATAAGAAATTTTAGTTTGGGATCTAAAGTAGCTCACTAGAACCCCAATGATCTATTCTCCAACTACTTTGTTGGTCTCAAAAATAGTAGAGGTGTGGACCATTCCAAATATAAGAAAAATACTCTGTATTGTACTGGTTGCAAAGGGCCTTTTGGTGGTTTAAGGATTAAAGGATTGAGCTACTATAATACATACTATATATGTTGTTGTATAACTGGCATTTGCTACCAACAAAAAGTTTTAATTTGGGATCTTGACTACTTCACTAGAACAGCATTGATCTATATTCTAACTTCCTTATTGATCTCAAATTTAATAAAGGTGTGGATGCACTCCAAATTAGGGCTTCTTCTACTAGCAACCAAATGCTAATCTAGCTACATTTCACAGGTTTATAATTGGAGGGACCCCTTGTGATTGTATCAAATCTCCATTTGGTCGCCAGTAGAAGAAACCTTGCTCCAAATGCAAGAAAATACCCCGTATTGTACTGTTTGTCCTTTAGGGGTTAACCTCAAAACTTCATCGTTACAAAACGCAATGTTTCTTGTTTTTAGTGTTAATCACTTGTTTTCTCTACCTATCCAAAGAGATAAATTAATGCTCAATCAATAACAAGTCTCATTGTTTGCAAAAGCAAATAGATTATCCATCATTATTTATTTAGTCTAATTTTGTAAAAGAAAAAGTAACATTTGAAAGAGTTCTTCTGTATGGGAAAATGCAAATTTTACCATGGCAAGGAAAATAATATTTTAGCAAGTCCATACATTAGTTGCTCCCTTTTCATCCAAATATGTCTGAAAGGATGACAAGAGGTGGCCAAAATCCACTTGAAGGGAGGGAGGCTCGCCACACCTAATTAATGCTAATTTAGTGCAACAATGCAAAGAGATCTAACACTATTCAAACCTTACACTAATTGCTTAAACTTCGGAAGCAACCAGGAGTTCCAAAATGGAACTTCAAAATCAGAATTCCAAACACCTTACGGAGTAATACTTCAAGGAAAATTCCATGCCAAGAAAATTAAACACACAAAATAGCGAAGACACTTCAATAACCCAAATAAATAAATCAAGATGAGTTTAGTACTCATTTCTCCTAGGACATCGTCATTCAAAAGCTTGTGTAAACATTTGCTGAAAGTCACAATCCACTCTTAAACCTAAAAACTTACCAAACATTACACGAGCCGTGGAACCAACAACATGAAAACTCACATAATAAAACTCCCAGTTTCCTTAGAAACATGAGACACTAAATTTAAGGAGCTAACAAGCACCATAATGAACAAGTGATAGAAGTGTCACAAAAATCAGTTCAATTCAAACCGCAACTCATCCTCATAAATAGAGAATGGTGTAATATTCAAAAAATCGTTTTGAAAACTGAGTAAATCACCACCTCGTGACGGCAATTCGATTACAAATAGTGATCCAAACAAGTTTCTGCATGGCAAGAAAAAAAAAAAAAAAAAAAAAAAAACCTAACGTTGAGACATCATCATCATCTATTTTGATACAATTCTTCCCCCAGCAAAATACACCTTGTCTATGAAGGTGTTTGTTCCCCCGTCATTTCCAATTCACGTAAAGAAAAAAAAAAAAAAAAAAAAAAAAAATCTAGAAACAGCTCTATAACGATGCCAATGATAAAAACCGTAGTCTATGGAGCATTTGCTACTCACAGCTTGGAACAAAGGAATGACATTTTAGAAGAAGTGACAAAATTTTAGGGCAACCCGTACTGCTTTCTAATCAATTGGTTGGAAGGAAGGGATTCCTCTTGGAATACAACCAGATAAAAGAATAATTAAAAAAAAAAGGCCTGTCACACACGCTCTCAAGGGGCAGCCAAAACGGATTGCAGCGTCGCCTGCTGTTGCGGCTCCAAAAGGGACCAAGTAGCCGCTAACGCGTCAGGATGCAGAGTTTGTTGCAGTTGCCTCAACAAACCAACCATGCGGGCTGCTGTTTGCTCTGTTGCAAGCTCAGTTCCAGCACTCAACACCTGCAAAAAAAGCAAGTTGAGAACAAACCAAAAGAGATATTAAAGCAAACTCTCAAAAGTCTGTCCTAGAACTAACAAGCAATTGAGTGCATACATGGAAATATAATTCTCCCCTGAATTACGGAGATATCTATGAAAGTCAGGAGCTTGAACTATGCGAACTAACATAACGGTAGTACAGGATACGAGAACCGTCAGGGATCTCCCACTTTGATATTGTATGACAATTTCATAGTTGCTAATAAAGATTTGATATCCTCAACAGGTTTGGCTCTTTTACCCAATGTGATTTGTTCACTATTCTACACTGATCTCTCAAACATCATCACTCCTACATAAGTTAACATTATTAAAACGATGCAATTCGTATCCTCTACACAAAGCCACACGAAAAAGCAGGTAAATGGGATGACGAAGTACCTCGGCAAAAACAGAGATGATCTTTGAAAGATATTGGTTATTGGGTCCAAGTAATAAAGGATCAGACCTGCAAAAATGACGTTTGTTAGTGATTCACACCCTGAGTCTAATTTAAGCCATCTATCAGTGCACGCTATTTGAGTGGAGAAAGATTTTTTTCAAAAGGTTGCCAGGAGTCCCAAGAGTTG
This sequence comes from Ulota crispa, assembly GCA_963920765.1. Classification (NCBI taxonomy): domain Eukaryota; kingdom Viridiplantae; phylum Streptophyta; class Bryopsida; order Orthotrichales; family Orthotrichaceae; genus Ulota; species Ulota crispa. The sequence continues at coordinate 22,186,754 of OY987243.1, read as the reverse complement.
TGGCAGATGCTCACTGCCTCTGGTAAATTCACGCTAAGAGTACAAAGACACGAAAATTCAGGTATTAATCACGAGATTCAAAACAGTTGGCATTGTCCATCGAGAGGAGAACTGATGGCCAAGAATCCAACCCACCTCTCGACCATCGAGCACAGCTGCTCATGAACAATTTTCGCTTCCACGAGATCTCCTTTCAGTGGTAAACATCCTAACCACGCTGGCACAACCTGAAATGTTCACAATAAAGACGTAAGAATGAGTCTATATTGTAAATGAAGGTTTCATTTCAATTGAAGCACAACTAAGGGCAGTTCCACAGTCTCCAAAAAACTCTTCCCTTCTTTACACTGATATAGGAGACAAATCCATGATAATTCTGCGAAGAGTCCGAGAGTGGTCCTTACATTAGCGCCATCAATGCTGTCTCTTTGGTGCTCACAAATCTTGCCGAGAGCAGATACTGCGTTATCAGTGGCCATGATGTTCTCGGTGGACCGTGATGTGGGTTGACTGATAGTGGCATTCAGCCTTGCTAATGCATCTACAAAGATAAACCCATAGAAGCTATTATCTTACACGATTATATAATCCTTAGCGAAAGGGACCAATACTATATACAGCACAATCATGTAAAAGCACGCTATAAAGTTGCTAGGACCAAGTACCTTCCTGACCAAGCTATAGTCATACATCACTGGCTACGTTCCTACAATATCTTTCCCTCAAATTGCCATTGAAACATAAATTTAAAGCTAATATATAGCACCCACCTCCTACAACTGGCTTGAATGCAGCACCGCCAAACTCAGCACAGACTCCAATACCATATACAGACGCCTGCAGCAAGCCATCATTTAGAAAAGCGATGCCACGTTCGATATTGAAGTACATAAGAAATTTAAGTTAAGACCTTAAAATAGTGATATCCACTTGTTTAAAGACAAACCTGCCGGACGTCAGCACTGGTGTCGTTACACGCTTCCAACAAGAAAGGAAGAAAACCTTCATAGTATCTGCATGAGTGGATGGCAATACTCAGAATCTACAGCCAGCAGCATCAAGAATGAATATGTCTATTGTGTGAAATGTCATCACAAAATCTTCATAACGATACTCGTCTAATACTAATCGCCAATACAATCCATAAAGAAGAAAGCCAAAGAACCCAAATGAGTATTATAACTATCGAATGCCCTGTATCAAAGTCGTCTCCAAGTAGAGCGCATTTACTTGATTGCTGCATCCCCACATTGCTCTGCAACATCGTCAAAAACACAAATGGCTACTCTCCTTTCATCAGGTGTGCGATCTTTTCCCTGTCCACCAATCAGCAACCAAACACCCCTTGGTTACCTGAGAAGTAAACGACTCGGTCTACTGACCAGCTTTCCAACGGAGAGACCTGACACCTCAGCAATAACCAAGTATGATGCATACCTAATAAGCCATCAACAATAGATGGAACGAGGACAATTTATGGAGTGGTTCACATCTGATTACCAGTTGTAACACACAATGTAATGTAATCTCACCAAAATAAAAACACAAGATTGGGAGAAGAAGGTGTACCAGCATGGGTGTCAGGTATGGAATCAGGTCCTCAAAATAAGGCAAAAAGGCTGTCTTAAAAGTTTTAATTAGAGATCCGAGACACTCTCCCACCTGCATTGAACCAGAAGTAAAAGGACACATAAATAATTGTGTTCCTCGGTAGGTTTGTTCCATCGCAAGCCATACATTAATTTAGGTCATCTCGTGCACATTTGTACAAGTGGTGTGTTATGTAGACAAGTGAAGGAAATTTTGTCTGTGTTTGTGGACGCGCACCTGCTCGAACACTTCTTCTTCTTGTTCATTCTCTTCTTCTAAAAGTTCCCCTTCTTCCGCATCAAAATCCTCAGTTTGAGTTCGCTCAGCCCTCTCCGTTTTGCGAGTAACACTAGCAGTAATGACTTGCTTGAATTGTTCAACCATTGACTTAATTTGACCTGCATCTAGTAACGGCCCTACAATCTGCACACCAGATATGGTTAATTGAGAAGCACGTGTTCAAGAGATGTCACAACGCGTCTTCGCATCATGATGGTTAGCGTCAGTATGCCCTAGTAAACTATAGAAAGTATGATCTGTAGAAAAAATCCATGAATAACCGCATGTAAAATCTTTCCTTGTGTTCTCCTCTCAAGCAAATCAACTACAGCTGTCTTTGCAGATTTCGATGATTCAACGCAATTAAATGCTCTATATTCGTGAAATTTCCATGATGATATTAACGAAACCACAAAACCTGTCCACTATGTAGGTATGTAGAAGTGCCAAAGAAAATATTCGATATCAACGTCAGCCTCAAAAAATGTTGGAATACCTGGATACACTCGTTTAGTGAATCCAACATACTGGAACAAATTTCTGTTTCGGGCTCCTGCAATAGAAGTCCAAATCAAATCAAAGCGTTAATTCTCTGTGACCATCATCGGTAATTATGACATGAGAGTTGTGACATTCTCGAAAAGACAGATATAAAACGCTACTCAGAGTGGTCGAAAAAGAATCGAAACAAAATAGTACAGTTCAGTTTGAGAACCGTTGCATTTTCATCCTAAACTAGGTTACCCGACACCGACTTCTGATCAATGTTGACATCAGGTCCCTGGCTCCTGGTAGTTAGGATACCATACAACCTTGCACATAAGACCTTACCTTATGCATAGCCTCGACAAGAGGTGGGATTATATAGTCAGCAAGTTGTTTCACGTAAGCCTCATCACGACCAGTAGCTTGACCCTTCTCCACAGCCAGTTTGCCAGAACGCAGGAGCTCGGGCATGGCTGAAAGCAAGATGAAAAAGTTAAGAGTGAAAATAGAAAGTGGGGGCTGGAGTAAACACCCAGACCGTGAAAGAAGCACTATAGATGCATCATGGTATGTGACATTCATGCCCTGGACTAGTTTGGCGCAAGAAATTTTCTCGGCAATTCACGCTAACCTGATACAGCTGCCTTTCGGACCTCCTCGTGGAAATAGAATTTCAGTAGAGGCACCAGAATAGGAGCAACCTGAAGTTTCAGAAGAGCACGGCAAATATGTGAATAAGAAAGTTGCATTCTGAACGTATAAAATCAGATTTAGCACTCAAGCGCCTGTTTTCAACAGTTCAACCAAATACAATATTAATTGAACTACAAACATGTACGATTAAGTAAAAGTCTGTATTGGTCATAAATTCAAGACTGGTGAATCTTGCAAGAATATGTTTCACCTGATCAATCCAAGGGTAGAAACCTTCTTTCAACTCATCCGCATAGCAGCATAACATGTTGCAAGCAGTCGCCTTTTCTTCCAAGACACTTGTGCGAATGCCAATTTTTTTGTCCCCGATAGTGATCGTCTCGACACTGACAAGGCACCAATTTGTCTCATGGCCCAGAACCAACCTCTCTCTTACCAATTCTTAAATTCAAGACTTGTGATTATCCAACGTCCAAATGCAGTTTTAATGACATAATCCACCCATTCGGATCTTAGAAGTTGTGAAACACAAATTAAGCAGTGTATCAGCTCAAGAAACCCTTCAAAATGCCATAGTTACAACCCTGTCGATACCTGTCATCATCAGAGTCGTTGCCCTCATCATCAGAATCAGCATCAGTGATTGTAACATCAGGTTTCAGCTGAGCAGACCGCAGTAATGGTGGCATCACCACACTCATGTAGGGCAGGAACTCTTGACCCAGGCACTTGCATAACCTAGCCCAAGCCTGAAAAAAACATATTCAAGATAAGACTACACTGATAATGCAAAACCGAGATGTTGAATTTTTTTTTAAAGGATAGCATAGCTGGAATTATATTAACAGAATAATCAAACCTGCAGCATGTAGCTGATGGTAGGATCGTCATCCTCCATCTGTGCTCCTTGAAGAGTCATAAGGACCTCCATAACCTGAAACAGAGGAAGATATACAAAGTGAAAACCAACGCACATCATGCTAACTGCGTGCTCTGACTGCAGCTGAGTGCAAGTAGTTTTGAAGAGATTCCAACGTAAAAAATCATATAGATAAAACAATGAATCCATGTTGGCACCTCGAAGTCCAATTCGTCATATCATATTTTGCACTTTGTTCCAAATCAAAAACAGAACTCCATGAGAAACATCCCCAATAAAATACATGGTTACTGCAAAGGATATGGTACAAGTATTACCTGCTTGGCATCCTCTCTAAATTTGTCCTTTCCAACAGCCATACCCACCAAACTGATGCACTCCATAGACTTAGCTCGCAACATGCGATTTTGCTTGTCGTTGGCACCAATTAGGATGGTTTTTAGGTATGGCATCACAGCATCATAGTATTTTTGAAAATGAACCTGCATACAGCATCAATCTAAGCATAAGCTACATACTCGATGAACATGGAGAGTTTTATGGGTTAATCTATGCGAAAAACTCAAATTTAGCATGTATCCGGAAGATACAGTTGTTAATGATGAACCTGGGCAGAGTCAGCGACAGAAGCAAGAGCAGTCAAGGCCCCTTCTTGAACCATCCTCTTTCCATTCTGCAAGAATCCACACATGAAATTCCCGTAAGTTATTTCCGTCTGAGAAATAAAATGCACATCTAAGATGTTTTTCACTGGCAGCTCAGCGTTAAAGAACATTCAGCAAATACAAATCGAAACCTAAACTAAATAGTCACAGAAACATAGCACAGCCTAGGACTTTCATAATAGTTCCGAACCTGGAGAAGAATCAGCAGCTTTGAGATGACTCCATCTAGGTATGGGGTCAGAATCTCAGGCGTGCAGCTCTCGCTGAAGTTTAGCACTGCTGCAGCAGCATGTGCCTGTCCGCATCAACAATTCTTTTAATGACTACCACAATCCTCAAAACCCTTCTTCCAAAATGCAAACTTGGTTAAAAAAAAAAATGATTCTGTAGCCATAAATGACTAGCCATAGCTCTGACCGTCAGATCAGCCATGATACTATTTTGTTATGAATGAATTACAGATCTTACAGCTAAACCCTAATGTTGTCATACGAAAGAGACAAGGGACAATCCAACAGAAAACTAAAATCACCTGAACACGTGGGTTCTGAAAGTCATCCATTGCATTCACAAGTGCTGGAAGAACTTGCTGGTGGTAATTTTGTTGCAAGTCGGGACCAAGATCAGTTGACAACTGACCAATTGCATTTATAGCGGCCCAGCGCACACGAGAATGTGAATCTCGAAATGAATTCAATATCATAGATACCACTGAATCTAAGTTTTTTATCATAACCTGCAAGCAGCCAGCACGTAATTTCAAATTCAACCCAAAAAATAAGGACAAACGCCACATGACATAAGCACAAAGTACTGTCCAGTCAAATACGTAAAACGAAGAGCCAAAAACCACAAGATTACATGTACAAGCTATAAAAAAATGAAAGCTACATGGTATGAAGTGAGCACGATATACACCTTGGCACACCCTTCCGCAATTTGTGCAAGGGTGATAAGAGCTGCATGTCTCTTCTTCCAGTCACCATCGCTAATAAATGAAGGCAGAAGCTGAGAGGCAACCGGAAGTACTGTATTGCCTCCAAGGGAAATGGCCAGCCTATCTAGACATTCCTGGCCCACTTCATAGTCAGCCGTCTCCCCGGTATCTTCATCTTCGGTATCAGCCACATACCATTCGGGATCATCTTCAACATCCAATAACATTTTCATCAATGCAGCGAAGAGCCGGGTAGTATACTGAGGTAGCTTGCGCATCATTCCCGGGGCCCGCTCTCTGGCTTCCGCCAAAGTGATTAGAAACTCGACAGCTAAGTGTCTAGTTCCTTCTTCCAACTCCGCAGCTTCAGCGATTTGCAGCATATTGCCCACAACTTCCGCTAATTGACGACGCAAAAACCGAGGTTCGGTTCCTGCAACTTCAATAAACATCTCTAAAGCTTCTTGTGCAGTTAACTCTTCGTGATTGTTCAGAGCAAGTGATAACGTCTGCAACATTCCTGGGAGAAGATCTTGGAAACGTTCCCTGTCTTGAGCTGTCTCTAGTGTTTGAACGAAGTTAGTGGTAGCCCGAAGAGCTGCAATGCGCACATCACTCGAAGTTTGGGCGGACAGGTTTTGTTGAAAAACACTATGAAGCGTCGGCAGGTAAGTCCGGAGTTGTGGCCCTATATATTGCGCAAGCTGTGCAAACATGAGAAGAGCACTCTCCCTCAAGCGCATGGAATCAGAGCTCACGCATTGGAACATGAAAGGAAGCAGCTCGGGCCACATTCCTTCCTCAAGAATTCCAGCAGCAAGCTCTGCCACTGTGTCGCAGAGCTTCTTTGATATGCTCTTGCCTTCTTCTCTTTGGACACACAACAATAGCTGACCTTTCACAGCGGCTTGCGTGGCAGGTGATAGTTGAGGCCACAATGACACGTCGTCCTTGGTGATAAGTTTCCTCAATAAAATGGCAACCATTGCACGGACTTCCAGCTGCTGTGAAACCTGATCATGCAAAAAAACGCTATCGTAAACGACACTGAAGGATAAAAAGATACAGCCGAAGACTGTCAAGCCACACTAATCGGATTTCGAAATTTAGGTATCAATTTCACTGAAAAGTGTCGTTCAAACAGAACTCTGCCAGAATTCTAGACATTGTCATTAGTGTTGCGTAATGGATCGTGTCCTTAAAATTGCTAGAAGCATCATCAGACAAAGAAATCTCTACAGAACGTTAAACCTTACAAAAATTTGAAATGGCAACATTTAAATCGCTCTTTTTCTGATCAACAACCAACGGATACAATTCAAAATATATAATCCTCCGCAATTTCCGAGATAACAAGGAACAAAAATTCTTCCAAGTAAATAAATGGCACTCCCAAACGTCTAAAATATTCTTCTAACCTATTCATACTATGACTCTCATACCTAAATATGTCAAAACCTTCAGGTTTTGTAATGTACTCTATTATTCAAGACATTATTCAAAATTTGATATGAAAGAATCAGAACAGAAAACCAAAAAAGAAACCCTGAGGATAATTACGACCTGCCAAGAACTCGGGTATCAAAAGAAGTAAGAAGATTCACACGATTTAGGTTAACCATACGCAACGAAAAGCGGCAACACAACCCGCAGCCACTGCTAGATCAATACAATGGCACTAACCTGCAGAGCATGGATCATCTTCATAACAAGAGCATCGGCATGATGCTGCTTGCAATAATTAAACAGCTGCTCCGCTTGTCCTCGCTGCTCGTTCCCGGGGCTCATAAGCTGTCCAACCAGGGCTTCCAGTGGCGCAACTCCATCTCCCGCCAACACGAGCGTCACCTGCGCATCCAGGGCCTGACCTGCCCCTGTATCCATCGCCATTGCGCTCCGCCAATAATCGCAAAAAAAATGTCCTACACTCCCTCCCCGCAGCAATCGTTCCTGGTCGCACCAAAAAATGACAAAAATCCTCAACCAGGACCCGCAGCATCAAACCTCTCTATCACCGTCACCGCAGGGTTTTACGCATCGCCTATAATCACATGCTCAAGCCACAAATCACCAATCCAAATCCAATCAGAATATCCACTCACTCTCCCCTCGCAAGATCGATCCCGATCGCAACAGTACCCTCTCGCTTTGAAATAAAAGAAGCGTCCTCCCGTGTACTCCCGAATTGCTTGCTTGCTCCGCCAACAGCGACACCGAGCAGGCGGCGACACTAACAGCGAGGAGAGGAGAAACGAAAGAGAAGATAAGCTTGATGAGAGAAAAGAGGGGGAGAGAGTGAGACAGGGGACGAGGGGGAGGGGGAGAGGGAGGTGCTGCCAGGGCAGACGACGACCAGAAGCAGCGCGGCTGACGATGGAATGGGAGGACGTCGACGGGGAAATTAGGGTTTGGCGCTCATCCGTCCCGACGCCCCCGTTAGTTTATTTTTAGCTGCCCCTTGCCGGGCCTGTTTTTCCCCTCGCACCCGGTCGTCGTTGGTTGCAGCCCTTGCAATCTGGCTCCCGCCCAAGTAACCGAACCCCCGTTTGCTCTTTTTTTCCTGAACTGGGCTATGAAACCCACCATAACATTATTCAGCCTTGTTGGGAATTCTTTACACTACTTTACTTTTTTTGAAAATGCAACAAGTATGAACAAGAAAGAAAAATTAATAAGAAAAACAATGCAAGTGCTTAAAATTGTTAATTTTGTGAAAAAGACTTGAAATGACTCACTTTAGTTAGGGAATTGATATGTGCACACCCGCGGGGGTAAATTATAGATATTTACCACCAATAAATTGAATTTGGAAAGTTTGAATTTAGATTTGAATTTAGAGACCTTGACTTAAACTAAAATCATAAAGGAGGTTATAATTAAACAACGTCTAGTGGAAAAGCTTAGCTAGGGTGTAAATTAATACTTTTACCCTTGTTTGTAAAAAAGTCAAGTTTTTCCGTTGGGCATTGTTCAATTGTGACCTTCTTTGTGGTTCTAGTTGAAATCAAGGTCTCTAAATCCAAATTTGAATTCAAACTTTCCAAATTCAACTTATTGATGGTAAATACCTAAAATTTACCACACCGGGTGTGCATATGTCAAACACTGGGTGTACACATATACATTCCCATACACAAATATGTCCTTTGTACTTCAGAAAAGCAATCACATTTTACATGATAGTGAAAAGGGAATTGATACATGTACCATCCCTTCTTGACTACTCTACCACACCCTTCTATATATGGTCCATTTTTACAATATTAAAATAGGCAAGGACTATAGAAAAAAACACCAATAATTTGAAAATACAACTTGACATAGAAGATGCGGTTTTAATTTTGTTTTTTGCTTTTAATCTTGCTCATAGTATCAATTTAAAAAAGTAGAAATTAAGCTAAACATAATTTAGATTTTTTTAGTTGATACTATGAGTAGGATCTAAAGCTAAAAAAATTGAAAGTTGCAATTTCTCAAAAAAGTTGTATTTTCAAATTAGTGATATATTTTTTTGTGGTCCTCACCTATTTTAACCCCTAAAGGACCAAAGTCCCCTCAAGAGGCTTTTGGGATACTGGGTAGGCTCATGTGACCTCAATTTTTGACATGATTTTTTGAAACTTTTTATGGATGTGTAGGAATGTATAAAGTTTGTGGGAAGCAAAAAATCATGTAATTATGTCACACGGTTCACAAATTATGGGCTTTTTTTGGCCAAAAGCAGTTCGAGGGGCAGCTTGGGCAAGGGAAAAAATATTGGCTTTGGAGGGGAGGGAGCAAGGAGGGGTTGCCACATGTTGCTTAGGTGGTCCTCACTACTTCATAATTGCCCCCTTTCATTACCAATTAGGAGGTCAGATTGGGCTTTGTTAGCTTCTAAATTTTAGAAATTTTGAGTTTTTTAACTTTTTTTTTGGCATTTGAAGTACGTGTTTATCTTCAAACAAACTGCTTGGATTTTCCATATGTAAAAACATGTGGTGGGAAACTCACTCAAAAGTATCATAGTGTATTTGCAAAACTTATCATATAGTGGCATTGCAATGTTTTTTAGGATGTGTTCTGTGTCTTTGATTGCTTTGAAAATTGGTGTACAAAGGTCTAACTTGATTACCTATAAAATAAAATTACAAATTCACAATTTGTAGTGCAAAAAAAATCACAAATGGTGGTCAAAGCCATCTGAAATTTTTGGGCACCATGGGAAAAAAAACATTTCCCTTCAGATGCACATAACTTTCAATCTGTGTTGTCAAATGTCACGAAATTTTTACCGCTTCTTCTTCTACAAGTGCATTACAAGATCCTATGGTTAGATTTACAAGAAAAGCATTTTGTTGGAATTTTTGATGAATGCAAAAATAGAGGCAATTTTGAGTAATTTTTGGCAAAAAATGGCCATGATAGTTTAGGGATTAATATTGTAAAAATTAACCATATATAATAGGATGCGGTAGAATAGTCAAGAAGGGGTGATACATATATCAATTCCCTAGTGAAAAACATCACATCTAATACTAAGCAATTACTTGAAACTAGAATTGAATTATGAAAAATATTTTCGGCGAGTATTTCAATTTGAATATTCACATCAACAGTCATGCAGTCAGTAAGTCGGTAATCAGGTCAGTAAGTAGGTCGGCAAGGAGGTCGGTAATTAGGTCAGTAAACAGGTCGGTATGTATGTCGGTAATTATGTCAGTATGTAGGTCGGTAAATAGGGCTGTAAGTAAGTTCGTAAGTAGGTCGGTACAACCGGTACTGGCAGTTCTGTAGCTTTTGCAGAGTAGCTTGGATAGATATTGATACCACTATAAACTCAACGGGTATCAATCTTCCCCCACCTGAGTTCGGACTTTGTATCTCAAATCCTAACCCTAGCCTAAGAACTCACTTCCGGAGGTTCTGCAGCAGCGTGACGCTGCTCGCAGTGCGAGTAGATAGACGCCAAATTCTGCAAATTCTCAATCAAATAACATGGACAACCGATTTTCTCCTTCGTCTGAGATTGAGTTATCGTTGACATTGCCGAAGAAATTTTCAACTATATGTTTGGAAGTGAAAACTAGGCCGGATGCAGCATTGCAACGACGGGGCACGCCTCTTTGAATGAGGTGTCTCATGGCACTAACGTCCGTTGCATCAACATTTGAGTACAGCCGAACTGGCGATGGCGCATTTGTTACCTTTTTTGAGTGAAGTCAGCGGATCGTTTTTGCTAATTGGAATTAAGTTACTTGTGTTGTGATGAGAGAGAGAAGCGATTGGAGTGCTAGCGATATGATCGTGTTTATAAGAGAGAGAGCGAAAGGAGTATGATCGGGCGCATTTGTTACCTTTTTGAGTGAAGTCAGCGGATCGTTTTTGCTAATTGGAATTAAGTTACTCGTGTTGTGATGAGAGAGAGAAGCGATTGGAGTAGTAGCGCTATGATCGTGTTTATGAGAGAGTGACAGGAGTATGGAGTATGAGCTGATATTGCCGAAGAAATTTTCAACGATATGTTCGGAAGTGAAAACTAGGCCGGATGCAGCATTGCAACGACGGGGCACGCCTCTTTGAACGAGGTGTCTCATGGCGCTGATGACGTCCGTTGCATCAACATTCGAGTACAGCCGAACTGGCGATGGCGCATTTGTTACCTTTTTTGAGTGAAGTCAGCGGATCGTTTTTGCTAATTGGAATTAAGTTACTTGTGTTGTGATGAGAGAGAGAAGTGATTGGAGTAAGCGGATCGTTTATTCTAATTGGAATTAAGTCACTTATGTTGTGATGAGCGAGAAGCGATTGGAGTACTAGCGATATGATCGTGTTTATGAGAGAGCGAAAGGAAAGGAGTATGATCGTCGATGGTGTTACGTATTTGCTTATGATCAGCTGAGCAGAATCCGCGATGAAATCAGTTTTTTGTGTAATATCGTTGCTACAGTCCATCTCTCAGTGATCCTGGCTCCTGATAAAATGAAAATGACCTCCACGGAGGCGGCTACGGAGGCAGCGACGGAGGCTGCGCAGCCGTCTTGGATGTCCACATGGCAGCAGTACTTGCGCTGGAGTCCGACATCGAAGCAAGAAGCGCTTGCTTCCGAGAATCGGCTGTTTAATCTTCTCAAGTACTTCCTCTGTTTCACGACTGTTGCAATGCATTTTCATCGGAGGATCTCTTCCTTGACTGAGACTGCAATGCTGAGAGGACGGGTGAGTGAAGTAGCAGTCACGTTAAAGTTAGACGGATTCGCCAGGGTGTTTGAGCTTGCTTCTTTAACAACAGCCAGGGTTCACATTCTTCGGTTACAATACAGGTGACAAAGTACAGGGAATTCGTAATTTTTTTGTTCCATCATGAGTTGTGAGTGATCATGCTTGTGATAACAAAAATCCTGAAAGAACGCAGTCGGGCAATCTCTGCGGGGCAGAACTGCCTACGTTCAAGAGCAGGTGAATATTGGCTCAGGACCTCCCGGCTCGAAAGTGCGTTGGTTTCGGTCGGTCAGCAACGAGCCCCGCTTCATCAATACAATTACTTTCGAGAAAGAGAACGCGCCGACTCTGGTTTTGGTGCACGGGTATGGCGCTGCACAAGGCTTCTTCTTTCGCAACTACGATGATCTTGCCCAGCGGTTCCGAGTTCTCGCCATAGACCAGCTCGGGTGACCTTTCTTTTTCTCGTCCCCATGCTTTAGTGTTGTGGCTTTTACACACCGCACACGTTATTGAATCTAATTACTGAATCCGCTCGAGTAAAGACTGTTTGCGTGATGTTCATTTTGATGTTATTCCAGTATCTGGCATTAGGATGAGCTGATTTGAAACTCGTTTGAAATTCAGATGCGGAGCTTCCAGCAGGCCAGATTTCACCTGCAAAAGCACCGAAGGTATGCACCACATGTCGTGGAACTTAGGTCGCTTAGGTCATTGGTTATCTGATGCAATCTTTGCTTGAAATTCGTTTTGATTATCATAGTCTGGTAAATACAATTCCGCAGGGACCAAATTCTGTTTCACAAACATCAGTGAAAAACGTTGCTTTGTGTTTATTAAAAAATAATTGAAAAGGCACCGAAGAAAACCCCATATGACCTTCTGAAAACCGAAATTTTACTGGCATGAGGTCCAATTTGGGCTTCTTGGTTCAGTTCCTTTTGGTCGGAGTCCATAAGTCTAATTCGAACGATGCTGCATGTTTCCTTGGTCCTTTTAACAAAGTTTAAGAAAATGAATGTTTTGCGTGAACAGAGACCGAGTCCTGGTTTGTGGATTCTCTGGAGGAATGGCGAAGGGAAAAGAAGCTGGACCGCTTCATCTTGTTAGGGCATTCTCTTGGAGGATATGTGGCAGCCCGGTATGCCCTCAAGGTTACTGTCAAACCTAGGCTTACTTAGTCCATGATAATCTCCCATTTTACAAGCATTTCCTGATGCATCACTCTGTAGTTAGACTGAACGGAGGTTGCACCATCTTTGAAACGGCGTGTGCAGCATCCCGAGCATGTCCAGCACCTTATCCTAGTGGGCGCAGCAGGATTTTCCGAAGAATCGGACCGGATCATTCAGTTCAGATCTACTTGGAGAGGCGCCGTTGCAAATTTCATGTGGGATTCCAATTTCACACCACAAAAGCTTGTAAGGTAAAGTATCGGATTACTTCATTATAGTTCACCTAAGGTCTAATACTCCGCCATTGCTTATGTTGCAAGGATTCTGTGTAACAATCATGAACTTGCAATGATGCTGTGTAGGGGTATAGGTCCATGGGGACCTGCACTAGTTCGAAAATATGCCGGCGTGAGGTTCGGGACGTACGCCTCTGGCAGCATGCTCAATGAACAGGAGTCAAAGCTCTTTAGTGGTTGGCTTTTCCTCTTCTTCTGAGCTTCTGCATTCTTCCTGTAATGTTGATGGTACTACAAGTTTCTTCCATCGTTTTTCAACTGTTGTTACCATTGTAGTACTTCTGGAAGAGTGTAGGGTAACCGACATGCATAAAGTGGTTCCAGATTACTTGTACCATACTTTGGCTGGAAGAGCAAGTGGAGAGCTCTGCTTGAAACATATCTTCTCGCTCGGCGCTTTTGCACGAACGCCACTTATTACCAGGTTTGCGAACGAGCTTGTCCCTGGAGTCTTAGCGTCACGTCTTCCTACAAATGAGGTAGAGAATACTGTTGCGTCACTTCCAGCAGTTTACTATATGTATGAGTACGGTTGTTGGGAGACCACTACAGAGATGTGGACATATCATTTCCAATACAAGAGCCAAATCTGTTGATGCCAATTTTGTATCACTATGTATGAATTTCTTATACAACTCATAAGTGTGAGGCTGTAGCCAGACCACAACAAATGACATTTTGCTGACACCATGATGTTATTATGGACATTATATCATCTTTATTCTTCCATAATATTACGTCGATTGTTTCATTTACAAGTATTGGTTCGGAGTGACAGTGCTCCAGATTGGAAGGTGCCAACTTCTTTCATATATGGGGTGGACGACTGGATGGATTGGGGTGGAGCTCAAGAGGCTCGAAAGAACATTCCTGTCAATACCGAGCTTCTCCGTGTTCGTCAGGTAAAAAAACTGAATGCCGAAATAGTTGGATTAGTCAGGTCTGAGTGTTTTTGGTCTTGCTTTATGATTGGAGTTTTAGTCATTTTGGATCTTTGCAACAACTGATTTACTCTGTTGTTTCAGGGGGGACACTTCGTGTTTCTGGACAATGCTCCAGGGTTCTACTCAGCTGTCCTGTACTCATGTCGTCATTTACTTCCCGGTACTGCGGTGAAGCACTTACCCGAAGACCTTATCCAAGTGCCTCACCCAAACAGTAGAATAGATACAGGTGAGTGTTGATCTTTATTGATTATTGGTTCAAATGTGCACGACAGTGGACAGGATCTAATCAAATCAATGATTAACCGACCCCATCGAACCAGCGACATTGCCCTGCGGACCAGGGTTATTGTATTTTGACACAATCTTTTTGCTGCATGCATAGTGGACCTCGAGAATGGATGACAGACTGAGTTAAGGATAGAGTGCTTTACTGAAAGCTGTGTTTTCAAAATTATCCCTTTCGTTCAAGGGGCAACCTGACCATGAAGTAAAACTAAGGTTTGTACAGTAACCTCCCTGGGGGCCAAGATTTGAGCATCTTGGGAACATTTGTTTAACCAGTATTGGAAGCCCGACTCCAAATTCCACTTTTTACATTCAGTAACAAGTTGACTTGAGATGTCCTTGTGTCCCCTCAAAATAAGCTCCTTGTGACCGCGAACTCTTGAGTCCTAGCTAATTAACCCGTAAGCACCCAAGCTGTTTTCACCAAAATTAGGGTTTAGGGAGACCTAAAACTTTGATGCATTCTATCGCAGTCATTCTGATGATCCACAAAAAGTGATCATTGAAAGTAGTGGGTGGGACACATACTTAGAAAATGAATTGCAAAATTTCTGAACAATAGATTGAGGGAGATGGGAGATTATAACATTTGATCAAACAACATGTGATGGCAAAATCTTATTTTTTGGCAAGTAGTTGTAACTTGTTGATTTTTACAAAATTATAATACCCTATTTCACCTCATATTTTGTGAGTAGCAAGATTATATTTGAATGAACACATTTGCAAATGATTGAAGACTATTTCTTTGGATGTTAAGTTGTAAGGTTTTTAAGTGCTTGTGCACAAAAAATGGTGACCGGCTTAGTTGGAGAGGGTTGACACAATAGAAGTCTTGAACATGCTTGAAAAATTGTAAGCCAATCTCCCACTACCACAAAGTACATGCAAGGAAGCTTGTAACAAGTATTGACCCCTTGCAACTTGTAAGAGGTTGCTTGGCACCTCACCCCATATGGTGTTCTGCCATACAAGGCTCTTTAGATACTTGTACAACTTTTGGTTGTATTGCCATTACGGTAGGAGCACCCATAAACGTCAAACTAAGGGTTTTGAACATGATGACTATTAATAAACATCTAGCAAATTATAGGATCCTATTAGGAATAGAAAAATATGGAGTTTGCACTTTCAAGTGTATTATTTGGATACTATGAAAATAAGTTGTGAATTTTTAAAGAGCAGATTGTCATTGCACCCATAACCACTTTTAAGATTTCATGTTCACATGTTGTACATCCTTGTCATTACTTCTATTCACTTCCACAAATTTTCCAAGATTTCAGAGGTGACGGTTATGGGGACACTGATGCTTATGGGTGTCCCTACCTTTTGCAGTTTATAGCTAGGTCAAAAAATCAGATCTAGCCCCTCTCAAAAAATATTGTAAAATCACATGAGGACACTTTTGGTCCTCTAGGGCGTTTAGGGTTAAAAGAAGATAAAATCTGAACTTGAATATTTTGAGTGAGTTCTAATCAAATTGAAGAAACACTTCAATCTTAAAGGAAAATATTCATTATAGAAACCAAGTATTATAAATGTCTAAATTTAAATAATGGCACCATTTATTTTGAAATGATGTCAAATTGAAGAATTTCTTTGAGCTAAATTTCTCATAATTACACATGCTATGAGTGATAAAAAGTTCACACTACATGTCAAGTTAGTGGAAGTGATCTAAGATATTAAGAATGTGCATGCAACTAGGGGTTGTCATTTGATTCTAGGTTCACCAAAAGTAAGATGTTATAACCTTTATCAAAATTATTGAGACATGATATTACAATTTCCCATGTGTTATTTGGTTCTTTTTAAACACATTTAATATGTTTACATATCATAGGTTGTTAAATACACATGAGAATAAAAGAGACATTTTTATTCTAGTGATAATCTCAAGATGGAACTTTGCTTAGATCATCATAGATCAACATTCCATTTGTAAGATTGTATGCATTTATGTGCAAATTTTTTTCTTTTGCCAATTATTGTGAATAATAATTCTTCAAAATGACATTGAGAGCACACTCAAGCTTCTTAAAATTGCAAGCTGTAGGGGATTGTGATCTTGTTTAACATTGTGATTTGCATGTAATTATGAACCCACAATACATGATTTGACTTGGGCCCTCTTTACACTAGAGCTGAGAAGCCATGGAGAAGAAAATTTCAACCAATGAAACTACAAAAATTGAGAAGATTAACAAATGTCAATTTACATTGGAATATTTTTTCCCATGGACAAGAAGAGAAAATGAGGTGGACAACACTTTTGTCCTGCATGGCAATGAAAAAGCACAAGTTTTGGGTCCCCAAGATTATAGTTAGACCCACATAGAGAGGTGGGTCTAGCTAAAATTTTGGAGGACTATAATCCCTACATCCAATCAAAAATGTTTGGAAAAAATAAAAAATAATTGTGGTCTCTTCTCACTTCACACTACAATCAGAAGCCACTATCTCCAAAGGCCAACTTTTCAAAAACAATCCATGGCTCATGAGAGATTTTCTTCAAGACTCCTCACTTCTAGTGTAAAGGGGGCCTTACCTTGCCCAAAAAGGTGCCTTGATGATGTGAATCTGTTTCATCACTTGTTCTATTGCATGCTCACTTTCCCAAATTCACACTACATGGAAACCATGATCAAACCTACAAAAAGTTAATAAAGATTGTGACCTAATTTACATTATACCGTAGATTAGGTCATAATCTTTGTCAATTCTTTGTAAATTTGACCATGGTTTCCTTGTAGAGACAGAATGACAAATGACAAAACAATGATAGTGGTGGAAGTCTCTTCACCATTCAAAAAATAATAATCACTCAAGAATTGAGAAATCATGTGTTATAGTACATATGTATTTTATCCAAAAGCCTTGACACTCATGCATTGAGGGGTAAATAATAATCATACTTCCTAAAAGCACCTCAAACTTTGCCTTGCAAGGGTTTGATACACTTCAAGCATGGATAATACTCATGGCATTCCATCCTAGTGAGTCAAAGCAATGACTCTTTAACTTAAGTAAACTCCCTTTGGTGAACAATCAAATGACTATTTACGAGGAGAACTTGAGGGTTGTTCAAAAATGGATGTAACTTAATCTCTTATTCCATGAACGCACTAGAGGACCAAAAGTGTCCTTGCATGATTTCAAAGGCTTGTTTGAGGCATCATATTTAATTTTTTGATCTTGCTATAAACTAAAATTATGAAGGCATTCAAGTTGTCCATGCCAATGAAGTAATCACAACAAAAGCCAAATGTTGTACAAGTGTTGCAAGAGATTTGATTAGGTGAAACACCATACAAGGAGTGATGGTAAGTAGTGTTTTACAAGTTACAACTAGTCAATATCATTTGCAAACTTCTTTATGTAAGCTTTGTAATAGTAGGATATTTGTCGGCAAGAGATCAAGTTCAAGCATATTCTAGACCCATATTGTGGCAATTATCACCAAGAGTGCCGGTCATCATTTCTTGTGCAATAATAATTTGAAACCCTGAAACTTGACATAAAAAAAAGGACAATTCAATGATTTACAAGTGTGTGCATTCACATCTAATCTTCCTACTCACAAAAATTGAGATAAATAAGGGGCTAACAGAAATTTGTAAAAATCATCAAATAGCAACTGCCTACCAAAAAAAAGTGGGACGGTCTCCCACAACCCTGATTTTGGTGAAAATGGCCTCGGCGCTTAGGGGTTGAAGTGTAAAGTTTGAAGAGCAACGATGGAGACGAGATGCTCTAATGGGAATAGATATCACGTCGACATTAAAGATGCAATAAGGTGGAAAAGTAACATGATTTAACGTAAAAATAGAATACTGATTAAAATTCAGTGGAGATTTCATCAAAGCTAAACTTTAAGTACACATTCAACACCCCAGAAAAAGGTAAAACCAACCAAAGCATCAAATAAAAAATCACGTTTGATCTGCAAAAAAGAAAAGGTGAAATCCTTTACTCATCCAAGATCTCCAACTACACCGGTTCAGTCAATAAAATGACAAAGAAAGTAATTATTCTCTTAAACTAGGATACATCAGACTGACATATCCTAACTACAAATGAAGAGTAGCACAGATGTGGGAGTACGTAAAAAAAAGGCTAGCTAACTACTACAAGTTCAGCAAAAAAATCAGTTCACAGAACCTTCTCTAGTAACTATAATACACGTCCAAAATTGTAAAGAGAACTGTCTAAACGTCGAGCTTTGCTAACAAATGTCCCTGAGAGCTAAAAACCCGAATTGCAGCAATAAAAACAGGTCCATGGACAATTTGCTTACAGCATAAAAGCTCAATGCCCCAAAAATAGTAAGAATTTTGAAATCAGGTCAAAGGAATTGTGGTAACATAGAGAAAGAAAAAGGTTGGTAGAGCAGCAAAATACATACCAGCTCTGCCACATCTCAGCCTTGGAAAGCTGTCAAGTAAGAAAGTCGTAGTCTTCCAACAGAACACAAAAAAAAAGCAGAACAGTAGTTGAAAAACGTCAGGCTCTATCAACGAGTAAACTACATGCTCTCTCTCTCTCACTCTCAGGATTTGAAGGATAAAAGGAGTTTGTGTTAACATGGAACAGCTGGCAGACTCCAGTCAGAGTTTTTCTTCATCGCCGCCCACCTCGCCCGCCAGGGGAGTAGGATCTCTGTGCAGCTGGAGACCTGCTGCGGTCACGGCCCCTGTCGTCACTATACCGGTCGTAGCTGCGGCTACGGCTGCGGCTGTACGCCCTGGATCGACTGGGACTCCGGCTGTAGCTTCGGCTGCGGTTCTTGCTCTTGTCCTTCTCTCCATAGCGGCCGCTATCATGAGCACTGTACCGGTCATGCCGGTCGGAGCCTAACCTGTCACCATACCGGTCACGGCTGTCAAAGCGACCGCCATCACGGCCACCATAGCCTCCTCCTCCTCGTCCACCCATGTCTCCTCGCCCTCCTCCAAAAGAGCTTCGGCCTCCATCCCTTCCACCTCGGCCACCTGAGTCACCGCCCCAGCGGCTTCCCATGCGGCCCTTGAACATGCCTCCGCCTCGGCTTGCGATGTCCCTCAGCTCTGGTGGCACTTTCTGGTTGGCGCCTTCAAGGACCTTGATCAAGTCCTTTGCGTACTTCCCATCCTGCTCCGAGAAGAAGGTATGCGCAAGACCAGTTGCACCTGCTCGGCCTGTCCGGCCAATACGATGGACATAGTCTTCAACACCAGTGGGAAAATCGTAGTTCACAACCACTCTGCCAATGAGGAGGAAAAAAAAACACAAACACAAAAGTCAGAGTTGAGCCTACATGACTTTGCACGAAGGAGGGCATGTAACAGCATTTCGAAGGAAATAGGGAAAATTTCATGGCTACCCCTGAAGTTTGCAATATTTTCATAGATACCCCTGCTTTTTCAGAAATATCACAAATACCCTTGGACCAAAATATTTAGGTGTTTGTTTTGTTGTGCATGCCACTCCCCTTCTTCTTTTGTGCGCGCGCATAACAAGAAAGTAGTGTGCCCGCAAAGGGAGAAGGAAGTGACATGCATAACAAAACAAATGCCTAAATTTTTTGCTCCAACGGTATTTGTGATATTTCTGAAAAAGCAGGGGTATCTACAAAAATATTGCAAACTTCAGGGATATCCACGAAATTTTCCCAAGAAAATAAAACAACGAAACAATACGCACCTGATGTCTTTGATATCGAGACCTCGAGCAGCCACGTCAGTAGCAACAAGAATGGGTGTCCGGCCACTTCGGAACTGTGACAGAACGAAGTCCCGTTCACTTTGAGACTTGTCTCCATGAATGGCAGCAGCACCAAAATCACGACCTAAACTTCGAGACAGTGTATCACACATGCGCTTCGTCGAACAGAAAATGATAATCTTGGACCCAGGCTCTTGTGATCGTAAGATCTGTTCTACTCGCCGCTGCTTCTCATACGGCACAATCACTTCCACGTTCTGTCACCAGAAAAAAGTAGACACAGATCAGAACAAAGAAAGGCAGGCAAGCAAGTCCCGGTTTGATGTAAAGGAACAGCAAGGTGAACACAAATGAAATAATACAGCACAGGGGAAGGAATACAAACCTGAGTTATAGACTTGTTAGCAGAAAGCTCATCTGTATTACCAATGTTGACCTGCACAGGGTTTATGAGCAAATCCCCTGCGATCTTCCGCACTTCTTTGGGCCACGTAGCAGTGTACATGAGAGTCTGTCTTCGTGCTGGTATCTCATTGACAATTTTCCGAATCTGGGGCTCAAACCCCATATCAAGCATCCGATCGGCTTCATCTAGTACCAAATATGTTACTTGCCGTAGGCTGACTTTTTTCACTTCCAAAAAATCATTCAATCGTCCAGGAGTAGCTATGACAATGTCAGCCCCCCGCTCAATGTCTCGCAGCTGGGGACCCTTGGGGGCACCTCCGTAAACACACTGCATATATATGAGAGAATACTTCTTAAGCATAAAGCTTGATCAAATAAATAGAATATATGATAGACCTGTAAAGTACATGCTTCCAAAACAACGGATCTGATAAAGATAACAGTTTAAGAAAATGTAAACTTGCTACGGAATGTGACCGCGGCGGCACAATAAGAGACGAAATCCATAACACCATACCGTGCTAGTGATCCTTGAAGATCTTCCAAACTTCACACACTCATCCTGGATCTGCGTGGCCAGCTCTCGAGTAGGGGCCAACACAAGCACAGTTGGTCCAAGGCGAGAGTTGCTCCGATGTTGTTCCAAATGTAGAAAAGCCGGTATCAAATAACCCAGAGTCTTTCCAGATCCTGTCTTCGCAATCGCTACAATATCACGGTTTTGCATAGCTATCGGCCAGGACTGAGCTTGAATGGGCGTGGGGGTTTTAAAGCCAGCTGATTGGAGCTGCAAGACAGATGAGTGTAAACATAGAGAAGAAAGAATACAACTAAAAAACTAATATAGCCAACACCAGGATTGCAAAAATGAATGTCACACACACACGCACACACACACTGAGGGACCATCCAAAATGCAATTTGAGCACACTTACTCTGGCAACCAGAAACAATAGAAAAAAAACTATACATCATATACGCATCTATCCCGAGAAATAAGAGGGAGCTGCATGGTTGCCTGCTAGCATTAACACCAGGCCAACTGCAGGGAATCCCTCATCTTAGGTCGAGTGGGCAAGGACACCAACAACAGCTGACAACAGCCTTGATCCGAGACGGTGACGAAGCCACCACTCAGTTCAGTTTCAGATGCACGCAGCCCTCACAATGAGGATGTGTGCTACAGTCTGCTGTACGCGGGCAGTGTACGACATAAGCTCCAAGCAGAGCAAATATCGCACCTGCAGCAGCCCCCAGTATAATGGCCACCGTAAGTTTGACCCACCAACAGTTATAAGCACAAGCAAGTCAAAAAGCATGACTGTATTCAAGCTTCCCTCACACCCAACATGAAGAACCAAGTTCCATTCTAACGTCACAGCTAAGATGCTAACGAGGACCCAAACCACCAAACAATAGACGTGAATTTTGAAATCCAAATCAGCAATTTCAAATGCTCAATCTAACAAGGACGTGAAAAAGGCCAGATCTAATATTGTAATGTCACAGTGCATTTCCGAAATGGTAGACAAAATTATACCACAAAAATCATGGAATTAAAAGCAGTACCTCTCTTAACATATCAGGCGGAAATCCAACAGCCTCAAATGACATGTAAGGTGCAGGAACGTTCTCTCCCTGCAACGATTCCAACACACGTTGTCAAAACGACCACACAAACGATCCAATTAGTTTATCTCCAACCACTGCAACAACAAATACGACAATAAACAAACGCAAACCAACTAACCAGAGCAGACACTTCATGTTGTTTTCTGTACGAGTCGATGTCAGAAGTCAAAGCGTTTGCGTAAGCGTCTACTCTAGGACGCTTGTAATAACCATCACGATCAGCATTGGCATAAGCGTTACCGCCATGCTTTTGACCTCCAGGTAGCCCTGCAATTCCCATAGGCGCAGATGATCCTGGCATGGAATTGTTAGCTGGCATAGATGCAGCTTGATTCAGAGGTGCCTGCAGGAGAAAAAAAAAATTAGAACAAAAAGCAAACAAGACAAATGAACATACGTCCGTGCAAGAAACTTGAAAACATGAATTTAGATCGATATGGAGTAGCAAGTTATATATGGAGTGTATGTGGACATTGCATTGGTCCAGATACACTGCATATATAACATACAACTCCATATTGATCTAAACTGAGGTTTGATGCTTCAATTCTCAATTATCTTAATTTAAAACATATGAGGCACAGTTCTTCCTTCGTCAAATCATCAATAGTCTATCACCCGGAAATCAAAGGACAAATTCACAGCGAAGAAGAGGATCCAACCTGAGATCCTCTCGGAACGGGAATTGCAGCAAGCTTTGGCTGCAGGTTTGGAACACTCCCAACCTGGTATCCATTCAAACCAGCCATATGCCCATTCCCACCGTTCAGTTGATCCGCTCCGTTAGGAATAGCAGCCAACTTTGGTCCCAATATAACAGACGACGGAGGAGGACCGGCAGGCAGAGGCGGCCCCGAGGCTACCAACGGCAACGGCTTGTCATACTGAGTTATGTTCGTGTCGGGGTTCCAATAATATATATACCCCGTATTGCCATCCACTAAAGCTCTCCATGGCAGTGGCAGAGACGGATCGACAGGCGCGTATCGAGGAGCCGCCGAAACAGCAGCGCCTACCATCTTTACAAGACCAAGAAAGCTCAAGAAAACCCTCACCACTCAGATCAAGTACTCTCCGCCAGCTCTTCTTTCCAATATATTGTATAAGCTCCTGCACGAACAAAGCCTGCAGAACAAACACAAAACAAATCCTTTCAAAACCCGAGATCAAACCCCGAGATCAAGCCCATTTCATATCACACCTCTCTTGAAACGTCGGGGAGCTCACACCGCTCGATATCCGCTGCATGTACAACAAAAAAAGACTCTTCTCGCATGCAGCTCTTTCTTACATAACCCTAGGTTCAAGGAACGCACAACAAGAGACGCTCGCGAGCGTCTTGGAAAACCGCGTACGTAACCGACAGTCGACCGAAAAACGTCGCAAAAGGTTCTAAAAAATGAGTGAGATGAAAAAGCTTACAAGAACGTTGTGGTTGTTGCTTTGGAGGCTGACGATCGTTGGAGGTCCAGCGATCCCTTGGCAAGCAAGCCCCGTCGAGGAAGAAGGTGCAAGAGAAGCACCGGCAACAATGACGCCCTCGAAACCCTAAACCTAACTTACTTGAGAACCATGGAAGGCCAGGGGGCTGGGTTTTCTTCTGCTGCCCGCGGGCAGACGCGGCGATAGTTTCCTACCGTGAGTTTGGAGGTCCCCACGCCACACGTTCGCCCGAAAATTTTCTTTATTTCGAAAACTGGAGACACGTGGCAGTGGTAGACGCTTCCAGCCGAGCTTTTGAAATAAAGTGTATGAATATCTGGGGGGAATCGATTTTTTTCCTGATGCCAGGGTCACACAGCCACAAAACTGGTAGTTTGAAACGGATGAGAAGTAACTTGTGTTTTTGGAAAACTAGGAGACAGCTCCCTTTCCAGTTTCATTTATTGTTCACCTAAAGATAACCTTTTCATCATTAAGATAGGCGCACTCATAAGCGTGTAAATAAGGGTTTTGGAGTAGGTAAAACAATTGACTAACTTTGAAAAAAGTACTATAAGTTAGGATAGGGAAACCAAAAATATTGGCATCAATTTCAAGGTTCCAACTGCAAGTATTTGTTCACAAAGATTTTTCAAAATCCAAAGTCACTGAAATTGTAAGAACTATGTGTAAGAGATGCTAAAAACAAGGCTTGTTGGTTCTTAACCCTTAAAGGACGGATGGATCACTCTAGCTTGCCCTGCCTGTAGCATTCTATAGTGTTTTGCACATGGGCACCAATAGTATTACTTCAAAAAGTTGGAAAAGTCAATAGTGCATGGTGTCCTCATGAAAATTGCAATAAGGGCAACTTGGGAGTTAACACCATGTTTTTGAATTTTATCACAATTTGGGTTACAAAAAAAATGAATGCATCTCAAGAGGTAATTTTTTGTCTTCCATGATAGACCATGTGTCTATGGTCACTTTTGAAAAAAAATCAGAAGAAAATGATTTTTTTTTGAATCACAAAATCTTTTTTCAGAGCCAGAGGATGCTGTTCGTCCTCCTCGACGTTTAGGGGTTAAATAGTGAGATGGGTACTCAAAACCGTCATGGAATCACCCATAACCATCACTTTGTCACCCATAACTATCACTTAAGTACCCATAACCACCCTAATTTTGTCAGTGATGCCCATGGGGACGTCATGCCCATGGGTGCGGCTACCTTATAGGGCAGGAGGTTTGAGACGGCAGTTTGTGAACTTTCAAAATTGACAATTTTGAGTAGACTAGAAAAGTGGGTCAAAGAATCTGCTTTTTCACAAACATGTAAATCTGCCACTTGTTTTTTACAAACTATTGGTTGGAAACCCCAACTTTGGCCTGTGTGGCCCGGCCTTAAGGCGATTTTCTTGACATACTTTGAGAGTTATTAAGGAATTTCAAACATAAAATCTAGCCTACGAGTTTTTCACCTCAGAGAAATTTAGATCACTAACGTAGGACCACCCATTTGCAAGCGTTTAAGAAATTCGACCCCTATGTACCCAAATTGCTCTTTTTAGTTTTGAAATGAACAATTTGGGTATACAGGGGTCGGATTTAAAACCCACTTGGGAATGGGTGGTTCTACCTTAGTGAATTATTTTTGTTCACTCAAATGCCTGAAGTCTTAGACACCCGTGAGTTTGCATGAATTTGCGTTTAATGTTTTGTTTTTGCGGCAACAACACTGCAAGAGCAGGACTAGCACAAGCACAAGCACCGCAAGTACAAGGGGCAGGGCAAGAGTGGGAGCAAGATGGGTGGGTGGTGACCTCCGTCCGCATTCACACTCATGTCCAAACTACTGCTCATGCAAGCCGCAAAGGTGGATTTCTGGAGTTCATTCCTAAGGTGAATCCCGTTAGGAGTGAACTTCAAAAGTGAGTCACCTCATTGTTTACTAGTGAATCCATCGAGGTGAATTACAACGTGAGTCACCTAAAAAAATTGATGTTTGAAACCCCCTATTGAAATAGAAAACCAACTTCTTTCTAATGTAAATTTTGGTTTACTCATGAGAAAATCAAAAGGTGGTCTCTACACTAAATTTCACATTTAAGTTGTCTTAGAGCATCTCTTTGCCACCTACTTTGCCAAGTCACGTCAAAATAGTTTTCTAGGAGACATTGACGTAAACCTACATCAAGTGGTGAGGCAGGGCTTGAAGCTCTCTCGCATCCCGAAAGGTTTAGGGCCGGCATTTGCTTGTTGCGGAGTTTGAATGACTTCTACATTAGGCAATCCAAGCTGATTGGTCAAAATAATGCATGACAGTAAGGTCAAGGGGCCGTGAAAATTTCTTGTAAAAATCCAATTTTTTGTGTGCTTGCGATTGATTATGGAGTCCTCGGCTCCCCGCACTTGCAATCTGCAACTGCACTGCTCTTGAAGACTCAAAATATGCATGCCAATACGATTTGGTAGCATATGTATTGGTGGGGCTCACATAACATGTGGCATGAGATGCTCATAACAATCACATTGCTTTGTTTTGTAAATTTACCTCATGATCATTAGCAAAATTCTGAGCCCTCCAAAAGGTTCTTAAAAAATTGTGCCGCACTACATAATGGAAGTAGAAAAAAATAGTAATATATAATATATATATAAATATATTAAAACCGCTATGGCACATGATCTAACTGCCTGCAGATGTTAGAATTTGTCATTTCTAACTGTCAAAAATGGCAACTTTTTTCTCTATATGCACATCTCTCATGTGGAGTTAGGGGCCTTCTAGAGGGCTTAAATTTTTCCTAATGTCATTGCTTAACTACTTGGAGGCACATGCAACTCTTTAGATATTAGGATTTCATATGATTTATGATTGGAGATTGCTAATTTGTTGTTGTTGCCATGCCTTTTAGAATTTTTTTATTGCAACATTATTGATGAAAATTGTTGTAATATTAAAAAATATTTTTACAGTGTAAAATGTCAAGAAATCACTTTGGGACAACCTAAATGCAATATTTAGTGTACACAATAAGGCTCCCTCACACTTGAGAAATTGACAAAATTAATCATAATAATAAGTCACGAGCTTTATTTTTGAAACTAGTGGAAAATAAAGATTCTTCTCCTACAAATTTAAAAGAGAAAAAAATGTGAATTATAAAAAGGAATAGTACGAGTGTAAGGTATATAAGAATTTGTGATTTTGCTTGTGATGACAAAAACATGTTATGAGCATACAAATCATTTGAGAAGTCGTTCTCCAAAAAAGTATTTGAAAAGAGATTGTCTTTGGATTTGTATAGTGGGAAGCTTTGGTACGTGTACGTGGGGAAATTCTATTTGTGAAATTCTATATATATATATGTATGTGCATGTTCTATGTAATTCTTTTACACTTCACATTGAAAACATCATAATGCACTTCCTAAATGTTTAAAAGGGAACAAGCTCATAGCATTTTGATTTTCTCCAATTACCATTTAAAATTTGCAACTTCTTTTTGTACTGTAGAAAGTTGTGTATACTTGTAAAATATACTTGCAATGTAGTGTTCCA
Organism: Ulota crispa; assembly: GCA_963920765.1. Taxonomy (NCBI): domain Eukaryota; kingdom Viridiplantae; phylum Streptophyta; class Bryopsida; order Orthotrichales; family Orthotrichaceae; genus Ulota; species Ulota crispa. Next base: position 22,159,628 of record OY987243.1, on the reverse strand, counting down.
GTCTTTTTGAGTGGATAGGTCACTAGATAGTCACTCAATAGACAGAACACAATAGTCTATTTTGAAAATCATGCATGAAAAAATTGGTGGGATACACATGTCATTCATCCAATGGTGGATAGACATTTTCAAAAGAACTGAAAGGGTTACACACGTGTCACTATTACATTGGTTCAAAAATTAAGATGGCTCCTAAGAGAAACACCATACTTGTATTTGTGGGACACAAGTTTGGCGTACATATGATATGGGGTATAAGGTAGTGGATGATTCCAAGAAACACCGGTCCTATTTGGTGTCCCCTTCATTTCTTGCAGGTGCTTTTGGCTTGTAACTTTTGCACAACAAGTTCTTTTGAGCTGAAATATCAGAGGAAGATACATGTCATAATTATAAATCTTTAGTAAATTTTTCAATTTTTTTGAAATTATTTTACTATTTTTAAACAGCCTCCAAATAGGTGTCTACCTTGGCCATTTTGGGGGTTTTTAGTACTATTTTGGGTCCAAAAAAGAAAATCTCATGCCACAAATTAGGGAAGTTGTTCATCATAGAGCATTACATGGATATCTAGAAGGGTTTTACAAAATTCTAAATTCCATGCTATGCACACTCGCTCAAAGTGGACATCCTATCTCCCTGCCTAGGGGAGGGGCAAAAACATTAATCAGAAATTGGTTTACATGCGGCAATGGGTTAGTAGTAGCTCACAAATGGCCATTTTTTGTTTTATTTTTTTGAAATTTTCTACCATTTTCTAAAAAGCAAAAAAGAAATTGTCTTTTTGGGTGTAATTTCTGTCCCTCTATTTTTGTGTACAACTTTTAGAATAAAATTTTTCTATGTATGAATTTTCACAAGCATGCTATTTCATGTGCTTTACAAATTTTCCATATTTTATTTTATTTAAAAAAAATTATTCCAAAAGCTCAGTAGTACTACTAGTACTACGAGTACTAAGGGTGTTTGAGACAAAACACTGAAGTGTTTCTTGGAATCACCCTAGTACACTCAAAATCCGCCCATCTAAGGGCTCATCCCTCTTTTTCATGGTCTTCCGTGGATGGAAGGAATTTTAGTTCATTTTTCAGACAAAGAGAAATAGATGTTGAATGCAACACAAGTTGTTTCATATTTTTTGAAGCATTTTTGAGTTACTTATGAATTCTCAAAGCGCATGTGTCATAGGTACCTACCTATTATTAACCTTAGATCTTTCAAGAACAAATCACTGAAAGTTGTGAAGAAATTTGAGGAAGCAAGGAGAATGGTTGACTCTTGCAATTAAAAACAAATTTTCTTCCATGCATTCAATGAGTTGTAAAAGGCTAATGTAAGAGCCACCAATGCACCATTTCACAACAAACTACTGCATGGTTCAAAATGAGCAAATGGTTTTCAAGCGTACTACCTTAGTGGTTATTCGGGGGGAGGGGTGGGGTATTTTTCATTTGATGTTCGGTTGGTTTTTTCTTATAAATCCCCGGCCGGGTGGTTGGCCTTTTTCAGAGGACAGTTGTGTATACTTGTAAAATATACTTGATAAATGGTGCTGGCATACAATCGTAGTAAAAATATGTCCACTCATTCAAGATGTTTGAAAATTACAAGGAAAACTTTTCAGAATGATTGAACATTGTTACGCAATGACTCATTTATATTTCATTGTGAACAAAGTTTTTTCATGGTGGACGTGTTTTCCCAAGAACAATATCAAGTAGTAAATGCATGCTAGGAACTCTTATTTACCTCCTTCCTTTCCGCCATCTAAAGTGATTATCAAAAGAGTTCAATGTGAATTTTGATATATGTTTGAACGTAAAGATAAAAACCATCTTTCAAGAAAGTTAATTTATATGATGCAAATATCCTAAATACTATGTACGTTGTTAGGAAACAGAGTACATGTATTCTTCTCCTAGTGGAAATATCTTGTTGTCATCTTGACCTCCTACTATTACATGAGTAATTTCAAACAAATCACATTTATACTACCAAAGGGGAGGATAGGGAGGATTTTGACTCTGTGTTGTTTTCCAAAACCTTCTACAAATTTTTGGTGATTTTTTTTGGTGGAAGTTGAAAGAATAAGGATGTCCCAAATATAGAACACCAAACACCCTCCAACTATGTGTTAAAAAATCAACAAAATGCGCAGTACCCATAACAAAGTATTAAAAAATAGCATTGTGATGTAAGCATTTATTAATTTTGATTTCAAAAGAGGACCAAGAATGACAATGCATCAAAGTTGAATTTTAGATGAATTGTGAGATATTGGTTTTCTCTATCTGATAGTTTCAAATTTCAACGAAGTATTTTTGCCATTTCAACTGACTGACCCATAATAAACAGCAACAAGCAAGAAATATTCATTGCACTTGGTGACTTAGCCTTTCGTGACAGCTTGGCATGTTAGTATCCTGTATTTTATATATGAACTTCCACATTTGTTGCCATCTGAGAAATAAGCTTAACTATTGTGTTTGTTACAACTGAAATGATTTAAGCCTTAAATGTAGAGCTGATCATTGTGGTTGCTTGCTTCAATGGCGCTATAGTGGTGTGACAAGTGTTCACACATTTTACTACTATTTTCAAAAGTTGCATAAATCAACATTGTATGTTGTCTTCATGAAAATTGTAAGAAGGATAACATGGAATTTAAGGTAGGAGGCTTGTAAACCAACTATCTAAGGGAAAGATGACATCTATACTAAAATAAAGCCAGATTAGCAACCACATTTTTGGTGGAAAATCAAAGAAGAAACATTTCTATGGCCATTTAAATTGAAATTTCTGAGTTGGTATGAATTAATTACAATTTATCAAAGCAAAAGGTGCATAGGTATCTATTCTTGATCATAGGTTGTAGCATTCATATTTCAAAGGCAGCTTGGAAATGGATCACATGAGTCCTAACAGCAACCACTACAAAGCCAAGAATGCTCCAATAAGCCTCTTAAAGCGTGCAAGCACCCATTCCATATTCTAATACTCAAATCATGATTATGAACATGTTTTCATTTATTTTAGTATGACATATATCTCTATATTTTATTGAAAGACGAATATGAATACAATTATGACCAATAAGCACACTCAATAGTGGCTCATGTCACTCTCTTAACCCCTAAACGCCCATCGGGTAAGGGCAAACCATATATGTATTATAAAATAATACTTATGTAACTTTAATGAAGTTTGCTTCAAAAGAGAAAACAAGAATCATGATGTTTAGTAATTATCCGTATAGACAAACATTCAAAAAAAGTTTTGGATTTTTCTTTATTGAATTTAGAAGCATTTTCCATTTAATATTCACCAAAATTACAAACTTTATGCATAGATTTTAAAATTTGGTATGATTGGTGAAAAACATACACTCTATCTTAAACTTCAAAAATGCAATATTTTTAGAGGAGAGAACATCATTAGTTTTCCAAAATAATAAATTTTATAACACTAGCAAATATTGAAGTGTTTGTCTTTGAAAAATTCTCCATGATAAAGTTTATTGAATTGACATGATTGAAGTTGGGTTGGAAAGTAGACTTGATTTCCTATTTTAAAAAAAATTAATTTTTTTTTAAAGTTTTTTTTTTTTAATCTCAGGCATCTTGTAAAAAATGGGCAGTGACCAAAAAATGGTCGATTGAGCATTTAGGGGTTAAGTTCTTGAAATGGTCCATGCACATGTACAATTTTTGAACATAGAAAATTTGACCCATTTAAGGACTTGTGCACTATTTTTGTGACCCCTACATGGTCCATTCAAAACGCGCACTCCAAATTAGAGCCTCCCCTCTCAATTTTTCAATCTGTCATGGCAACTTTGCTGGGGGTTATACTGGCTTGATTTAAGGTACAACGTACAAGGCAGTTCATTCACTTAGGGCAATTAGTGGCTGATTTTCATAATGGGGGCAGAAGTAGGTATTTGGGTCATAATTCTTTGGAGTGATAGGGGTTTTTTTAGCTTTCCATAGTCACAAGTGTCAGTGCTGAACCTGCCCCCGTCCCGGTTCCCTTGTCTTGGCCACAAAAGGTGTGTGCGCTTCACAAGGAAAAGAGCAAACTACAAAACAATAAAAAAATATAATTTTTTTCTCAGGCATGCAAAACCCGCATACCCTCCCACAGGTAGAAATTTTATAAGATTTGGACACAAATCATAGACTCCACAAATTTTCAAAGTACCAAACCCGCCTTTTTTGAAATTTTTTCATAGAGTCAACTCAACTTTGACCCTTATAATATATGAATCTACACAGTGAAAAGTCCCGTGATTTTGCCACAAGATACCATGTGAACCTGTCACCCAAATTCAAAGGTCAATAAACGAGGATCATAATATTCCAATTTCTACAGACCCGGAAGTAGCGCAAACCCATTTCTCCCAATTTTCCTCGTTCCTATATTGGGTGCTTAGGCGAGTTAAGTAATGCCAAAGGTTAGTTGGATATTTTCAAAAAAAATGTCAATGAATATTTTTTGCCTACAGAAAAAATCCCATGATGCTGCAAAAATCTATGCGTAAGGGCCACCTTCAACTCCAACTAAACTTGGGATGGAACCCACAAGCTACAAACCATTTTCAAATAATGCCCACATAGCCATTGGTCAGAAAACCAAAAAAAAACCCTGGGACATTGGTAAGTACTGTACACTGAATATTGCATTTAGGTTGCTCCACACTAATTTCTGAATATTTCACACTATATAAATATTTACTGCAGCTATAGTATCTTTCATTAAAAATCACTACAAAAAACCATTTTAGATAGCCTATCAACAACAATGAAGCAACAAAAAGACAAACTAGTGGCTTTCAAGTCACTAACCATGTGAAATCTACATATTTAGTAAGTTACATATGTCTCCAAGTGGCCAAGTGATGAGCCATAACTCATGAGATAACTTATTGAGGTAAGGCAACCTAATTGCCAAGGTAACCTAATTGCCAAGGCATCCTAAATACAATATTCAGTGTACCATACATCCAGGCTGCAGTCAGTGAACATTGACCGGGAGTAAAGCCGGATAACCAGCCTGTCAACCCATCTGATTGGACAAAACCCGATTCCCACAATCCCATTGGACGACACAGGGGTCCAACAAATCAGACCAGCTCGCGCCCTCTCTCCGCCTCGGCAAGTCGGCAGCCAGGCTCTCACATGCAAATCCTCTGCAGCTCTGTCCAGGGCACTTGAAATCAATGCCGCAATCGATTGCTTTGTCGGAGGACTGAAAGGATGCCGAAGCAACCATCGCTCCAAATGCCACAGACTCCACAAACTCCACTAACCCTACAAACCCTACAAACTTCACAACCGCTGCAATTGCAAAGACCAAGCTTGAGCTTTAGCCGAGCTTCAGAGATGCCACCAGGTAAGCTTAAGAGCCAGGTTTTTGACGATGAGCTTAGAAGCGGAGAATTTGATGGCGTTTCAGTTGGTTACAAGGAAGCTTTGCTTTTGTACATGACCTTGCTATCGTCCAAGCATGTGATAGGTTTTAGAAAGCCGGAGCTTGATCGGGACATGATTTGCTTCAGTTCAATAACTTAGGGTTTCGTTTAGTTTATCTTCGTTGTGCAAAAATCAACTAGAGTCTTATTATTATTGTTATTATTGTCAAAGCATGTGTTGGTTTAGAAGGTGGAGAGATTGATTGCAGCATGGCTTGCTGGACATGATTTGCTTCAGTTCAATGACTTAGGGTTTCGTTTAGTTTGTTTTCGCTGTGCAAAAACCAGCCAGAGTCTTATTATTATTATTGTCAAAGCATGTGATGGTTCAGAAGTCGGAGAGCTTGATCGCGGCATGGTTTGTTGAACTTGATTTGCTAACTTAGGGTTTCGTTCTGTTTTTTCTGCTGTCACCGACGCAAAAACCAGCCAGAGTCTTATTATTAATATTATTGTCAAAGCATGTGATGGTTTAGAAGGCGGGAGAGCTTGATCGCAGCATGGTTTTCTGAACATGATTTGTTTTAGTTTAATGACTTAGGGTTTAGTTATTTTTCTTTCGCTGCGAGAGTCATAATGTTCTCGAGCTAGTTTCAAGGCCGTTCTTGTAGTGAGAAATCACGTTTAAGCTGTATAAGCTTTTATATGGAGGTATGAGACTTATGGGAGAGAGGACACTAAATCCTATGTCAGTCGGTAGAAGAGAATGGAGAAGATCTTGTAGATATTGACCACTTTGAAAGGGATGGTGATTTTGAAACTTAAGAGGTTTTTTGATTTAGTAGCAGGAAGACTTTGCATTTTAGTGAGAGACATGATTTGCTGTGTCTGTGTGTATGTATGTTTGCTTGTTTTTTGTTTGTTTTCAAGACTGTTTTTGACAGAATGGCTGTTAGTTGGGATGTAGGTCATGGTTGTGCGGGATTATACGGAAGGATGTGCTGCACCTGAGTGTGGATATACCACTAAAAGGCAGCTTATAGATTTGCAGGTACTTCACTCTTTTATCCGTTTTAGGGTCTAGTCTTTGTTTGGTGATTATTTGCATTCTCAAAGTAATGCATATAACTCTCTTTGTAATTTACGTGGAAGACTAAAACTGTTAAGCATCGACCCCGGTCAAGCACAGCCTTATCGAGATCATGTTGGCTCCTTCTTCAAGATTGTAATGTGCTTAGCAACGTAAGCTGACATGGCAGCACTTTTTGGTACTTTTTGGCACTTTTTGGCACTTTTTGAAAGTTCTGGCAGCAAGAAGGTGGGACTTCTCTCAAGAGTTGAATTGAGCGAGCAAAAACTGAAACTTTACTTAGAACCCAAGTCCCGTCCATCAATACAGTTTGCGGCTTTCTTTAGTATTTCTCCTTACCCTTTCTAAACCAACGAAGCTGGCTGGGAATTTGCGTTGAGGTTGGACTTGCAAAGTTGGGACGTGGGACATAATGTGAACTGCTCCCAAGGGTATGTTCACATTTGGTGTTAAGAGGGGTACTAGCATTATGAATGTATTCTAAAGGTGTGTCCAAATGCATCTAATTATCCTTAGCTACTACCACTCTTAACACTAAGTGTGAACATACCCTAAATTTTAGGTTCAGAATGAATGCTTGTTTTAGAAGAAGCCTGATTGTGTGGTGCCTTCTTATCTTCACTACTATACTAGAGGTTGGCACTTGCTGCGCTACGCATTCACTATTAGAAATTTATTAAGATTTTCATATGTTATACAGAATGCAAAGTAAAAATTTCAGGAGGTCTTCAAATCGTATTTATGTGATAATATCATAGAGAATGGAAATGAGATATTACAAAGGTCGAGATGTGATATTACAGATCGCCTTGTGATTTTAGTAGTATGATTGGAATTCATCGCCTGCGTAACCTCGGCTCACAAGGTATTTGATGATTCAGCACCAGAAACTGCAGAAAATGCAGAAAATGCTGAAAATGCCGAAAAGACACAAGCAAAGATGGAAATAGTGTGAATTTCGCTTTTTGACATATCTTTTTGACAGGGTGATCCTGTAGAACGCTGCTGTCAATGGGGAAATGGTGTGAATTCCTATTGCTAACCTTATTTTTTTGACAGGGTGATCCTGTAGAACGCTGCTGCCAATGGGGACATTGGAGAGCGCATAGTAGTGAAGAAGAAGAAGAGCGGTGAATCAGCTGCCTGCCTGCCTGTCATGAAGGTCCACCATCTTTCACGCTTCGTGATAGAAAGTCGAGGCGTGAAATCCATCATTATTGCACTAGTGGTGGTGGTGTTGACAAGCCTGGGGTGGCTCGAAGTCAGAGCGCAGCCAAACAAGGACGACGTGGCCTGCTTGCGGGGCTTCCAGGCCATGGTGCAGCGGAGCACGGACGGCGCGCTCTTCAGCAACTGGACGAACGCGGCGTTCCCGTGCAACACGACGGAGGACGGGGCGAAGCCGACGTTCGTCGGGGTGACGTGCACCAGCAGCAGCCGGGTGATGTCGCTGGTACTCACCAACAAGGGCCTCACGGGCTCCATCTCGCCCAACCTGTCGCTGTGCCGCAACCTCGGCATCCTGGACTTGTCCCAGAACTCCTTGGCTGGCGCCTTGCCTGCCACGCTGGGCCAGCTCTCGTACCTCATGACCTTGAACGTGAGCCACAACGACCTCCAAGGCTCCATCCCCGCCGAGATCACCAACTGCTCCTACCTCCACGAGCTCGACCTCGAGCACAACCACTTCTCCGGAGAGCTCCCTGCAGGCAGGCCATCAAAACCACCTCTCCCCTCTCTCTCTTTTGAATTGTTTGGGGGTGTCAAAAATGCCACTTTGTTATTAGTGGTTTGAGTGTCAAAACGCCACCTTTCTAGAATTGTGCGTATTTTGGGTAGTGGATACCCCTGAAGTTTGCGATATTTGTATAGATGCCATTGGTTTTTCAGAAATTGCACAAATACTACCCTTGACATCTCAAAGGAGCCATCTCAAGTTAGTTTTTGCAAGTCCTTTTTTCAAATGTTTTGTTCCAGCTTTGTGTGTTGTATATACTGTTTGAAACATAAGAACACACAAAGATGGAACACAATTTTTTTGGAAAAAGGACTTGCAGAAACTACCCTTGAGATGCTCCTTTTGAGATGTCAAGGGTATTTGTGCAATTTCTGTAAAACCAGGGGCATTTTTCTGAAAACCAGGGGCATCTTTCTAAAATCCAAGGGCATCTTTATAAATATCACAAATTTTTCCAGGGGTATCCATCAAAAATTTCCCTGTTTTTTAGTATTAGTAACCTTAGTTTTCAAAACTGCATAATTGAAGGATACCTTACTTGTTTTTTTTTTCATTTTTGGGGGTGTCAAAATGACAACTTTTTCTATCTACTAGCATACAGCCACATACATGCTTTGCGCGAGTTGAACGTGCGCGTGGGTAATGCAAAATTCAGAAAATTGATATCTCACAACTGGTCTAGAATTTAACCCTGATGCACTGTCATTTTGGTCCTCTTTTGAAACCAAAAATAAAATATACAGTAGTACCTAGCTAAGATGAACCTGTGTCAGAAAAATGCTTGCATAAGATCACTGTCCCTGACATGGAAGTAGCCCAGCAGGTTCAGTATTGGGGAGCTGCAAGGAGTATTTGGCTACAATGAATGCTCTCTTAAGATGAAATGAATATTCTGTCCGGACACCTTCATCTTAGCCAGCACTACTGTAGTAATTTCCTTTTGTCACAATGTTATTCTTTAATACTTTGCTAGGAGGCGCTTGGTGCTTTGTTGGTTGTCTAGCACATGGTTGGAGGGCGTTTTGCATTCTATATTTGGGGTGTCTTTTATTGCTGCAACTTACGCCAAAAAGTCCTAGAAGGTTATGGAAAAGGCCGCAGAGTTAGTGAGGGAAATTTTCCCTCTTAGGGTATGTTCACACTTGGTGTTAGGAGGGTATTAACAATATGAATGCAGTTTAAAAGTATGTCCAAATGCATCTAATTTTCCTTTGCTACTACCACTCTTAACACCAAGTGTGGACATACCTTTAGTAGTATAGATGGATGAATTTTTGACAGAAATAATCCAGAGATGACACTGAAATCCTCGTCTGAATTTATTTTTTTATGCCTTTTTGCCTGCTGCAGGTCTGGCCACGCTGCAGAAGCTGCAGATCTTCGACGTCTCTCACAACAATCTGGAAGGTCCGATTCCTACCGGCCTGTCGAACACCTCCGATGGCCGGCCTCGCTTCAACGCCTCCGCCTTCGAGAGCAACCCCGGGTTGTATGGATTTCCCCTCCCCTACCCCAAGAGCCACTCGCTGTCTGTCCTTGCCATTGTGGGCATCGGCCTTGGCAGCGGCTTCCTCAGCCTCATTGTCAGCTTCACCGCTGTGTGCATCTGGTTGCGTGTCACGGAGCAGCGCCTCGCTGCTGAGGAGGGCAAAATCTCCCAACTTGTGCCCGAGTACGACTGAGCTTTCTCTCTCTCTCAGTTTCTCTTCTTTCTCTTTCCAGACTTGCTTTTTGCACTTTTCCTTTTCTTTCCAGACTTGCTTTTGCATTGCATGGATGTTCTCGTGAAACCATCGTTGAACAAGAGAGCTCCTTGAGAGAGACGACTCATGTCATATGTCATTAGAAGAAAATGTGCAATAGTTGTTTAGGACATTCAAAGCCTTCTCTTTCCAAACTTGCTTTTGCACTTTCCTTCTCTTTCTAGACTTGCTTTTGCACTTTTCCTTCTCTTTCCAGACCTGCTTTCGCATTTTGCTTGGCATGGACATTCTTGTGAAACCATCATTGAACAAGAGAGAGCTCTTCGAGAGAGAGAACTCACGTCATATGTCACTAGAAGGCCTAAACAATTGCAAATGTCTTAAACGACTGTAATTGAGTCATTATATAGTTGTTTAGGACGTATGAAGTTGTTGTGGACTAGTCGTTTAGGACACCTTTTTCTTCTAATGACGAAAGATGTGATGCGATTATGGTGGATTTTTGAGTTTTGGAGCTCAGCCTCCCTCCAATTGAGGTATGTCTTTTAAGTTTTGTGGTTTTTGCACATTTTGAGAGCGTGTTTTCTCTCCTGTACTCATTTTTATGTTGGCATTGTGACTTTCAGATACACAGCCTTTATGTGTTTCTTTGAATCAGATGGATTGTATTTTTTTGCCCTTTTTTTGACAGTAGAGAGTGGGACTTGTAGCTTGCCGGTGGGTGGGTTTGAGTAGAGTGAACTAGTTTGAAGGTACATCAAAGGGTTTAGGATATGTAGCTCCGAATTGAAGGGTTTATAATCGGGGTTTTTAAGCTTTGACATTTTGTGTTTGTATTGGATATCTACACTCTTTGATATGATATAATATGAATGCTTGTATCATTGTACCATCTAAGTGCTTATATGGTTTCATATGCTTTCTTTGAGTACGTAAAGTTTTCATCTACCCATGTAATCCATCCAAGTCCACTATTTAATTGAGCGTAATTGTCCATTGTGCTCCTTACACAAAGAGAACGATTATTGTTTCCCGCATGACTATACGGAACTCTAGTCTTAGGAAATCCAAATCCTATCTTAGAAACCTTGAGCAAAAAAGAGGTTGTGAAATGTGGAAAAATTGACTGCAACTTTCGAAAATTAACTGTAGGAATGTGTAATTGATGTCCAAGTACAATCTTCTCTTGGTGAGTTTTTTATTGAATGAGTTTAAAACTTTACTAAGTTTTGAAAAGTGAAATGACATTGGCAGATCGTTTCAGGTTTGAAACTTGGCAGATGTCCATGTAGTCTAGTCTATTTTTTACATGTTCTAAAATCATGAAATATATTGTCAACTCTAGAAATTTGGCATGTTTATGCTTGAAACCCTATAATGACTTCTAATAGTGTCCTTTTGTAGGCCTAACCATGTATTTGGAACTTGGACAAATTTTTAGCTCAAAATAGTAAGATGAAATGCTGTATAGCTACTGATATATGATTGTTTGTGAAACACACAATGGATTGCCAATCTTGAAGAACTGTCTCAAAATTTGTAAACTATGTGACAACCTTATGCAACCATTTCTTTTTTCTAGCATGTTTCTGATGTGAAATCTTAATCCTTGAACGCCCTAGAGGATCAAAAGTGTCCTCACATGGTTTCAAAGGCTTGTTTGAGGTATTTGATCTAATTTTTTGATCTTGCTATAAACTCTTGTATAAACTACAACTATGAAGGCATTCAAGTTGTCCATACCAATGGAGTAATGGCAAGGAAATCCAAATGTTGTACAAGTGTCTCAAGAGAATTGATTGGGTGAAACACCATACGGGGCGTGGTGGCAAGCAATGTTTTACAAGCTACAACTAGTCAACGTCCTTTGCAAGCTTCCTTGTGTGAGCTTCTCACCAATTGTGCTAGTCATTGTGTTTTGTGCAATAGTAATTTGAAGCCCTAAAACCTGACATAAAAAGAAGTGCAATCTTCAAAAATTTACAAGTGTGTGTTCACATCTAGTCTTGTTACTCACAAAAATGGAGATGAATCAAGGGCTTAAGCTCAATTCTCACTTGACCCTTTGAAAAAGCACTAATAAAATGTAAAATTAACCACTATAGTAGGAAAAGCCATTTTCTTAGTTGTACAACCTAGAAAGCAAGGTTTGAGAATTTGAAGTGGGAGTTAGTGGCTTGTTGTTCACACATGAGAGCATACATAATTATTGCATTTCCCTCAAACGTGCTAGCAAGGCAAAACTGATAATGGCAAATGCAAGGGTTCACAATTTCATATATCCCCTCGCTCTTTTGTAATTGAGCTCCCTAGCAAACACTACTAAAAAAAACACTTAAGATCCCACTAAAGGCTCAAATCTCCATTTTGGCAAAGACTTCATGCTACAAAAAGTTTGCAAATCATCCCAAAACTTATGCAAACTTATCATGTGATTTGCTTAACAATCACTCTTACAACACTGTGATTTGCCTAACAACCACTCTTACAACACTGCCAACAAGGCTCCCACCTAGGCTTGGAGCTAATACTACAAGCTAGTGGGAACACACACGTTTAAACACACTTCAAGCATTGCTATTTGTGAAATCCTAAGTACATGTGAGAACTGACTTTTATAGAATTCTATAAAAATTGTCAAATAGCAACTATCTACCAAAAAAAAAGATTTTGTCATCACATGTTGTTTGATCAAATGATATAATCTTCTATCTCCCACATTCAATTGTTCCCAAAATTTGCAAGCAATTTTCTAAGTAGGTGTTTCACTATTTTCAATGGTCACTTTTTGTGAATCATCTAATTGATCAAAGTCAATGCATCAAAGTTGTAGGCCTCCCAAAACCCTAATTTTGATGAAATTGGCATTGGCACTTAGGAGTTAACCCCTAGAGGACCAAACAACTGACTTTGGCAATAAAGTAACCTTGGGCATCCAATTGTGATTGGAAACTGGCATGGATTCCTTTGAATTTTTTATAGAGTTTGTGGGCAAAAAGCTACTAATATTAGTAGATTTCATGGATGAATGTGTACAAGTCATTGATTCTATCCATTTCTATCAAAAAATTCCTTGCGCCGTCGCTTGAGCAAATGTTCTTGAAGGAACATGAAGGATCAAAGGATCCATCCCGTGTAGTGACATTTGGAAGACTTTTTGTATGATTTGAGCAAGTTAACCTTTAACCCTTGAGCGCCCAACACAAGATTACTCAAATCCAAAAACTTTGGAACTCATTCCAATCAAATTATCACTTAAAAGAGATCCACAAAAATTGACGATATCAATTGGTAGTGAACATAGGCCCAAAGCTCCAAGGAAAAGGACACGTCTTTTCACCATACCATTGAAAATATTATAATGGTCAACAAGGAAATTTTTCAAAACTGAGAGGCCATATTTTGGCCCCTAGGGCGCTCAGGGGTTAAAGGACGATAGGGCATAGTATATACGGTGTCGTAAAATTGGTATTTGCTACTAGTAAGAAGTTTTAATTTGGGATTTCAAGTAGCTCACTAGAACCGCTTTGATCTATTCTTCAACTTCTTTGTTGATCTCAATTGCAGTAAAGTGGTGAATCTATTCCAAATACAAGAAAAACACCTCGTATTCTACTATTCGCAACAGCATGCTTTGTCCTTTAGGGGTTAACTTGCTACAACCCGTCCTATATAATTTTGGGACATCCAAAAACCAATAAATTTTAGAACTGCACGTCACACGTCATAAGACATGTTTTGAAGAACAAGTCCAAAAATTACATTGAATATTGCATTTAGGGGCATTGACAATTAGGTTGCCTTACCTTGGTAAGTTACCCCATGACTCATCATTTAGCCACTTGAAGGTGCGTGCAATTCTATGATTTTTTCACATGGTTTATGACTTGGATGCCGCTAGTTTATTTTTCCGCAATTTGTAGCAACAGCAGCAGTAAATATTTATATAATGTAGAATTTCAAATATTTATATAATGTAAATTTCAAGAAATTATCGTGGGGCAACCTAAACGCAATACTCAGTGTGGTTGAAGCCAAAAAAAAAAAGACAGTTGAAGTGCTTGTCCAAAATCGCCACAGATGTGCAGTAAGTTACACCAAGCCCCCAAAACCCTGCTTCCAATTATATCCATACAACACATATCTTACACAGTATCCAAACAATGGATCCAATAATAAGGACCAGTCACTGCATTAAAGCCCTCTCACAAACCCAATAAAAAACTGCAATCCAATAACAGAAACCACCAGAAACAGCTGCAAAAAAACCAGTGGAAAAAGGGATTCTCTACTTCAAGTGGTACGGAATTCAGAATCTTCTGGGCTTGCTACAATCAAAACAGAACCCAACCAATGTTCAGATTTAATCATTTAACAAAAGGATGTACGAAAAAGGACCAACTGTGGAGCTAAAAATGAAACAAACTGTAAAAAGAAACAAATAAATAAGACACACAGAAACCAAAAGGGTCAGGTACTGCAAAAAAATAAACGTTTTTAGCACTATTTACAGCAGGTGGCAATAGAAACAAAGTGAAAACACCACAGCACACCCAATAGTGACAAAGAATCCCTCTCTGGTGTATAAGCCAAATTGACCATCCCTCCTAACTAACTACCTACCTACCTAGGATCCCCAACTCTCAACCCCTCGCCTACAACTTCCATGGTACATACAAGTATATCCTCCTCGCCCATGTACAAATACCACCAACAGTAGTAAGTGCAACTACTAGTCTATTACTACTACTACTAATCAGGGGCCTATCTCCAAATTTGGACACTGCAACTGTTTTCCTATAATGGCTCATCCGTGAAAGTGAACACTTCCATGAGAGGCCAGTGCCACAGTCCATCAAAACTTCCAAACCAGTGCCTGCAGTCCAATCCACAACAGCGGCTAGATTCAGAAAAACTTCAACAAGAACAACAAAAATTACTATACAGCAACAAACAATGCGAACGAAAGAAACTTGGATTCTAAACACACGTACCCACATTTGGGCATCGTTATCTATTCGACAGATAACATACTAAAACCAAAAGAACCGATAATACAAAAAGCAGTAAAGTGCTGTTGATTAAATTGCGTTTTATACAAGACGTGAATTTTTTTCTTTAAAAGGCAAGGTTGGGAAATAACACAAAAAAGGACTGTCCATGAGAGTGACAAATATTTCTACTGCTATCACTTCTAGAGGGACATCTACCAACTGCCTTTGAACCAGATTTCAAAAATCATGCACCTTTTGCTGGTTTTTGTTTTGTTTTGTGGTAACTTTTTGAGGTTTTGCGGAAGAAGTAAAAAAAGTGAAAAAAAATATTGATTGATTTGATTGCTAACAACCTGATTTGCGGAACTGAATCTGAGGCGTGGCAGTGCGAACTCACGGGTACTTAGATGGTCTATCCCCTGCCTTTCCTCCATCCCCCGGTCGAACGACCTGCGAAGGCGTAGCATTCATCGTCAACTCGGGGGGTTGCAACACGGTCTGTGTGTTCTCCCGACTGGCGGTCAGCAGGACATGCCCGTCCTGTCTTATTCTCTGCATTGGTGCACTCTCACTTTGTTACTAACAATGGAAAATCCTACCTTACTAAAACTCCTGGTCTTACATATACAAAAGAAGAAGAAAAATGATGATGCATTCAATACACATAAGGTAGGAGGTCCATAAACCGACCATTTAAGCCTACCTAACTCATCAATGACTGTGATAGATATTTAAAGGAACATGTCACTAGTTTCTAGACTGCGAGCGCAATTAGAACCTGAGCGGTTTTTTGAGCCTCCTACCCTTACATACAAACGACCTCCCTTGAGCTTGAAACAGTAAAACTCATGCGTATATTGAATAAAAACGGTAACGCACAATGTGTGCCCTGAGAGCAAGGAGCTACAATCATTGCAGCAGACATCGGCTGAAATCTCCGCAGCAGCTAATGTGAAGCAAACACCACAATTGTTTTTATGAAAACAAGACGAGAGCTAGAAGGAGATCACCTGGCCAAACTAGGAAACACTGAAGTTCCAACTACAAGCACAGACTAAAAACCAGAACGATCTGGCACTGCTGAAACTGCTACGAAATACAAAAAAATGGCAGGTCTACACCATGGGCGTGCTTGAATCCTTCTCCTGAGGAGGGGGAGTAAGAGGGGAAAGACGAGGAAAAAAGTGAGAGAGAGAGAGAGACATAGCCCATCGTCTTTCAAAGGTTGAGAAAACCAGAGAAAGAGAGTCATGGCATGTAGTCATTTCAAAAGTTTGAAAACAGAGAGGGAGGGGGACGGGTCATAGCCCATCGTCTTTTTTCAAAGGTTTGAAAACCACCTCTTTGAAGCTATCCCGCATCAACGACTGCGTGTTCCCACTGGGCGTGGTAATCAAGGACCGCTCCTGGTCACTCTCACTCTCCTGCATCTCCTTGCCTTCGGAGGTGCCGTTCTCGGCATGCGTGGCAGTATGCTGACAGGTCTCCGGCACATCGTTCGTGGTGACTTGCAGCCCTTCGGGCAGCAAGCAGTTGCACATATACCCGACCCTTGCGAGCCGGTTCACCCATCCGGGGATGGCCCTCCCAGTGAGCCTCCGACACACATCGTCAGTGAAATGGTTGCAGTTCTTGATGATCAAATGGTACGTGTCGCCGTAGTACTCATCGGCACACTGCTCGATGAAGCTCCGAAACTCCGTGGCGTTCAAGCTGGTGGTGCCCAGCAGCACCTCGTCCCGGAAGGTGAAGCCCGGACACTCCTTGGGATGCACCTCGAACACTCCGCTGGTCGAGTACTCGTGCGCTCCGAACGCGTACTCCGCCCCGTGCGCTGAAATGCCGGAATGGAATATGCCCAGGCCGAACCAGTAGACGTACTTGTTCATCGGTGTTAGGTCGTATACGTTGAGGTATATCGGTGTTTGAATGCTCGGATTCGCTCCCACTGGACACACTGGCACCGTCATCCTTACCAATCCTTCAGGGATCCAGAGATCCAGCAGTTCAAGGATTTATCAAACTCTCTCACTTTCTCTCTCCCTTTGCTTCAACACTTCCTGACTCTCATCCTACGAACGCTCCTGCGTTTTGCGCCATAATGAAAATCTGGACTGTGATCCTGGATTATCATCACAAACAGACAATTCTTAACACGGTTTCTCAATCCTCGACTGCCAGGTTAAACCTAAGGTACATGGAAGCCTTAAACCACACATCTATAAACTTCACACAATGGACGTGCGTATGGATCTTCTCGAGAGGAGCAAGCTCGAAGGAATTAAGCATCTAAGAACTTCATACAATGGATGGGGCCTGAGTATAAACCTTCTCAAGAAGAGCAAGCTTCAAGGAGTCAAGCATCTAAGAACTTCACGCAATGGACGGTAAACCTAAGGTACACGGAAGTCTTAAACCACACATCTATAAACATCACGCAATGGACGTGCGTATAGAAACCTTCTCGAGAGGAGCAAGCTCAAAGGAATTAAGCATCTAAAAACTTCATACAATGGAGGATAATCCTAAGGTAAATGGAAGCCTTAAACCACACATCTATAAACTTCACGCAATGAACATGCGTGTAGATCTTCCAAGCTCAAAGGAATTAAGCATCTAAAGACGTCTTAGACCACATATCTATAAACTTCACGCAATGGACGTGCGTATAGATCTTCTCGAGAGGAGCAAGCTCGAAGGAATTAAGCATCTAAGAACTTCATACAATGGACGGGGCGTAAGTATAAACCTTCTCAAGAAGAGCAAGCTTTAAGGAGTCAAGGGTTTCATCCGAGATAACATTTAGCAGAAATGCTAGGTACTAGATTTGCGACTATTTCGAACATTAGACCGTTAGGACGTGATTTTAAACGAAGAGCACAACGGCCATGTACATTCGAGACAAAAAACCCGCAAAGATTAGGTTAAAAGTGCTTCGCATTACAAGATTCCGCTAGAGACGACTCGCATTTCAGGCGATGTAAGCGGCTCACCTTCCCATCGGTGTCCGGAGAGCCAACCCCTCATATTGAGCCTCCTCCCTCCTCCTCACAGGAAGTCAAACATGAGCACCTCCTCGTAGCTTTTCAGGTTTTCAAACAGATTTAAAACGAGTTCGTTCGCCAGTGCGTTATTTTCTTCATACCAAGGCTGTTGTTCTCCTCTCTTCCCCCCTGCACGGCCAATCCGATCTTCTTTTTAACTAAACTCGCGAATGCAATAAAGAATCCCCCTCGCTTATCCATTTCCTAACTAAAACAAGAAAACACAAATAACACCTAAAACCCCCGAAAAATGAGCTAAAGTAAGGAATCGAAAGTGAGAGGGAATTTGAGTGAGTGTAGATCCAAGGTGAACACGGACGAACCTTTGCGATGCGAATTTGCTGGAAGACGGACGACTTGAAGCAGAACCTCGTCGAAAATTATCGAAAATGGGTGAAAATGGTCGAAAATGGGGGTGAAAATGGACGCCGTGAGGTTGTGAGAACGACGGAGATGGTGGCGGAGGTGCAGAAAGAAATGTTAGATCGGAGACTGAGGTTGAGGAAGAGCGAAATGGTGCCCGAGGCGGCGGAGAGATCCGACGACGTGTGAGAGGAAGCGGGAGTGCGAAGAGAGCGGGGGAGAGAGCTGATGGCGGAGAGCCTGCAGATGCGGGAGACGAACGTGGGTAGATGATATTCGTTAAACCGGATGAAAGTTGGAGATAGGGGTGGATGGTGGCGACGAGGCTGTGGGAGCCAATCAGAGTGACGGCCTTCGTCGGACGAGCTGGATCACCCAGGGCAGGGTCCGGGAAATATTTGAGATTTTTCGGTAGATGTCCTTCAATTCCTGTATTGAACCGGTTTATCAAGGATCTCTTTATCTCTTTCGGTTATTTTCTCTGTTTTGTTTTGTACTGTAAGTAATTTTTTGTAAGATTTTTGACCGGTTTTTAACTGAAGTTTGTAAATTGTAAACGGTTTTTTCTCATTTCATTTGTCTAGCATAGAATTAGCGGTCGGTTCTTTCCGGACCTTGGCCCAAGGTTTCTTTTGGAGTCGACTAAGGTGGAAGCACCCATAACCAATAACTTAAGCAATTCTACAAAAAGTTACAAAGAGTTTGAGACAAAATAAAAATTTCCCATGTAGGAAGATAAGAAATATTAGGATTTCAATTTTTTCATAATTTTATTTGCAAAATTGAAATTATTGTGAATTTTGAGAGTCAAAAAGTGTTTTTCACCCATTGTCAATGTCTAGATGTATGCAATTCTGATACTAGCCAAACTAATTTCACCTCATTACTTCCTACCTCACTTTGGGACATGAGGCATGACTTGATTAACCCCAACCTTGAAAAAGTAAAAAAAAAAGAACGCATTCTAAAGCACCTATCCTTGCTCATGGTGGAAATAGCACCCCTTGCTAGTTGAGAATGGGGCGTTATGTGCTATGCGTGCTTCCACCTTAAGGAGACACCCCCATTGCTAGGGAGACACCCACTCTAGTCTAACCTATTAAATTTGAGATTATTATTAGGTTGAAATACAAAATAAAATCAAGACAATATTTTAGTGCACATTTGTATCTGCAAGCATTGCAAACATACAACAAATATGTCTCATTTGTGACATGGCCAAGATTTATAAATGAAAGGAGCAACTAGTTTAACTCTTGACCATGTCACAAATGAGACATATTTGTTGTATGTTTGCAATGCTTGTAGACACATATGTGCGCTAAAATATT
Source organism: Ulota crispa (assembly GCA_963920765.1). Classification (NCBI taxonomy): domain Eukaryota; kingdom Viridiplantae; phylum Streptophyta; class Bryopsida; order Orthotrichales; family Orthotrichaceae; genus Ulota; species Ulota crispa. The sequence continues at coordinate 22,139,955 of OY987243.1, read as the reverse complement.
TGTTTGACTTTATTTCATATTTCAACGTAGTAACAATCTCAAATTTAATAGGTTTAGCTATAGGGGGTGTCCACGTAGCAATTGGGGGGTGTCTCCCTAATCATTCCTTTTATTTTTGGGCAATATAAGGCCCAATTGCCTCAAAAAAAAAGTGAGCTTCAAACTTACATAAAAATTAAAGGAAAAAATTTCAAAAAATGCTAGATTGCAATCTTGAAAATTTCTTTGTAACCTAGGCTTTCATAAAATTCTCATCAAATTGAAAATTGATGCCATCATTTAAAAATCATTTGAGGTATTATCTATTCCAATTCCATGCAATAATTAAGTAATGCCAATGATTATTTGAATGTTTTCAAAAAAAGGCCAATGAATACTTTTTGCCTATAAAAAATATTCCATAATACTGCAAAAATCTATGCATAGGAGTCACCTTCAACTCCAACTAAAATAGGGATGGAAACCGGCAAGCTTCAAACCATTTTCAAATAATGCCACATAGCCATTGGTGAGAAAACCAAAATAAAAACCCTGGGATCGCCCTATGACCGGATCTTGTGAACCAGTGAGCGACCGTCCCTCCATAATTGGTTGTCCGTCATTGGTCTCTGTCAACATCGGGTATACCCGTGGTCCTTGCTGAAAAGCGACGTTATAGTAAAAGCCTCTGAACTTTTATCATAGAAAGTAGATTTGTCTGGTAGATTTTTTCATGATTTTTTCATGATTTTTCATTATTTTTATACCAATGATATGATACCCCTGTTTTTATCAATGAAAAACGGGAGTTTCATTAAATAACAGGGGTTTTAAAGCTCTGTACGTTTTCTCATTGAACAATTTTTTTCTTCCTTCTGGCCTCATTTGCTAGTGCGAAATCTTGGATGATTTCTCATTATGTTTGAAGGTTTGGGTTTATGTTGTTAGGCTCGGTTCAGACTAAGTTAGCTACGGACGAAATTATCTCAAACGTCATTGGTTGATATGATATCAATTTTCTTCATTGCAGTGTTCACATTTAGGTTTGTACTCAACAAACACAATAGTGAAGTTTTGGGGGCTTGTGATTATGGTGATTCCAAACTTATCTAGCGGATGAACACTCCTACTTTGGCTTGGTTTAGTGAATTGGACAATACACCCAAAGACTGAATGACGTGGAAGTGCTTTTAAAGTATAAAAAATTGGATGCGGTGTCAATTTTTGTGTTTTGTCCGGTTGCTAGTCCGAATCAAGCCTTATTGAACTCTTTTGTTCTAGCCACAAGAGAGTTTGTGCTTGCCCTTTTTTCCATCTTGGTAGGTGTACAAAGCACTTCTTTTGTGATAATGCCTCAAAGAAAATTTATTTTTCATTGAGGTTTGAAATCTTATAATAGAATGCTTGAGAGCACAATATTTGAAGTATTGTAAAATCAGAAAAATTTGCTTTAGATATACCAAAAAAGTTATTTTTATTTTTTTAGAGCTAAAATACAAGAGATGTTACAAATGTGCCAAATATTATTATTCTTGCAATGAAAACTAAAGAAAGATTATACGTTCATAAGTAGAGGATTGGTCCGACATGACTAGTTCACAATGATTGAACACACAATGACATTGAAATGATTCTTAAATGACTTGACTGCAAACATTGTGACCATTTTCAATTATTATAGACCAATTGTTTAGGATAGAGTATTTGATACTGAATATTGTATTTAAGTTGTCTCACACTCATTTCTCAACATCTTACACTAAATAAACACCTACTAATATTGCAATGTTTTTACCAATAATTATTGCAATAAATCATTTCCAAAGGGCCTAACAAAAGTAACAAAGTTGCAAAAGAACAAACTAGCAGATTTAAATCAATAAGCCTTGTGAAGTTTTAACATTTAGAGGGTTTTATGTGCCTCCAAAGTATCCAAGCAATGAGACATGAGATTACTTCTTAAGGTTAAATAAGTTAATTGTTGAGACAACCCAAATGCAATACTTAGCATAGTGTTTTCTGCTAGCAATCAAATTTTATCATTGAGAAGATTAAAATAATTAGGTTAATATTTTAGAGTATGAAGATAGGATGCAGTTTAATAAATGATATTATGTTATGCATGTCATTTGTATTACCAACAAAACGTGTTTCAAACAAAAGAATTATAATCTATGCACATCATACACCTATACCACAGCTTGTGTCTTTGCCACAACCACAATAATCCAAACTTCACTGCAATTTGGTTTGTAGATATTCATCCCCTTTCCTTTTTGTACTTTTGAGACAAATTCACCTTCAAGTTTAGTTTACTTCTTACTTATTGGAAAAACCGGCAGTTCAAGTTTTATAAACCTTTTGATGCCTACTCAATGATAATGTAACAAGGTTTAAAAGCCCAACTCTTTTAGTAGAATTACACTAGGAAAAAAAGAAGTCCTAAACGTTAGCAAAATTTTGAGCCCTCCAGAAGGCCCTTATGAATGCGTGCCTGCTACATAACGGAGGTGAAAAAAACAGAATTTTTTTTTTTTTTTTGACTGGTTTGTACATGGTTCGTACATTGTGTCATCTTATCTGACTATGTGACAGAGGTCATATTTGACATTTGAAATTTTCTGTATATGCACATTGGGCACAGAATCATAAAAGCCCTCTAGAGGGCTGAAATTTCTCCTAATGACAACTAGTTCACAGTAATTGCAAATATCTTAGATAACTATACAATGACTCAATTACAGCTATTTAAGACACGTACAATTGTTGAGGATCAATTGTTTATTGCATGTTATCTTCTAGTATTATTAATTGAAATGAGAAAAACACATGTTCTGATAAATTACCAATGTCTTCATGGAAATCTAAATAATGGATTAAATCCTCAAAATGAATTGATGTTAAAGAATTGGAGCATTTTTGCTCAATTTTTAAATCATGCTTTGCTTGCAACTACCCAACTAATAGAGATAAGACTATTATAGAGATAAGATAAGAGATATTTTAATTTTTGATTTTGGACTATTAGATTTTAATTAAAACACATCATATAGTATTTTTGAGAGAACATGTTTTTAGTAATAACATTGGATAAATTTAAAGTTGATTCAAATAAAATTGAAGACATTGTTGAATAGAGCATTTTACCAAAATCTCCAATGACTCTCAAATTAAGGACCAAGATGTCATGTTTAACTCATTCTAGTTGTTCATGCAATTCTACATTGTCTAGATATTTTAGAAATCAATTGAGTTCACAATAGGGGTAGTCACAGTTTGTTTTTGCAGTTCTCATTCTTCACGCAAATTTGACGTGCTGCGCTGTCCACAAGTGGCGCGAGGCCATTTCTGTGAAGATGGAGAAATTAAATTCTCGTCCCCCAAGCGTGGAGAAATGGCTTGAGAATATTATTTGTGTGAGAATTCTTACATGGTCCATTGTTTACTGACTCGTGAGTTGCTTTCACCCTTGCTTTTTCTGCTCCAATCGGTGGCCATGTTGCCTTCCTCTAAGTAAACATTCTCCATTCTTCATTCTTCATTCTCCATTCTTCATTCTCCATCACCCACAAAAGGGGTGTCACACCTCCTTCCATGAAGAAGTGCTTCCACTGGCTCTTAAATTCACTTAACCATTTCTCAACCTTCACGGAAATTTCAATCTCAGACCAACTGTGACTACCCCTAATGTTTTGCATGTTGTTCCAATCAATTATGTGTTTAAGATGTAAAGCATAACACCAAAACAAACAAAACACTTGCCTCAACACAACAACACAATTAATGCATTCCACATTATTTCTTTGTGTGTTTGCTCATATGTAAAAAAATTGGTTCAAGAGAGAATTTTGTGTGAAATCAACATCATTATATATACAACCTTAGTAAAAGGTTGATTGATAATCTTCAAACAAAATTTAGAACACCTTTCCAAAAAACAACCAACTATAAATCCCACATTAGTATCCTTTAGGACTTACTTGCTTATGATCACCAAGGTTGAACCACTACAAATATCTTTCAATATTGAAAGGTCTTAAAGGAACTTCTCCTAGTTCTCAATAACAAAAGGTCTTTTGAAACCTTTTCAACATTCCCTAGAAAGAAAAAATGTGTTTGAATCTTTGACAAAAAAAGTCTATTGGCAACCAAACACAAAACATTATACTTAAGCAAAAGTCTGAAACACGTTAATTGGCTTAGTTAGCAAAAATAAGGTCAAAACTAGAACATTTCAATCTATTTATAAAACGACACCACATGAACTAAACGTAACGGTTGTTTGCTTTGCATTTATGGTTATAGCTAGACTACCCTTTCAACAACTTTAAAACCAAAGATCTTGCACAAATAAAGCTAGTCAATCATACACCACAACTCAATCATATTTAGCATTTAAATACTTGAGAGGTCTTCATGTTTGTTTGTAATCACCATGAGGATTTTGTGCATATTCATAACATATGCTTTTAAAATCTTTTGGTATCAAGATCAATTTTGCAAGAACCAAAGTATACTTGCATTTGGCATCAATAAGGGATATAAGTGAGAATCATAAAAATGGATTTACATGCACCTTTAAATTCGGTTTATTTTTTGGAAACCATTCATACCACCAAAGTGTAATCACACCTTCAGTCTAATCTGTTCCAATAAAGAATCACATTACCTTTGTTCTTTTGAAGATAAAAGTAAGTATTGTTTAAATTCCATGTTTAACCCCTGAATGCCCAAGGGTGCTTATTCTTTTTTTGGAAGGCTGTTATGAAGTTTTTGAATTGTCCTTGTATGGTCATTTTTAAACATCAAAATAAAATTGAAGTTTGTAGGATCTTGAACCGCAAAGCTTTTAGATGGTGCTACCAAAAAATCTCCAAAAGGGTCTCACGGACTTTAAGATATTTGTTATTGAATGTGGATGAGGACAAACTTTTTTGGTTTTATTTAGATGCTCAAAACTTCTATCACAAAAAATACAACTTTTGTGTACAAATTGAGAAACAACCACTTCTGATGATTTAGAGTTTATTGTTGTTACTTTGAAACTAATGATGCCCTTCCAAATCCATGATCACAATTTCACAAATGAGCTTCCAATGCAATTGTCAAAGAGCTAGCACCTAATACAATACAAAGAAATTTTGTAACTCTAATTATTGACCAAAAATCATAATGAATGAAAGAAAATTCAACAATGAATGGACTCTAGTATGTATAACAAAGATATTCTGAGTAAAATTAGCACAAAAATGCATTTAGACTTTGTTAGATGATGAAATTTTAGTGAAAGGACCCTATTGCCCAAGGGAGTGCCCAAGGGAAATCTTCACTTTATTCTCAACTTGTTGCCTATCTTTTCAATATGAGAGCTTGTCATAGGTTATGTGACATTATTCACGACACAAAGAGGTATGCTTGCATCTTAGCTTCCACCAAAAATAATTGGAAGAAGTTATGGAAAACATTATAAGTGAACATTGAAGCTAACTTCACCTCGCAATTTTTCCAAAAAAAAACCTTAAAACAATAAAATCTATGCCTTCACAAGGGTTTCAAAGTTTCTTGGAATTTCTAGGACACCAAAATTTGGTGCCTTGGGAGTTTAGGGGTTAAAGTAATGCTATTACCATCATAGTTTTTGCAACTACCACCCCAATCAACAATTTTTTCTAGTGTTACCGCACACCATACATTTATTGCTCTTTCCACCACTTTTTGTTTAACTTTCTTTTCTTTTGAAGGCTAAAACTACTGACACTTTTGCAAATTTTGACATTTTCATTGCCTATGTTCAAAAGGCAAGCTTATTTTCATGTTATGCAATTGTCATAAAACATTCCAACACCTCTTGCAAGTGCCTTCAATTGAGGTATAGTGGAGGAGACAAAGAGATCACAAACCTCGCAATAGAGTTAACCTCACAATTGAATTCCGTATTTGAACTTTTCTTGCTTTGGTACAATGCTTGTGGTTGAGAAAAGTGCATCGTTATATGTGGTAAGTTGTGGTGCCGGCAGTGACAAGGAGTGTGGGTGGAATGTGGCGGAGGTTGCCTGTGGTGTCACTATCAATAATTACTGATTGAGATGGCAGTAGCACAACTATGGTAACATCAACATTACCCTATTTTTATCTTCTACCTCATATACATGCACCTAAATTTTGGCAAGTTACTCTAGCTTTGCTTTTACGTAGATAGCAAGGAGTTCAATTACAGTATATAACATGTCAATGGAATTTAGACTTTATTAAGTGCATTGAATTCTACGATGCATGCTCCAAGTTGAGAAGATAGACACCAGTTGAAGCATTTGACATATCTCACAGCAAGATTGGAATTTCCATCAAAAATTTCATTTACTTTTACTTAAAAAGTTGATTTAGAATTTCAGGTATCAACCATGTCATCAAAGCATCCAATGTCATTTAAGTTTTTCTTTAATCTAGAGCGGGTTAAATTTTGGAACTCTTCATGATGTTTGGGATCTCTTTCTGTCACACCTCTTCTTACTTTTAAAAGGGACAACTTTGCTTGTAATTATTACAACATGGATGTTAAAATTTTATTGTGATTTTCTTGTACTCATGTAAGCTTTAATAGTGATGCTCACAATTATACATGTTTTCCATTTCTCACAGTTGATTGATGACATTAGGTGTTGTCAAGAGTGCTAGAAGATTAAAATACCAATTTTTAAATGTAATCTTTGGATTTAGGATGACCAACCAAGAAATTGAAGATTATTTTTAATATTAATTCCTCAAAAAATTAGGATGACCAACCAAGTCAGTGGAGATTCTTTTTTCTATTAACTCAAAGTAATTGAGGAGAAATGCTGGATTTCAGAATTTTTTTGGATGTTGAGAATTCCTTTTGCAAAAACTCTTTCCTTATTACTAAAGAGAGACAAACTTGCATGTAGTTACAATATGGATGTTAAAGTTATTTTGTTTATTTTCTCCCTTGATACTAGCATGTACTATCTTTCCAACTCAAGGTTTTGCACAAAGTTCACTCTTAACACCCACTATTAGGTTGAAGGGGAAATTTTACGAATACCCTTGAAATTTGTCATATGTGTATAGACATCCTTTGTTTTTCAGAAATTGCACAAACACCCTTAACCCTTAAACGTTGGGCTCATCCCCGTGGCTAGCCCACTATAGTGATTTTTACAGTGTTTTCAAGGATTCTAGAACTATGATTGGTGTAACAAGTGCCCAGCTAGCTGCAAAAGTGAACAATCTTGGCTGGCCTCACAAAAACTGTAGGAAGGGCAATATGGATCTTATCACAATTTGGACTGTCTAAAAATATGAGTGTATTTGATGAAGTTATTTTTTGCCTTCCATGATGGACTTTGTGTTTATGATCACTTCTAGGAAAAAATCAGATGAAAATCTACTTTCTTCTACCATTCATAATGTTTTTTAGAGGCAAAGGACAAAAACGTCCTTATGGACCTTAAGGGTTAAATCATAAAGTTTAAGCCTTTGTTTTGTTATGCACGCTACTTCCTGATGACCAATATTAAAGCAAGGAGTGCAATAGAACAAAAAAGAAGCAACATGCACACAAAAACTAATTGCCTAATGCCTATGGTCCAAAGGTATTTGTGCAATTTCTAAAAGGGAATTGATATGCGTACCACACCTTCTTGACTATCCCACCACACCCTGGGGTAAATTTTAGATTTCTACCATCAAAAAGCTGAATTTGAGAATTTGGAATTTAGATTTGGACTTAGAGACTTCGATTTTGTCTAGAACCATAAAAAGATGTTGTAATTGAACAACACCCAATGAAAAAGCTTAGCTCAGAGGAAAAGTATTACTTTTACTTTTTTAATAAAAAAGATAAGCTTTTTCATTGGGTGTTGTTCAATAAGAACTTTTTTTGTGATTCTAGACAAAATTGTGGTCTTTGAGTCCAAATATGAATTCCAAATTTTCAAATTCAGCTAAATTTACCCCGGGGTGTGGTGGGATAGTCAAGAAGGTGTGGTACACATATCAATTCCCTTTCAGAAAAACCAGGGGTATCTATACAAACATGACAAACTTCAAGGGTACCCAAAAACTCTCTACATTGAATTCTACATACAATTGTTCATCATCTCTTATATTATTGCTCACCATCTACATAACCAATGTAAGTAACTCTCTTGTTAAACCAGGGTCCTCATTTTGCATGTTGGAAGGTTGCCTGTTGCGATTGGTCAGCAGAAAGTCCATCCACACTAGTTTCAATGATGTGTCATATCGATCATGTCAGTACACGTGTTGCAAGCTTCAAAATCAAACAAAATTCAGCATGTGAGATCAGTGTGAACTACGAAGTTAGCCAGTACAATACAAATAGTCATTGAATGGCGACCAAGCGAGGGTCAATTCCCATGTTGACGTACCAAATCACCGCCTCTTCGAAGGATCAGACCACGTTGACGTCGTGTACTCAACAGCTCCACACGAGACCAGACCCCAAGTAGAAGACAACATTACAATTGCTGAAAATTATACAGGATTCACTGAGGCACAAAACAAATTGGAGGTGAAGAAAAAAGGATAAAGCAAAAACAACATTGCTGAGGCTAACTCAAACTTTTGCAAAGTTCAATATGCGTCACAACCTTGAAAAAGAGGGGAGTACATACATACATACACCCAGAATGAAAAATGTCCATGACCTTGAACTATTATATTGCGACCATGGACTTACTTACTACCCAACCTAAAATGGTAGACAGACTTCGACTACCAACTCCTGAACATAATAATTCGTGTACACAAGTCATGGCCTTAATAAATTAGAAACAAATGATACGACCTGCCCACAACCAAGTCGGCCCCAATCTACATCTACGGAGTGGGCACATTGGAGAGCTAACAAATCCCAGAACAAGAGCAGCCCTATTTTCAAATGACAGATAGAACATCTCACTGCAGCACTGTGAGTGAAGACCTGCTCAACATACTGCCTCGTTACTAACTAGGAAAGCCATAGTGCTGGACAATCATTATGGCTTTAACCAGATAGGCAGGCATTGCCACAGAGCACCACAATCCTGGTGCCGCTTAAAAGAAAAATAATAAAAACACTGGTGGCAACCTGTACTTCCTTACTTGGGGGGCACCATATGAGGGTATAAGACAATCATTTGGTGTCCTCAAGGAATATCTCTACAAGAAGTAAGGCACTCCTGCTCGCGGTGCCATCATTGCTTGATTCTCCTCAGTCTCAGTGAAAAATTTCACATCCCTCTCCTGTAATATAACATTTGCATATCGTTCAATATACATTTCACAAACAGTATCTTTGAGATGACTAGAATCTTCGCCTCGTATTAAGCAATAAAGTCACACCTACCAACAAATAACAAATACCACAAACACAAACACGTTGTAAACAAAACATAAAACACAAAAACCTACCATGTTTTCATTAAAGCTTAGAATTGATGCAACATTTCCACATCTGTAGCAGTAGTTGGGTGCTGACCACACCTGGAACAAAGCAGCCGTTTACAATATTAAGATCAGATATTTCAAGCCTTTCTCTAATTGACTGGTTTCAATTCATTTGCGAAAAGCTTAGCTCAAAAGCTCCAGACGAGGAACATAAATAAGACCACAAGCAATCAAGGTCATCAGAAACAGAGAGCGTACCGTAACAAGCCCTTTATCAGGAAACATATACTTCAGCCCCTCTTGTACTAGTTGATGAGCACGGCACACAAGCTCCAATCCATTTATGAGATTGAACTGCAAAACCACCCAAAAACTTCGGTCATGTATGCATGGTGGCAGAGTTACATCTGGATGACAAAATCCAGATCCAAGAAGAGCGATTTGCACTACATGCAAGTCAACAGAGATAAACAAATAGCAGGTAAAGATTCAGAGAGCCTGCCTCAGAGGTAACACGTGCACCAAAGAGCCACCCAGCACCACGTGGGCTCACAGCCCAAGTCTCAATGTCCTCAGGATCACTCCACATCAAGTCACAGAACGGTCCCTCGTGAGGAATTTCGCACTGCCTTTCTATCACCCTAATCTGCACAACAAAAAATAACACAACCATCTTATAACATTTTCACTTCACTCTTACTTCCATTGTCAATCTGACAGAGGAAAAAAGTGTGAGAACAAAAACTGGAAATTGCAATAAAAAATGATCAATCAAATCTAAAGTATTACAGGATTAGTCACTATGATTGTACCCTACAGCTCATATGCAAAATTCCACCTAGTTTACAGAGCCCTGTTCTGATCGCAAAATAGAGACAATGCTTGACTAGCTTAACAACATTCAGAAGTCCTTGTCACCTTTAAGGACATATCTACCAAAAAACAAATTGAACACACTTTCTCAAATAGAATGATAGATGCAGTATTCAAATTGCTAAAACATGATGAGAACGAAACTTGCCTGATCTATTGTCCGAATGTCTGGAGACAATCCTCCATGCACACATAACACCTGCACATCCGATGTTCAGGGATGGAGCAATGAGCTTAATAATACTCTTTTAGTAACAAACTAAACCCACATCACGTCTAAATTATATAACTCAACCCGCCATAAAAGCAGCTTCAAAAATACTATTAATCTTCTGACAAAGCTTGCTCAGAGGGTTCTGAAAGGTTTCTCCTTAAGTGACATACCACTCAAATACCATCAATTGATCCTTTAAAGCACTGAATCAAATTTCAAAATCAAAACAAGCAAGTTTTCCTGCTGCTTCTATGCTTTGCTCACAACAATCACATAACTGATATCATTAGCGTCTCATAATCCGAGGCACAAGAAGAAACCAAACGATAACTAGGAATGCAGATTTGAACCATACCTTTCCATCTATGATAGCTGACAGTGTAAGGTAGTCAAACACATCAGTACAATACCGCCAAGCATTTGGATTCCCATACTTCCGCTGGCATTCATCATAGAATCCATAGACCTGTCCAGGAGACAAATATCAACGAAGTCGAGTATACTACTATAAAATGAAGACCCTGCAAAACAGTTGAGTTTAAATAGAATTGCAAAAACTCGTAAAAACAAGTTCATTGACATACTTGGCGATGAAGAAATGCATACACCGATATCACTAATTTTCTCCAGAAACTCAACCAATGCAACCATATACCATAGCAAATCAGTGGTATTCTCAAAGCAGTTTACAAAGAATCGATCGATACCTGAGTGATTTGTCTACTTTCGTGGTTACCCCTCAACAAAGTCATGTGTGCAGGGTATCTGCAATCAGAAGAAACAAGTAAGAAAATACCGCGTGCTTTACATGTCCGAGTTTTCTAAATGATTGCCACACGACCTAGACTGACAGCATCGGATGAACGAACAACGACCAGATCTCATGATGAGTAGGTATACGATCACTGGTAAGTAATCGTGCTTATCTGCAACATCAATTGAAGTGCAGAATTTGGAAGTAAACTAATAATGCTGCTGTACCTTGCTTTCAGAAGCAAAAGAATTGTGAAAACTTCCAAACTGTTATATCCACGATCCACAAAATCACCCTGCTCAGCTCCAAAAGAAGACCAGAATTGGTGAGAATATGATAACTCAGATTGTGTTAATGATAACGTTGCGAATACAAAAACCTAAGAAAATCAAGACATTGGAAATGTTCCACACCAACTTATTCGATACAATAAATCACGAGACACATAAAACTCACATGCCTTCATATTAGATAAATATCTCTAGAGACATAGAGTTCAAAAAGTAACATGTACTCCCAAACAGAGTTCTTGTACTCAATAAAAGAACGAGCTATATAAAACAACAAAAGATTTAGACAAACAAAAACCCCCGTGAAGAAGTTCTCCAAACGTACGCACCATAAAGATATAATTCGTACTGGGAACGTGCCCTCCAGTCTGGAAAAGCTTCATCAAGTCGTGAAATTGGCCATGGATATCACCACAAACAGTCACAGGACTATTGACAGGCTGAACGTTAGACTCCTCCACCAGTATTTCTTTGACCTGCACAGCAAAAAAAAAAAACAGATCTGCTAAGCTCTACGATCACAACTGCCAAAGAGTTGATGAACCTGACCACAATCAGATAGAATTATAGGAGCAGGAATAAAATAAAACAAGTCAAAGAGCACTTCACATAGATCAAACACGAAATCAAAACCATCCATCAGACCATGCACATGTGTGGCTCTCGCACTAGTGAGATAATGAGGGCGGCGAGATCAAGTTCGATTTCATCCCCTCCATTCAGCTTGCGTTCTCTAAAGATTATCAGATCGTTCGCAGACCTAAAATTCGTTCCGTGCTAAATGTTCAAACAAGACTAACCGGCCACGCGTCCATTGATTCCGATTGTTCCAACAAACGCAACACCGTGATGATTTTTCCGATTTAAACATCCATCACTCTAAGCAACACTCTGTGGTTTGCATGAGCTAGCTTCCTAAATCATTAACAGCACAAACCTCACTAAGAAATTCCTCCGCCACATCCGTCATCTTAGGGCACACTACTCCCAAACGGCAACATGCACCAACGCTCCAAAACCAAACGCCTACACGAAAAGTCCAAACGTGCACAATTCGAACACGGTCTATTGAAGCATCTTACGTTCCCCAAACCCTAACGCCTGGATGAAGGACACTAAAACTCTACACCGACACATACGCACTTGTGCTGCACTTAACCTTACAAGATCCACAACTACCAAAAAAACTCCAGGTTCATGCTCATCGTCATTATCACTTACATATTCACAGAGTTGCTTGAGCTCGTCTTCCAAAAGGTAGTTGCCGCCCTTCACTTTCTCAAGCCACTGATCCAAGTCCATCGTGTTTGTGTCCAGCCCGCCGTTGTCTCTCCACAGGTCGAACCACCGCAACAACAAAAACGACACGAGCTGGTTTGTCTCCAAACGACCTAAACCTTTTTCCAGGCGTTGGTCCCGAAAGAGCAAACCCTAGGGGAGCACAAACCGGCACTGCGACGGGTGAAATTTTGGCAAGGATTCGGGAACCCTCACTCGCAAGATCGGAGCGGCCGGAGCCTCAGGAATTCCGACTGATTCTCCGAACGATGTAACGAGGTTAGGATTGATCGGCACTCCGAGCCATTGCTGAGCTATGGCTGTGGAGACGGACACGGAAGAAGACTCGGTCGGCCCCGCTCGCGCTTCCCCACAACGACGACGACGACGAGGGTTCCCTACGGCTTTTTCTCGTTGTTCCCTCTGGCCTTCTCTCGTTGTTCCCTCTGGCCTTCTCTCGATGTTCGCTATGTCATTCTCTCGTGGTTCCCCATCCCTTGTTCTCGTTGTTCCCTATGGCCATTTCTCGTTGTTCGATATGGCCACTTCTCGTTGTTCCCTGAGGCCTTTTCTCGTTGTCTCTGGCAGCTATTTGTTAGGGTGACTGAACGCGAGTGGCTTTCGATCGTCCGTCGCAAAGCATTTCTCGTGCGTTTCGCGTTCATTTCTCGTCTTGCTCGTTTCTCGTTCGTTCCTGGATTCTAGTTGATTCGAGAATGGAATGGTGTCGACGGCTTTCGATTTTTTTGTGCTATTTTCTCCACGTTTCACTTTACTGAGTATCATAGTGTGACATGGCTTTTGATTTCAATCAATCAATTGTGGTAGTCACGCATTCTTGGAGACTGAAATTTTCCTAGAGATGAAGAATTGCTGTATGAAAATAGCAGCGAAAGAGATCATTTCTCCATGGAGAAGGTGTGACACTCTTTTTGTGAAGAATGGAGAATGGTTTACCTAGAGAAAGAATTTTACCATAAATTGCAAGGAGTAACGAGGGGGGTGCGAGGGGGAGTGCAAAAAGGGAGTGAAACGACAGCGATAAAGATATGAGGCTTGAGGTGAAAAGTTCTCCAAGAACTTCTCCGTTGCGATTCTCCAGCCTCAGCAGTGGCAAGAAAGTTTTCCTTGACCTCAGGGAAGTCCCTCCTCGTGAACCACGCTTCGAGCGCCACCTCAATGTTCTCCGAGCTTGGAGAATTCTCAACCCTTTCACAACTATCCCTAATGTCTAAATTAAAATTTCTATGAATGGTTAAGAAACACATAATGAAATTTATGGAAAATGAAAAAGAGCTATGTCAAACTTCAATAATAATAGAGTTTGTGTTGAAAGGATTTTGACTTGGTGGCTAGTAGAGTGTTTAAGGAAGTATGAAAAAATTGCTAGTAACTCTTTGGCACTTGCTTAGATGGGCTAGAGTTAGCACAACACATGAATTACACCCTTTGGCACACTCATATTCACAAATATCAAAATTCTTTTAATAAATCCATTATGCACATACAAAATATGACAATTACAAACACAAAATCAAAACCATCTTTAGTCATTGTAAATGTGAACAAACCTCTTTTGGCCATGATGAAGGCCATGTTGCACTTTAATAGTCTTAGTTTCACATAAAACACATTATTATTGAAATTGTTAAATAATTTTCTGTAATCAACTTAAGAAAATTTTGCAAATTTGATTTATACATGAAAATGTTTAGAATGCTTAAAAGTTTGCTCATTAATTTGGATCAAAACATAATTTCCCAAAAGCGCTATTTCAGAAATGAGCATTGAGTTTATCTTACAACCAAGATAGTTTAGATGATCACTTATACTATTAAGTAAGGCAGTTTTGCATGTTGCGCTTTAATCCATAAAAGTACAAGTATTTGTTCAATAGACACTTCAAAACTTGGGTAGGGTTGTATGAGCTCAATTTTTAACAAGTGTTTTTAAAATTTTGACATAAAGTAGGTTCTTTCATCCTCGTCATGTCAAATAAAAAAAATTTCAAATCCAATGGCTAGATTTTTAGATATCATGCTCAAAAGATTTTGGGTAGTTTGAGCAATCCGAGCAGGTTGGATTGAGCAAGTAAAAATAATTGTCAATTGGTTAGGCTTGCCCAAGTGGCCAAGGCTTCCAATTAATTGGGGCGCTACAAGGCTCCTAGAGGTCTCTCACTACAAGAAAATTTGTCCAAATTGACACGTCCAAATTGACTAAATGTGCCCAAAATGACAAGAAATGTCTGTAATGACAAAAAGATCACTATAAGAAATTGGGACCTAATTGACATGTCCGAATTGACTAAATGTGTCCAAAATGACAAAAAGTATGTCAAATTAGACAATTTGTGTAGATTTAGCCTTGTTGATTTGTTCATATTTTTGTCATTTTGGATAGTATTCCTTGTAGTGAATGCCCAAATCAACATGTCCAAATGACAGAAAATCCCCAAATTTACACTATTCCATTGTATTCTCTCTCCTAGGGCTCTTTATTTGGAGCCTAGGACCCTCAATTTAGAATCCCATGCTTGCGGTTGATTACATGAAATTCTATATTTAAGAGAATGAATCAAAAAACTTTTTCAAAAAAGTTAGACTTGCAAGTTGAAGATCATAAATAGAGACAAACAAATCCCACAACAAAGGGGCATTGTCATTTTGGACATTTTCTATCAATTAGGGGTACCTTGATTCAGACATTTTTTTGTCAAATTGGACATTTTAGTCAATTTGGACGTGTGGCTACGGACAATTTTTCCTATAGTGTCCTTATGCTCAAAATCAATTCTTACATTCTCAAAAGCACATCCTAGACACACCTACACTCTTCCATTCAAAGAACCACTATTAATTTTTCTTTTCAAGAAAGTCCACTCCAATGAAAACAAATGACAATACATGATGAAATCCATACATAGAAGCAAGAAATGTTTAAGTCCTGAAAAAAGACCTTAGTATCTTTTAATGACTACAAAATTATGTTTCCCATTCAAAGGCTTAAGAGGCACACTCATAGAATACCATTTAATGTTTCATTGAAGATAAGAGTCTTAGAATTGGAGAAGCCAGTTGTGAGTGGTGGCATGCATTCACTTAGGGCATCTCTTGCAGTACGCTTTCCAAGCCTTGGAGAAATGAGGTTTCATGGGGAGAATGATGCGAACCTTCACAGCGAGGCTTGAAGTTCTCTTGCAACCCTGGAGGTTTTAGGGCCTGCACATGTAATACAACAAATTGCACAAGTACACTTGGCTATGGAGTGGGGTTGTGTGTGAACAGTGCTTGACAAGGGCCGTGAAGGAGGCTTGGAGAAAGCTTGAATTTAACCGGAACTAGGCTCAATCTAAAGGCCCCATGACCTGCACAGGGACTCATTGAGTGTTGTTGGGGACTTGAAACGCGAAATCCATTAAGGCTAGGGAGTGCGGGGCTGTTTTGACGTGCTGCAAGAGATGCTCTTAGTGGAACATGAAACCCATGGACGCTTGGGAAGGAGATTTAATTTGAATTATATGCATTGATCTTTTTTTACTTTGAAATAATCAGGATTTGTGGAATGGAGTTGGATCAATTTTTTCATTGTTTGGATTTTCAATAAACAAAAACTCCACGTATAAGAAATTATTTTGAACTTCCTAGCGTATTGCCAAGTTTATATACCTCCTTGTGTGGTAGGGCAATTAAGAATAAGTTAGACTCATTATTTGCCCTCAAAAAATTTCATGAGTGTACATAACAAGATTTGGATGTTAAGAAGAAAAAAACTATTCATGCCAACCAAATATTTTACTCCAAAGAGACCCAAAGTTTGTTGATCCTACTAGGCATAGACTAAAGAACCTTTTCTTAATCTTTGAACATCACATTTTTTCAATCCGTGTGGTAAGGTAGGAGCACCCATAAGCGTCAATCTAAGGATTTTGAACATGATGAGGGTTAATAAACACCTAGCAAATTATGGGATCCTATTAGGAATAGAAAAATAATGAGTTTACAATTTTGAATGTATTATTTGGATATTACGAGAATAAGTTGTGAATTTTTAAAGAGAAAGCTACCATTGTACCCATAACCACTATCAAGATTTCATGTTCACATGTTGTACATCCTTGTCATTACATCTATTTAGTTCCAAAGATTTTCCAAGATTTCAAAGCTGACGATTATGGGGAGAGCGTTGCTTATGGGTGCTCCTACCTTAAAATGGGTTGGGTTTCTTGCACTCTTTAAGTGAATATTTTAATACAACTTTATATGATTAAAGTTTCAAAAACTAGTTTCATTTTAATTTTTACATCCACATACCGAAAAAACACAAATTTTGAATTTTTTTTGTGAAAACACCTCTTGAGCCTCTAGGGGTTAAATTGACATGAGTTTTGATATTTCATTGGTGCAATTGCTAGCGCTTTTTATCTTGTACAAGGCATGGACAATTGTTTCCTTTCTGATTTTGATTTGTTAGCACATATTGGTCAAGTAGAAGACATAAGAATTAACAATCTAAAATACTCAATTAAATCATGTGAAAATTTTCAAATATACATACTTAGGGCTTTTTTACTCTAGGAATTATTGGTTCATGCTAATTGGTTGGTCATGGCGCTACAAATTTTCTCATCAGTTGGTCGCTTCCAATAATATAAAGTAAATCTAAAACAATCCCTTTTGGATTTGAATGTTTATTTTTTATTTTTTTCTTATATTATTTTTTATTCTTTCTACTCTTCCTCTTTCTTTGCTTCTCACCTCTCGGAAAAATTTTAGAAATTTGGATGCCAAGAAATGAAAGAGGAGACTTGTAACCAAGAAGACTACTTGGAAGACTAAAACTTCACTATTAAAACTTTAGTCAATAGTACAAAGTGGAAAGTTTAAGTTATATGACCATGCCATTGTTAAGGTGTGTTTTTCCAATGAAATCATTTTGGTGTGTTTATGAAGCGGAATTAGTTGTAAGCAAATATGATATTAAACAAACAATTATTTGTCACAGCAAATACTTCAATTAATATGCAACATTGCAGTAAAACTAAAATGAAGGCAACCACAAAGCATTTGTTGCAATAAAATGACATGTAAATAATAAAAAAATATGCTTGCAATAGTAAAAAAATATCCCAATGATAAACGACATCATAAATTGATAAAAATTAACAAAAATAGACCCATCAAATTTTTTTTGATGGTTTCATCACCGTATTCTTCCAACATGAAAACCTCTAGAGGTTATTTCTAAACAAACTTTAAATAACCATGAAATCTTATCCATTTTATGACATGTAAGATTTGATGTCATTTTGTCTTGTATTTTTGGCCTTGGTCACTATTCAATTTTGAAGCAAGTATAAAGTGAATTTGAACCATCCTCCACCAATTACAATGCTCTAAATGCTTTGATTATGCCACTCGATCACTTGTATAAAGAGGACCTTAATCTTGGGATACTTGCTCTCAAATAAAAGGTACTTTTTTTTCATGTGTATGAAGTCACACCGATTTAATATAGAAAAGCACCGCCGTCTAGAAACGAGCCCTATTTTATCCCTCTAACAAGGGGGTTTTTCAAACAAAAGGTGCTTGTCAATGACCTTATGGATTTTATAGTCATGGTTATTTCAAATCAAACATTAGGGCCGCTAGGGCCGCTTTACATATGGGGCTGGGCCAATTTGGGTTGGGGCCCATTGCCTCAAATTTCAGACCACGTTTTGCTAAGGCCGATAGTAGGGGCCAATTGTCTCATATGTAAAGGTCTTGAGGTCAAGGAGATAGATCAATTCAATAAAGTTAAGCCATCTTCACATTAGCGGTGAGAAGTTGTGACAAAAATCTCTTATGGGTCATGGCTTGTTTTCAAAAGCTAGCATTTGGAGATAGTGGCTTCTTGTTGCAATGTAAAATGAGAATATGTCACATGTTTTTTTAATTAATGATTTTTTTTTTACTTTTATATTTTAATTTTTAATTTGAAACAATGACATGATGATAGACACCAAAAAATAGAGTTGTACAAAGGGGGACGTTGCCAAAATGTGCATGAACCCTAAACATGAAGCTTGAAACAAATTCTTAAGATTTTTGTTTACCTTATCAAGGTATATTATACCAATTGCCTTCATTGTTTACTTTTTATCAACCACAAAGCATTTATTATGTTTTTTGCATATTGATTTTGATTAGTCCTTCCAAGAAATCAAGTTTTATGCAGATAGTATCTAGGAGAATAAATACTATGAGTTTTTGATCATCAAGAGTATCTTGCATAAAAGATGATAGAAAAAGAAATCAACATATCAACATATGCAAGGTTTAAAACTTTATGAAAAGTATGGAAGGAAAAATTCATTTGCAACTATAGGAAGAAATTGAGACCTCCAAAAGGCTCTGAGTTGGGTTGTTCCCAATGCTAGGAACTAGCTCCTGCTGGTCGTCAGAAAATACTATAAAAAAAAGAAAAGAAGAAAAAGAAAAAGAAAAGTCATATCATTTGACGTGGTCAAATTTCGACTAGGCTGGCCAACCCATGTGGAACTATTCCCATGGTTTGGGGGAATGGGCCCAAAGTTCCCATGGTTTTGGGGAAGGGGCCCATTCTTGGGTCCAAATCCCTCCTATGATAGATACAAAATATACAAGCTTAGTGTTTTTTATACACGTAAGAACTAGTTAGTGAACCCATTTAGCAAGCTAAATGCCCTCTCCATGCCCCCCCATGCCCCCCATGTAAAGAGGTGTGACGGATTTGATTTGAGAAAATATATATACTATGAAAAAAATTATTTTTAATAAAACTTGACATTGGCCCCCAAGGCCAAGAATTGACTTCCCATTTTTGGTGCACCCAATTCAGTGAGCTCGAGCCATGTCAAATCTTTTCTTTGTTGAATAAAATATTCATTTCACCAAATTGGCGCATATTCTAGGTGTAAAGGGGTTGGGGTTGATTTCAACTTTCTATCCAATCACTAGTGAGGATTCTTTGCCTCTGACATAGTGAATTGGTGTGGTTTGCAAGTGTAAAGCGGCCCTTAATGTTAGTAGATTACAACACCATTTATTTAATATTAAAGTCTTTTAATGTAAATCTTGTAGTTGTAAATCCATTGACTAAGATCATATGCATTTTTCCTTACAAAAAAAATAAGGGAAAATATCAAAAATAGGCTTGACAATTGGCTGTATTTCAAAAATAGTCCAAACAACTCAAAAATATCAAAAATAGGCCTTATCCAAGACTTGGATTTTTGCTGTTGATTTCCTTCAATTACCAAATGGGTTTATCAAGGAACTTTTTTGGTTATTTTCTCTATTACATACTATAAATATTGAAAATTTATATTTTCCACTGGCTTTTCAGCCAATGTTTACAAATTGCAAACAATTTTTTTCTCATTTCAATCGGCATTTTTGCTAATGTTTACAAATTACAAACGGTTTTTTTCTCATTTCAACCAGCTAGCTTTGAACTAGTTGTCGGTTCTTCCCGGACCGCCTCATCAAATATCAAAAGTAGGCCTTGCAACTAAGGTGACCAAAATTTTGTGCATGTTTATTCATGGGAATTGATATGAGCACACTTGGGATTTGATATATGCACACAAGGAGAGGGTTGAATTTTAGACATTTACCATCAACAAGCTGAATTTGGAAATTTCAAGTTCATATTTGGATTTAGAGACCTTGATTTAGTTTAGAAGCACAATAGAGGTTACAATTCAACTATGCCCAATGGAAAATATTAATTTTTTTTTACAAACAAGGTTAAAAGTAATAATTTGCCTCCTAGCTAAGCTTTTTCATTGGGCGTAGTTGAATTGTAACCTCTATTGTGCTTCTAAACTAAATCAAGGTCTCTAAATCCAAATATGAACTTGAAATTTCCAAATTCAGCTTGTTGATGGTAAATGTCTAAAATTCAACCCTCTCCTTGTGTGCATATATCAAATCCCAAGTGTGCTCATATCAATTCCCATGAATAAACATGCACAAAATTTTGGTCACCTTAGTTGCAAGGCCTACTTTTGATATTTGATGAGGCGGTCCGGGAAGAACCGACAACTAGTTCAAAGCTAGCTGGTTGAAATGAGAAAAAAATCGTTTGTAATTTGTAAACATTAGCAAAAATGCCGATTGAAATGAGAAAAAAATTGTTTGCAATTTGTAAACATTGGTTGAAAAGCCAGTGGAAAATATAAATTTTCAATATTTATAGTATGTAATAGAGAAAATAACCAAAAAAGTTCCTTGATAAACCCATTTGATAATTGAAGGAAATCAACAGCAAAAATCCAAGTCTTGGATGAGGCCTATTTTTGATATTTTTGAGTTGTTTGGGCTTTTTTTTAAATACAACCAACTGTCAGGCCTATTTTTGATATCTTCCCAAAAAATGATATGGGAGTAAGTTGCTAAATTTTTATTTGATAATCATTTAATGCCCATGTAGTCTTTCAAAATTATCGTCTCAAATCAAGTATTGCAATTAAATCAACTAATTAAAGGACATTTATATGTTTTCAAGTTTCAACCAATCATTATTTTGCATGTAGTTTAGAAATTTACACATAGACCAAATACATAAGTCAAATTTTTTAAAAGTCATTGTTGTACAATTGAATTTTAGTCAAATCACTTGGATGGATCTTCTTTCTTGTTAAATTTTCTTACAAAAATATTTGACATTAAAGTAATGTAAAGAGTTTTTTCTCTTTAATTTGTAATTAAGATATTTTGTCAAATCTATTTTTAGTTGACTCATATGAAAACTTTTCACGGTTCTTGGTAAGAGAATTTCTAGTGGGTCCGGTGTTTCTAAGTGTTTCCAACCCTGTGAAACACTGGGAAACACTAAACTCACTGGGAATTCTCTCACCGGGAACTGAGAAAAGATTTCATGTGACTAAGGTTGTTGAAAGCCTTGCTAGAATAGACCTTAGGAATAACGCTTTTTCAATTTATGAGGAATATACTTGTTTTACTATGCAGACTCAATTCAACTACAAAGACTATGCATGCCATATTATACTAACCTTTAATTATAGGGAATTATTAAAACCACACTTAAAATTGCTAACGCCACACCCTTGTGAGTATGTAATTTGAGAGTTTAATGCTATTTTTTAAAATTCAAGTAGTCCATCATTCATTTGGTCACAACAACACCACCTCTTTGAGAAGAAAAATAAAACCAGTAAATTTTTTTGTTGGTGCAATTTTTTGATGTATTTTTGCTTTAAGTTGTTCATAAGTCCTATATTTTTTTTATTTCAAATTCAAGCACTTCCAATTTTGTTGAAAGTAGCCTTGGAATGATAGAGATGAGATAACATTCAGTAGCTTGAAGAGAGGTTACCTTTCCCTCTCTTCAGATATCATCCACAAACTTCATCATGACACTAGAAAAAAAAATTAAAAAATCTAATATTTTAATTTTAATTTTTCTAACATGGCTGGCCCGCACATTGATGTATGTGCACTAAACTGAGCCTCTCTTTCATAAACTCTCTGACAAACCAGCCAAGTGTCCTCTTAGCTACTAATGGGTGTGGAATATTCCACACTCTTTAGTTGGAGGGAGGGCAAGCCTGGTGAGTGCTATTGAATGTTATGGAAACAAGCATTTTGATTCAAATGTTAAAAAATCAACATTAAATTCTCACAATTCATGCTCAAAACAAATGAGGTGTGGTGTTAGCAATTTTAGATGTGGCTTTAACAATTCCCTAATTATTAAGATATACAAGTATGTCTTGCACATGTTTAACACCAAGTTTCTCTTAATTTATTGTGACTTTTTACATGATTTTTCACACTCACTTTCCATGCCTTTTCCTCTCCCTCCCCTCCTCAAATTTTCTCTTAATATTGCACCCTCCCTTTCCCTTCCTCTTCTTCTACCTTCCCCCCTTTTTAGTTTCAAGTTTTACACCAATGGTGAACACCCAAGACTTCACAGTAGAGAAATTTGAATTTATAATAAAGAATTTAGCAAAAGAAATCAAGGACTTTTTGCCCTTTCTTTGGGTGCCTTTCCCTCTCCCTTTGTTCTCTATATTAGAACTTGTGATATTAATAAAGAATTACGCTTTGAGATATATAGACAACCTATTCTTTACAGGGAAATTTTGATGGTTACCACTAGAGTTTGCAATAATTGTACAAATAACAATGGTTTTTCAAAAATTGCACGAGTACCCTTGGATTATAATTTTTAGGCATTTGTTTTGTTGTGCAAATCACTTCCTTCTCCTTTTGTATGCATGTTACTTTTGTTCCATAGCATCATGTACATAAAAGGAGAAAGAAGTGACTTGCACAACAAAACAAATGCCTAAAAATTATGGTCCAAGGGTATTTGTGCAGCTTCAGAAAAACTAAGGATATCCATATAAATATAGCAAACTTCAGGGGTATCCATCAGATTTTTCCTTCTTTATAGTATAATATAGATATATACATTTAAAATGTGGAGGGTCATAGTGAGTAAGAAATATTTTGATGTCATGCACGTGTTCTTAAATTAAACTCACCAAAAATGGACAAGGATCGAGACGAGGATCTGTTGGAGATTGTGGATTGTTCCTTGAAATCTGTAGAGACCACATATTGGAAAAAAATCCTTTTTCCTTTATCATTTGGCAAAGGGCTTTGTTTTGGACTTGTATTGTTTAAGTACGAAACGTGTGGACGTTCGTCAAAAACTTAAATTTAAGTTAGCTCTAAAGTTGGAATCAAAACTTAACTTTTGGAGTGTAATATCTAAACTATGTGGCCATCAAAAACACATTAATTAAAATTGAAGATATTTAAAAAAAAATTCCTACAGAAGACTTACATATTTATAGCTTGTATTTCTTTCTTCTATGACAATCCAATTTGTTTCTTTAAAGATTTCAGTTGAAACCACACCAACTTTCTATGTTCCAAAGAATAATATATTGGTATTAACATTTGCCGTTAAAAGTATACAACAAATCTTGCCGATATAGGTACTCTAGTTGCATATTTTCTTAAATGACACCTTGAAAAGTCAAGAAACGGTTTTTTTGAAAGCTTAGCCCCTAAAGGACCAGGGGTGTTTTTTGAGAAAAAATCTCAGAAACTGTCAACTTTTAGTGCATTGCCCAAAATTTAAAATAAAAATATTTTTTCTCAATTCCAACCGTACCAAAGTGTGTCAACTAGATAAGTTAACCCCTAAAGGCCCAGTTGTGCTTGCAAGGGACAGTTGAGATTTTGGGCATGTACCTATGGTTAATTTAGTTTTTGTGATTTTTTTAAACTTTTATTGAAGGTGGGGAATTCCAAGACCTACACGGGAATCTAATTTTTTTGTCATTCTGACATTTGACGAAGAAGATATGCAATAATTTCTGCTGCTTGGGGGAGGGAGGGCAATCCGGGCAGCCCAAAAGCTTCTTAGAAATTTGTATATTCTAAAAATAGAAATCTAAAATTACTTCTTTAGATTTTTTCATATATGGGAAGCTTTGAATCATTCAACTTCAATTGATGAGATGAAAGTTATGAGATGTTATAGTTTTTGGGTAGTTATGGATTCTCTACTCTAAAATAAACTTTTACGTAATTTATTTTCCACAATTTTTAATATTTTTGAAAAAACACTAAACCAAAGGAAGTAGATTGTTTATCACAACATTTTGACCATTAGGATTTGTAATTTTCATTTTAATAATTTAATTCTTAGCAATTTAGTGATTTGACTCATTCTCTACTTCTTTTTACTTACTATTTTCTCCCATGTGTTGTATATTTGGAATTGATTTGAAAATTCTCCCACACATACCTAACTTGGTCTACTACATGGAAAAAATAAACCTCAACTTTGTGTAGAGTAATTTTTTTCATGTAAGTGTAGATAAAGGCTTTTGAATTTTTTGGACAGCACAAAAAAAAACTTTTTTTTTTCACTTTAGATGTAAATATCTCCCTCCTCTCCATCTAGAATGACTTGAGTTTTTCCCACAAGCACCTCTTCTAGTCTAAGGCAAGATCCTAAGGTTGGATTTGCAAACTTTATTTCCTACTTTTCTACTCATTCCCCCCAAAGTAGTAGTTAACAATGACTTTCAGTGGAGAAAACTGCTTGGGCCTTTAGGGGTTAATGTGTGCAAAAAAGTCCAGCCCATTTGACCAAGCGGATTGTAAGATTATAACATTTGAAGTGAGAAAAATAGCTTTTTTTCATTCCTGCAAAACAAGATCAGTACACTTTGACCCTTCCTAGAATAAATTTTTTGCTCTACACAAATTTGAGCTTTTTGACCATTCACAAGTATATGATAATAGGTTCACTCATGAAATTTTTCAAATGCAAATATAGAGCCTAGCTTATTCTAAATCACCCTCCACTACAAGGAGGTTTAGTGAATTGGCAATACATTAGTCATTCTTTCATGATTTCTTGTGCAATGAGGAAGTCTTTTATTTGAAATCTAAAAGGTGAAAAGTTGGAGACAAACATTTGGAATGTGTGAAAAAAAGTTTTAATAGCTTTGGATTTATAAATTGAAAGACAATAGGGCTTAAACTTAGAGGAACTTTTTTTTCTTGAAGCTGCCCGAACATAGTTAACCCCTAAAGGACTGTTGTCCCTTTGGGGAACAGGTGGGAGTTTGGGCATGTACCTTTGGATAAGCTACTTTGTGTGATTTTCTAAAACTTTTATTGAAGGTGGGGAATTCAAAGATCTACGCAGTCATTTAATTTTTCCTCATTCCGACAATTATTGAAGAAGTTATGCAAGAATTTCTGAAAAGTTGGGGAGGACTGCCCGCCCGGGCAGCTCAAAAACTTCTTTAAAATTTAATTTTTTTTATAATTAAAATTTGAAATTGGTTCTTTATATTTTTTATAGGTGAGAAACTTTGAATTGTTCCATTTCAATCAATGACATGAAAGTTATGAGGAATTTTTGTTTGTGGGCAGTTATGGATTCTCTACTCTAAAATAAACTTTGAAGCCCTTTATTTTACTCAATTTTCATTATTTTGGATAAAAATTTAAACCAAAGAAAGTAGATTGTTTATCACAACATTTTGACCATTAGGATTTGTAATTTTCATTTTAATAATTTAATTCTTAGCAATTTAGTGATTTGACTCATTCTCTACTTCTTTTTACTTACTCATTTTTCCCATGTGTTGTGTAGTTCCAATTGATTTGAAAATTCTCCTACACATAGCTAACTTGATCTCCTACATGGGAAAAATAAAGTGCAAAGTTGTGTAGAGCGATTATTTTCATGTAAGAATGGTCAAAGGCTTCTGAAATTTTGGGGCAGCATGAAAAAATACTTTTTTTTTCACTTTAGATGTAAATATCTCACTCATGTCCATCTAGAATGACTTGACTTATTTTCCACAAGTACCTAATCCAGTCTAGGGCAAGATCCTATGATTGGATTTCCCAAATCAAAAAAAAAAGAAAAAATCTTACTAACCCCCCCCCCCCAAAAGTGGCAGTTTTGAGTGATTTTCACTAAAAAAATGGCTCAGTCCTTTAGGGGTTAACAAAGTTTGACTCCCTTTAGAATGTGATGTGAGTCCTCAATTTGTTTATTTTTTTTGACAATTGTACACCAATTTTTTTCGTTACATACTTGCCAAATTTCAAAAGTTAATGAGAGTTTTAGCATAAGATTCTCCAAATATGCTCAAGCTGCCCAAACTGCCCAATTTCTTTTTGGCAACATAACTTATGAACTGAGCATCCAATTGGGGAAAAAATTAGATTTCCACTTGGGAGATACATATTTGCACCTTTTGTAACAATTTTGAGAACATCCAGTAAAAATTAACTCCATATGACCGTACCCGAGTTCTCAAGTGACTGTTGAACAACCACTTAGTCGTTTAGGGGTTAACAAAAGACAATGTCATTGATACCTATGAAATATAGTAGAAACATATCATAGATTCTATAGTAATATATAACCTGTTAAAAAGCCAAATTTTTTAGGAAACCTGTTATAAAGTTAGTAGAGATGCTTGATATCCGAATTACTTGTCAATAAATAGGTTTTCATCGAAAATCTATTTATTGAGGAAAACTTGTTCTACATCTTTATACACGGTTTTTATTTTATATCAAACGATATGCTTTTTACTGCTCTAATAGTACAAGTTGCAAATATGGAATTCTAAAATTGTAATTTAAGATTTGCAAAAATAATTCATAACCCTACTGTCTTGTAATTCTAATTTTAGTACAAGCTTATACTTACATCAAGTTGTTGCAAGCAAGATAGCTTGAGAATTACTACCTAGCAACTACACATTTTTGAAGTTCTATAATGTCATTTTGATGGATATTACTTTCATATGTTTTGTGATACTTAGAAAATATTATAATTTGGGTTTTTCCCTCGAAGCCAAGAAGCTTATTAGCTACCTAACTTATTAAGTGGTTAAAGATAACAGTGTTTGCATTGCATCCAAATTATTAAAGAACTAGTTTTTGGAACTTTGTGTGATTCTTTTGTAGGAAGCTATGTGAAAATTAGACCTTGTTGTTGATTAAGGAAATTCTTCGTTGGAAAAAAAATTCCAAAGTCTGATTGGTTTTCGCAAGCTTCAATAAAAGTGTACATGTAAGAAGCCTCGGCTTATTGAACTGGAAGTTTGCATAAAATAAATACTTAAGAAGGTTATCTCCTTAGGCTTTTATTAAATATGCCTTAGGCCCAGCGATCTCGGAAACCCTTTTCGGTATTAGCCGTGGGTGCTATACCCGTGGTTGACAGACATCCATTTCCGCGAGATGGATGAGAAATGGGGAAAACAAGGTGGAGAAAGGGGGGATGAAAATGGTAGTGTTTTGGATAAAACCAAAGTTCGAAGTAGAGTACATGGTGCTAAGTTGAAGATAATTTAACAATGTAAGTTGTGATTTCACTTGCAAGTGAAGAGGGTACAGAGCGATTTCAATGATAATTTAGAGAAAATAGTGGCTACCTATGATTTATGAAGTATTAGAAATTGCTAAGTTCATGAAAAAAATGTAAAATACTAGCGATTTAAATGATCATGGGTCCTTTTGAAGGAATGTCAGTGAATGATCTCAAATTGAAGTATTGAAAGAGTCTTCTCAATGCCATTCAATGAGTCATATGGGTTAACATTTGCAAAGAACATTTTCACATTCACTAAGTTCCTTACATGGGTTTGAACATTTTAAAACCACAGTGAAGGAATACAACAACTAGAAGTCAGTAACATGGGAGTTGAACCCATCTTGTATTGCAAGATTGCCCAATATGCAATGTTACTGTCCTGCACAAACAAACAAGTCACGTCAAGATTGAGTGTTAGTAAAGTGAAAGTATTAAGCGTGGGAAAGTTGCATTTGTGGAGCCTGGAGCAGCCCCGTGAAGCCCTTGCTTGCAGGCTTTTGCCTCATAAGTCTAGCAGAAGCAGTGGCAAATCTTCCAAGTGAAGCTGGAATTTGGACTGAAGTCTTAGTATGAGAGGTGCAAAGCATGCATGATCTCATGGAATCTAAGGAAGGAAGAATGGGGCGTGGAGAGTAAGCTAGAAGAGAGAGGATACCGATGTCATGGTGTGTCATACATCCCCATGACGCCCAATTTCGACTGCACCTTTCCAAAACTCAAAAGCCTCTTTGTATGGAAAGGTATCAAGAGTAAAGAATTTTTGCCCACACATCCGCACCACGAGCGGCAAATGTTTGCCAAGCCAATTTCTATGGCAAGACTTCAGGAATTTTGACGTGGAGAAACACCTCTCGTCCTCCACTGAACCTAGTACCAAACAACACTCTATCTCAGCCACCTTAAAGTACTCAAAAACGAGTTTCTGTAGATGTCGTGACTGAGATAGTCCCTGCCAAAGCTTCACCACCGGGTTTATGTTGAAGGGCGAGCCGCATGCTGCCTCAACATGAACCTTCATAGTTGTCTTAAAAGCCCTTGCTAATTCACCAAGTTAGCCGCAGAAAGCATTTCAAGAGCTGTGTAAGCCCTCCCTTCATCCAATGGCTGACTTGCATTCACAATGGAAGGATGGGCATAAAAGCCGAGGAGGACAGACAAATGCTGCACAAAACTCTTGTCGGCTCCTTCTTAGCACCAATATTGCGGATATTTTATCCCAAACGCATCAAGGAGGTGCTGTTGAGGGAACCTTTGGTCTAGCTCAGTGCACAAGTTTTAGCTCTATCTGCATATATCAGAACATGCAATGCAACATATCAGTTTCCAAACATACATCAGAAACTAGAAAGCTGAAAGCAAAGTACCAATAATACTTAGTAATCACTGGCTTGCATTCCATGGGCCTTCCTTTACCGTACCTTGAATGGACAGATCTAGATTAAGGTAGAAATTTCTAGCCTTCCATGAAGAAGGACCATTTCATATTTACCAAATTCAAGCAATCTTTGCCTACTTTTATCACCTGACAGAAGGAATCTAGCCCTCAACACAAATTGAATTGAGACTATTACAAGGAAATGTTAATAGCCGCAAACCAAATGTAAGCAATACCTGGACAATGACTTCACAAAGGCAGTTAAAACTTTCACAAATAAATCCAAAATTTAATTAAATCATTAACACACATTCACTTTACAATACCATAAAAACCAGTGAGAAAAGGAATCCACAAATTTAATTGGAACTAAAACCTGCATTAACTTTACAGCGGCAAAAAAGGCAAAAGAAAGAAATCCACAAATTTAAGTACAACTACAACCCGCATGCACTCTACAAAAGTAGAGAACCGATTGAGAAAGAAATCCACAAATTTACCTAGAACCTAAACCCCCATTCACTATACAGCGGAAGAATTGGCACAAGAAAGAAATCCACAAATTTATTTGGAACAACACTAGCATCTACTTTTCAAAGGCAAAAAGCACTAACTATGAAAGAGGAAAACAAATACAAACATCAACACGGCAGGAATGCAGGATGAACTTACTTGAGAATTGGCGCCTGATAGTGTCTTGTATGCGCAAGTACTCCGCCTCATTCACATAAACTTGCTGGCCAATCTGCTTATCATAGCTGCGAGCGAAGGCATGAGTAGATCCAAAATCAGGTACAAAATTCTTGAAGGGTCTTTGGGAAGCTCCTTCCACTCCAAAGGGATATCTCCAGATGTCAACATCACAAGAGCATTGTACGTTTTGAACTCATCAATAGTAAAGGTTGTGGCCCTCTCAACAAATAATCTGGAGAGCTCATCTTGGCAAAGCTTAATAGCTCCTATAAAATCACATACAAAAACATCATAGCATTGAGCAAGCTTAATCAAACAATGTACCGCATTCAACAATGGAATGAAACAAGACAATGACAATAGAACTTCAATGTCAGCCAAATAGTTGAAGTTGTCTGCTAATCCGGCTATTGGCTTCCCTCTAGGACCCCCGGTCATGTTAACACCCATTTTTACTAAAAGGGTTTTGTACTCAGACAGAACTCTTTGGGCAAGGCTTCTCATCGAAATCCAGCAAGTGTCCACGTTGCGCAACATCTTATTCCCCTTAGTCTCCATGAGGTCAGCAAGCTTCTGCAGCTCATAATGTCTCTTGTTGCTTTGGCAAAAGTAACCATAAACCGACTAAAACATGCCTTCCAATCGAGACACCAATGGATGTTTTGATAAGGTCTCAACGACCAAGTTTATGCAATGGGAGGCACAGCTTGTCCCCATAGAAAATGGTGCCCACTTCTGTTGAATTTGGGTAGTGACACCATTCTTTGGGCCCTGGAAGGTACTCACCCCGTCTGCCCCAAAGCATACGAGCTTGGAGGCAATATCCTCCGGAGTGAGCCCTCCCTCGCCCATCAACGAGTGCATAATTATGCCTATCAAATGATCTGTAGTCCCACACTCGAAAACACAAAATAAGTGTAACAAATAAGGTATCCTCTCCCAATCAGTCATTGTATACACATGGACTCCAATCCATGAAGTGTTGTCCATTGCTGTAACTTCATCTACACTGATGGAGATTACTTTTGCAGATTGCACAACGGAGTTCAAAGCAGACAGGATAGATCTATGGAGGTGTTCACTCATTTCCCACCTCGTTGTTTCAGACCAATGCTTTTTAGGTAGATGTTTCACTTTCAAATGCCTTAGGAGGTACTGCTCATGTTCATAGTTGCATATTGGACAACCATGACTTAGAATCTGAAATAGGGTAGAAAACTGCACCCCCTTCCTCTTTGCCTTGCCCTCTAAACCCGCTGTCAACTGCTCAACAACAGTTAGAGGTTGCTTCTGGCCCACCCACAATTTGCACAGCTTGACATGTTTGGAGTTGGGGTGTATGAAGCTTTCTCCTTTCTTCAGATGGGCAAGCGGAACTCCATCTTCCTTGCATACTTGCTTTCCCTCTTGCTTCTCCAGATTATCCGCTTTGGAGACCATCACCTTCCTTCGGCCAGTGATAGTGGTGCAGTACTTACAAATGACATCCGAAAGTTCACCTTTGGAATCAAACTCCTCTTCTGCCCAGGAGAGTCGGCAAAACCACATTTGTTGCCACCGTTTGGTGGTGGTGGCCGTAGAGACCTTCCTCCTCTTTGTCAAGGTAAGAGGGGCGTTGTTGGGCCTCTTGTTCTCCAGGACTGAAAGTTCAACATCAAAGAGCTCTAAGTCCAAGTCCACAATGTCCGATGACCCCTCCGGCGACAGAACTGTGTCTTCTGATTGGAGGCTCCGGCGACTGGAAGGCTGGAAGCCCGACTCTAGGTTTTGAGTCTCAGAAACGTGGTGAACCTGAGGAGCAAATGGAAGATATTTCCCAATGCTGTCTATATTGCAACTCAAAGAAAAAGCACGCACCCAAAAATTTGGGGTAGTTTCAACTTTGGCGCCATGGATACAGTAGTTCTGCACACAAGACAACCGCAAAAATCCTAGCAGAAACCACATGAGAAGTGCAACAACAAGAGAACCTCCAATCTACAAAAGAATTGAAGGAACAGTATAAGCAACACAACCCAACTCCAGTACCCCACTTGAATTCCCAACCCACACCCACGATTCATAGAGAATGCTTGGAAATAAGATCATGCAATGAGGCCACAAAGAATGGAGTATGTGACTGAATTGCACAGTAACCACTAACCGGTAGGACAAGCAAACTCTGAAATCCTAAACCTCGACAGAAGAGGCCCTAGATGAATCAACAGGCCATAATGACAACGCAAGGGAAACAAATAGTTTGTAAATCTGCATGTACAAAGACTGTAACCCAAAGAAAGCATGAGGGATACACCCAAATGAGGAGAGCAACTCAAGTAGGCAACAAGATTGACAATTCTGAAAGAGCAAGGATCGTGTTGAGCAATTGAGTTGCAAGTTTAGACACACATTTCTGCTCACTTTTAAAGCAAATGATGCACCCTTTGACGCTATATATGGCACACCACCTCCTGCGTCTGCGACGCCTAGGATTTGATCCACTGCACCCCCGTCACCTGGATGTAGTGAATGCAGAAGGGAAAACCGGCGCCTCCAAATTTTCACAGCACCCAAGATACGGAGCAGTGAGGAAATCCAAAATGGCAAAAGATGCGCCATTCAACAACTTCAACGTCCAACGATCTAAATGCCAGTAGAATACCCTAGAACTATGGCCCTCCAGTGATTGCAGTCATTGCCCTCAAAGGATATTGCAAGAAAAGAGCTTCAATGACTGCAATCAACATTTACGGCCTGAAGGATTTGGTCTACGTCCTCTACCTCTTCCAAATCCCACGTTAACTTAAGCTTACATCTTGCAATCTTTGAGAATTTCCAAAGGCACCCTCTCCAACAAAAAACACTGGCAGTGTCAGGGGTACATGCACATTTCTGGCATGCACAGAGAAGGTACGCAAATCCATAGCCTTCGGCAGTACAGCATTATTGCAAAAGTGGCAGAGCCTGTGAGTGAAATCCTAATGAGCGCAGGCAGTGACACCTGCTATATGTGCATGTAGGGCTTAGGATATGCGGCGAATTGAAGGGCCACGATGCAGCTACATTTGCGAGGCAGGGACGGCCACAATTGAAGATTGCAACAACGTGGCCTCGCGAAAGAGGGGATTGACGCGACATCTCCCGCACAATCGTATCAACAGACACGACATCCCTTGGCATACATATAATTTCTGGCTCAAATCTGAAGATTTTCCAAGATTTTTACAATGTCACTTTTGCAGACATGTGAGTTTTGTAGAAAATGGCCAATTATTAGCCAGTTTAGGGATCGCTGCTTAGGCCTCTACAAGCTTATTTATTTGACAATCCGTGAAGGAAAAAGCTTGTGAGAAATCTTCTAGTCTTTCCAACATCAATTGTAGCTTTGGAGTTCAGATTGTATTTTAATTAAGTTAGAACATGTATTGTAAATCCATTCAATTGTAATTATGAGGAACTTGTTTAGTTTATGTTGCAAATGAGACAAAAGTAGGGAATCAAATTGCCAGATGAACAACTATTTTTTGATATAATATTGGATGAAAGTGTCAATTTTGGATGGAAATAGAATAACACGTACATAGATGAATTAACAATCTTTATCCAAACCATTTGTGAATGGACATAAGCATGGGTTCATTGTAGTAATTTTTTTTCTCTATTCTAGCAAGCTATATAATATGTAAAAGATATATAGAAATCTACATATAACAACACAAAACCACATAACAATTACAAATGGTGGTACAATTTGAAAGTAGTTTCAAACAAAGATACATCCATATAACAATGACACTGTGCTTTACTCATTCAAAGCTTCATGTTTATTGGGTACCAATACTCCAAGAAATCTCTAGTTGGCAACCTTGAGCACATAATTTTATGTGGCATCCACTCTTGCCGCACTTTCCATAACTCACTTGATTATCCACACATTAATCCCTAAAGGACCAAGGGTGTTTTTTGAGAAAAAATCTCAAAAACTGCCAATTTTTAGTGCATTGCCCAAAACACTAGTAGAAAATTTAGCACAAAATCAACAGAATTTCTATCAAAAACAGTTGATTTTTTTTTGTGGATTTGGTCAAGTTGATTTGGGTACTTTTCTGTTGATTTTCTATTGATTTTTTGTTGATTATTTACAGTTTTTTGTTAATTTTTTGTTGATTTTTGTTACTTTTCACGTATTTTATGTTGTTCAATTCTTTTTTTTTAAATTTAAAACTTTTTTTTCATAGAATTTTATTTTATTTTATTAAAAAGTGAACTTTTTTAGGAGACGGGCAGTTGCCCGAACCCCTGGACAGCTGTCAGCAGTGGGGTTTGAACCTCCCACCTCTATCCTCACACTCCACAACTCTACCACATTCTCAAAAGCCACTAGAGAATGTGCAAACACACATGCACACAATAATATCATGATTCTATTTGTACATTAAATGTTCATGTCTTTAGTAATCCAGTAGACTTTGGAGGCTATTTCCGCCCATTAAAGGACTTTTTTTCAAAAAACTTAGAACTAAGAAAAGTTGGTAAATGTATTTTATTTTCACCTCCAATAATTTTTTTTGAATTTTAATATTTTTATTAAAAGTTATGAGCTAAAATCAGAAAAGGTGTTTAGAAATTTTAAATAAATTGTTTATTTCCATCCTTTTGATTTTGTTTATAAATTTTTATTGAAATTCAAAAATCTCAAAAAGATTGTTGCAGGCAAATATTGGATTCATTAATAATTATTATTTAGTGCTAGTTTTTTTGTAAAAAGAACCTTATTTTGTTAAAATAGCCTCCATAGTTTGATAGCTTCAAATAACATGATATCGTGAAAAGTTACGGAATTAAAACCTTGCAATTATAAAATCATAATTCTATAGACTTTTGAATAGTTTTGGATATTTTTTAAGGGCATTAGTATATGAACCACACCCTTTGAACTACTGTACCACATCCCCGGGGTAAATTTTAGATTTCTACCATCAAAAATTTGAGTTTGAGAATTTTGAATTCAAATTTAGGCTTAGAAACCATGATGTTGTCTAGGACCATAAAAAAAGTTGCAATTCAACAACACCCAATGAAAAAGCTTATCTTTTTATCAAACAAAAGTAAAAGTAACAATTTTCTCCCTAACTAAACTTTTTCATTGGGTGTTGTTGAATTGCAACTTTTTTTATGGTCCTAGACAATACCATAGTCTCTAAGTCCAAATTTGAATTCAAAATTTTCAAATTCAGCTTTTTGATGGTAAAAATCTAAAATTTACCCCATGATGTGGTATAGTAATTGGAAGGGTGTGATACATATATCAATTCCCATCTTTTAAAGCTTAATAAAAGTATTTTATAAGATTGTTTTTTTTTTAATTCATTTGGTTAGTAATAGAAGGAAAAATACTAAAAGTATCCTTTGAGCTTTCAAAATACCAAGTTTACGCCAAAATATGTGAAACATAAAAAATAGTCCTTATTTTTTGTAGGAATATCAATTATACTCCTATTATTTTGGAAAAATAATAAAAAAGCTCTTCTATTTTGAAATGTTAAATATATCCTTGTGTTATTTGAAATGTAAAAATCACCTTTGGTTTCTTGTAAGAATTTGCATTAAACTATATATTTGGTTATCATATAACACAAAGATATAAATAATTTAAAATAGCTGAGGAGCATTTTTAATATTTTCCCAAGATATTAGAAGCATTGTTGATATATATACAAAAAGGAAAGATATTTTTGGTACTTTTAATCCTTGAGGGACATATATGATTTTTTCAAAGAATTGGGGAGCATCTTTTGTATTTATTTGTAAAGAAATTTTGGTATTTAAAACAACAAAATGTTGTACTTTTTATATAAAATTTTGTTGAATTAGTGAAGTTGTGTCCAAAAGTGTTTAGATCAACAGAAAATTGTTGATTTTTTTGTTATTATGATCATGTTTTTACTTGACTTCAAAGGGTGCTAAATTTAAATCTAACCAAATTGTGAAAAGTAAAGAAAATAAAACCAGTCAATGTACACTCAAATTTCTAAAAGATTATTTTTTTTTTGAAAACTTCTTTTATTTTTTAAAACTTCAAAACATTTTAATGAGGTCCAAAAAGATTCTAGAAAGATTTCAAAAACAAACCTAAATTATTGTAATAGTTTTTTTATTAAAAATATTTTAAAGTGTTTTGATGAATTACAAAAAGATTCCTAAAGGAATCTAATTCAGTCTAAGAGATTCTATTTCTATAAATATTTTGAAGTATTTTAACAAATTTCATAAAGATTTTAAAAAGATTCTCAAAGATTCCAAAAAGGTTCTTGAAAATTCTTAGAGATTCTCAAAGATTTTTGAATTTCCAAAAAGATTATCAAAAGATTTCCAAAGATTCCCAAAGATTCTTAAAGATTCTCAAAGCTTCTCAAAGCTTCTAGGAAGATTCTAAGAAGATTCTTAAAGATTTTCAAAAATTCTCAAAAAAATCCAAAATTCCTAAAACATTTCCAAAGATTCTCAAATATTCCAGACTATTCTCAAAGATTCTCAAGAACTCTCAATTATTCCTAAAAGATTCTCAAAGATTCCAAGAAGATTCTCAAAAATTTCCAAAGATTCCCAAACATTCTCAAAGATTCCAAAAAAACTTTAAAAAATTCCCAAAGATTTCCAAAGATTCTTGAAGATTCCAAAAAGATTCTCAAAGATTCCTAAATGATTCTCAAAGATTATCAAAGATTCTCAAACATTCTCAAAGATTCCAAAAAACTTGAAAAGATTCCTAAAGATTTCCAAAGATTTTCAAAGATTCCTAAAAGATTCTCAAAGATTCTAAAATCTTGAAAAGATTTTTAAATATTCTTAAAAATCATGAAAAGATTCTCAATGATTTCCAAAAGATTCTTAAAGATTCACAAAAAATTCCCAAAAGATCCTCAAAAGATTCCAAAATTTCTGTTGATTTAGATAATGGTGTCCAAATCAACATAATGTATTTAGTTTTTTATAGAATTATGTTAAATTAGTCAATTAGTGTGGGCAAGTGCCCAAATCAACAAGAAATTGTTGGTTTTCCTGTTGTTTTGGACGGAGTTTTCTACTAGTGAAA
This sequence comes from Ulota crispa, assembly GCA_963920765.1. NCBI lineage: Eukaryota > Viridiplantae > Streptophyta > Bryopsida > Orthotrichales > Orthotrichaceae > Ulota > Ulota crispa. Next base: position 22,103,091 of record OY987243.1, on the reverse strand, counting down.
TCAGAAATAAAAAGTTTTTTTCTCAATTTCAATCATACAAAAGTTTGTAAAACCAATAAACCAACAAGTGAAGAAAATTTCAGCCCATTTGATTGCGTGGATTGTAAGATTATAACATTTGAAGTGAGAAAAACATCCTCTTTTCATTCCTCCAAAACAAGGTCAATTGCCTTTGAGCATTCCTAGGGTAAAATTTTTACTCTATTCAAATTTGAGCTTTTTGACCATTCACAAGTATATGATAATAGGCTCATTCATGAAAAATTTCAGATGCAAATATAGAGCCTAGCTTATTCTAAATCACCCTCCACTACAAGGAAGTTTAGTGAATTGGCAATACATTAGTCATTCTTTCATGATTTCTTGTGTAATGTGGAAGTCTTTTATTTGAAATCTGAAAGGTGAAAAGTTGGAGACAAACATTTGGAATGTGTGAAAAAAAGTTTCAAGAGCTTTGGGTTTATAGATTGAAAGATAATAGGGTTTGAAGTTAGAGAATTTTTTTCTTTCTTGAAACTGCCTGAACATAGTTAACAAAGTTTGACTCCCTTCAAAATGTGATGTGAGAGCTCAATTTTTTTTTTTTACAACTGTACATCATATTTTTTTAGTTACATACTTGCCGAATTTCAAAAGTTGATGAGAGTTTTAGCATAAGATTCTCCAAATATGCTCAAACTGCCCAAACTGCCCAATTTCTTTTGGGCAACATAACTTTTGAACCGGGCATCCAATTGGGGAAAAAAATAGATTTCTACTTGAGAGATACATATTTGCACCTTGTGTAACAATTTTGAGAACATCCAATAAAAATTGACTTCATATGACCGTACCCAAGTTCTCAAGTGGCTGTTGAATAGCCACTTTGTCCTTTAGGGGTTAATTTCTCCTTAGCCCTAAGGTAGGAGGTCCTAAAAGTGTGGAGGCTCTATTATGGTGCACCTCCTTAAATGTACTCTATTTGTACATGTTATTTTTCATAGCCCTTCAATAATGTACAAGAAATGTACATTTGAGGAAGTGCACCATTTTAGAGCCCTATGGCCTTTCCACTTCAAATTTTCATAACTAATTTCACAAAGCTCCAAATAATATGAAACAGCTTGGGTTAGATGCCAAATCCTCTTCTCTTCAAGGAAAACTTACTAAACATTATTTAAAGAATCTTCACCTCCCCAAAATTCAGTTTTAGCCCTTAGATGCTCCATTCATAAGCCTCCTATCTTAGTCCTAAAATTTCTTTGACCAACCTACTTGCTACACCAAATATTGCATTCAGGTTGCCTCACACTAATTCCTTGACATTCTACACTATATAAATACTTAGTGGTACTATAATATTTTCATCAATAATCATTGCAATAATTTCTTTTAAAGGACTTGGCAACAACAACAAAGTTGTGGGGAAACAAACTAGAGGCATTCAAGTTGTAAAGCATGATAAATTGTAATACCTAAAAAGTTGCACATGCCTCCAATTAGCCAAACAATGAGTCATGAGGTAACTTTTTGAAGTAAGACAACGTAATTGTTAAGGCAACCTTAGTGCACTATTTAATGTACACTAAATAGTGCATGTAGGTTGCCCCACATCAATCTCTTGACATTCTATGCTAAATAAATACTTATTGGTATCACACTATTTTTCATCAATAATAATTGCACCTTGGCAACAACAACAAAATTGCTGAAAAATAAACTAGTGACATCCCTATTGTAAACCATGTGAAAATCCTTTTACATTTAGATAATTACATACACCTCCAAGTGACCAAACAACAAGTCATAAGATAACTTTGCCAAAGTAAGGCAACTAACTGTTAAGGCAACCTAATTGCACTATTTAATGTACATAATAATGTAGCTACGTTATTGTGCATGTGCACCTATTTTACGAATCCCCTAGATTTACGATTATGTTGTGATTTTGTACCTTCATCTGGACACCCCCACTGTTAAATATAAATACTTAAATAAATGGCAGACTGTTTCTTCTGTTGTGCTGGAAATTTCTAAAACATGGAATTAAAATAAAAGTTTGACCTCCAATAGCAGAAAGCCAGGGACCAGCACCGTCTCCAGGGACCATTAGGTTTGGGCCTCTGGGTCTGTGGGTCTGGGGGTGCTCTGCACATCCATCATGTATTCATGTCATGCCCAACCCATGTTGCTGATTGCAATCTTCTCCTTGGCTTCTTCTTACCAACATAAAACAAATCAAACGCCTGCTAACCACATGGGGCATGCCACCCCCTCCCCCTACATTTCTGAGTTCTGGCATTACCGCTTTTGTTTTTCAGGATGAAACTTATAGCATCTCCTCCACACCAGTAGTTTCTCATCCAGGGAAACGTTGCAAATTTAATTTTTGGGTTAAACTGCATTTTCCTCCACTTATGCAACTAGGCAAAATATTGCTCATTCAATAACGAGCCTTCTTGTTTTAAAAAGTAAATATCATTGTTTACTCAACCTATTATTTTATCAAAAAAAGGTAGCATTTAGAAGAGTTGCGGTGCATTAGAAAAATGCAAATGTTGCAATGCAAGAGAGAATGTTTTGACGGGTCCAAACATTGATTGCTCTTTTACATCCAAAAATATCACTAGCACGATGTTTTGTAAGACATGTGGAGATGTTCTTAACCCCCCAAGGACGTTGCTTACCGAACAGAGTTGACTTTGTTCGTACGATGACCATTTAACACATGAAGGAAATGACTTTATGACAAATGTAAAATAAGATCCAAAAAAAACTAATCAACCAATAGTATGTCTGTGACTTGATTTAAAGTTTTTAACTCTAATGGAATTCATCTGCTACCTAAGTGCCCCATTTGTTTACTGCCAATACAAATTCAACAGACACGCATCATTCCTATCAACAATCCTATACTAAAAAGAAAGATCAAAGAAAATAAAGAAGAAGAAAAAAACAATAAAACAAAAATTAAAGATTTTTTTTTTAATAAATGGCCCTATATCTTGCTATTAGAGTTTGGGAAGACACTTGAGCTTCAGCGATTAAAATTTGATTTTTTCTCATTTTTCAACTGGTTTTTTATGGATATGCACCGGATATTTCTTATACTTGTCTTGTAATATACTATAATTACTGTTTATGAAAATATGGTTGGTTCTCATTAGGTAGTTTCAAGTTTAATTGCGTCTTTTGGTTCCATTATAACTAATTGAGTTTGTATGTATAGGTAGTGCTTTTAAATACTTGTATGCAATATTTTAACCCGTAAATGCCCAAGGGGTAAGGGCGAAACATAATTGCATCTAAAATGATACTTTTGTAACTTTAATAAAGTTTGTTTGAAAAGAGAAAATAAGAATCATGATGTTCAGTAATTTTCCATATAGTCAAACATTCAAAAAAAGTTTTATATTCTTATTTAATGAATTTAGAAATATTTACCATTTAATATTCATCAGAATTACAAATTTTATTCACTGAGTTTAAAATTTGGTATGATTGGTTAGAAATAGATGTTCTATTTGAAAATTCAAAAATGCAATATTTTTGATGGACAAAACATCATTAGTTTCTCAAAATAATAAATTTTGTAACACTATCAGATATTGGAGTGTTTGTCTTTGACAAATTCTCCTTGGTGGACTTTAACTTAGATTGACATGAGTCAAATCAAATTGGAAAGTGTACTTATTTTCCTACACAAAAAGAAAACTTAAATTTTTCAAAAAATGTTTTTTTTGTTTTTATTTTTCATTTCAGGCAGCTTGCAAAAAAGGACAACGACTAGAAAATGGTTGATTGGGCATTTAGGGGTTAATGGGTATTCTTGAGGTTTAGGAAATTATTGAAATATCCTTGAATAGGGGATGAGGAGAGCTCATTACTTACTTAGAGTTGTGGCAATAACATCTTGAACCATAGTGTTGTCAAAATTTTCCTATTTGATATCAAATGATGTTGGTACACACATAACATGTCATAAAAGTACAAATTTTGTGCCTGTAGGCATTAAGCATTGCTTGTTTTGTGACCCATAGTGCAATGCAATTGCACTAGGCGCACATCACAATAGCCTCATATGTCCTCATAAATAATTTAGTCTGTGTTTGTGACAAGTACTCTAAATATCGTATTAAGTTTGTCTTAACTATTAGGTTGTCTTGCCCTAAATCTTTACTTCATGACTCATCAGTTAACCACTTGGAGGTGCATGCAGTTCTTTATATATTGTTTTGTTGTTTGAACAACATTATTTTGATTTTTTGCAACATCTTTATTGTTGCCCAATCCTAATTTTTGTTACTAAGTGTTTTGTGTAGTAACTAATTATTGAAAATTCATCACAAGGGAACAATGCCAATTAGGAAAAATCTAGTTAATTTGGAGATTTTTTTGTCAATTTAGACACAATTAGTACATTAAGATGTGTCAATTCAAAAAAAAACCCTTGTAGTGATTGTTGCAATACTGATAGGTATTTCAGTAGTGTACAATGTCAAGAGTTTAGTGTGGGGCAACCAAAACACACTATTTAGGGCTACTTTACACCTAGAAGCCAAGCCAATTCATATTGCAAAAAGCCTAAAATCCTCGTTTGTGATTGGATCAAAGGCTAAAATTGGCCCCAATCCCTTTACACCAAGAAGCTGGGCCAATTTTGTGTAATGAATGTTTTTTACCAAAAGGTGATTTCTAACATGGCCCAAGCTCAATGAATTGGGTGCACTAGGAATGGAAGGCCAATTCTTGGCCTCAAAACCAATGTAAGATTATATTAATGTTATTTTCATAATTTATTTTTTCTCAAATTAAATTCATTCATGCCCCCTTTACACTAAAGGCAGAAAGTCACTTAGAGGAAAATTTTGGCCAACAAGAACGACAAGAATTGAGAAGACCAAGCAACATCTCTTTACATTGAAATATAATTTATGTATGAAAAACACTAGGCTTGTGTATTTTTTCCTTCTATACTTCTCATAAATTCTTCATGTAAACCTTGCATATGTTGATATGTTGATTTCTTTTTCCTATCATGTTTTATGCAAGATATTCTTAACAATCTATAACTCATAGTATGTATTCCGCAAGATATCATACTATTACTATATATATATATATATATATATATATATATATATATATATATATATATACACATACAAGAATATCATAAATGCTTTGTGGTTGTTAGAAAGAAAATAAATGAAGGCATTTGATATAATACACCTTGATAAAATAAACATAAAAGTTTAAAGTTTGTTTCAAACTTTACTTGTTTGGGGTTCATGCACTCTTTGGCAACTTCCCCATCTGTCCAACTCTATTTTTTTTGGTGTTTATCATCATGTCATTGTTTCAAATAAAACAAATAAATTAATAATCAATTCATCTCTTAAAAAAAATTGTGGCCTATTCTCACATTACACTACAACAAGAAGCCACTATCTCCGAAGGCTAGCTTTTTAAAAACATGCTATGGCCTATGAGAGATTTTTGACATGGCTTCTCACCTCTAGTGTAAAGAGGGCTTAACTTTATTGAATTATATTGACTTTGTGGCCATAAGGCTTTTCCATATAAGCAAATTGATCCACACTATAATCTTATTCTAGTAAATAGTTGAGGCCGGCCTTAACCCCTAAAGGGCTCAAAAGCCCTTTGCGGCCGTATGTATTATTGTACTTATAAACATATTTGAGCTACTATGAGGATTTTTCAAAAAAAAAATGCACCCACCATCATACAACCCTTCAATATGTATGGTTGTAACACTTAATTTCTAGCTAATTCAAAATTCTGAATATTGGCTACGACCGTATTTGGTACCGTAGCTCTAGAGCCTAAGGGCCCTTCAGGGGTTAATCCCTAAAAGCCCAAGCCCTTTTTTTGTGAAAATCACTCAAAACTGCCACTTTTAAGGGAGTGAGGAGAAATGTAACTTTTTTTTTTAATAGAAACCCAATCGTAAGATCTTGCCCTAGACAATGGGATGTACTTATGGAAAACAAATTAGCTCATTCTAGATGGTGAGGAGTGAGATATTCACATAAGAAGTGAAAAAAAAAGTTTTTTCACTGCTGCCCAGAAATTTCAAAAGCCTTTAACGGCTCCTATATCAAAAAAAATTGCTCTATGCAAAGTTGAAGTTTATTTTTCCCATGTAGATCAAAGACCCAGTTAGGTAAATGTGGGAGATTTTTTAAATGAAACGGAGGTGTGGATCATACTTCGTAAAATCTTGCAATGCTGTAAAGTCATGAAATTTGCACATACACTAGGCAAAATTGGAGGATTTATGTAAAATTCAAAAACCCGAATAACTTTGATCCAAATGGTGAAAACCAAGGAATCTTAGTCTAATACAACTTGCAAAAAAAAAGTCAAAAAACAAATACACAAAGAGCTCAAAAAAGAAAAGCAACAAGTTTTGCAAGGGGGAAAATGAATGGAGGTTTGGGAGTCCCATACCTACCCGCAAACTAAAACTTCTCATAACTTTCATCTCATTTATCAAAATTGAATGATTCAAAGATGTCCACGTACATAAAAATCTGAAGAACCAATTTCAGATTTTTGTTTTTAAAAAATACAATTTTTAATTTTTTTTTGGGCTGCCCGCCCTCACCCTTTTTCAGAAATTCATGCATAACTTCTTCAATAAATGTTAGAATGAAGAAAAAATTAGATGCCCGCGTAGATCTTTGAATTGCACACCTTCACTAAAAGTTTCAAAAAATCATAAATAGTAGTTTAGCCATAGACACCTGCCCAAAATCCCATTTGTCCCTTGATAAGCAAAAAGTGTTGTGAAATTTAAGACAATTGGTCCCAAGAAGAATTAGCCCAGCTTCTAGGTGTAAAGCAGCCCTTAGTGTAGGAGTAAGTTATCAGTAATGCTGGTAATTGTCCTTGCTCCAGTGCATTCTGCAGTTTCGTAGAAATCAAGGATAACTATAAAGTTTCCGCAAAATACAGGAAAAGAAAAAAAATCACAATTTTTTTCTTAGTGCATGCCGACAAACATCGTTTGGGCATTATCCCCAACCAACCGGATGGCGACACTAGCCCACTTCCAAATCCCCGAGTACTGACTGGGAAGTTGGGCCAAATTATCACCCAGCCAGAGAGGGGCCGTATGAAGTTATGAACATACTTCTGAAAGGCAGGGCACATAAATGACATCAATGGCATAAATGGCATACAAGGAAGGCCATGTCCTGAGCTGGCCCTCGTAACAGACCCCCCCCAAATCATCAACTGCCACATTGAAGTCCAGTGGGTGAGAACCCCCTGGAAGTCCAACTGGGACGCAATAAGCAACGTCTGTGCCATGTCAGCCTTTCCCGCAGCTCATTATTGGCTGGGACGGGGTCGCCAGCCGGGTCGCTTGCCGGGTCGTCGCGTCGGTCGCCGGGTCGATCTCCCGGTCGCCCGCACCGGTTCCCCGGGTCGTCGTCGTTTGCCTTCCTAGCTTGCTGGTGAGCGCTTCTACTGTACTTGTGGCGCTCATGCTGAAGCGATCGGCGTTTTTCGTTAGCGAGGAGCTTGAGTGTTTAGTTAAGCGCAGCTATGGCGGTTTACGGAGGAGGCAACGGATTAAAGGAAGCAGAAATCGGAGGAAAACGGAGAAAAATAAGCTTAGTTTTACGAGTAGTTGTTGTACTAGGTTTTTTGATGCAACACTTGGCGTGACGTTGTTGTTTGAGGTGACGGTCGAGTGCATGAGACTGTGATTATTGTCATGATGATGAAGCGGAGTTAATTTTTGATCGGTGTTGTGAATGCGCCGGTACTTAGGAGAATTGTTAGACGTGACGCGTTACTGCATGTTTTCATGTAAAATGGCGTTTTTGTTGTTGTTGTTCTTGCGGGATTAGTGTTTGAGTTTTTGGTGTGAGAGAGAGAGAGAGAGAGAGAGAGTGATGGAGTCCGAAGAGCAATGGGCGTGCCGAGACTTCACGCAGATTAAGCCGCGACGGCCGGAAGGACCTGCGGAGGAGGAGTGGGAGGAAGTTGAGGCGCCGTTTTCGTTTCTGTGGTCGGGAGCGGGAGCGGTGGTGGAAGAGGACGGGGGAGGGGAGATGTGTGATCGTGGCGAGGGGGAGGAGTTTGAGTTTAGTAGTGGCGTGCCGACTACGACGACGGCGCCGACGACGGTAGTGGAGCGGTCAGGCATTTCCCCTGCCGACGAGCTATTTTTTCAGGGACAGCTGTTGCCGCTGCATTTGCCACCGCGTATTCAAATGGTGAAGAAATTGTCGCTGGAGAAACAGCAGCAACAGCAAGAGGAGGAAATGCCAGCTGCGACGACATCGCAATTACGAAACGGTCATCAGAGTGAGGAGATTATCGCGCGGGTGAATGCGTTGATGCAAGCCAGGTTTTCGCGGTTGTTTCAGCCGAAGTACTCCAAGTATTGCGTTAACACTTCCTCCTCGGAGCAGGTAGACCTCTGTCCGCCTGTCCCCGCGCGTCGGGGGAACTCGTGGTGGGATCCCCGTGGTGAAAACAGCGGCAGCTCTACAGACCGTGACTCGTCCGACTCCTCTTCTCGCGACTCCAGCGGGAGCTCCCAGGATTGCTTCGAAAGCAGCACGGACAGTAAAGGGACGTCGTTTCTGCACAACCGCGAGGTTTTCAGCACTCATAGTACCTCTCCAGGGGAGCACGCCGGCGGTATCTCGACTCGGCTCCGACCGCCGTTCAAATGGAAAGTCCTGTTTGGAGCGAAGAAATCGTCAATGTCAAGGTCATCATGTGATAGAAATTTGGAGCTGAAGACACAGTCCGTGGAGACAGCGCCACCTGAGGATTTTCCTACTTCCCCTGTTGCAACAGACCGATACTACAGCGATTGCAGCGGAGAGCTTACTCTTGGCGGGAACCTCCACCTATCTTCTCGCGCGGTAGGTCATGACCACCCTCGCGGGGCCAGAGGTTATCTGCAGCGGTACATGAAAGCACTCAATCCCAGTCGCAGCAGCAAGTCGGAGGAAGGAGCTCCGAGGAAACACTCCTCACCAGCTGTTGCTCCGAGCCGGAGCTTTCCTCCTTTCTCACAGAGCTTCAGAATCTCCCCGAAAGACATTTCTCTGAAGATGAACAAGTCGAAGCCACCTCTGGCCTCACCTGGACCGCCTCGTCGTGTGAGTACGTACTCCGCGTCCTCGGAGCTCCATAGCGCCATCCAGGGCGCCATTGCTCACTGCAAGGAGTCACAGAAACAGAGTCAACGACAGGACGATGTGCGGCAGGTTCAGAGTTCAACTTGTTTAGGCGAAAATCTCCAAGAGGTTGCTACAGCTGTGACGTAACACATCATTTGAAGCCTGCTGCACTTGCTATTGAAGGGATAGCTTTAAATGCACGAAGCTGGTTTTCAGTTCATGGCGGGCCGAAAGAGAAGCAGACATCCAATATACGTACACCGGTATATGTTGTGTTGGCATTTGAGGCCAACATGAATGGGAGTCATTTTACATCGGAGATAATAGAGGGTCACTTGTGAACCTGAACCAGATTCAAAGGTCACTTCTGAGTATTGTCCTGGGGTTGGTTGGATAAAGAAGGACCAAGATTAGTCCTGACATGGTTTCTTAGGTCTTCTCTATTTTTTTCATCTTGGATTGGTTTGTTTCTGGAAGCTTAAGGAAATCATTTCTGCCTGGGATTTGGTGGCTATAAAAAGTTTTGTTTTGCATGCAAGACTGGAATCACCAAATGTGTTCGGTTTTATTAGAAGCTTGAAGAGATGAGACTTTGGAGGAGAAGATTTGTGTTAGGGCTTTTGTGCGATGTTGTATATGTCGTACTGCCAACTGAATAGCAGCTACTGTAGTGATCAATAGCAACAGGTGCTTGCAGACGACCTTGGTCGGAAGATTGAAGGCGACAACGGACTCGGTTGCTCATGGTGGACTGTACTACTCTGAAAATATTCGATTTCAGTGCTCAACGGGAGGTTATCAAGAGGAGGCCAGTTTTTTTCAACGGCGAGAATCAGTGAAGTAGTTTCTCTTTCTTTTCAATCTTGTGCAATAAATTAGTTTGTGGATAAAATCGACGTGTATCTGTGTACACTAGTTTCAACTACGTTGACTGAGGTTTTGGCAAATCTTGGACCACGTCTTGAGTCGCATCTTTGGGTTCTTTTGTAAGTGACGTGTAGGCACACGGGTTTCTGGAATGCGTGTAAGGAACTTTTTACTTTTCTCTTGTGGAGAAGTTGTCCGGAACTTATGGCAGCCTCTACTCCTTCTCCCCGTGTATCCTCATGCATAAAGGTTTGATTTTGCACGATTGGACTAACTTGAAAGGCGGCGCTGTTTCAATTATCACTCTATAAACAGCTAATGAGTTCATGGCTACCGTTGACACGGTTCTTCGGAGTTAGTTTCTGCTGTCTACTTTCGTCAATTTTGAATCCTTTTGATGCATCTTTGTATGAATGATGGAGAACTAGGTGAGGGCTTACAACATTCTTCACACACTTGGGATAGTGACACCTTGGAATTATGGAAACAAGATTGAAACAGGACTCTACTGTTATCAAAATGGAAACTTTGCTTTTGGATTATTCGGGAATTTATCTCCAGTGCCTTGCCAGTCTTGCCATGAAAACTCTTACTCGTGACGGTTTGGACTCCTTTCTCTAAAAGGTATGCAAACAATATCTCCTGCAAGCATGCTCTCAGACACTGAAATTATAGCAAGGGAAATTTTCATGGATACCCCTGAATTTACATAGATATCCTTGCTTTTTCAGAAATTACACACACAACCTTGGACCAAAAAATTTAGGCATTTATTTGTTGTGCTTGTACTTCCATCATGACCGATGTTGAAGAAAGGGAATGTAATGAAACAAAAAAGAAGCCACATGTGCACAAAAGAAGAAGGGAAGTTGCATGCACTACAAAACAATCGCCTGAAAGTTTTGGTCCAAGGGCGTGTAATTTCTGAAAAAGCAGGGGTATCATGTAAATATTGCAAATTTCAGGGGTAGCCATGAGATGTCCTTTAGAGCAATAGTATGAACATTCAACAATCGAACATTGGCCTCTTGTAACTTTAGTGCATTATCTTCACCCGTTCGGATTTCAATTTCGGAAAACATGCATAGTAAACAAGAAAACTTGGAGAAATGATTTGGTGTTTGTTTTTCTGTAGACTTTTCGGATTTCGATTGAATTAACACTACTAGAAGTTGGGTTCTTTGTTACTGTTTACAGTATTAGCAAATAAAGTTCAAACTTAAAAAGTCCCAAATTGCTCTTAGAATGATTTGTCCTAAATATATGTTGACATATATGTGTAAAGTTTATTGTAGAGGATTTGTAATTGCTAGAACTCTTGATTATGGTTATGTAAAAGAAAACTAAAAGAAAACTTGCAATTATTGTTTTCCGAGGTTACTCTTTGGACTATCAAAAACATGTTCTTAGACTTGACGTACTTGCCATTTTCAATGTAGAGGACTTTAGCGAGAGTAATTCCGAGTGCACCAATCAATAATTGCTCAATTCGAGTAGGAACCAATAGGAAAAATAGAGAGTACATACAAAATCCCATAGTGAAGAGAGCAAGGGAAAATGTATAGTGGATTTTTTTGAATGTAGGGGTGCCTGTGGATTAATTTTTGACTTTAATAGAAAATTCATTTTCTTTTAATGATTTGGTCGAGTTGATCAACATAATTTTCTATTGATGTTAAAAAAAAATCAACATATTTTTGTTGAACATTAACATACAAGTATCTTGATCAACACAACTAAAAGAACAAAACAATTAGTTTCCTATTAGTGTGAATGGGGTTAACTAAAATGGATGGAAAGAGGAATGCTTGGGGTCGATCACTATTAGATATCAATCATCATGGATGAAAAAATGCTTCATGTGACAAACATTACTTGTTATAAATAGTATTTCATTGAGTAGTTTTTTCTATTATTTAGAAAAGGATTGATACATGTTTGGGACTTTTAGGACTATTTCCTAAATGTCACACAGTCTCAAAATAAAAATTCATTGATAAGTGTAATATAGAGGAATTTGATACAATTGATGTATGGACAAGGTTTGTAGATTTTGAAACTATGGTAAATCTTTACAACTAGATCTACAAACGTGGTTGTATAATCTCATTAATTCAAATGTTGAAACATCAAATTAATTATTCATTCTAAACTTAATTATGTATGAAGTATTGGTAATCTTGCGTTGATATTTGTTGAAATGAACTCAAGATTTGATGGTCTTGTTGTAATGTTTTTTTTGACATATTTTTTTCCTTCAATCTCCTGGCTCATTGGACCCTTTTAAATTGAAATTCAATTTGGATTATCTTTAACAAATTTTAATTCCCATAATTTTACTAAAGTACATATTCTTGTAGCATTGGACCAAGTTGTTACATAATGCAATTCCCTAATCTACGTCCTTTTACTTTAAAAAACACATTGAAGACTACTTTGATAGTAAATAACTGAAAGAAAGATATCATCAGGTGACCTTGATACATTCTCACAAGGGTGGTGAAAATGCAAAACATGTAAAACACAACCTTGCAAGCAATAGCAAAGCTTAAAAATATAATTCTTGTGACATAAATGGATCCTTCTTTGTTGAGAGGTGATTCACGCAAAAGGAAGAAAGAAAACTTTCAAGGGGTGAGCGTGGGACAAAATAACCTCTTTCCACCTTCTAGATGAAATTTTAGTACCCTTGCTATTCCCATTCAACTTCTGTCTATTTTGAAGATTCCAACCCCATTGGAGCAAATTATAACCCTCAAGAGTTTATTATATAATCGATGTTCTATGTCATATGCCACCTTGAATTCGCTCAAAACTATGACCCCTTGGTGCAATCAATTGATGGGAGTTTGCAATCTTAACCTCACAAATTTCATATTTTCCCCTTCAATATAAATCTATCTCAAGAGTTGACTTTTTAAGAGATTTGCTCATGTGTACTAAAAAATAAAATGAAACTAGTTTACTACACATATGTGTTTATGAAGCCAAGACGGGAAAAATCATTTGTATACAAACAAGGATAAAAGTAAGAATCCATCTCTAAGTCAGGTTTGTGTACTTTAACTCTTTCCAAGGTTTGGAACTATTTTGGGGTCCTTGAATCCAAATGTGCCTCCAAAGTTTTTAGGTTTAATCCTGTGATACTAGAATTCTCAACTCTTACAATTTTATGGCATGTGAGATTAAAAACTTTTACACCTAGGCTCCTTAAATACATATGTGCACTAAACCTAGCCCTACATATACATTGATGTGAAGCCGAGGTGGAAAAGCTTAGCTTCTTTTGCGCACAAGGGTAATAGTAACAATTTGCCTCTTGTTTTGGCAATGTTCAATTGTATCCTCCTTAATAGATATACAATGCCCTCCAATAAGCTTCCGAGTATTTTGAAACTCAACTAGACATCAACGTGAAGAACAATGATTGAACATTTCAAAATCAATAAAATCCCACAAGGATATATACTAACAATCACAAGACACATATTTACAAATCATATCAATGGAAAGAATACTAGCAGAGCCATGTGACTTGTTACTGTTTGACAAAATTGAAATACTACCTAGTTGAGTTTCAAAAAAGTTCAAAACTTGTTAGAGAGCACTTTAGCCCTTAAACAATGGGTTGGTCACTGTGATTGCCCCTTTCCAATAGTTCTATAATGGTGTGACAAGTGTGCACACATTATAATATTATTTCCAAAAGTTGTGAAAGTCGATAGTGCATGTTATCCTCAAAAAAATTGCAAGAAGGGCATCTTGGGACCTAAGACTGCTATGTATGTACATTGTCTCACAATCTGAATTACCTAAAAATGTGAGTTCTTTTGGTGAGGTTGATTTTTGCCTTCCATGATGGACCATGTACATTTGATCTCATCTAAAATAAATCAAATATAAAACAAACAAAAATCATCCTACAAATTCTCTTTTGTTATTTGCGGGATGAAAAACGTCCACCTTGGAAATTAAAAGCTAATCTAAATGTTTTTGAATTAAACTGTGAATTTAAAAATTTTCAAATCAATCCCCTAATGATAAATATCTAAACTCTTACATTCTCTAGCATGTGAAGAAAGCAAAGCTTTTCCAGCTTGGCCCCACTTGCACCATAACATTGTTAACTAGGGAAAGAGCTTCCCTCCCCGGGTGGAGGTATATTCCTCCCTAGGTATCAATGGAGGAATATACCTCCACCCGGGGAGGGAAGCTCTTTCCCTAGTTAAACCCTGAAGGGCCTGAATACCCTTTGCAGCCGTATATATAACCATATGTATAGACGTATTTGAGTTGCTATGAGAATTTCTCAAAAAAAATTATGCACCCACCATCATACAACTTTTCAATATGTATGATTGTAACACTTCATTTCCAACTGATTCAAACTTCTGAATATTAGTTGCAACTGTATTTGGTACCTTAGCTCCAAAACCCAAGGGTCCCTCAGGGGTTAACAATGATATGACTTGTGTGCAGTAAAACAAGCCCGGACTTTTTGTGCTGGCTCACAATTATGGGCGCTATCACGAGAAAGTTCTGTAGTAAAAGTGACCTTACTCTTGTAATTACCATTAAACAAAACATATCAAATCAGTTCTTTACGGCGGTGTCAACAGCTGTAGGGCCTGGGTTTGAGCGATGTTTTGTTAAAAAGATAGACCAACTTTTTGTATTAAAAAGGAGAGACACGACTCTTTTATTTCGTTAAAAAGGGACACAACTTCTTTTAACCCCTAAACGTCGGCACGCACCAAAAACATCCGTTGCTTCCGAAAAAAAATTTGTATCTCAGAAGAAGACCGATTTTGATCTAATTTTTTCGCAGAAGTGATCATAAAAGCGTAGTGCATTACAAAAGGCAAAAAATTTCCTCTTGAGATATATTCATTTTATTTTGTAATTTAAATTGTGATACATGGTGTTAACTCCCGAGCTGCCCTTCTTGCAATTTTCATGAGGGCACCGTGTACTGTTGACTTTTCTAACTTTTTGAAGCATTACTACTGGTGCTCATGTGTAAAACATTGTAGAATGCTACAGGCAAGGCAAGCCACGGTGATCCATCCGTCCTTTAAGGGTTAAGAGTGTATTTGACAATAGGGGGTACAAACACCTTCTTCATCCCTTCAACCCTTGAGTGCCCAGCCCAAATTCATGCAGTGTTGGACCTCATTGCAAACAATTTGGCATTGCAAGTTCAAAAATAGTATTTGGAAGGGTTAGCCCTTGATATTGCACGAGGCGCAGGGTTCACAAATGTGTGAAAAGTATGATAATTTTTCATTGCATAGATCAAAAGATTATAATGGTCAAAGATAACAAATTGGGTGAAAATGGAGAGGTTAGATTTGGGGCGTTGGGGCGCTCAAAGGTTAACCCCTGAAGGGCCCTTAGGCTCTGGAGCTACGGTACCAAATACGGTTCCAACCAATACTCAGAAGTTTGAGGTTACAACATACATATGGAATGGTTGTATGATAGTGGGTGCATATAAAAATTTGGAAAGCCCTTAGAGCAGCTCAAATACGTATGTAAATATGGCCATACATACGGTCACAAAAGGCTTTCATGACGTTCAGGGGATAAATTGGGGACGTGCCTAATTTTTTAAAGATTGGAATTTTTTTTCTTCACCTTTGGTACAAAAAGAATGGGTGCAAAGAATTTTTGTTGCTAAAGATTTTACATACGCAAATCTCTTTTTCACCTAGCTTGTCTTGCTTTTACCCTCCTTGTAGTTGTGAATGCAACTTGCTTTCTTAGTGCATTGCCATTTTCTAAGTGAACTCATTCTCCAGTGTCCACAAAAGGGGAGTCACACCTTCTTCCATGTTCAACTTCCATCCTTCATAGAAATTTCATTCTCTCCTAATACATTCAACATTTTCGGTGGATGAATAACTATATTGAATTGCTTCATCTTGAGATGGTGTCACTCTTTTGGGATGAATGTGGACTACATCTGATGAAAAAATTAGTTTTTTTTTGCCTATTTTGCAAATGGCATCCATTTTGATGGACGGAAATACATTGTGTCACTCTACCAAAGAAAGGCTTTCTGCCCTACCTCATTAAATATTGAAAAAAACTATGTGTGTGGAATCTGCTGACAGTCCGACCTCCCCAATGGATTGGGTTGGGTGGTAGGCTCTCTGCACAAACCTTTCAACAATCATCAGCGCGCAAAACATTGGCAATGGATTAAACATTCTCCAAACATTAGGAGAAATTTACTTACACGCAAGTCGAGGGCATTAAAATTGGGTTGTTTGAACCAAATTTTTGATCTACGTGGTCTCACAAATAAGTTTAAATATTTGAGAACAAGAGCAGAACGGGCAGGGTATTTTTTGGTTTTCTGACCAATGGCTGTGTGGCATTCTTTGAAAATGGTTTGTAGCTTGAGGCTCCATCCCCGTTTTTGGTTGGAGAAGATGGCTCTATGCATGGATTTTTGTAGCATCATGGTTATTAAAAATGAAATTAAGGAGAAGCTGGCACAATCAACTATTTTGACAATGCATGTGGATCCATAAACTGATGGTATCAATTCTCAATTTGATATATTTTTATGAAAGTCTAGGCTGCAATTCAAATTTTAGTATTGCAATTTGGCATTTCCCCCCCTTCTATAAGCTTGAAGCTCACCTTTTTTTTGAGGCAATTGGGCCTTTTATTGTCCAAAAAAAAAAAACCCTAGTAACAGGTCTTTAACCTCTAAAGGACCATTATCACTTCGGGGGACAAATGGGATTTTGGGCATGTACCTATGGCTAAACTACTTTAAGTGATTTTTTGAAACTTTTATTGAAGGTGAGGAATTCAAAGGTCTACGTGGAAATGTAATTTTTTCTTCATTTTGACATTTATTGAAGAAGTTATGCATGAAAATCTAAAAAATACTGCTCCCTAGGCAGCCAAAAACTTCTTTGAAAATTTCATTTTCTTCAAATAAAAATCTGAAATAGGTTCTTTAGACTTATATAAATGTGGGGAGCTTTGAATCATTCAATCTTGATAGATGAGATGAAAGTTCTGAGGAGTTTTTGTTTGCAAGCAATTCTAGATTCACTAATCTAAAATAAACTTTGAAGTCCTTTATTTTACTCAATTTTCATTATTTTGGAAAAAAAAACAAAACCAAAGGATGTAGATTGTTTGTCACAACATTATGATTGTTGGGATTTGCCATTTTTCATTTTAATAATTAAAATTTTAACAATTTAGTGTTTTGACTCATTCTCTACTTCTTTTTACTTACTATGTTTTCCCATGTGTTGTATAGTTCTAATTGATTTGAAAATTCTCCCACACAAACCTAACTTGGTCTTCTATATGGGAAAAAAAACCTCAACTTTGCAAAGAGCAAATTTTTTGGTATAGGAGTGGTCAACGGCTTCTGAAATATTTGGGCAACACAAAAAGAACTTTTTTCTTCACTCCACATGTAAAGAGCTCACTCCTTTTCATTTGGAATAAGCTCATTTTTTCCCAAGTACCTCATATTGTCTAGAGCAATATCTTACAGTAAGATTTCAAAAATAAATAAATTACCATTCCTTTCATCCTCCAAAAGTGGCAGTTTTCAGTATTTTTCACAGTGAAAGGGCATGGTCTTATAGGGATTAGTTTAACTAAGACTATCTCCACCGGTTCTGGCTTGTTCCAAGGTTTCCATCTATTTTTGAAGGGGCCTCAAGCTCCTTGATCTCCATCCATGCTGTTCAAAAAGGTGGCCTTGCGTTTCAACATGCCCCATAAATAATCATTTGAACACTTATCAAGGAAAATAGAGGATAAATTTCACTAAAAACATGATGGATAGTGATGAATAGTGTTTTGAAGGCCCTTGCTAGACACGTTAGGACGGAGTGTCTTGAGAGGATTTGAAAGACCCTTACAACTTTTCATCCACTTTGAGTGTGTGTCATACCCTAGGAGGGCGTCGATGGAGATGCTCTAATACCTTCTAAGGGCCACTCAACCAAATCAAGAGGCTATAGGATTGAGTGGCTAGAATTTGTTGAGAGGTTAAAGAAATGGGTTTAAAATAGGTAATAAAATATTATTTATAGAAATTTTGGATGTGCTTAGTGTGAAGCCTCCGAAGGCTAAGTCAAAAATCCAAACTCTTGACAATGAATTTCCGCAGTCTCAACTTGAATGGCCATAGTGTGAAGCCTCCAAAGGCCAAGCCTAAAGTCCAAGTTCATAACATTTCTATGATCTTTTAAACCTAACTCCAAGATTTTGTTGATTTATGATTACTTCATGAAAAAAAAGTGACAACCTTTCAACCTTAGTTTGAGTTTTTACTTTTGCTTAATCTAATTTTGAGAGGCTGTCATTTTGGATGAAAGAATGATGTCATGAAGGGTGAGAGACTTTGGACTTGGCCTCTAGTGTGAAGAATTGAGAGGCCAAAGTCTTGGCTTCTTGCAATCATTGGTGGAAATCAATGGCCTTGTGAGCTTTGGCCATAGTGTGCAGTGGCCCCAATGGCCAATGTACATCAAAAGTCGAGGTAATCATAACTTGGAGCCATTTGAATAATATGACCTTGAGAATAGGCTCAAAGACTCATGGGCAGTTCTCATTAAGGTAGGAGCACCCATAAGCGTCAAATTAAGGGTTTTGAACATGATGACTATTAATAAACATCTAGCAAATTATAGGATCCTATTAGGAATAGAAACAAATGAGTTTGCACTTTTGAATGTATTATTTGAATAGTGTGAGAATAAGTTGTGAATATTTAAAGAGCCAACTGCCATTGCACCCATAACCAACACTAAGGTGTCATATTCACATGTTGTACATCCTTGTAATTACATTTATTAGCTTCCATAGATTTTCCAAGATTTTAGAGGTGACAGTTACGGGGACACTAACGCTTGTGGGTGCTCCTACCTTAGGTCCCACATCAAAAACTTCACACCCATAAAGCCTAGAACACCTATTTTTGGCAACATATTGATTTAGGGTTGCTCACTAGTAATGGATTCTTCATTTTTTTCTTTTGAAATTTTAACACATGATGTGTGCAAGGAGTAGCTTTAAGGCCCAACAATTTTCATAGGTTTTGACTTCATAATTCAAAAGTTATTTCATGATATGTAGTTTCTCTGCTCATTGGGTGGACAAAAATATTCTTTAAAAGTTACATTCTTAACTTTTATTTTTGAAATTGATTCTTTAGATATTAATATAGATGGAGAGCTTTGAATCATTCAATATTAGTTGTTGAGATGAGAGTTATGAGGACATTTTGTTTGCAGATATTTGTAGATTCTTTACTCTGAAATAAACTAAGTTGAATACTTTTATTTTACTCAATTTCCAATATTTTGGACAAAAACAATATTGAAGGATGTAGATTGTTTTTTACAACATCACAACCATTGGGATTGGAGTTTTTCATTTCCATAATTAAATCCTTAGCAATTTAGTTGTTTGAGTCATTCTCTACTTTGTTTTACTTACTATTTTTTCCCCATGTGTTGTACAATTTCAAATGATTTGAAAGTTTTCAAGTGTGTACCCACTTTCTTTGAACAATTTGGAAAAGTTACAACCATTTTGGAAATTTTTTCATACAAATATGACCTTGTGAAGTGCAGTTGCTTGGTTTTTTGCAAGGACAAAAAATGGCTTTTTGTCAATTTAAACTCAAATATCTTACAATGTACATGGTGAAAACTTTTGGATTTTTTTCACATCTTTTAATACAAGTGTAGTACAAGATTTTATGGCTTCATGTGTCAAAAACTATTTTTTGTCTAAAATTGGATACTTGTACTAGAAATGGCAGTTTTGGAGCGATTTTGGTGAAAAACTTAGCTTAGGATTTTAGGGTTAAGATGTGATTAATTTAGAAATGAAAATCGGGATTTGATAATTCACACTGTGCTTCAAGTCCCCAAATCTTGGTTTACTTAAAAATGTTGTACATGGCAACACACTTTTTGAAAGTTTCTCCTAATAAGGTAGGAGGCTCTAATTTGGAGTAGGCTCTAAAATGGAGCACCTCCTCAAGTGTACTTTGTTTGTACATGATGTTTTTCATAATCCTTCAACAATGTGCATGTTATGTACATTTGAGGCGGTGCTCCATTTTAGAGCCATATGGCCTTTCCGCTTCAAAATTTCATAACTAATTCCACAAAGGTCCAAAAAATGTGAAACAACTTGGGTTTGATGCCAATTCTTCTAGCCTTTCAAGGAAAAATTACTGAAAAATATTTCAAGAAGTTCCACCTACCCAAAATTCAATTCAACCCTTAGATGCTCCATTCACAAGCCTCCTACCTTAGTGCGTTTCATAGAGCTAGTCATCACATGTGATCCTTTGTGCTAACCCTTGAGAGAGACCACAAAATCATGTTTTGGTTCCAGAGAGTGATTATTCTGGCTCTACACTAAATTTGCTCAACAATTTGGAAATTGGTCTTGAAGAATATTTATGTTTGCAAGAATTTTGCATCCAATTTAAAATATGACAATGGAATTGGGCATGTGAGTTGACAAAAATGGTGTTTATATAACATGGATTTAAAATATGTATCCATTTTTTTTATCAAAGATGGATAAAATCAACAACACTATAAGTTGAATATTCAAGAAAAACGCCACATTTAAATTGTGGGGTCTTAGAAATTTTCAATCTGCTTAAGAAATATGGCTTGTATTGTTTTGCTATGTGGTAGTAGTATAATTGTAATATTTGAAGATTTGTTGAAATGGTGCTTTCATTTCATCTTTAAAATTTATTATCCTATATTTAAGGCTAATTCTTGATTGCTTTCAAGGATCAAATTGTTCATGGCATTTATCAAATTTCTTATAGAACCATTTTATTGTAGCAAATAAAGTAGGATTATTGACCCTCTTTGTCCACTTAACTATACCTTGCAATTGTTATTTTTATCCATTTTGTATGAAACTAGTCTTATTGGAAAGGTGGGAAATATTACTTTTAAAAAACATCATGCTTTATCAAAGCAAAGCTCACATGAAGTAGTAACATCTAGAACCATATAAACATAAAAAAGTTGAGATTTTCCACCCACAACTTACTCAATCATTATGAGGTTTCACTTCCAATGTTAGATTTGGTTGAAATCTTGACACTTTATGATAAACAAGGTGTTATTTCTTTTTTGCAATTTAATTGTAGAAGTGGATCCATATTTGATTCAACTACACATCCAAATTCATCATCCTTGTTTCTAGTGGATTTTGAAAAAGATTGTGTGTTTTTTAAAAGTTTGACTTCTCAATACTAGACTAGTCACATAGATGCACACTTTAGTGGGGCCATATTAATCAAGCAAGTGCTCACACATTTTGATAGTGTTTCCAAAAGTTGCATAAGTCAACATTGCATGGTACCCTCATAAAAATCGCAAGAAGGGCAACATGGGACCTAACATTAGGTTTGCGATTCTTCTCAGAATTTAGATTAGTTGAAAAATATGAGTGCATGCAATGAGGTTATTTTTTGCCTTCCAAGATGGATCACGTTTTCATCATCACTTCAAAAAAATTGAAGGAATTTTATTTGTCATCCTACAAAGTGTTTATGTGTCACCTAATAAACAAAAAGATGTCTATATTAGGATTTAAAGGTTAACCCCTAAAGGACCATTGTCACTTTGGGGAACAATTGGGATTTCATGCATGTACTTATGGCTAAACTATTTTGTGTTGTCGGGTAGAGAGGAGCGCGCTTCGGGAACACTCGGGGTGTCTGGCTGCGACTGTTTCAGTGAATCAAGCAAGAGACAGTATGCACACAATCACTATCAAAGTAATTCTCTAAGATGATCAAAACATAAGAGAACAAAATACATGAAAACATGAAGCGAGAGACAGTATGCACACAATCACTATCAAAGTAACTCTCCAAGATGATCAAAACATAAGAGAACAAAACACATGAAAATATGAATCAAGGTATATGAAAATATATTGTGCTTTCAATAAACAAAAATATATATCAAATAATAATTGGTTTCAGAACAATGTTCTTAGAACACAAGACATATATGGAATAATAAAAATTGGTCTAAAAATATGATAAGACAAGACTCTTCTCAATAGGGTTTCATTTATATACGAAAGAAGGAAGATATAAAGTAAAAGTCCTTCTCTACTATTGGTTCTTGAATTTTTTTTTTAAATGAACTTTAGTAACTCTAGTTAACTAACACTTCTAAATGGTTGTTGCCTCATCAAAACCTTATCCGAGAAAACCTTGTTAATCAAGGGTAAAACCGTAGGTAAAGGGAAAAGAGTACAACACCTCACACAAACTATAATCTAATCAAATTTTACATATTTACTATATGCCGTGATTTACATCACAACAACGTGATTTTCTGAAACTTTTATTGAAGACAAGGAATTATAAGATCTGTGAGGGAATTTAATTTTTTGTTCATTCTGACAATTATTGAAGAAGTTATGCATGAATAACTAAAAAACAAGGGAGAATCAGGCAGCAAAAAAAATTGCAATTTTTTAAAATAAAAATTTGAAATGTTTTCTTTAGATTTTTATGTATTTGGGAAGTTCTAAATCATTCAATTTTGATAAATGAGATGAAAGTTATGAAAAGTTTTAGTTTGCGGGTAGGTATGGGACTCCCAAACCTCCATTCCTTTTCCCCCTTGTAAAACTTGTTGCTTTACTTTTTTGAGCTCTTTAAGTATTTGTTTTTTGACTTTTATTTTTTGCAAGTTCTATTAGACTAAGATTCCTTGGTTTTTACCGTTTGGATAAAAGTTATTCAGGTTTTTGAATTTTACATAAATTCTCCAATTTTGCCTAGTGTATGTGCAAATTTCATGACCTTACGGCATTGTAGGATTTTACAAAGTATGATCCACACCTTTGTTTCATTTGAAAATTCTCTAACACATACCTAACTTGGTCTTCTACATGGAAAAAATAAACCTCAGCAATTTTTTTGATATAGGAGCCGTCAAAGGCTTTTGAATTTTTTGGATAGCAGTGAAAAAACTTTTTTTTTACTTCAGATGTGAATATCTCACTCCTCACCATCTAGAATGAGCTGATTTTTTTCCCACAAGTACCTCTCATAGTCTAGGGCAAGATTTTATTGTTGAATTTCAAAAAAAACTTTATTTCCTACATTTCTATTCATTCCCCCAAAAATGACAGTTTTGAATGTGTTCCACAAAAAAAAGGACTTAATCCTTTAGGGGTTAAACTTTGCTCCTTCTAAGTTTGCATGGTCTTGCAATTTGATTCACAAACATAAGAGCATCTCCACTTGACAAAGTCGGCCAAGTCTAGATTCTACCTTTAGAACAAAGGCCGGGGGTTATGTGGCAAGGGCCTAAGTGATTGGTACTCCATATGGTTAAAAAATAAGTTGACATGTAAAAAGAAAGTGCACATGGCTTGTTCTGACAATACTGAAGCTGCTCCTGGAAACAACAAACCTAGATGTGCTAGATGTGCAACAATTACAAGATAAAGAAGATAAACAAATTGCCGGCTTCCGAATAAGCTCAACAAAAATTGAAAATATCATGATCGACCCACTTGAGATGTTGTGTTCTCAAAAAAAGTTTGCTCTTGCCCAACGATGCAAAAGTCACTTAACCCTTTAAGGTCTGGTTGACCACCTTCTAGTCAATTTAGATACATTGTTATTGGTAGTCAAAGTTTGACAATGAATTTGGTTATGGATGAGAGGGGACAGGTGTGGGGAATTCAAGAATGAATGTAATGGGACAAATTTCATGAAAATCTGTGTTAGCATGTGGTGTAGGGGTTGAAAAACTACTTGCACGTAGGCTAAAAATATGCAAATCATTGGAGAAAGATAGCCCTAAATGCAAATGAGAATGACATTTATATTGGCAAACACAAGTTTGGAGAATGCTAGGTTGGTGTTCCATATGGTTCTTGATGATAAAAAATGAGAAATCATACCCTATAAGAACAAAAAAGAATTCTTCAACAAGAAATACAGTGGCAAAGGTAGCTTGTTGTATGCATGCTCACTTCACCATATACAGACTAAGAGATCTATTATAATTGCAACAAAAGAACCCTCAATTGCCACCAAATTTATTGTGAAGGTTCAAGCATCAAATCTTATTCCAAAGGTACGGTTAGATCTTCATCACAAATCACAGTTAGGTATTTCTCATTTGTATTGAGTTTAGAACATGAAAACCTCTTACACGCACCCCAATTCAACCATAGACCTGAAAGGATTAAGTAAAAACAATCAATTTGGAATGGATGAAGATATAAAATGAATCCCAAGAAATTGAGAGACACCTAGTTTATCCCTTGAACGACGGGAAGGCCCTTTGCGGCCAGTATAATATGGCATATTTTTCTTATTTTTGGAATGGATCCACACCTCTATTACATTTGAGATCAACAAAGAAGTTGGAAAATAGATCAATGTTGTTCTAGTGAGCTACTTGAGATCCCAAATTAAAATTTCTTATTGGTAGCAAATGACAATTATACGTCAGCGTATATACTATGCCCTATAGGCATTCTAGGATTCAAGGCTCTAGGGGTTGTTTTATTGAAGATAAGCTCCTCACCATTCAAAGGTAGGAGGTTGAATGTTGGTTTGTGAAAACTCAGAACCACCAACTTGACGCAGACTAGCAAGTTGAATGTAAGAAATCAAGGAATCTACCTTTTTACGCAAATAAGTAAATATTGCCACTTTATTTTTTACAAAACTTTCATTTGTTTTGGTGTGACTTAGGGCCTCCTTCCATGTGAAGGGGTGGCTGAGGGGTGGCCGGTAGAGTTAAAATTAGTGGACCGATAATCGGTTGGATCTGAATTCCAACTATCTGGACACTGATCTGACCAATTATCGGTCCGCTAATTTAGGCTCTGCTAGCCACCCCCCTCATATGGAAGGAGACCCTCAGCCTTGAGGGTGGGCTCTCAATACCTCCACAAGAAATAGAGAAACAATAGGGGTAGTCACATCTTCTCCACCCCATTTTCAATCTTCAAAGAATAAAGACGTGGCAGTCTCTCCTTAATTTGTGAAGGCCCTATTCCTTAAAGATTGATAAATATTTCTCTTTACTTGCGAAGGAGAACAACGGAATGGAGAAGGCTTTGTACAAAAAGATTTATCATTTGCCCTTCTCATTTTCACCATTGCTTGTCTTGTTTTTGCCATTGCTTTTCCATATTTAGTTGTTGCTCCTCTTGCTTTCATGGTTGCTCATGTTGCTGTCACCCTTGCTCTTGTTGTTGTCACCCTTGCTCTTGTTGTTGTCACCCTTACTTCATTCTCCATTCTTCAACAACCACAAAAGGGGAGTCACACCTTCTTCATGGAGAAGTGCTCCCATTAGCTCTTGTTTCCACTTCGTGACTTCTCATTCTTCAAAGAAGTTTTTTTCTAAGAGAAGTTTCATTCTCAAAGAAGATGTGACTACCCCTATCATTTTTACATCATTACAACCAAATCTGGTATGAGGTGGAGATGACCAGCTCCACATAACCCATTACCTACAATGAACATTGCATTTAGGTTGCCCGACACTAATTTATCAACATTTTACACTACATAAATATTTAATGTTGTTATAGTACTTTTCATTAGTAATTGCTGAAATTAAATTTTTTGAAAGGTCCTTGCAACAACATTGAAGCTTCTGAAAAACAAATTAGTGGTGTCCAAGTGGTAAACCAAGTGAAACCTTAGAATTTAGAGAGTTGTAAGTGCCACCACGTGGCCAAACAATGAATCATGTGGTAACTTTCCAAGGTAAGGCAACCTAAATGCAACATTCAATGTAAGGTAGGAGGCTCATAAACCAACCATCTAAAAGTTGAAACTAAATTTTGGGGAGGTGAAACTTCTTGAAATATTTTTCAATAAATTTCCATTGAACGACAAGAGGAATTGACATCTAACCCAAGTTGTTTCATATTTTTGGAGCTTTGTGGAATTAAATATGACTTTTTGAACTTAAAGTGGCACATAGCTTTGAAACCACCCACCTCCTCAAATGTACACTCCTTGTACATTATTGAAGACTATGAAAAACAACATATACAAATGGAGTATATTTAAGAAAGTTGGTGGTTTTAGAGCATGAGCGCTTTTAGAACCTCCTACCTTAAGGTAGTTTGCTCATAAACCTTCTAGGCATTAAAACTGCCCACCTTCTCAATGTTCCTTTGCTAGACATGATTTTTTTCATAGGTTTTCAAAATGTACAAGCACTGTACATTTAAGGAGGTGGGCGGTTTTAGAAACCTATGGCTTTTCCACTCAAAATTTCATAACTAAGGCTCAATTCAGACTAGCGACTAGCTGAAAATTTCTCAAACGTGATTGGTTGAAAATTGGCTTTTCTCTGTTGTTGGGTTCAGATTGCGGGTTTGTTTGTTACTTTTACATCCATCTTCACAACCATGGGGACCACCCTATGTAGCCACGTCAATAGACAAGATAGTGAAGATTTGGGGCTTGCACCAAGGGTGGTACCAAACTTGTCCCACAGAGGCACTCTTGGATGATACGCAACTACACGGAAAAGTTTCTATCAGGCAAAACACCGGACGAGGTGCTGATTTTTGTGCCTCGATCAACTGCTAATCTGAACTAAGCCTAATTCCACAAAGTTCCACAAAATATGAAATAACTTGGGTTAGATATCAATTCTTCTTGTCTTTCAAGGAAAAACAGTTCAAGAACTTTCACCTCCCAAAATTCAGTTTCAGCCCTTAGATGGACGGTTTATGAGCACACTACCTTAGAACCGTACGTAGCAATATTGGTGGGAAACTAGCTAGCGCGCTCGTGGTTCTCAACCGGATATTGATACCGTAGCAATGGTCAACAACGCAGTGTTGGCGGGGAGATAGGCCCAGCCCGGCTTGTGGAACCCTATGACCGCATACCCTAGTCCCCCTTTGACCGAGTCCAGTCGTTGCACTCTTCTCTCCTTTTTTCCGGCGTTTTCCCCTTTTCCATCGTCGTCGTCACCTCTCGTCGTTCAGTTTCGACGATGCCGAGCCTTCAGATTCTGCCATTGTCGGGTTTTCATCGCCAAAATTTCTCTTCTAGCATAGCTTCGTTTAGTTCTTTCTCGTCCCTTTCCCCCTTAGCTTTTGAATCTCTCTACCCCAGGGTTTTTCCCCCGAACTAAACGCCGTTGTCGGTAACGAGCGGTGGCAAGGGTTTATTAATTAGATGTTGAGCAGACGGCGGAAAGGATTGCGCCGTGGCTTGCAGTGACCGGAGCCGGCAGCAACACCAGCCATGTTTACCAATGTCTTCCGTATAGTGAGATTTTGTTTCACCTCTTAACTTTGTCCATATACATTTTACAATTTTTTTCTAGTCTCTAATCTGAGACAGACTTTGTAAGCGTGGAGGATGATACTAGAATTTGAATATTTAAGTTAAGTGTGTTAAGTGATGGAAGTTTTCTAGTGTTAGTTTTCTCAGGAGGAGATTAGCACTTGAAATTTGACCTATGGATACTTAATTTTTATTGCTTGGTGGAGAAGAGAGAGAGAGTAAAGAAGTTGTGCAATGGCAATTAAAATGTGCATTTGAGACAAACGAGTCAGAAAATGGTTGAAGTGCTTAATCTAGGAAACTGATGTTTGAGGTTTTTTTTTGTGTGGTTACTTTGTGTAGGGAGGATTGCAGCAAGTGTCATGGTTTCAATTCCTTGCCGAGGGAGATGTTCTCCCTTCCAATTTTGCCAGGTGCGTGAGTGGCATATATATATTTGGCTTTTTTGTTCACTTTTTTCTGAAAGATTGGAGATTTGAAAGGAAAATATAATGTTTTAGTTACGACGTTAAGAAGTTTCTGATTTTTTAGTTGCACTTTTTGATCGTTGAATTGCAGTTTATTTCTTGGTTTTGATGGAATGGATTGATAGGAAGGAGAGATCGCGGCAAGACGTGGCTGCAATGCAAGTGATGAGGGCACATATGTGGCTTCAAGGGGCTGGCCACTTGAGTAGTTGGACTCTTTTAGGTACTATGATTTTCTTTTACCAACTCAGGCAATGAGCCTTCTGAAACAGTTATAAACAGGAAACCTATTCTTGTGTTTTCACCGGAATTTTGTAAGGGTTGCTCACAAGGTGAGCAAAAGCTTGGCTTGTTAGGTTAGGTACATTTTCATTTTCATGTTCACTTGATTCTTCTAAATATGTATTTTATAGGAACCATTTCCTCCACTTGTGATCTTTTCATGGCAAATAATCTCCTGGTTCACTTCCTTTTTGTCGAAGAAGTCTACAATTTAACTATCCTCAAGTTATTATTTTCGCTTTTTTTGGTAGTTTCAATGGTTTAGCAACCATCCGTGTATTGATTGAAGACGTTTGTTGTTGTGCAGATGACAAAGTAAAGCTTTGGCTTTTCTTACCAGGGCGACATGATAGCCCTAACACTCTGGTGCATGCTGCAGTTTCGGGTCTTAAAGGTTAGCTTATAGGGCATGGCAGAGTGGAGGGTATATGTCATTTTTCCATGATGATTGTAACATATTTTATATGTTTCCACTTTTTACCCTGATATTTAAATTTTTTGATGTTGCTTTTTGATTCCTGCACTCCTTTGCATCCACGTAGTTTTGATCGTCGTTGGTTTACCTGCAGTGGTAGGATCTGGACTTTGGCGTGCGCCTGGAGAATGCACTGAAATTGGTTACGCCTTGGACCAAGCACTACGAAATCGAATTGAGAAGTAAGCTTAAGGAATACGTATGGGATTTTGTCATGAAATCTGGTTTATTTTTGGAAATATGTGCCTAAGCTGTTCTCTGGTAAAGCAGACACTCTGGCTCCACAACTAGCAATCAAGCTAGAGCAGATCTCTTCGAGTATTCCTGTATACGTCCTCATGTATTACGTGCTTGGGATGACGCAGAGGATTTAAGAGCGTGTCTTATGTTCGATTTGGAGATGTGTTTGTCAAGTGCATACGGCAGAGTACCAACGAGTTGAGTTTAAGGTGAGATCTTGCGCCAGTTATGTATGTCTTTGACTCTCGTTTGGACTAGCTGAGATTCAGGATATTATTTTGAACTTAAAATAACTTCAAAGGCTTCTTTCTAAGAACTAGTTTTGCGATTGCGAAGCTCACTTTACTGATATGTGAATGTGGCACATGATTTGGATGTATATGATGTTACTCTTCATTTAGAACTCTTTATGTTTATGGTATATTAGTTTGAATGATCATCAACTGTTTACGGGACTATGCCTAATCGCAATTGCAAAAGTGACCCCACTCAAAATGAACTTGAAAGCTTAGGGCTGATTTTGAGCGCTTTTGCCATGATCTCTTTGATGATTATTAGTCTTTCTTATATGGTCGGTCAAAAATACATGTAAAATGTGCCAAAAAGACCAAAAGTTCATTAAGAAAATAAAATAACAGGAACTATTTTTAAATGTGCATTTGGATGCTGTTAGGTTAGAGACACATGTCTTTCCTTTTGAAACCTAATTGGCATAACCACAAGAACTAGAATATTCACTGAGGTGTAACCCATATTGTTTCTTAATCCATTATCTAACTAGCGTTCAAATTTTGAACAACAGAAGAACTTGTTCTAGCCATCCATCCATTTGTGATAAGATTCTAGTTTTTTCTTTTTAATAATTTTACAAATTGATATGCAAGTATATTCTATAAAGATCACAAGTATGTTTCACTTGAAGAACTAAATTTTCCATTTCCAGTTCAAAACGTGACCCTTCCAAAACGACTTCAAAAAGTAAGGATGATTAAATAAGCTCTAAAAATCACTGCAGCAATTAGAATATACAAGATCATAAATTGGAAGGAAAGAACTTCCTTTGAAAATCATCCATCAATGTTCAGTGCACAATCACTTGATTTTAGATGGAATTTGAATGATTTTCTTGCAAGTTTTATTGATAACTACGGGTGCGTTGAGTTGGTAGATCAAAATGAATGGATACGATCTAGGTGTCAACTTCTGTTGAAAGTCATCATTAAATTATTTATTCCTGTTATTGCAGTTTATAACGTACCTTTTGTATTTTTTATGGAAATGTAGAGTAATCCTCCTTGTCATGAATGGGTTAAATTTGGCTTACAATACCTTGTGTGCGTGTATGCAGGAAGTCACTCTTCAGCTGCGAGCTAGTGTTTACATCAAGCAACGACGCTATCTTTGTGCATGTATTGGTGCGCCGAAAGTGCGTAGAGAACCTTGTGAGGCACTCTTGATTAAGCTAGAAGTTGTTTCCATGGTCCTGTTTTAGACTGAAGAACTTCAATGCTTTTGAATATCTTGTTGCGGTCTAAGGGTGAGTGAGTACAAGACTAGAGAACTCTCGGAAAGGGCTTCTACAGTACAATTCCTGTAATCCATGGCTACTCGTAACATTGGATATGCACAGTGCTGCCGCAAAAACTGACATTTGATGTGTGCACTGCATCACAGGAGAGTTCGGCAGCTTGTGAATAGTGATTTGCAAGCAGCTCTTGCTCAGCAGAGATCCAACCCAGGTTTGTGTGACAACAACCTTGCAGGTATTCCCCTTTTCCTCTCTTTTGTTTGTCGGTTTCAGTTAAACTTTCGTCTTTGAACTTGGTTGATACAGGTTTCTTAATTTGACAGGGTTTTTGATGATCAAGCGGTTCTTTGTCTGTGCAGTTATTGTGGCTCCAAATGGGATGTCTGGTCGTCTCAGTGGATGCTCTCCGGATGATCTGGTGGCACAGCTATACAAAAGGTAAATTACAGTTTTTGGTTGGAGAATCATTACTTAGCAGTACTAAAGCCAACTTATTAAACTGACATCATATCTTTTATAAAATGGGGAAATTTAACTGTCTATGCTATCTTTCTGTTGTGTTTGTAGTGTGAGATAGCTTTCTGTTTTAGTTGCTTAGTTCGAGTCTAGCTTATCGTGCCTTAGCAATTGCAAATTCATCTGCTGAGCTGCATAGATGTAATCTTCGTATTATACTGGGGAGGACTGCAGATGCTGGGATGGCTGGCGTGATACCTGCGTACGTTTCCACTCATGCTGATTAGGGTACTATAAATTGCTCCCCGTTTGCAGCAAGTCACAGGCGTACGAAGCATCCTCCCTCCCGTTTCATGTGGTTGGATCTACTACAGCAGCAAGTGGCTCATCTTCAGTGCAACCATGCTTTGCCGAAGTAATGTTGGAACAACTAACAAGCAGCACAAAATCAACAAAGTCTTCTTCTGCTACTGAAGTGAGTAAACTTCGTCTTTCAGGTTTCTGCTACTAGAACATCATCCGTTCCGTTTTTATATCTGCAATTCTGGTCTTTGGAAGGGTTTAACGTGGCTATTTTTTGACAGGTTACAGAGACTAAGCTACCTGGAAAAAGAAGCAACGGAGCAGTAGACACTGAAAATGTTTTAATTTATCCTTTGGACGCAGTGCTTGTACCTATGCGGCCAGTGGTTCCTAGCTATCCGTTCATTCGAAGGTTTTCATCTGACCGGACCTTGGTACTTGCTGAATTGCTTGCTGCTGGTTACACGTGTAGAGTTTTGACTAGTTTTTGTATGTTCTCAGATGTTGGTTTCAAGAGTGGGCTGGCACGACGTGGTTGGAAGATGGGATCAATAATGAATTTCGACCTTCAACGAGGTTTGTAATCTCTTTTAATTTGCCAAAAGTACAATCTGCCTAGGATCACAAGTTACTCTGACTTCAACTTTTTATCTTTTAACCCTCAAATTCAAAAGTTCACTTTGGAAACAAGCAGTTAACTGTAATGGCTTTTCAAATCATGTTTCGAAAGCGTAGGTTATGATTTCTTCTTCTCGTTAGCACGTTTTGTTACCTTCCCTTGAAGCTTTCCAAATGATTTTTTTGGAACTCCCGTAGATATGGTAGTGACCACTTTTGGGCAATTGAGAGGGTTAAGGTGACTAATTTGATGGTGTTTTTCTAACAAAATTTTCTTCGGGTATGTTCCCGCAGCAAATACGGGCTTGATGATGGAGATAGCAGAGAGAAGTCGACTATCACTGGGTTGGGTGCTAATGGGTCTGTTCCTAGTCACAGCAGTGGGCCTGGCACAAGCAGTAATAGCACTGGAGGCAGCAGCAGCAGCCAAGGAAGTAGCGGCACTTCCAGTTCAAGTGATGCTGACGGAGAAGGTAGAGGTTTTTTTCTTAATCATCTGGTGTTGGAATTGGAAGGTTCTGCTACTTTTTTACAGTATTCAATGCAAACGTAGCTTTTCCATATGACCACTGTGAGCATAGAGAGACCTTCTCATGAATCGTGATTGGAGATTTTTTCTTCATGATGCTGTCTAGAAGTGTTTAAATTCGTCTAATTTTTTTTACTGAATATCCTGTTTATCTCGGCATCAACATATCTGCAACCTTTATTCGACATTTTTATTCATTTGTCACTAGGTTCTTCTTCTTTTGCTCTATCTACTATCTGTGCTATAGTTCGAACATTTGTTTTCCCACCTGTTTAGTTCATGAATTTCTATGTCCACTTGGAGGTTCCATCTCCGAAACTGACCAAGCAACTGTATACAGGTTTGGGAGATGTAGAAGCTGATGGAGACTCTTTAGGTAGTATGGCACCTGGAGTGTTGAACTTAAAACACAATGACATGCGTGCCCCTGCCACTTCATTGCAGGGGTTGGATATGGATACTGGGGACATGAAAAGTTCTCATGGTGCCTATTCCCAGGTAGGGTTCCCAAGCATTCCTAGTACATTCCCTCGAACATTTTCCCCCTTTTTTAGTTATGGACCCATTTTAGACTTGCAATTTTCTAAAAGCTGCCCTCATCTCACTTCTAAACAACAAGCACTTCAGTAAAATTATACTATTTCAGGACTTTTAAGCAGCTTCACCAAAAGAATACTGATTCACAGCGAGGATTCTTCCTAGGGTAACAAGCCTTCTCGTGTATTATGAGGTTTCCTTTTTATAACCGCCGTTAACCATAAGAAGAACCTCCCTATAAATCCCAAATAAGATTCTGTTCAGGATTAAATCTAAAAGCTCTTTGAAATAGTGCAATTTTACTGAAAACCCTCGAACAAACTTTGTTAAGACACAATACTTATGCCCTGCTAACGTGGCAGCTTGTTGTGCATTTGCCAAACCCGCATAATTCATTTTTAAAGAATGTCTAAATTGAATCTTATTGTATATCCAACCTGTAATTTCCTTTACTCTTTTTCTCATTTTGGCTTCGAATCTCGTTTTTATAGTAAGGATTCTGATTGTTTCGACTGTTGGAAAATTGCAGGGCACAAAAAGAGGGCGCTTGAACCCGAAGGTAGCTGCCTTCGACCCTCCTTCGAAAGCTTTAAAACGGACCAACAGCATTGGCAATGATCCTTTGGGACTCCTAGACACGCCAACTCATGAGAAAAAAGGGTCAGGGTTTCTGGGAGAGTCGAGCGGGTTTGGTGGCAGTATGTCAGGAATTCTTGGAGGTGAAACTCCGAGAGGAGGCGGAAGTCAGATGGGCACTCCTTGGGATCAGTGGGGTGACGACGGAGGCTTTGGAATGGGTCTGGGCATGGACATACAAAGTGATGCCGACATCCTCGCCGAGTTTGGAGATTTTGGAGATTTTTTCGAAGATGAGGGACTTGGATTTGGCGAGGTCAGTTGAGGAATCATACTGTAATTTCTTCAAGTTGTTTTGTTTTCAACATGCAAATAAGATACATAAGGCATTTTCAACCTATGTTTTGGAATTTTAGTTTTGTGTAGAATGATCTGAATATGCTCTTTCGTTTCAGTAGTTGCTCCAACCAATCTGATATGCACTTTTGGTCTTGCAGCCTCCTGATACAGCAGAGTCGCAATCACTTATGTTCTCTTTACCTGACTATGGGGAAGTCACTCAGACTCCAGGCACGGCCCCTTTAATGGATACATCCGATCCCATGGTGCTTCCGATTCTTGACTTTCCTTTGATGGATCAGAACATTGACCTTCTCAGTGATATGAGACACATGGAATTCCCAACTCAAGCTCTACCTGTTGGTGGATTGGTGTCATCTCCTCCTCCTCAAGCTCCTGCTCTCAATTTACGACTGAAGTCCGAAGCGCTGCTTTGCTTTGCTTCGGGGTTTGAGCCTGTGGATTTGACCAGTGTGCCAGACGGAGGCCTGTCTGCTATAAGGTCGCCTCGCAACGTTCAAATCACTTGTTTTTATAGCATTTTCGAGTAGGTCGTAAGAGCAGCTTTTTTGTCCAATTTGTATTTCTATTTTTGACCAGGGCATGCAGTATCCTACACTAATACAAAATTTGGTCCCAATTGAATCGTAATCTCTTGCCAATTGCTCTGCTGAAAGCTCGGTCCACTAGGTGTTGCAGAAGCTGATAAAAAATTTAAGTCCATCCTTGAGTAGTTTTTTGTTGTTTTTCATTAGTTTCTTCTTGGTTTTATTTTTATTTACAAGACAAATCATCGTTTGTTTCTCGCAGGGATCCGTATATCCCAGCGTCCAAAAAAGCCACGGGGGAGTCTGTGAAGGAGACATATGTGTACACAGCATTACCAATAACCTACACCAAATTTGAAAGTATCGATCCAGGGAAAGACGATCAAGGGATCACCAAATCTCCGAATGGTTCTGGCGAGTTCAAAAGGAAGAAGGAGCTTACTGCTGACTACATCATTGTCACAAGTTCAAGGCAGACAAGTATAAGTGGCAAGATTGCTGATGATACAGGTCCAGATAGAGTTGCACCGGTGGATGCTCCTGGTGGTGGTGGTGGTAATGGATCTCAGGGTCCGCTTCAATCCACATCCACAGCAAAATCGAAAGAGAACACAAAGCCATTCTCTCGTTCCCCAGTGGCTGCATTGGCAACTGAGTTGGAGTGTGCTCTACTGAAGGTGATGATGTGTCGGGACCAAGATTCGTCGTCTTCTGTTTCTGGGAACTCCGGCGTGGCTAGCCCTGCAAATGAGGCTGCCAGATACTCTCCCATACCTTCTAAAGACAGTGGCTCTGATGTTACTCAGGTATGCTCCGAACCAAAACTAATCTTGACCTTTGGTCATAGTATTATATACCCGTTGTAATGGATGCTCATGTTTGACATTTTCTTTTGGAATCTAATTTTCATTTCACTGTAATTTCGACAGGTACAATCTGATACTCCTGCAAGACCACAACAACCAGAGCGTCGTAAGAAGGTGCCAGAGAGAATAGCTGGCCATGTAGAAGAGGAGTTACACGACGGCGGAAGCCGAGTTGCCGAGGTCGGAGTGTGGCGTCCTGTGGGGGTTCCAAAGCCATCCGCCAACACCACTGCAAACACTCCAGAGTACCGCTTCGGCACTTCTCCTATGGACGACACCGTCGTGGAAAGGCAATTTCACTGGCATGAGCTTCTCGATGCGATTCCCTTGTTGGCGCAACAAGCGTCCATAGCAGTGGACGTCTCCTTGGACGGGCAATACGAGGATGGGCCGTTCGGATGGCTCGCAGCGCAAGAGGTTCAGAAGCAGCAAACAAAGCGGAGATCAGACGGTAATCTCGCAGGTGGAATGCTGGCGTCGAACAGGTTCCTCGATCAGGCAGGAATGGAGATCATGGATCCATTGTCAGCTGAGATTTCTGCTGCGACAGCAGCCAGTCTGCTCCAATCGGATGTGAGAGTGGCAATCTCGAACGCGTTCGGAGACACTGCGACCGACGGACCTTTAGGTTTGGTGGACTGGTGTAAAGGTGGTGTGCAAGGCTCCGATGGTGGAGTTTGTGCGGAGAGTACCAACACAGATTCACGAGAAGTGAATAGTACTGTCACTGCTGTTGGTGAATCTATGACTCCGCAATCTGGAAAAGGGGCTGATATGGATGACATGAGGCGGAATAGTAGCAGCAGTAACCGTGCTATTGATTCGTCCTCTCTGTCGGATCAGACGGAAGCCTCGCAAAGGCGAGGGTTTAGTGAGGAGTCAGGGGTTACGCATAGTGATGCTTTTGGAAACAGTAATGATTCCGCTGTGCTTGCTCTTCCCACACCTTCCTTGCTTGTCGGGTAAGTTTCTGTGATTCTCCTTGCAACTACGGGATTTCCATGTGTCTCTAACAATATTTTTGGTTTTCTTTAAAGGTATACTGTTTTTATTAACAATTTGCTGTTGTTGAAATGTTTCTTGTTGCAGCTATCAGGATGACTGGCTGAAGACCTCGTCTGGTGCTCTTCATCTCTGGGAGAAAGCTCCACTGGAACCTTATGCGCTTGCGAAGCAGGTGCTTAGCCGTGATCTTTTTCTCGTTTTTTGCCTATTTTGAGTATTGAGGGATCTTGATCATAATGTTCTGAAAGAGTTTCTGCTTTTTTTGTGCGGTCTGTTGAACTCATGTTCTGTTTGCAAAAGCTAGGTTGGACCACTTTAGAACTTAAGTTTCGAAATGCCTGGCAGTGGAACAAATTTGAATAAATAGTAGGCTAGCTATTTAGTACTTTGCCGTTCCTGGTTATTTTTTGTGCTGCTGCAATCTGTATGTACACTAGACTGTCGGGGTACATGGTATCGTAAGCAGTGTCTTATGAAAGCGGTCTCTTTTAATATTATTAACATTTGCTCATGAGAAAAACGAGATAAGCCCCTAATGTGGTTGGGAGGAAAAAGTACTAAAGAAAGAATCCTTACTTTTGCTCCTGATCTTACTGGTCTTACTGGATCGAGTTCCTTTGATTGGCATGACAGTTGTTTACTTTTTTGTTGTCTAGGTAAATTATCATGTGGTGTGTCTAGCTTCAGAGCCGCTCATTACTGCTGCTGCGGATTTCTTCCAGCAACTAAGTTCAGGTGAGTTTTGGGAATATACTCTATGTACTGCTCGGTCCTATTTGAACAGTAAGCTTTATTCCTTTTTGATATCTTACTTATGTCGATATTGCTCCCCAGTTATTTAAATTTGGAGTGGTTTTTTGTTACTGTTGTAACTATTGTTTTTAAGTAACTAGTCACCAATTTTGAGTGTGTTTGTTTGTGGTGGCCTTGGATGTAGTGTACGAAGTGTGTCGGCTGGGTTCGCACATGCCTTCAGGAGCGGCTGCTGGGCAATCTGTACCATTGACTAGTTCTAGTAAACAGGCTCTGCCTGGATTTAGTCTTGTAGATATAGCTGGGGTACCCCACTCATCAGCAGCACGTGGGGAGTTTTTCAATGCATCCAACTATAGCCTGGCTAAAGCTTTTGCTGCGGACATGGCTTCGAACTGGAATATGGGAGAATTTAGAAAGGCTCTCGTCAAAGTTTGTAAGGAATTACCTATTTCATGTGGCTCCTCAGCAAGTCAGCGGGAGCCAGAGCAAGGTCCATGCACGGTGAGTCCTCTCTCATATCATCCGCACTACAATAGTTTTTTAATCGACTCTCATACGTGTGTTTAGCAGTTTTAAGGTCATATGATGATTGTCTGTTGCTCAAATTCACTCTTTATTTTCAATTAACACATTGAATGTTTCTTCATTGATTTGGGTTAGTTAGAATCTGACTCTATCCAAATTATGTATGTATCACTTCACCAGTTTTAAATCCTTGGTCTGTTAGGGATTAACCTGGTTTTCACTCTAACTTTGGTTAACCTTTTTTTCCTTCCAGGTTGTTTATATTGTGTGCCCTGTATCGGATCCAGCGGGGATACTACAGATCATGGTGGATGCTTGTTCAAGCTTAGGCTGTGCAATATCAGGTGCTGATTCTCAACGCTATGGAGGAACAGCAGGAACACCAGCAGAAGGACTGCCGTCCAGCATCTTAGGTTTCTCAATCCCTCGCTTTGCTCTCCAGTTGGTTACTGCCGAAACCATTTTTAAGAACAATGGACCCCAAGCGTCCACCGTGGATGTTTTAAAAGAGGTGGCATTGGGGGTGTACAACAAAGTTCGCCGCATTCCACGCAAATCGCAAAAAGCAGAAAATATACAAAATAATGCTGCTGTTCCACGTGGTCAAGCTGGAAATGCTGCAGTAGTGCAAACGAATGCTGCCTCCATGCCGGGGCTTTGGAAGGACTGTAGTGGTCAACGAAGCAGTGGAAATGCTTCCTTAGCCATGAATTCCAGCAACAACTACTTGTGGGAAGGCGGATGGAAACCCTCCATACAATCGGATATAGGTATTGTTAAAAGTCACACTCCAAGAATAAACTCTAGTTTGTACTCTGATCTTAAACAACGTGGTTTTTCTAATTAATCATTATTGAGGAAGAAACCAATCACGTTATTACATGTATATATGTACACACGTGTGTGTGTATATATACATAAATATATATATATATATATACACACATGCACACACTTACATCTGTGTATATATATGTATATATGTCTGTGTACATACACACACATGTATATAAATGAGTGTGATTTTGGGAGATCATTACAGAGCGGTGGAGAGATCAGTTTTTGAGTGTTGTGAGAGCAAATCGTGTTTATAGATCAGATTTTTATTATTTTTACAATTTTTGATGATTTCTAATGCAATCATTCAAAGTGGGAAGTTGTGGGTGGATTTCAATTGAAGGGATAGTAGACGACAACCTCGTTTCTATTCAATTTATCAGTGTTCATAGACATTCAACCAAGTCATACTTCCACTATTTAGCTGAATATTTCAACCAAATATATGAGTAAATAACTTTACTGAAAACCTTGTTTGATCAAATGACCAGCAGTGCCAGGTACCACTTCGCCAGGGGCAACGCATGAGAAATCGAGGTACCTCTACGAGCCAGCATACATCCTGGCCAGGTCTGGCGCTCAAGGTCCTGCACGAGCCTTGTGCTCCAACGACGCCGCCCGTGATACCATGCCTGGAAACAGGACCACTGCTAGCCTTGGCACGAGTGGTGGTAGTGGCGGCCCTGACCTCGACTCCGCTGTAGCAACGGAGAGACTCGAAGGGGATGCAAGTGGTGCAATTGCACAACAGACGGCGGATCTTCATTGTTGTTACACCTGGTCTGGCGACTGGAACTGGTTGGTGTCCGTGTGGACGGATGCGAGAGGGGAGCTTTTGGATACACAAGTGCTGCCGTTGATAGGAGCGGATGTGCAACGGGAGAACTATTTCCAGAATCTATTTGAGCAGGTGTTGCTACAAGGTTTGCAGTTGTTGAACTTGGCCGTGGAAGCTGGGAGTTGTAAGACCCGGGGATTGAGTATCACGCGGCTCGGTGGATTCTATGTGAGAGAGTGTCAAGGTATGTGTGTATTACATCTGGAAACACCCTCTTAGATTCACAAACCGGCTAATAATAGTATGTATTTACTCTCGACATGGTAGAGGATGCTAAAGCTGTCTCAGCAACAGCTAGCTACCCTTGTAATTCACAGGCTTGGGCGACGGTTTTTAACAAAGTGATGTAATCATGTCTCGGCTAAATGTCTACTAAACCTATAGATCTTTGAATGGAAATATGGGGTTTTCTGTGTTGTCCACTCTATAGTGGTGAGTGATGGCCTCCAAATATTAGCTTACATTGATCGAACGAATGAAACTTGGTTACAAGAGAGTTTGGCTCTAGTACTCAAATTGACCATTGCACAGCTCTATACTGATCTCTCAAACCTCTCTAGTACCCATACCTGATGTGTTGTAACGTGAGAGCAAATTACGTTTTTGAACTGACGTTTGAATTTGGATGAATTGCTTGCAGAGTGGCACCGAGTCATCATGTCTGCAGGAGCCGAGGAAGTGCGCAAGTGGCCAGTGCAAATCCGACATCCGGACTGCCATGCCTCCAGCAGCTCGGTGGGAGGGACGGGAAGCTCATCTGACATGGGCTTGATGGTTGACAGAGGGCTCGGCCTTGCAGGTAGTGGGCCGACCTCACCCAGCCCCTCCTCCTCGTCCTTTGGTGGACGTGGGAAGAGTTCACACTACTCCAAAACTGGAGCAGAGTTACCAACAAGGAGGCAGAATCAGGCCACAAGTCAAATGGGTTCAACAGAGGCTACCGTGGCGGCGTTTAAGTGGGTCAACAGCATCAGCTTGATGTCTGTGCGGGCCGATCAGAGCCTTCAGATTGTGTCCACCATTGACGGTACGTGTCATTTCCAACTTACCTCCTTCTCAGTCCTTGTTTTTTTCGTTTTCATTTTTCACCTACTCTACTTCATAGCCCTCCCCCCCCCCCTGTATCCTCCTTTACCAGGCCGAGAACTCGCCCTACTCCTCCAATAGCAACTGAATAAAAAACACGAAAGTCTGACATCCACTGTAGAGAGTATGCATGGCGCTTAATAACCAGCATCACCTATCTTCTTTGTGGAGTCTTTGGTACTTCCTACCTGAGATGAGCTCGCATACAGAAATGAAGAATTGTTACGTCCCTTCTTTCCTCCATTTCATAGCTCGTCTCTCTACCCTTTCTTTTTGGTGATTAGTGCTGGACTGAAAGGGATGAAGCCTTGCATGGACAACAGCCACATTCACTGTGAATAGGAGGAAGCTTTGGTACTAGAGTGTGCCAGGGAATCTCACAGAGCAGATGCTTGTTTTTGCTTTTCAAGGTTTTGGATGCTTGTGTTCGCTCTTCAAGGTTTTGGATGTGCACTCATGTGCCAGGGAATCTCAGAGTAGATGCTGCTTTTCGCTTTTCAAGGTTTTAGATGTGCACTCATGTTTATTTTTTGTGTGGTTCGTTTTTATGGAACAGGCCCAGCAGAAGGAAATTCTTCATCAGGCATCTCATGGCCAACAACGTCCACGTCAGCCTCAAGTGGCGTGGTCAGCATGGGAGTAAGCACAGTGAAAACGCTGGCCTCAGCAGGTGCGTCCTACTTAGTTCTGCCCTCCCATCCGAACCGACCTCTCACGCCCTCCTCGCTCAACCCCCTTCTAGACTCCGCGTCTCCGGACGCGTCGCCGCTGGCCCAGTGCCTGCACCAAAGCGGCCTGGCCTGCGCAGTGGCCACCGCCGTCGCCATCTCCGCCGGCACCTCCTCCACCAGCGCAGACTTCGCCCAGCGTGGCATGAAGGAGGATTGGCCATCAACTCTGAGCATCGGCCTGGTGGCGCATTACAGCGCCACGTCACGCGTCCCAGCACCTGACGCACCAAAAGGCTTCAAGACAACCACCACCACCGACGCCAAGGAACAGCAAAGTCTCGAAATCTCTCGAACTCTCCCAGTCCTGGCATCGGATTTGCATGCCTTGTCTTGGTTGAACGTTGGCCTCACGTACCTGCAGAGGAGATCGCCCCTGCCTTTCCATTGTGAGGTGACGCAGAGGTTGCAGCGTTTGCTTCATTTCCTCGGTGCTGACTGTGGCCCCATGTAGATTTGATAGCGTAGTTTCAGTTGAGTTTTATAGTGGTGGTAGTATAGTGGTTGTGGAGTGGTCACTTCTCTAGACTTTCTAGTTCTCTCACCAATATTCTTTTTCCCAACTGAGTGGTTGGGTTTTGTATTTTTGTTGTACTCGTAGGTTTTGTCAAAGAGTTTCTGGTTACCTTGAGGTTTACAGGTTTTTGTGTACTTTATTTTGGTGTAATAGTTTTTTTGTGTGTTTTTGCATGCAATGCTGTGAGTGACCAATAGGGGTATTGGTCGCGTTTATTTGAGTTTTGTAGTGGTGGTAGTGGTTGTGGAGTGGTCACTTCTCTAGACTTTCCAGTTCTCTCACCAATATTCTTTTTCCCAACTGAGTGGTTGGGTTTTGTATTTTTGTTGTACTCGTAGGTTTTGTCAAAGAGTTCTGGTTACTTAGAGGTTTACAGGTTTTTGTGTGCTTCATATTGGTGTGATAGTTTAGTTGTGTTTTTGCATGCAATGCTGCTGTGTGACTGACCAGTAGGGGGTATTGGTCGCGTTTTTTTTGTTATGTAAACTTTATGCTACAGTCTATAATGCAGGCATACCAGGCCATAAGCCAGAAAGAGTACCATCACGAGAGGATTGGGCAGGTGCGTTTATCGTCAAGCGGCTTTGATCTTGTAGTACTAGCTCACTTTTTGAATAATGTCTTCTTGAAAAATTAATTAGATGTAGCTTTTTGTTAGGGAATTGATATACGCACACCAGGGGGGGTAAATTTTAGGTGTTTACCATTGACAAGCTGAATTTGGAAAGTTTGAATTCAGATTTGGATTTATAGACCTTGATTTATTTTAGGTGTTTACCATTGACAAGCTGAATTTGGAAAGTTTGAATTCAGATTTGGATTTATAGACCTTGATTTAGTCTAGAATCACGAAGAAGGTTACAATTAAACAACCACAAAGGAGGTTACAACTAAACAACGCCTAGTGGAAACCCCGTGCATACATCAATTTCCCTTATTTAACCCAGTAAGGTTTGGTCAATCAGTTCTTGGTTGATTTTGACTTTTTTCAGTTTCTAGAGAGAGAATGTCAAGGAATTTGATGACGTGGCAAAGGGGATGGGTTTGGGGAATTGGAAAGTGAAGAGTTTAGGACAATAACCAAGCCAATTTGAGGTGGCATGTGGCTAGAGGGTTAAAAAAACTAAAAGAGTATCAGCTGAAAATATACCAATAAATGCAAAAAGATGGCCATAACAACTAAAGAGTGAGCATAATTCATGATGCATGACACTAAACCTTGCAAGATACTTCCATCTATATGGTCAAATCTATGTTAGAATATAGTTTTAAAATTTCCCCCAAATGGCCATTTCCCATCCCTAGAACCAACCACGGACCTTAATGGGTCAAGCTCTAACTCTCAAACCAAAAATGAACATGCTTAACCCTTAAATGCCAAAGGGTACAAATTTTGTCCCAAATCCATTAAAAAAACACTCTATGGCCAAAAAATAGCAAGTTTTTGTTTACTTTTTTTCAAAAGTGATCATAAACACATGGTCCATCATACAAGGCAAAAAATTATCTTATGAGTTGTACTCATATTTTTAGGCAACCCAAATTGTGAGAAATTTCATAGTCACGATTCTAGGTCCCAAGTTACTCTTATTGTAATTTTCATGAAGGCACCATGCACTACTGACTTTTGCAACCTTTAAAAATAATATTTTAATGTGTGGACACCACTATAGAGATCACTATTCATTTTTGAAGTGAACGGTGTAAAGTAGGAGGCTCATATTTTGCTCAGGCTCTAAAACCGTCCACCTTCTCAAATGTATTTCATGTGTACATGCTGTTTTTCATAGGTTTCAAAAATATACAAGCAAAGTACATTTGAGGAGGTGAACCATTTTAGAGTCCTATGGCCTTTTCACTTCAAAATTTTATAACTAATTCCACAAAGTTCCAAAAAATATGAAACAACTTGGATTAGATGTCAATACTTCTTATCTTTCAAGAAAAATTTACTGAAAAATAATTCAAGAAGTTTCACCTCCCCAAAATTCAGTTTCAATCCTTAGATGGTCAGTTTATGAGCCTCCTACCTTACAGGGGCAGGAACGGTGACCACCGCAGCAGTTAAGGGTTAAAGAAAAAAATAAAGAAACGTATATAAAAATCCAAATAAAAGTTCACAGTTTTTATTGTTAGATTATCAATGATTACGAAATTTGTCTCTTTCACAACTATTGTAAACAAAATCATTGTAAATGCTAAATATTTACTTTTAGATCTCTAGCTTAAAAAGTATTAATTATATATTTCACTGTAAATAAAATGCGTGTTACAAGAAAAAAACACTGAAAATGTAGCATTCCAAACCTGCAATCAAAATAATAATGTAGAGAAGAAACACATCATTGCAAATTGTATATTGCACAATAAGGGGCAATTCAGACTGCATTCCACGTCCCACTAAAATCTGAGAATATGATTGGTGTAGAGTCAAAAGTTGGGACTTGGTCAAAGTATGTTTCAAGTTCCACATCTCACTTGCTTACATGGTAGCACTTTTTGGAAGTGTTGATGCCAAAAAAAGTGGGACTTCACTCAAAGTTTGGGTGCACCATTTTGTTAGACCTAACTTTCAATCCAAGTCCCATTAATGTTTTTGCATATAATATTCATAACTTTCTTTAGAACTGCTTTTTGCTTTCAATAACCCAACTAAGGGTATGTTTATACTTGATGTTAAGAGTGGTAGTATAGTGCAAGCCACCATAAACCAACTAACATTTAGCCACAAAATGCCAAATAGTGGTTGCCTTTGGGTGCTATCAACATATTTTTGACAAATGATAGTTTGAATTTGTTTTCATAATTTTTTTTCCTAAGATCTCCTTACTTATAGTTACAAAGAGTTCTAACTTATTGAAAGTTGTTATGATTAGCTCATTTGGTTATTAGATCTTTGTTGTTTTATGTTGTAATACCCTTCAATAAACTGAAACTCCTTGTAATAATAAACTTCTCAATAAGTCAAAACTCTTCGTAATTATAAGCAAGGAGACCCTAGGAAAAAAACTATGAAAACAAATTCAAACTATCATTTGCCAAAAATACA
Organism: Ulota crispa; assembly: GCA_963920765.1. Lineage (NCBI taxonomy): Eukaryota > Viridiplantae > Streptophyta > Bryopsida > Orthotrichales > Orthotrichaceae > Ulota > Ulota crispa. The sequence continues at coordinate 22,058,626 of OY987243.1, read as the reverse complement.
GTGATAGCACCCAAAGTTGACCACTATTTGACATTTTGTGGCCAAATATTTATTGATAAGGTAGGCGCACCCATAAGCGTGGAAATAAGGATTTTGGAGTAGGTAAAACAATTGACTAACTTTGAAAAAAATATTGTAAGTTAGGAAATGGAAACCAAAAATATTGGTATCAAATTCAAGGTTCCAACTGCAAGCATTTGTTCACAAAGATTTTTCAAAGTCCAAAATCACTGAAATTGTAGGGACCATGTGTAAGAGATGCTAAAAACAAGGCTTGTTGGTTGTTAAATAGTGAGATGGGTACTCAAAACCGTCATGGAGTCACCCACAACCATCACTTTGTCACCCATGAATATCACTTAAGTATCCATAAGCACTTTGACTATGTCAATGACGCCCATGGGTGCAACTACCTTATATGATGTTTACACCATAGCAAAGGAAAATTAAATGCATTTGAACACACCTTTAGAATGCATTCATACTGCTAATACCCCTTTCAACACCAAGTATGAACATACCCCAAGTTGGGATCTGGCATTGAAGTGGGACTTACAAAGACGAGACGTGGGACGTAGTCAGAACCGCCCCTAAGATAATAAGCAGTTTAAAACCAAATGATGATGATTTTTTAGAGCATATATAACTAATACAATAGATAATAAAGTTGTAGAAAAAGGAGAAATGATACAAATGCAATATATCTACTGTCAATAATGCAATTCATAGAAGGAGACCACTTCAAATTCCTACAATTGCTTCAAGGCAAACATTTTTTACTGTCACACATTGAAGAGTATCAAAACAAATCACCTTTCATGAACTTGCAATCGACATTGTTTACAAACAGTTTTCTTCGAATGAAGTGTTTAATCTCTATCAATGCTGATAGCACCGATAAGGCAATTTGTACTCCGTATGTATGAATTCTGTTCAGTAACTGTGCTGTCGAGTGTAATTAAGTGAAGAGGAAAGGTAGTGACCTTGCAAAACTGCACATTTGTGGTCTCCAACCCAACTAAACGGATGGTTTGAAATGAAAACCATCCCAGGGTGTGATAGAATAAGGATAAGTATTGGAATTAAGTAAAACTTGGAAAACATTTGTAACTGTTTCACAACAAATTCTACATGCCCAAGGTCATGTCCCTATCATTCTGATAGTACGAGCCACGTACTACAGAAGAAAACTGACAGACCAATTCCAATAGCAGGTAAACAGATTTGAGTGGCGAACGGGAAATCTTCCAAGGATTATAAGAAAAATTTAAGAGCCACTTCCCATCAATTCTGATCATATCCTTAGGCAAACATATGCCCGTATCCCTCATCAACGCCTGAACTGGCTTGCACAAGGCTACTACAATTACCTCTGTTGTTGCCTGCTGATGGCATGCCTGCTTGGTGCCCTGAATTCATGTTGTAATCGCTGAGCTGAGACACGGGACGATTCTCAATCACAGGTGGGGTTTCCACTTTGACATCCTTTCTACTCACCAATGAACCTGCGACATTGGAGCAAAAAAAACCACACTTCATTTCCGTGCACCATTCCCAACAGCAGCAATTCTGCGTAGAACAATACTCATGAAGTTATGAGTACTATATTGACAAACGCCAGCACTTCTCGATTCCTGAATAAACAAAAGCATCGCTGGTAGTTCGTTCCAAAAAGAGCCACGTGCACCGCCGTTGAACCGTCAAACTAGATCTCGTTGCACAAGATTAAGCACCTCTGTACTGTACAGTACCGTAAAGAAAGAGTACACAAGTCCCTTCTATACGATTCAAAGAAGTTTGTACTATAAATAAATTAGTTTTTGGCAAAATATACATATCATCATGTTTAAAGGTAGAAACTTTATGACAGTGTATGAGTCAAATAACAAAAAAATAATTTCTATAAAGAATTATATATTTAACTAAATTTGGTCATAATCACCCTAACATTAAAATCTCTATAGAAAAAGTTTCAATTTTTTTTGGAAATGTTTGCTTGAAACAAAGATGTGCATATGGATGTCTCCTACATATCCATGCAACCAAATCTCAAAAATTCATCACCACTGTTTTTTAATCCATTTTCTTGTAAAACCATGATTTAGACACAAAACAATTTACCAAAAATAGGATTTTGGTTTACAGTAACTGAAATTTGGTATGCTTGATCATGATTGCACAAGGTTCACATACAAAAAATCTGAGGATAAAATGCCAATTATATTGTTTGTTATACCAACTTTTATGGATGCCATGAGAGGGACTTATGTACTCTTTCTTTTGGGTACTGTACAGCTTCTAATTAGAAAGTGGACAAACCATCATGTGCAGTCGAATAATCTCCTAACACTCCAGCGTTGGCTACTTTCACATTGTCGAGGTCCATATTCTTGCTATATGACTCAACAATAACGTCGTCCACAAGTTTTATTAACTTGGCTTGTGCCCTGACACATAACAATCATACCATCGTAAGGAAATGCTCAAAGGTCCCAACAAGCATAAGAGTCAAAGACTTTATTTATGACACCTACCAAACAACGTCAAATATTCAGCATAGGTGAAGCATATCGACGGACTGTTAGCAGTATTTGTTCAATACCAGAGATAATTACAACTATGTGACAAGAAAGACCGCCAAGATTATATTGCAGGACATACAAGATCGTAAAGCTATGTAAAGAATTAGGAACCTACTTTTTCAAGTCGTCTTGCGCTCGAATGAAGCCTTTAAAAACTTTCACAAGCTTTCGTGTCTTTGAAGCTAACCTGATACGCACCACCAAACCCATATACACATGATTCTTAGAGAACGTCAAAACTCGTTTCTTTCAACGAGAGATCAACTAGCTTGAGGATCTAAACAAGAGTTCAACCAACATAAGAGCTTTGAGTCACGCGCAATAATCACATGAATTATCCAAAGATATTAGAGCACTACCAGATGGTTGCAAGAGATTTAGCACCACTTCTCGAGTTAACAGACAAATATCAACAACCAAAAATATACACAAGAAAAGCAGAAGACGTAGGAAAATACCCTTTACAGTCCTCTTGCACTCCTGCTACTTTCTCATCCAGTATTGTAACATTATCAGATAACTCCGTGGTCTCATGTAGCTTACTCTCCAATACGAGCTGTGAGCAATCACAAAAACCTTTAGGTTAGAATCGTCCAAAATCAAACGAAGAAATCCGTTTAGGACATGTTGAAATAACTCAAACACGGCATTAGAGTACCGAGAACAGTCAACACAGCGAGCAATCGCCCCATTCGTTCCATTACCGTGGCAAAATAAAAATTTGATACTGAATGATTAGTGCCATTCACTGGCACAAACTGTCTCTAAAGGAACACCGGAACTAGCAATAATCTTGTGGTCCATTGTTACCTCCAGCTTGGTCTTCTGTTCCACCAAAACCTTATTTTCACCCTGCACTTCCGCCAACTGCATTGCGAGCTATTCAAAAGTTAGAACTTTTAAATTGAAAGGTTCTACCGTCCTGAAAGATTCCTAACTAAGCTGTTAATTTGTTGAGCATGCTTCAGCCACAGGGATTACAGACTAGGTCTATACCTACGATCATCAATAGGACCACAAATAGAGTGGTCAACAGAAGGGGGAAGCAATAATGAACAATTAATTGCTTGTTATATTCATCACGGTGCACAAAGAGAATTCAGCCGCAATAACATGTTTAACTCCATATCTGCATAGAATTTTCATCTCTGACAATGTCATATCCAAGAAAATCTACACCATCGTGCTAAACAAGCATCCTGTCCAAACCGCTTGAGTAAATACAAGCCTCCAGATTTATTGCCACTCTTTAAAAACAATAGGCACCACAGAGCAATTTTCCGCCTCTTGACATAAACGAGTATCAATTTGCGAACCCAAGGCAGACAGGGAGAAGTAAAATGTTCATCGAAAAACACCTGCTCTTCAAGGGAGTCTCGAAGTTGATTCCTACTCAATCGAGATTCCTTCACATCTTTGTCAGCGCCAGGACTATCAGTTCCAAGGTCCTCGGCTGAGACATCACTCAAATGCGGTTCATTTGCTTCTATACGAACATTCTTGCTGTCCCTCCTAGTCCAGTTCCAAATCACGATTGAGTGCAATAATTTTAGAGCATAAAATATGGTATTTGGAAACACAGATGCTTTTGTAACGTGATCAAATTTTAATATCGTATTCACAGGTATGGAATTCTTGATACAACCACCCCGGAGCAATAAGACACTAAATATTACACTCCGGGCATCCAAAGATCTTGCCCAAAGAATGTTCACATTAATAGTACGCGAGACTAGAAAGAAAATTTTAATTTTCCAGCGACAACTGTGCGAAATTCCAAAAGTGGCAAATTACAGCATTATATTTGGTTGCCGAATAAATTCCAAATTTGATGCTGCGATATCTACAAAAGACCTGGGCTCCAAACATGGCAAATGTACAGTATCTGAGCAAGAGAACCAAAAGAAAACAACCAAGCAAGACGATCTGACATCATAATTGACAGAAAGTTCACACAAAAATCTACATAATGCACAGGTTCACGTTTGCAAAAGCGAATTCAAATTCCTTGGAGTTAGAAGATACCTTCTACACTCGGAGAGCTCTGGAGCAGAAGGTGATCTACTTCTCCTACGCTTTGCAGGTGAACGACTATGGTCTGCTCAACAGCACAGTGTAAATCAGGCACCCAGTGATGACGGAAAATCCAGAGGATCGCTTTAATTGTACATAATCCCCACTTATCACATCACATTAAACTTCAAAAAGTGATGCTCAATAGATGGGAAAGCATGAGGATACCAATAATTCTGTCCCATTGAAAAAACCATCATAAGGACCTTCACCTAGTGCAAAATAACATGACAAATGATCGTAACATAACAACTGAAAGGGATCCAACACTGCATACTTAGAAAACTACTTTCCAAACGTTAACCAAAAAAAGAGACACATCAAACATTAAGTTTGGTCAGGTTAGCTTACCGCTGTCTCGGAGAGGAGACCTGCGGAATCCTCGACCTCTTCTCTCTTGGCTATGAGAACGCGAGAACCGATTCAATGGAGAATGTCTCTCGAATCGATTCCTCACACCAACACCGCGGGGCTCAAAGTGCCCTAAAAATGGTTAAAACAAGTCAAACTTTACAATGATTCAATCCTGACCCTCAGAACTATTGAGCGAAAACGAGATTATGTCAAGTTTCAAGCACTTGATGAAAACGGGCTTACCAATAGATGTGAAAATGACATGACTGAATTTATGGAGTGTGCAACCTCCGACGTAAAGCCACCTTCCATAATATAATTCCTCAAGTCCAGATATTGGACATAGTCAATATCAGACAAGCTGGAGAGAATTGACCATAATAATCACCAATAAAAATATATATATGTCGTCGGGTCCTTTAAGATAGACAATCTGACAGATAAGACTTTTGACGGAGAGCGAAGAACCCCCAAGCCCCCCACGAATATAACAACCAATAAATGAAGAAATATTCCTGAGAATGGCCCTCCTTGCAAGTAAACATACCCCGAGCACATCTGCCCTCTCACAGCACCATGATGCAAAACCATGAGTATATTCCAAGGTGCACATCCAGTATTCCTGTAATGTGATGTTGCAAAAAGCCGTTATAAATCACAGCCGATTTCTGCTCATTAACCTGTTGGATCGGTCTGAAAGATGTCTACGCTCTGTCCTACCAATAAAATTTTCCGAATAAGTTCACTATCGGTAAGCCCGTTTCCAGAATACGCGACCTTGCTTTATATTTACAAAACATAAAATATATAATGTGACTTGAAATTCTTCGGCCACCTTGAAGCCATTCAAACACATTCAGCGCGAACATGTCCATGTGATGATGATGACGATGACGATGATAATCTACAAGTTTACAAAAAATAAAGATTGGGCAGCCTCACCAGGCATTCGCCGGAGTTCCGCACCTCCATGAGCAAAAGAGCAGCTCTGTCGCGGACACGATCCTCGTTGCAAGTACAAGGTACACAATTTCGTCTTGTACAAATCACGGTCACGCGTGAATGCCATATCTCGCTTATAAAACAATTTCGCTTGACGGTTATTATTCCAAGCCAACCAATATTCACAGTCGACGAAGTCTCTCGCATCCACCTCCTTCCGTTTACCGACACCGTTATACTCTCTCAGCTTATTACCGCGCAGTGCTATCTATCACATACCGCACTTCTTCTTCCTTCCTCTACACAAAATCCGAACCACGCAGATCACTTCTCAATTCAAACAGGAAAAATACTAAAAAACACCGACACCGTTATACCGGTACTCTCAGCCTATATCACCACACGAGGCATCACATACATCACTTCTTTTTCTCTACAGAATTCCAAACCACGCAACATCACTTCTTTTTCTCTACAGAGTTCCAAACCACGCAACATCGCTTAAAACATCCAAACAAAGACCGAACATAAAATTAAAATAATCTAAAGACTAAAAAGGAGCACAGCCTAAAGATACAAATGACAGCAAAATCCACGAACACAAAGCTCGCCACACACATAAACATCTTCTGCATTAAGAAATCAACCGTCTAAATACTAAAAAGGAGCACAGCCTAAAGATACAAAGACAGAAAATCCACGAACACAAAGCTCGTCACACACACATAAACATCGTCTGCATTAAGAAATCAGCCAAATTGCAAAAAAATGGCAAAAATTTGCAATAAAAATTTGGTTTCGTCACAAATCTTGTCATTAACAAATAACCGCAACCGATGAAACGTTACCGACTCATTGCAGAAACAAGGAGAGGTGCACAAACCTGGCGACGAAACAAAAGGTCAGGAAAGCAAAGATCCGGCGACAGTGATCGGGGGCGCGAGTGGCGACCAAATCGCAGCAAAATGAACGGGGCGACCGGGGTAAGTAAATAGGCAGCACGTTACTAAGCTTACGACGAGACAGAGACTCCGAATCCGATCGAGGGCCTTGTTCGATGCAAACCCTAGACGAGATGGCCAGATTATATATTGTCTCTGTTCACACTGGTTAACCCCAAAAGGACATACCGTGCCGGTGCGACCAGTAGAATACCATGTGTTTTTCTTGTATTTGGACTACACAAATATTGCATTTAGGTTGCCTTGACAACTCGGTTGCCTTACTTTGGTAAGTTATCTCATGACTCATCACACTTGGAGGTACATTCAACTTCCTAAATATTTGGATTTTACATGATTTATGACTTGGAAGTTGCTAATTTATCTTTTTTGAACTTCATTGTCGTTAACATGCCATTTAAACTTCTTTCTTGCAATAACTTTTTGTTAAATTATTTAGCAGCAATAAATATTTATATAGTGTGAAATGTCAAGAAATTAGTGTGGGGCAACCTAAACGCAATATTCAATGTAGATTTGCACCTTTACTACAGTTGAGAATAACAAAGAAGTTGGAGAATAGATCAAAGCTGTTCTAGTGAGCTACTAGAGATCCCAAATTAAAACTTCTTTTTGGTAGCAAATGCCAATTATATAGTAGTATATATACTATGCCTTATGGTTCTTTAAGGGTTAATTTCTGGTTTGTGCGTAGACCGTACATTCCGGTGCTTTCCTATGCATAATTTCATTCAAAGGTAAGGTACAATTTTTTTTTTTTTTTAGGGTTAAGGTAGGAATACCATAAACAGTTTCCCCCTCCTATATTTGGAGAAGTAGATTATTCTGAAACCAACAATAGCTGGCTTTGAAAAAGATTTTAAAATATTTTGAAAAGATGCTATTTCTCGTATTTGATTGGTTCACACATGTTTTGGAATAAGGTTCTAGAAGTAACCGTTTAAGATACACCTATGAAACAAGAATAGGTCAAAATCAACAATCCACATTTATATTGCATAAAACATTCATTTTTGAGTAAGTTTTTTTTGCACTCTTCCTTATCCTTGTTTCTGCACAAATTGAGCTTAATTTCTCAAGAAACTTCCCATATCTTATAGTCTAAATTGGCTTATTTTAATCGTTTATGGTATATCTACCTTAGTCACGGTTGTTCTAAGATTGAGATTTCTGTGAAGATTGAGAAATGGCTAAGTGAAAGTAGGAACCAATGGGACGGAAGGAGGTGTGAAACCCCTTTTTGGTGATGGAGAATGAAGAATGGAGTATGTTTTACTTGGAGAAAGGGTTAAGGCAAGAAAATACATGCAAAATTGATGGGAGGATAAACCAGGAGAGGATCAAGGGGAAAGTGACATGGGGTTAAAGTGCTCACACAAAAACCTGAAGCACGCCCATTTCTTCACGCATGGGCGCTAAGAATTTTTTTTCTCTCAATCTTCACAGAATTGCGCTTGTGCTAGTCGCATACTAAGCACCACGTTAGTTTTCTGTGAAGATTGAGAATGAAAAAACTAAATCATGACTACCCCTATTGTTTTCCTTATCTCTAGTCAAAGGTAAGAAGTTGGGAAGAAAATCCTTCATGGGCCATGGCTTGTCTTGTCCATGAAAGGCCGGTTTTTGGAAGTAACGGCCTTTGATTGCATTGCATTGTAAAGTGAGAAAGGGTTATGAAATCAAGTATTATTTTTTTATCATGATTTTTAAAGAAGCATTTAATAAATAAGAGCGATTAGTTGAGTAAGAATTTTGGTCAAACTGTCCTCAAAATTATAAGGGAAAATTTCATAGAGACTCTTGAAGTTTGTGGTATCTACATAGATACCCCTGCTTTTTCACAAATTGCACAAAGGAAGAAGGGAAGTGGCATGCACAACAAAATAAATACTTGAAAATTTTGGTCCAAGGGTGTTTGTGCAAATTCTGAAAAAGTAGGGGTATCTATGCAAATATTGCAAACTACAAGGGTCTCCATGAAATCTTCTCAATTTGTAATTAGATGCACTTTTTTGGATGGGCCTGATTATAATTCCAAGGACCCAAAAATTGTGCAATTTCATTGCAACATTGGACAAAAGTGTTGTCCACCTCATTTTTTTTTTTTTTTTTTTTTTTTTGTTCTTTAAAAAAAAATTCCAATATAAAATGACATTGCTTGGTCTTCTCTTTTGTAGTTTCATTGGTTGAAATTTTGCTCTACATGTCTTCTCACCTCTAGGGTAAAGGGGGACTAAGAGTCTATATGCAATTGTTCAAAGTCAATTGTAAACGAGATATGTGTACAATAAGGGCCTTAGGATTCTCAAGTTTAAGCCATTGGAAATGAGGTTGAAGCTTGAGTAATCAATGTCAAACATGAGGTTGCCCGTGCTTGCTTGCGTACACATTGCTTTAACAAGATATTTTCACATGTGGCAATAGTGACGTTGCACAACGTGGCAGTGGTGGCACCATTCTGCAATTTTCAGTTACTTTCCATTGCATAATTCATCTGCTTAGGAAGGTAGTTAGGGTTTTTAAGCATAAATTAATCAAAAATGCCAAAGATTTTGTTCAAGCAACATTTACAAAAAAAAATTATGATATCTTTTGGTTTATAACTAAGATGTCATATTTAACTTTGGGAGTTGAAATATGTGTGCATCAAATTTTTGTTATATGCATATTGGGGATCAAATTGACCAATCAAAAACTAGTCCTCCATTTGTTGTTCTTGCTCTTTCCCTCCTTTCTCTTCACGTCTCAGCCCTATATTGACATATGTGCAGTAAGGTAGGTGACCCATTCCCAATTGTGTTCCCAATGCTGACCCTATGTACCCAGGGTTGTCATTTCATTTCAGTTACCTTAAACCAAGCTAAGAGGGAGGGAAGCAAAGATGGGGCATGGGAGGGCAAGAGGGTGGAGAGATAACTAGGTGCCAATTGGTCAATTTGATCCCCTTTAGTGTACATATAATAAAATTAGGGAATGACTAGGGAGACATCTCCCAGTTGCTAGGGAGACACCCCCTATAGCCCAACTTATTGAATTTGAGAATATTATTACATTGAAATATGAAACAAAATCAAAAAAATATTTTAGCTCACATTTGCATCTATAAGCATTGCAAACATGTAACAAATATGTCTCATTTATGACATGGTCAAGAATTAAAATGAGTCGATCCCTTCATTTGTAAGTTTAGCTCTTGACCATGTCACAAATGAGACACATTTGTTGTATATTTGCAATGCTTACAGATGCAAAAGTGCGCTAAAATATTGTTTTGATTTTATTTCATATTTTAACGTAATTGGGCTACCAGGGGTGTCTCCCTAGTTGTTCCCTAAAATTATAGTGTACATATAGCTATTTTCTTTAAGTATTTTATGGTAATTATAAACACTCTTTGTTCCTAATCGTATAGAGCTCTCTCCATGTTTTATTTGTATCCATCAATCTACTATCAGCATGTTTTGATTTGGATATTTTTAGTAACATTTTGATAATATCTTTTGATGTACTGCAAATTAAATAGATATTTGGATATTACCTATGGGTTTTGGATAGTTTGTAAGTAGTTAAATATGGCATTTGAGGATTGTAACCATGTGAACGTAAGAATTGAAAAAGTTGGTCTAGATGCTACAAGACTAAACAAAAATGAGATACGTATTAAAATCCATAGAGTACCGCAATTGGGGTTGGCAAAGAATATTTTAAAAATGTATGCTCAAATATTTTGATTTTTTCTAACAGAAAGAAACTTGCATGGAGAAAACAAGATTTTCGAGAGTGTTTAAGGATATTTGTAGAATGTTCCTCTTGCTAGACCCTTTTTTCTAGAAAATAACCCCTAAAGTACTATTGTCCCTTTGGGGGACAAGTGGGAGTTCGAGCATGTACCTTTGGATAAGTTACTTTGTGTGATTTTTTGAAACTTTTATTGAAGGTGGGGAATTCAAAGATCTACGCGGGCATCTAATTTTTTCCTCATTTCGACAATTATTGAAGAAGTTATGCATGAAAATCTGAAAAGCAAGGGAGGATTGCCCGCCCAGGCAGCCCAAATACTTTTTTTAAAATTAATTTTTTAAAATTAATATTTGAAATTGGTTCTTTATATTTTTTATAGGTGAGAAGCTTTGAATCATTCAATTTCAATCAATGACATGAAAGTTATGAAGAGTCTTTGTTTGCGGGCAATTATGGAATCTCTATTCTAAAATAAACTTTGAAGTCCTTTATTTTACTCAATTTTTATTATTTTGGATAAAAAACAAAACCAAAGGATGTAGATTGTTTATCACAACATTATGACTGTTGGGATTTGCATTTTTCATTTTAATAATTAAATTCTCAACAATTTAGTGATTTGACTCATTCTCTACTTCTTTTTACTTACTCATTTTTCCCATGTGTTGTGTAGTTCCAATTGATTTGAAAATTCTCCTACACATAGCTAACTTGATCTCCTACATGGGAAAAATAAAGTGCAAAGTTGCGTAGAGTAATTATTTTCATGTAAGAATGGTCAAAGGCTTCTGAAATTTTGGGGCAGCATGAAAAAATACTTTTCTTTGCACTTTAGATGTAAATGTCTCACTCATGTTCATCCGGAATGACTTGATTTTTTTTCACAAGTACCTAATCCAGTCTAGGGCAAGATCCTATAGTTGGATTTCCCAAATTTTCAAAAAAAAATTACCTTCTTACTAACCCCCAAAAGTGGCAGTTATGAGTGATTTTCACTGAAAAAATGGCTTAGTCCTTCAGGGGATAAACAATGTTTTTGCAGGCAAGTGCCAACCCTGTCATAGAAGTATGATGTTGCAACCTAGTGATAGCTTTGTTTGGTTCAAGGTGAATGACTGATCAAATGTATTAAGAGAAGTGATAAATTCAAATTGCCCTCAAAAACGTGTTTAAAGGAAGAAAAAATATGGTCAATTTTGTTGGTTATATTTAGTACTCAACATTTTGCCAATGGCTAAAATTTAATTATTGTTCACCTTTAGGATGCAAATAGTACATGTAGATTTTCATAACGCTTTTGAGTTATTTAGCCATAGATGATGGAATTTGTCAATGTTTAGATACAATCACCATTTATATTGCGTTATTACAATTGTAGAGGTCATCAATTTATCATGTTTTTCACCTTGTTTTTTTGGAATTACTTTTCATTAAATATGTTGTTGGACTGTAATAGTAGCGCAGTGAGGCTCATGATTCTTAAGAATTAAAAAGAAAAAAAGAAAAAAAAGAGTGTTGTAGTGTGTGATTAAAGGGTAATTGCTTTTCAAGATTATCAGAAAATTTTGAGTATTTACTTTTTTTTATCTCCAACAATCCTATTTGATTATGGATTTTAAGTTGTCAAAAGCCATAACACCTATAATTGAAGAATCTTGAATCAACTTAATTTTGCAAAATATGTTTTTTCAAGACCTCAGATTTTTTTTCATTTACAAGATTGTAACATACGAATGTTGAAACTTTATAAATGTTAGGCTCCCTTCGAAGGAAAAAAAGAACAAATGTTAGAGGCTTGTAAATCCCAATCATTTGCTTCTGTCATTTGTAACCCTTAGATATATGTTTCATTTGTGTTGAAAATATGTTTGAACAATTTTAATCAAATTATGTACTTTTATATTATTGACAAAATCATTTGTATGAGGCGATCCAAAAACCTCATCATACAAAACGTAGACTGTGAAGGGTGCAAAAAAAAAGGAACCGACTAGGTGGACACCCCAATTGTTATGGAGACATCCTCATAGTCAAATTTATTAAATTTGAGATTATTATTACGTTGAAATATGAAATAAAATCAAAGTCATAATTTAGCATACATTTGTGTTTACAAGCATTCCAAACATACAACAAATCTGCCTCATTTGTGATACGATCAAGAGTCAAATTAATAAATGAAAGGAGCAATTGGTTTAATTCCTAACCGTGTCACAAATGAGACAAATTTGTTGTGTTTGCAACGCTTGTAAACACAAATGTACATTAAAGTATTGCTTTGATTTATTTCATATTTCCGCATAATAATAATCTCAATTTTAATAAATTTGACTATAAGGATGTCCGCATAGCAATTGGTGGGTGTCCACCTGGTCGTTCCAAAAAAAAATGATATGTTTTATTAAAAAGTACAAACAATTAGCTTGTACCCTACACCTTGAACCCTTGTCAAGAAAAGACATAGCACTCTATTGATTCCATCATCTGATAATTCCATAATTGACCATGTCATACAATTAGAACATACAACAATTAGTGTTAGCACCGGTGGAGCAGTGGTTAAATTTGTAGCTTATTTTGCCTCCAATTTGAAAACAAATCTGTTTGAAATGTAACTTTTGAACCACAATCGAGATTGTTGTGAAATTTATTAGGCCTTGGACTAGTGGTGAAACACACCTCTAATCCATTTTTCACAAGAATTAAAAATACAGGACCTCCTTAGGGCTTGTTCAAGAGTAAAAAATGGCTTAAAAGTTTAGTTTAGTCCTTTATGAGTTATGAAATAAATTAAAGGATAGTATACAAAAACACATGAAAATATATTTTTACAAATAACCCGTTTTTATTTGGATAGAGGTACAGTTGTTAATTGTTGAAATTTTATATCATAGGTCAGCATGATGGATTATTGAAGTTATCTACTAACCCCTAAATGTCATAGAGAACTAAAATGGTCGTGACATTATTTTTTTGATCTTGCTATAAACTAGAGTTATGAAGGTATTCAAGTTGTCCATGCAAGTGAAATAATGTATAGCAAGCCAAATGTTGTGCAAGTGCCTCAATAGCCTTGATTGGATGGAACACTATATGGGGCAAGGTAAGCAGCAGGTTGCAACTGGTTAACACCCCTTGCAAGCTTCCTTGCATAAGATTTGTGGCAGCGGGAAACTTACCAACAAGAGTTCAAGCATGTTCTAAACCCTTGTTGTGGCAACCGTCACCAACTATATTGATCATTGTTTTTCACGCAATAGCAACTCTAAAACTTAACATACAAAGAAGTATACACTATTAGAAAATGAGCATTTTAAGACTCTTATTTATGACTGTTGTGAGTCATTCATAATTCTAAATGACTCACAATAGTCATAAATCAAAGGCATAAAATGTCCATTTTCTCGTAGTGATAATTTTTGATAATTTGCAAGTGTGTGCATTCACATTCAATATGCTACTCACAAAAATTGAGATGAATAAAGGGCTTATAGAACTTTGCAAAATTCATTAAATAGCAACAACTTTCCAAAAAATGAGATTTTGTCATCATATGTTGTTTGATAAAATGTTATAATCTCACAGTCAATTGTTCCCAAAACTTGCAAGCCATTTTCTAAAAAGGTGTTCCAATATTTTTAATTGTCACTTTCTCTGATTCATTCAATTGACTAAGATACAATGAATCACACTTGTAGGTCTCCCAAAACCCTAATTTGGTGAAAATGATGGGCGCTTAGGAGTTACGTCTTCTATCAATATAAATAAATCTTTTACGCATGATCTTTCACAAAAGTCAATACACACTGTCCAAATTCAATTGTGATTTTGAAAAAATCAAATTCTTATATTTTATTTGAACTAAGGTCTCAGTCTAGGCAAATGATGTTTCTATTTAATTTTTGGAGAACAATGTTTTTCAAAAAATTATTCATTATTGCGGTTGCAATCTCTCATTGCTAGAGTCCACATTATGCATTATCATTAGTTGTTAGTTGATTTTTCTAGTTTCAAAATGTACTTAAAAGTTGAATGTTTAATAGTTATTTATCAATCTGGTCTTCATTTTTGGAAAAAGGTTAAAATCACGTCATCGTGTGGTGTGGTTTGCATGTTACTCTTTACAACTTTAAAATATAATGATTACAATTCCACTAAAACTTAGAAAAAAGGAAAAGATTCAAAATCAATTTTTTGTATAAAATTGCAAAATTTATCAGTTACTTATAAAAGTGTTTAGTTTACATCAGTTTTTTTGACTTGAAGGTTGTAATCAAAGATTTTGAAGGTGCAAATAGCAATTGTTTCAACATATCATTTTTCTCCTCTTCTTTTTTTTCTTGCATCTCGAGTAGAAATATTAAATTGACTGGATTTTCTACCATATTTTCCAAAATTTCCAATTTTGATGTATTGATTGTAACATTTTTTGTGTACAAGATCAATTGAATCACTTTCATCAACAAATGACATTTATTTTAAGCTATAGTAATAATGAATCAAGACCTTTTGTATGTTCTATAAAGCAAGCTTGAGCTTAGATCTATGCTTGACTATGTGGCTATGTAGTTGTATAAATTTAGATTTTTAAGAGGTTAAATTGGAAAGAGATATTTTTGTTTATTATTTAAAGTAATTTGTCACCTTTTACAAGTTTCAAAACTTTTACAATTTTAGTTCTCACTTTATGTACAAAGGGCTTAGAGGGGTTTATAAATGATATAGAACAATTCACACAATGCAAATCACATTTTTTTTTAAAGAGAGCTAATTACAAATACACTACCACTAGTAGAAAATTTATTAATAAATCAACATAAGCAAACAGTGGCTTTGGATGTATTAGTTTGGATACTTGTGTACTCCAGTTTGCTGTTTTTTTTGTTGATTTCTAATGTTTTTTGTTGATTTTTTTGCTGTTTTCTATTGTTCATTTGCAATTTATTTGTGGTTTTTTTTTCAATAGATTTTATTTTATTTACCATATGTGAAATTATTTAATCAATATGTGAAAAAAAAAAATTAGTCAGCACTAGAAGTCCACGCACCGGAGCAATAGCCATAGGCACTAGAAGTCCACGCACCGGAGCAACAGCCATAGCCCAAATTGGGAGCACTGGAGGTGGGGATTGAACTTCGCACGTAAAAGGCAGTCACTCAACCACCTTTCACCAAGTGCTCTACCACTAGATCACTTGCATGCACGCATATGCACAATGAAATAAAGTTTTAACTTGTACACTATACTTTGCAAAACTAGTAAACTTTGGAGGCAATTTTGGCCTATTAGAAGACTTTTTTCAAAAAACTTAAAACTACAAACAATTGGTTAATGTAGTGTACTTTCACCTCCAACAAACTTTTTTGGATTTCAATCTTTTAATCATAAATTATAAGCAAAAATCAAAGAAGGGGTTTAGAAATTTTAAAAGAATTATTTATTTACACCCTTTTGATTTTGTTTATAACTTTTGATTGGAATTCACAAATCTCAAAAATATTGTTGTCGGTGAAGGTTGGCTTCATTTTTAAATGTTTTTTAGTGCTAATTTTTTCGAAGAAAAAACCTTCTTATGTTAAAATAGCCTCCATAATTTGCTTGCTTTAAAAAACATGAAATTGGGAAAAAGCATGGAAATAAAACCTTGCAATTATAAAATCAAAATTCTATAAACTTTTGATATTTTGAAATATGTTTTAAAGGTTCTAAAAATATTTCATAAGATTTTATTTATTTTGTTTGATTTGGTCAATAAAAGAAGGAAAATTTTAAAAAATGCCCTTCAATTCTTTCAAAATATCAAATTTACGCCTCAAATATTTAAAACATAAAAAACACTCCTTACTTTTTGTAGGAGTATCAATTATACTCTTAGTATTTTGGGAAAATATTAAAAATGCTTTTGTATTTTGAAATGTCAAATATTTACCCTTTTGTTATTTGAAATGTAAAAATTGCCTTCGGTTTTTTGTAAGAATGTGAATTAAAGTATACCCTTGACTATCATATAATACAAAGATATTTGATAGTTTTAAATAGTAGAGGAGCATTTTTAATATTTTCCCAGTATATTAGAGGCATTGTTGATATTTTTACAAAAAGCCAAGGGTATTTTTGATACTTTTAATCTTTGAGGGACATATATGATTCTCTAAAAGAATTGAGGGGCATCTTTTATATTTTTTTCATAAAGAGATTTTTGTATTTAAAACAACCAGTGTTGTACTTTTTTATATAAAATTTTGTTGAATTAGTGAAGATGTGTCCAAAAGTGTCCAGATTAACAGAAAAACTGTTGATTTTCTATTGTTTAGTTGTGTCCAAAAGTGTCCAGATCAATAAAAAACTGTTAATTTTATCTTATTTCAGTCATGTTTTTAGTTGATTTTAAAGGCTACCAATGTTAACCCTTGAGCATCGAGGCCTATTGCCACAAATACATGGGCTCAGTGTATTTACTAGGGATGATTTTTGTCCCCTTCAGCGTTTAAGGGTTAAATCATACTCCCTCTGTTTCTAAAAGAAACCCGTATTTGATAATTTGTGAGGAATTAAGAAATATTAACAACAAATTGTAATTGGAAGTTATTGGATATTAAGCTTAAACCATTCCAAACCTAATTATAGTTTTTTCTAGAATTAACCCTTAAGCGCCGGGGCCTATCACCACATATACACGGGCTCAGTGTATTTGCCACGGACAATTTTTGTCCCCATCAGCATTTAAGGGTTAAGGTTTTTTAAAATGGAGAGAAAATTAGCACTAAAGTTTTGAAATTTCAAGTGTTTTGTTATTGTCACAAATGGTTAGAAAAATGATTGATATGAAGTGTGTCAATGCAATTGTAAGTAGAAAACAAGTTAGCCTAGTTGCCCAAGTAGTTCCATTTATAAAAAAACAAAATCTTTTTGTTGATATTATTGACAATTCTAGCTTAATGATAGGCAAAATTTGCAAACAAAAATCACTGAATCAAGTTTGTAATGCTAACATTAGCAATCACTCAGCACAAATAGCCCAAAAAATATCACCAAACATACTAAGTAGTTAATTTCATTTTAGAGATAAGTGTAGGATTTTTTTTTTTAAAGTAAACTCAAGAGACAAATACGGGTTTCTTTCTGAAACAAAAAAAAGAGCATGAACCCGGGTTTCTTTCAGAAATAGAGGGAGTACAGAATTTTGAAAAATGAAGAAAAAAACCATTCAATGTACACCCAAAATTCTAAAAGATTCTAATTTTTTTGAAATTTTTTTTATTTTTTAAAACTTCAAAACATTTTCATGTAGTCCAAAAAGATTATAGAAAGATTTCAAAGACAATCCAAACTATTCTAATATTTTTTAATTAATAAAATTTTAAAGTATTTTAATGAATTCCAAAAAGATTCTAAAACAACTCTAACTGAGTTTGAGAGATTGTATTCTTATAAAAAATTTGAAGTATTTAAACAAATTTCATAATTAAAGATTTCAAAAAGATTCTTGGAGATTCCAAAGAAGATTCTCAAAGATTCTAAAAAGATTCTCAAAGATTCCCAAAGATTTCCAAAGATGCGCAAAGATTCTCAAAGATTCTCAAAGATGCTCAAAGATTCTTAAAAACTTGAAAAGATTCTCAAAGATTCTCAAAAACTTGAAAAGATTCTCAAAGATTCTCAAAAGATTCTCAAACATTCTTAAAGATTCTCAAAAGATTCTAATAAATTTCAAAATAGATTTTGAAAAATTCTAAAATTTTTGTTGATTTAGGCAATGGTGTCCAAATCAACAGAACGTAAGTAGCTTTTTACAGAATTTTGTTAAATTAGTCAATTAGCGTGTGCAAGTGCCCAAAACAACAAGAAACTATTGATTTTCTGTTGTTTTGAACAGAGTTTTCTACTAGTGTACGTGCAAGTTAATTTTCAAAAACAAATTCACCTTCAAGGTTTCAACACTTAGGGGACTTAAACTCATCCCTTTTTTAATTTATTCAAAGATCCCTTGGATGTTGAGAGATTAAAGAGATTACAACTAAAGAAGACTTTAAAAAATTAAAAGTAGTTTAATCCATTTCTTCAAAATCACTATATATTAGTTGAGTAATGATGAACATTGCTGAATGCACAAATAAATAAATATCATAAGTTTTTGGTAGCTCATTATAGATGCCAATATACTTCATGAAAGCATTAAAACCAACCTAGGGCCTGAGTCTTTCTTTAATTGATTTTTTTCATATGCAACATTGGTACATTAAATCCAAAAACAGTAGCATTCATCTCATATCTAGTTTGAATTTTTATTTATTCAAATTATATCCAAACCCATTAGAAATTTAAGGATTTGTTTAGAGAAAGGGAAAATTTGATGGATACCCTTGAAGTTTGCAGTATTTGTACTGATGTCCCTAGTTTTTCAAAAACTGCACAAATATCTTTGAACCATAGTTTTTAGGCATTTGTTCTGTTGTATATGCAATTTTCTTTTGTCTTTATGCACAAGCTTCTTCTTTCTTGTAGTTGCATGTGCACAAAAGAAGAAAGAAGTGGCATGCAAAACAAAACAAAATGCTTGAAAATTATGGTCCAAAGGTATTTGTGTAATGTTTGAAAAATCAAGGACATTTGTATAGATATTGCAAACTTTAGGGCTGCCCATCGAATCTTCCCTTAAAAAATCAGGTTATCCAAAATGAAAGCAATTTGTAGAGTAGATAAGCTAAACTTCATCCCTACAAGACATGAGAATATTTGAGGTAGTTTAAAATATGAAGATGTCGTATAAGGTGAAATCCATTAGAACAACTAAATGATGATTTAAAAAAATAGTCTCGCAATACAATCCATGGAAGACATCCACATGGTTGAATTCAGCATTGCACACACCAATACTGTTCAATAAATTAAAGTAAAAAATTCCACGTCCCCTCTAAACTTCAATTTTGTATAAAAAATAAATTGTTTTTACATAAACTTTTTTTTTTTCACTTTACAATTCGATGTTCAGTTTTAAATTTCTTAATTCCTTTTCAAGCTTTTTGATTATGCTTATTTTATGAGATTATTTTTGAAATGCCAAATTTTAACTAGAAAAAGGTGGTTTTTTTGTGGAACTGATACTTTTTCTTTTCAAACTATAGAATGTCCACAAAGAAAAGCTGGATTTAGAGACTTATAGTATTGAAAGGTTTAGAAACTACCACAAAACTAGAATAGATGAAAATCTCACGCTTTTGCATTCAAAAAACTTATTCTAGTTTTTTCATTGTTCAAATTTTGAATCCCTACTCCTTTCTGTCCACATCATTGTTGAATTTTTTTTTCACTTTTTGCACCTCCAACAAATATTCCTTTGAAATATGGAGGTAAATTCTTTCAATTAAGTATTAAATGCATGCTCTAAAAGATTCTTGCTAGCAACTTTTCAAAAATATTACTTAACAATGTGCAACATGGTTTGTTCATTGAATAATATAATTTGATGAAGTCCTGAATAATTAATCTCCACTCTTCTAGGTATAGAAGCTTAAATTGTAAATAATTTAGACACTCAAAGATTCACAAAATTTTATACAATTTAATTTTGAAAATAATGATATTGCTCACTTCTAAATGTGCAAATACAATTTGGATGAAAATGTGGTTTCATCCTCTAAATTATTGGTACCAGTTGTTCAATCATTTCAAATATGGTTATGAATTATAACACTATGTGCATTTGCACCAATGTAGTCATATTAAAGCAATAATTAAAATTAGACTATTGTTAAGAAGTTTCATTTTTTTCATAGCATAAGTAGAAAAAGATTGAAATCACTATTTTTCACATTGTTACTATATTGATTTATATGATACACATACTAATTTTAAGGCTTCATTTCTACAAGGATTTTGGTGTTTTTTTGTATAACTTATAAAACCAATACAAATTTTTCTTTCACACATCTTTGATATTCTTATATTTGTTCAATTTGCAAGGAATTTTTAAAAAACTGGCTACTAAGGTACATTTTGCATCATTTTCATCCCCTCTTTGCACCTTGATTTGGTATTCCATAATTTCAAATAAAGAAAATTGATAATGAATTATGAAAATGAGTTTGCATCGTTGTTTCATAAAATGTAAATCCAAATTTGAAATTCATAAAGAACATACGCATATGATTATATTAGTTGATTGAAAATACAAAAAGTAAAGAAAACTTTTCCAATCAAATTAACTAGATAATTTTGGAAGTAATTTTAATGTGACGTTATTTTGTTGCACGAGCAATTTTTACATAAGGGTCTTTTCATTAAAAAAGCAATTTTACCATGGAGGCATTTTTAGAAAGATGGTAGTTTTGCCATGGAGGCATTTAAAAAAAACTGCAACTTTAATAAAAATGCATTTCTAGTAAATTTGTTCCCTTTAATATAATGCTTTTAGGGTAAAGAAACTCCAAAATCTAAAATGCTCTCATGTAGAAAATGATGATGTAACAAAATAAAAATTATAGTGAATATTGTTTGGTTACAAGTTATGAAATTTGTTACGCTATAAAGCTGCTCATTGCCGAGAAATTGAGAGAAATTTCAAAGAAAAAAAAACAAATTGTTTTCTTTGGATAGTGAAATATCCAAAATTGGAAGCATGTTTAGAAAGACGAAAATTTTACCACCATGGCGTTTTCATAAAGATGTTAATTTTGGCATGAAATCATTTATATTAGAAAGGCAATATTATTATGGCTCTATGATAGCATTCTAATAAAAAAGGCAGATTTTGTATGAAATTATTAACACAAAGAAAGCATAATTACCATGAGGGCATTTTAATGAAAAAGACAATCTTAACTTGAGGATTTTTTTATAACATGAAAAACTTTGTTTTTATTTTTTACAAATGTCAATATCTCACTTTTCTTCTTTTGAAGTGAGCTTATTCTTTTATGTACATTTACATTTAGTAGTCTAAAACAAGATTTTATACTTGGATTCTGAAAAAAAAAATTATTATTATTTATTTTCCAAAAAATGGCAATTTTCAATGTTTGCGTCAGCAAAAAGATAATATAACATCATAAAAAAATGGCAAAACCTCAATGTAATTCATTTTTGGTTTTTCAAGAACTTTGTTGGAAATATGAAACACAAATGATTGTGCAATTAATGTGATAGGGTTAAATGTTATGTGATTATTGCGGTGTCTGCATTCAAAGGCAAAAATCAATGCCATATGTCTCCTACACATTGACTTCCATATACTTGAATGCTTGGAGCAATATTATGTGCATTTACCTTTTTGTGTCATTTTTGAGCTTAGAAACCTCATCATCTTGGCTTGCAATAAATGTCATCACTACAAAAATGTCTTTTTTATTAAAATGCACTTGTGAAATTTTTTTCTTTATTAAATTTTACTTAGTATACTACAAAGGGTTTTTGTAATTTTATCCAAAAATTAAGGCATTGTATAATTAAATATTAGCTAAACTAAAAATTGCAGTTGTCCATTGCTACAAAACCTTATTATATGTATTTCAAATATGAAAACTCAATATTGCTTGTCTAATTTTTTTTAAATAACAATAAATTGATATAAATATGATTAATTTTAAATTATAAAAATACATACAAAACAAATAATTATAATTGAAATTTTTAAATCTTGATTTATATTTTTCAAAAGCTAAATTTTGTAATAGTTAAAGTTCTATTATAAATATAAGTTTTTAAATATAACAAACATAAGTCTTGTACTACAACAAGCACAAGTCTTGTGATACAATAATTACAAGTCTTGTAACATAATAAGCACAAGTCATATGATACAAGATATGAAAAATATAGTTTTACTATAAGCGTAAAACATAAAAGATAGAAAATTTATCAAAATGACTTTTACATAAAGATGAAAATTTTAGCATGAGAAAATTATTTAAAAAAATGCAAATGAATTACAAAAGTTTTTTTTAGCAATGTTTATTATTATTTTCTAATTTTAATTTTATTTGTGTTGAGGTCTCAATAGGTTGGACAATTTAGTATTAGATCATTTTTTTTAATATTTAATTAAACCAATTTATTTGTATATAAATTAAAAGAGACATAAAAAATGCATATAAGAGTCAAGAACCAGCAATTAATGTTATATATTATATTAAAGCTTCTTTGCAAAACTGTGTAACTCTTTTTAATTTTCCAATGACAATTTGTTAAATTCCTCACACTTTAAATTTTGATTTTTATATTTTGAATTTTTTTAATGAAATTAAAATTCTATGAACAAAACTTTGACTGTTTAGTATCAAAGTATCAATTCTAATAAATATATTTGTAATTTTTAATTTAACTATAATATAAAAAATAATCATATATCTCTAAATAATTTTCACTATTTCATTGCAATTATTAAAATCTACATAAACTATGCATGAAGATACAACAAATTGATCTCTAATACAGATGAAATTTATTGCTTAACTGTAATATGAAAATTAAATTTTCTTTCTAAATTCCACTTCTTTGTTACAATTATTAAAATCTACATAAACTTTATATGAAAATACAACAAATTGACCTCCAGTACCAAAAAATAATCCATTGCTTTTATTTGCCAAATTTTTATTTCAAGAAAAAGATGAAGCTCACATTTTGTAATAAATTATTATGATTGTAAGATAACCAAAAAACAATTATAAAAAAATATTTAAGTGAAAATATCAAATTGCTTATACAATTTTGCTATCTCTGAACTAAATTAGTGAATTTAATTTGACTAAATTTATACATGCAAGCCATAACAACTTTTTTTTAAATGCTACAAATTATTTGCTTTATAAAAGTTTCAATTGTATTTTGTAGACATCAAAAATGTGAATTATCAATTTTTTTAAAAATTTCTGTAATTTTTTTTTAATCTATTGCATTATTGAAAAAAATATATTTTGATTCAACAAAAAAGCTTAACTATAAATCGTTTTTCACCATGTTTCATAGATTTTCATTCTTCTTTATTTCTGAGTTTTAATTTCTTTTACTAAACAAGTTTCTCTCATTAATCTATTTACAGATGTAATTGCATTTTTTTAATTTTTATATTTTTTCGATTCCGAACTTACAAAATATCTAAAAGTTAGAATGAAATCCATATTCACAATTATTTTATTTGAGTCGACTATGCTTTTGAGTATTAAACGATAATATTCATAAAGACCTTTTCCATAAATGTTCATATTTCAAAAATTTAGGATATCATTTTCTTTCTAAAATATAAATTTAATTATTGAATTTGATATGATTTTCAAATTTTGTTGATATTATTTGAGTTTATTGAATATAAATATATATATATATATATATATATATATTATATCTACTGTGAGTTACATCCAAATTTGGAATTGCATCTATCAATTTTGGAAATTTAATCTTTATCCTATTCGGGCTACGAGATTGTAAAGGTTAATGACATCATCTCTACTTCTTATAGCAACATCGCCATGTCTTTCAACAGCAATGCACCAAAAACTATATTTTGAAACATATTGATTGCCTTTAGCATATTCAAAAACATCATACTTTTCAATAATGCTTTTAAAAATCCGGATATCCCACTAAAAAATACAAGAGTCATAAAGAGTGAAAAATAATGCTTTACAAATTGATTTGGCTTCTTGCTAACATTGGTAATTTTTTTTGCCTTCACGTGTACACCATCCTTCTCAAAATCTTAGTTTTTAATAATTTCGTTACTCCTCAAGTTGGTTCACGCTACTTGCTAAAGGGTTGTGTCTGGAAAAAGATCTGCAAATTCAAAAAAATTGTATATTTTCTTAACAAAAGTTCTTTCATAGACTGCACCAAACGATGAATGCACTATCATCTCTAGACTGTATTTAACAATAGATGTATTGTCGATTATCGTCTGTAGACTGCACTTAAAGGTGCGTGCATTATGCACTCTATATAGTACACAACGATGTATGCATTATCCACTCTGTATAGCACATAACAATAGGTGCACTATTGACTCTAGATTGCATCCAAAGAATTACATTATCAACTCTTGATTACAACCAGAAGTAGATGCACTATTGATTTTGAAACTGCACGCAGAAATAGATGCATTATTGACTTTAGATCCAACTCAGCGAACGGTGCACTCTTGCCTTTAGACTGCATTCAACGATGGGTGCACTGTTGACCATAGACTGCACCTAGCCTAGTTAGCAGGATTCATCTTAGATTATATCCGCGGTTTAATATACAGAATTAGACTTTGGACTGCACTTACTTTCGTAATTTCAAAAATTATTTTTGGACTCTACTGATGGTTGTACTCAAAAATATTTAAGACTTACTTTGAATATTTACATTAAAAAAAGTATACTTTTGGCGTATAAAAGTATGCCCGCTCAGTAAGAATCCTAGTATTCTGTCAGCCGTATAAGTTTGGATTCCTGCTTTGAGGAAGTTTTTGATTTCCTCAGATGTATATGAAATCACTTCCAACCACAAAATCATGGTCATAAAGTACCATGATAAGATTCTGCGCTATTTTAGGAAAAAAAAATGAAACATAGTAAGATTATCTGTCCTGATTTCATTATAGATAACTTTTGTTAAAGAAAGCATAATATCTCGGGAGATGAAATCATCACAAATTCAAATGGAGTTCAAATTTTTACCTTAAACAAAAAATTTGGGAGAATATTCATTATATATATATATATATATAGCATTATTACCTTTGATATTTGACTAGGCACTGAGTATGAGTTTTGGAATAAAAGTAATTTAACGGTATCTTAGTACAGTACTTGATCACTAAATATTAGTTTGACGACAACTTTACTCCATTTGTGCAGTTACATAGAATATTGCATGTAGTGGTACTAATATAATCATATTACAGACATGCTCTAAAAAGTGGTGTAAGTTTTGTAGAAACATTTACAACTGTCTTTCAATATACATTCATGGAGTTGTATGCTTAGGTTAAGAGAAATGAATATAGATTGTAGAAAATTCTTTTCTTTTAGTTTATGTCTATATTAAAGAAAAATGAAAAAAAATTTTCATCAAATTTTATAACTCTACTTCTAATATGATTTTTCATCTTCTTTTAAAACTCACAAATTTTATATTAATCTACAAATAAAATAAAATTTAAAAAATAACTTAAGACATATGAATTCTAAAATTCATAAATTTAAATTTTTGCAAGAAAATGCATTGAATATTAAAGATAAATTCATATTGCATAAAGTTTAATAAAAAAATTATCATTTTTATAATCTTTGTTATCTCTAAATTGAGTTAAATTAAATACTACGTCATATTTTTCTTACTTATAAAAATTTCTAATAACTTTAATGTTGATAGCTTAAATTTCTTTCCATAATCTACACATGCAAGATCTTTTTTAATTAAATAATTAATGAAAATTAAAAACGAATTAAAAATAAATCTTTAATACCATCAAAATTATTAAAAGATTTTTTTTTTTCAACTTTTCAATTTTATATATACACAAAATAAATCAAATTTATTAAACAACACAAAATTAACATATTTTAAATTTTAAAACAATTATTTTTATTATAATTGTATACAAGACAAATAATAAATATTTTTTAATTCTCTATAGTTTATACATGATCACATTATCTTTTTAAATGTTTATGCACTCATTATACATCACTTGAAAAGCATCACATAGCCTAAATGGTTCAATGTGCATAATCAAACTTTTGTTTGATATGCATGTAAATCTCAGTAAGATTTAAAAAAATATTATGATCTTTACAAATTTCTAATTGATAAATTTCAATTTAAAATAGTGAAAAAAATACTGAAACGCTATTTCGTATAAAATAAATTAAAATATTTTAAACTAATTTTTAAAAGAGCATACATATTTTTAATTTATATATTATTTGCAATTTAATACAAAATAATTGTAATTTAAAATTTTGATGGGATTTATTTTAAATACGTGTGAATTTGGTAAATAAAACCAGTTTTTAATTAAAATACAATAATTTATTTTAAAAATTTATTTCTTTATTTATCACAAATAAAAAATATTTTGTTCAAATATATAATAGTATCAATAAATGATATTTAAAAATGAGGAATTACAACATATATTGCACTAAACATATTGATATTACAAAATTTAAGATTCATATAATGTTATTTTATAGTGTATTTTCTGTTTGTTCTTTTAATGATGTTTCGAATTTGAAATCATTAATTTTCTTTTAACTTACTCTTATTATTTTAAGCTTTTTATTAATACTGTAATACCTCAATCATCAAAGATTACTACAAAAGAATTTAAAAAATGCAGATATCCATCTTTCATTAGTTTTTTTTTTTGATTGCAGTAATTTGCATTGAACTTTTATAGAGATTGAAATAACATGATCTTTGAGTTCCCTATTCTTCATGACTGTTTTAAATTTTTTTAAATTTCATGATTTATCACTTTTTATTTTGACTTTGTTAAATTTAAAGTTGATGGATTTGCTTTAAAGTTTGGAATAAAATCATTGTTTTATACAATAAAATGAGAAAACATGAAGGTTTTCTACAGGTTTTAATAATATAAAAGTTATCTATGTTCCACATTATAAAAAACTATAAATTTTTTTACATGCTTTAATGAATTTTTTTATTGTCAATTTTTATTGTAAGATGTGGCCCTTGTAATATACGTTGACATATGTTTCTCTAAAAACCTTAAACGCATGAAAAAGTCCATTTTGAGTGTAGATGATAAAAATGATATTGTACATTTGGACTACATCTATAATAAAAATCTACAATAAGGCTATGTTCCAAAGTTGGAAATATAACACCTTCTTTTTTAATAGCTTTGCTTTTGAATATCATGTTTTTAATTACGTTATATTGACAACTATTTGAAATATATTAATGTTTTTTTAATTGATCCATGTATCAATAATCATATATGAAATCTTTTGTAAATGTTCATACTAATCAATTCAATTATTTTTATAACAAGAACTTTTGTTTA
This sequence comes from Ulota crispa, assembly GCA_963920765.1. Lineage (NCBI taxonomy): Eukaryota > Viridiplantae > Streptophyta > Bryopsida > Orthotrichales > Orthotrichaceae > Ulota > Ulota crispa. Next base: position 22,030,957 of record OY987243.1, on the reverse strand, counting down.
ATATAAAATTTGCTTTCATAATGTTATAATGTATTGCAATTGCTTTACTTTGGAATTTTTACCAGCATAAAAGCACTCACATATAGCTTTCATCCACAAATCTAAAAAATAGCTTGTCCATAAAAATTATATAATATATCTAAAATTTTAAATCTATGTATGCAAAAATGTATATATAGATAATTAAAACAATAATGTGAAAATCTTATATGAAGTTTTTTCATATAAATTATTTAAAAGTAATTCCAATATTCTGCTTCTTGTATATAATCAAAAAAACATTTGATTCAATTCAATAGTTAATCTTATTACTATTTGAATAATCGATTTTTTCAATGTACCCATATATATTACTTCATTAAATCTATGTACAATACTTTATCAATTTTTTTTATTTAATAGTTTTCTAAGACAATGACTTAACTTATATCTTCAAACGTGTTATAAACAAAATATTATGTTAATAAAATCATCATACCAAATTGTTAAATATATAAAAATATCAATTGGTATATATATATATATATATATATATATATATATATATATATATATATATAACAATTAAAAATATGATTGTTATCTACTTTTTACAAAAAATCTACAAACGATATAATAAATTAAAAATAAGCAAATAGCATTATAAAATTTGAATCGAATAAATTTAAAATTTTAAAATTTTAAAATCTAATTTTTTTATCAAACATAATAACAACTTATCAAATATCGTTAACGTTTACATCAATTGTAAAAATATTAAGCATGAATATAACATTATATTTCTCTATCATTGCATTCAGTGCATCCAATGTTTTTAACCATATCATGTCTATTGTTTTTGCACTATTCATTATATTTCACGTAATTAAAATGTCATCTAAAAGTAAATCAAATATCATAAGTATAAAAAGATGATAATATATAAATTTTAACAAAAAAATTATTAAAAATCGACTCATGATTACTTCAAAATTACATATTTTTTAGTTAACATGATAATCACTATATATAAAATCTCACTTTTACATTTATTAGTGCCAAATGTAGCGTCACGAGTAATAATGCTATTATGTTTAAAGTCAAACAATTTAAAATTAAACTATATTTTTTTTGCTAAGATAGTCTCATATCTAAAATATAAGATTATTTACATGTAATAAAAAGAACTTAAACTTAGTTTTTTTATATTCTTCATTTTTATATTTTTAATATTTAAAATGTATTTTAAATACAACTTTTGTTAAATTTTATAGCCACGATCATTGTGTTTATTATTTTGAATAATCAATTTATGCTAAAAAATTTATACATTTTTTACAAACTTTAGCTTTTATTAATATTTGATGTTATTTAAAAATTTGTATAAGCTTAAACTTACAAATTATTTATTGTCCAATTTTAAATTTTAGAATATCTAAGATTTATATTGTGTTTTTTGTTTAATTGCACTTATATTATAAAAATAAATAAAAATGATGCACTTTTATTAGTATATTGTAATAATAATAACTAATTTGTGCAATACAAAGTTACAAATAAATTTTTGTCACAAAAAATCTTGCTAGACAACTCCACTTTTGACTTGAAGCACCTTTAACACTAATCTTTCTAGCACCTTTTTGAATCTTAGTTTTTTTTACATTTCCAAAAATCATGTACTTTGCATCTCTAAAATCATCATATTTACATGTAAAATGATACTTACAATAAAATTATGGTGAAAAAATAAAAACTAAAATTTTTGTATTATGTTAATGAAAAAAAGAAAATGTTTTAATTAAATTATATTAATAGAATAAAATCTTAATTAAAAAATAATATATTTGTTTCCAAAAACTTTGTTTTTCAAAATCTAGTCAATATGCTAAAAAACAATTGTGTATTTTTGTAAAAAGATGTTAGAGCTATGACATTATTGGTTTGAAAATAAATAAACTAATCTACTTAAGAGAAAAGAACATAAGCTTCTTAAACAACACAATTGTTATCATATTTACATTTTATTTCAACATATGTTTCACGGGTTGATTCAAAATTTGGATCTTGAATGTTGTAAAATATGTGTTTAAAAATATCCGCGTCTGTGATGCCCATATTGAAAATACATATGTTTGTGTCTATAATCTTTAAATTTATAATTTCTATATCCCAATTTTGCTAAATTTAAAAGAATCTTTATTAATAATATATAATTATAAACATATAAGACTGTGGTGTAAATGAAATTATTTGTTCAAAAAGCTAAAACACTTCAAATTTGTATTTTTTAAAATAAAATAAATCATCTTCATACTTGAGTTTTGAATTTTAATAAACTTTCTAATTACAATTATGTATTGATTCAGCCAGTGCATGCTTGGCAAACTTTGCAAAATCTTTTACATGAAAATGTGAATACTTGTCAAGAGTTTATGAATTAAGAAATGCATACCTCAAAATCCCTTAGCTTGCCAATAGAAGATCTTTGTAATTTACAAAAAAAAAAATTAACAAGATTTTTGTATATATATTTTTAAACAAAGTTTTTTTTAAAGAGTCAAATTACACCATCAAACTAAAATTATTTTATATTAAATTAAAACTAACATTACAACAAATTAAAAAGAACAACTAACTATCAATTTGAATAACTAAATCTTGCTGCCAAATAGGACTATATTGAATATATTAAAAATTTCTTAATGTTTTAATTATATAATCTAGTTTATCACTAAACATATATCTATAAGACAATAGAAAAATAATTGATTAGAAAGATACAAACCTTTCTAAATATCTATTTTATATCACCTATCAATACGCTTTTGAAATGATTTACAGATTTTGCATACAATAACCAAAAAATACATTTTTTTAATGCATTGGAGTCCTCTTTAATTGTTATAAAAATCAAATCAAAAAGTATCTTCATTAATAATATTATATATCCCTAATTTTAGACACTACCAGCAATGAAGCTATTTGATTATTACACTCAAACCTTCATATTTTGCATTTTTCTAGAACAATAATTCAAACATCTATACATTTTGTTTTGCTATTATTAACTATATTAAACTTATCAAACAATGTCACAATAAACAATTGGCACCCAAACATCAAAATAGATGCATAAGTATCAATGCTACATGATAAACTATAAAATTTTGGAACCTTGCATCAAATGGCAGTTTATTCTATATTCCACGTCCCAAACATGAGACTACACTCAAGGTTTGGATCAACCATTTTGCTTACCCAACTTTTAGTCTAAGTTTCTCCAATATTTTTACATAAGATTTTTTTGATACTTTTTATTGTCCTTAATATTTCAACTAAGCTAGGATCTTGCATTGAGGTGGGACTTGACACAAATGGGACATGGCACATACTATAAAAAAATCCCTAAATAACTATGTTTTTGGATGTATTAGAACATTGCTTTGTTTGCTAAAAAAAACATGTAGAGACTTGAATGGTGAGGAGTCAAAGTGTAAATTAGTGTAAAATACCTGGTATGATACCAGCAAAGCCACTTGGCAAAATGTCAATTTGGTCTTCCCAAGGCAGCAACAAGCCCATTTTCAGTGCACTAGCACAAGTTCAAGTCTAATCTCCAAACTCATCTTCTCCATGGCAAACAAACATGACGTCCAACACGGACTTTGTTTCTTAGTTGTTGAGTACATACTGTCTTTGGAGAAGACAACCAAAACCCTGATAAATAAGTTACTACGCCTCAAAGCTGTGGAATTTTACTTACTGACGAGTTTTAAGGCTACTTCTAGATCTGTGCGCAATCAAGGAAATCCCCAAATCCAAAATTAGTGATGTTGCTTCCCCAAACCCTAAATCAGTGACCTAGCTTCCCCAAACCCTAAATCAGTGACCTTGCTTCCCCAAACCCTAAATCAGTGAACTGGCTTATGAAAAAGCACTTACCACGTACTAGTGAAGTCAAGCAAATCCTTCAATTGCAATTTGCAAAGGAGGGAAGCGAGCAACGAAACCTTCACTTGCAAAGGAGAGAAAAGCAAGCAACACCAACCAAGCAGAAGGGGAGTTGAGCAATGCTTTGCTTACTAATCATTGAGGCGAGCGACCAAGGGAGGAGCCACACTAGAATCATGCTAGGGTTAGGGTTAGTCGCACAGTTTCTGAGATTGCACGCGCAGTTGGATGGAATGGCTCAGGCACGAGGACCGGACAGGGCTAAATGCCAAAAAAACAACAGGCCCCATTCAAAGCTGCATGCCATCTAATCCCAGCCAACATTAGTGCTAAATATCACCTCTAGGATGCTCCATGATGTCACCATAACCCTAACCCTAATTATCTCTCCCGAAAAGAGGCAGTCTTTTTGTTCCAGATGAGTTGAATTTAGTTTGTAAAGTTGTTAGAAGGATACTTTTGGAAATTGCTAAGTGCAATCTATGGCTTACACGTATCCTGTCTCCATGAAAAACAAGGTATTTCGTTGATGATCTCACCTCTCGCATGTACGACAAAGTCTTGTATTTTTGTCACTAATCCTTATGTCACTAACTGGAAGGAATACCTTGATTATTTTTATATGTTTTTTTTCATTCTCTTGGTTGCTTTTCTTCAGTCTCTTCTTCTCAAAACACACGCATTTTTTTGTGGTTTATACACAAATTTGACTTTATTGGGTTTATTGTGACATTGTATCGAAAGGAATGCTGATCTTGAAGTGGAAATCTTGTGCTTAATCTTGTGTTGTTCGTCTAAATTTTTACTACTCTTAATAGTGTATTTATTAAGGTTTCTCATTGCAGGGTTTAGATGTCTTGCCGTTAGCTGAGTTTTGGGATGTACTTGCACACTCATACCTTTGTTCCTGCATGGATGGTTGCAGACGGCAGTAGCTTTTCTCTCTTAAGGTAGGAGGCTTATGAATGGAGCATCTAAGGGTTGAAACTAAATTTTGGAGAGGTGAAACTTCTTGAAATATTTTTCAGTAAATTTTCCTTGAAAGACAAAAGAGGAATTGACATCTAACCCAAGGTTGTTTCTTATTATTTGGAGCTTTGTGGAATTAATTATGAAATTTTGAAGTGGAAAGGCCATAGGGCTCTAGAATGGTGCACCTCCTCAAATGTACATTTCCTGTAGATTGTTGAAGGGCTATGAAAATCAACATGTACATATGAGGAGGTGCACCATTTTAGAGCTTGCACGCTTTTAGAACCTCCTATCTTAATGGCACTTAGTAGCCATGCTTCCATCACAAAAACAAATATTGGAAGCATAAATCCTCGAGAGTTGAATGCAAGAGTCACCTATGTGAAGTCTGGTATGACAGTCCCTGTCTTTTGCTTGTTCTAGGTATCGGGAATGTTTCTTTGGACGTATTAAGGCATTTGTTTAAAGCCTTCAACTGTTCCAACACTTTTGTCAAGATTTCTTTCTATGTTTTGTCAACAACTGTGTCATGCTTATCTGGTTGTCTAGCACTTAGATATTGCTGGTATCAAAGAATTTTTCATCTTGGCCTGACAGAAAAGGGCTTCTTATGTCAGATTCGAAGAGAATGTTGAAAGATTGTTTTCCACGTCGCTGCTGTCATCCGAAGATGGCAAGGACGGTTGATCGTACTGTCCTTCAAACCATGAAGGAACTAAGTTACCACTCCTTTGTATTGCAAGAAATATAGCCTGCAATGTTAGAGGCTATTTTTTCAAGTAAGTGAAGTCATGCAATTGTTTGTGAGAACAGTATAAAACGATATTGTATTCTGGAAATTTTCCTGCAAGTGTTTAAGGCGTCAAATCTGGATGATTCGTGTGATTAGTTTTAGCAGACTATTTGTTACTTTCTGTTCTAAAATCTTACTCTTACTGCTATTGTTATGGTAGGGAATGTGAATAGGGTTTCTTTGGAGGGGGTCGATCACAACTTGAGGCTTCTTCCCTTCCAGGTATTTGACGGAGTCGAAAAAACTTTGTTTACTTAAGTTGTGACTATCGTTTTCCTGAAGTTGTACAATCTCCTGTATTGGTCACTTTGTTATTTGGAAATGAGTGCCCTTTTCTGAATTAGGTGTGGTGATTGCCAGATGAAGAAAATGCCATTTTCGTACGAAGGGGTTCCAGGGAGCCATTCAATGCATCCCAGCCAGGTTTTCCTTCAGTTGTTGTTAATGCAAATGTTTGATTTGGTCCAAGTCTACAGTGTATGAACTGTTTTTGATGCTCTGTTGTTGTTTATGGTTGTGGTTTGGTACTGTGATTGTGATTGAAACAATGCATCATCTCCATCCATTACCGTTTATGTCTTTGCTTTCTTAGTGAACACACATAAACCCACACACGTATATATAGCTGTGTCTATATATAGACTACAGATGCATATGTGTATACAAATATATCTATATATCTCCATCTGTTCAATTTTTTTACTTACGATCTGGATGTTCAAACCATGCAGTTTTATCAGAACCTTCAGGATAGAGTGGAAAGATTTTTCATAGATCTACAGTGTGCTAACCATCTATTTCAATTTATTCTTGCCAGGTCATGTTTGGTGGTGAAAAGGTGCGAAAGGGCATAGGCAGGACCAGAAAAGAAGCCAAATACAATGCTGCCGAGTCGCCTCTACTCTTCCTAGCAAGTAAACATCTTGCTTGAAATAATATCTCAAATTTGACATCTGTGCTTTTGAGCACTTATCTACCATTTCAATTTAGCTCTACCTAGTTTCGGTTGGTCACTTCAATGTTGTCCAGTTCTGAATAAGTATTCACTCCCATGTGTAAAGAAGCTAAGGTTATGCCTATCACTTGCTTTAGTGTTCGTTAAGGATTATTCTAGTTCGGAACATATACCTTTTGGGTATAATTTCATCATATTCTTCTCATGTCTGGCAGACAAAGCGAACGGGGTATCTGCAGCACCTGCTAAGCTTACAACTGCTGTGCCAGAGCCAGTGAAAGAGGTCCGGGCATCTCGTGGTCTTAGGGATCCCCATTTGTCAGCTGGTATTGCACCATTGCCTAGGGATAGGGATGACGATAAGGTAGACAGACCCGTACCCGAGCCTTTAAGGGTTTAGGGTACCGCAAGGTCTCGGAAAATTTAGGAATTTTTTAAAGTAGGGTTAGCCAGTTAGCCTTTCAATAAGCTATTATGGAACCGGAACGTCATTTTTGTGGAAACAAGTATTGTAGAATATTTTATATGAAAGGGCAAAGTTACAACTCATAGGGTCCCTAAAAGCAACTCTAGACTACTCTTGAAACTGCTTGGATGTGTTCCTATAACGACACTTGATAGTCTCAATCCCAACCCTTATAAATAAGTTTAGCAACCGACATGTGGCAAGATTTGCTTGTGTAAGTAGTGTTCAATGCTCCATTTGGGTTCAAGAGTGTATGGTGAACCCTCAAATCTAAGGTGCGGATTTGGGAGCTGCTCAGGAATGGGTATGTCTACCTTACCTTAGTCCAGTTGCAAGCAGTTCAGGACATGTTCCCTCAGGAGGATATCATTCAAATGAGGAGAGGAGCCAGTGCCGTATAATCATGTTGAAGCTCTTAAAAGAGTTGGTGAGTCCTCCATTGTCTTAAAACCTTACGTAGTTAAAGTTGTATCCAGTCGGATGTATGATTTTCTAACTAGAAGATTATCATCAACAAGCCGTTTTTTGTCCATGTTCTGACCATATCTGGATTCAGAACTTAGCTGTTTAACTTAAATACTTTGGGAATTAATAACAGTTTATTGTTTCGCTTGGTCAAACCAAACCACTGGATTCAATGGATTGTGCTTTCTGATTTCTGTGTATCAGCTAAAACTGTTCGTCTGTATCTAATGGGTGGCTGGATGTGCTACAGTGTACTAGAGAGGCTCTTAATATTCAAATTTAAAGCACATCCAACAAGTGAGGCTGGGCAAGCTACTTGGAACGAAGCCAAGCAAGAAGTGTATATCTTGGAAAAGCTTCTCCTCGGTTTCAGCCCATTACAATGACTGGTGCTTTTTATCCATAAAATTATGATCACCATTTTCATCACTAGTATTTTTATGGAGTATATCTCTTCTCACACATGGAATTTTTCTGTTGCGTGTTACACAGGCAGCAAAAGAAAGCTTATGTGCAGGTGGAAATGTCACTACGGCCACATAAGCGAGAGAATGGGCCACCTAGAGCACTCAAAAGCAGGTGTCAAGGGTGCATTTACGATCACGGGCTCGCTCAAATCCCCAATGCCCCACCTTTGCCCTCAAGCAGGTACAAGCAAACACAGAGATCGTATCCCGGAGTATAGGTGTTGAGTTTCAATTGTGGGTCTCTTGTGTTGAACAATCAACAAGTTTCAATTATCTTGGAGTTGGGCGTGCTAAGAATTCATCAAACCTTGAATGTTTTAGTGTTTGAGCTAGCGGGCCTTGGTTAGCATAACAACGGTGGCGGAGCGGCCACGCCAAGTGCTATTGCTATTGAGGCCTGTTTAGCGTATGTGGGTGCGGATGCTGTGAGTGTTTTCATTTTTTTCACCGTTCTTTTGCGCATTGAAATTACTTTTACTACTTTTCATGATCTTTTTTGCCGAGAACATGCTCCCTACTCTTGCCAAGCTCTGGACCAGGAAAGCAGCTCGAGCAGTTTTTGAAAATCAATTTCCAGGTTCTTCTGTGCCATTCTAGCTTCCAATGCTCTTGTGCATTGTTTTTAAGCCATCGAAGCAGAACTACTTGATGCTGGATTCATGGCATCAATCAAGACAATGGAAGAGAGAGAGAGATGGTGCCAGAAGCTAGCTGAGATCTTGACGGGTTGTCTCAGGAGGTATTAATACCTGGACTACTGTTACCGAGTATAAGGTACACAGACCCATACTCGAGCGTTTAAGGGTTTGGGGGTACCGCCAAGTTTCACAAAATTCAGGAAAAAAATCCGTTGGATTAGCCTTTCAACAAGCTATCATGGAAAGTCATTTTTGTGAATAAAAATATTGTAGAATATTTTATGTTAAAGGGCACAGCTGTAGCTCATAGGGTCCCTAAAAGCAACTTTAGACTAATCTTGAAACTGTTTGAATGTATTTTTATAAAAGCACTTGATGGTCCCAATCCCAACCCTCCCAAACTAACTTAGCAATCGACATGTGGTAGGATTAGCTTGTACAAATAGTGTTCATTGCTCCACTTTGAGTTCAAGAGTGTATGGTAAACACCTCAAATGTAGGGTGCAAGATTGAAAACTGCTTGGGAATGGGTATGTCTAAGGTATGTTTACCTTAGAGCAAGGTTCATTTTAGTGGTGAATGAATGTGTTATTGTCTCCTCGCCATTGCAAGATATCTGGAGGGACATATTACCATTGGCAGAAATCATTCGCAACTGGCGAATTTTCGCCAGTAAAATGAACCCTGCCTTATAGGCAATTCATCTCCTAGTCCACCACGCTCATGTTGTAATTCTTACATATGTGTCCAGACTTTTCCTTCACTCACCGAAAACCAAGTTTTCCTTTTTTTGGTACTTTGTACTAAATTTAAGATGCGACTGTGTGTTGATTATGCTTGTCGTCTGTACCAGTGGTACTTGTGTGAAAGTGAATGCTGACGTATACCACTAACTTGCAGTTGAAGTCTCTTTGATACGAGTTGGTAAGTTAACCCCTAAGCGCGCAGGCCATTTTCACTAAAATCAGAGCTTTTGGAGATCGACGACTTTGATGCATTCTATCTCAGTTAATTGGATGGTTCACAAAAAATGACCATTGAAAATAGTGGAACACCTAATTAGAAAATAGTTTGCAAATTTTGGGAACAATTGATTGTGGAAATGGGAAATTATAACATTTGATTTAGCAACTTGTGATAGCAGAATCTCATATTTGGCAAGTAATTGCTACTTAATGATTTTTACAAAATTCTACAAGCCCTTGATTCATCTCAATGTTTTTGAGTAGCAAGATTAGATGTAAATGCACACATTTGCAAATTGTTGAAGATTTTGCTTTTTTGTAGGTTAAATTTTAGGGCTTCAAATTGCTATTGCACAAAAAATGATGACCGGCACAATTGGTGAGGGTCGCCTTGACAAGGAGTTAGAACATGCTTGAACCCTTACCAATGAATTTCTCATTACTACAAAGCACATGCAAGGAAGCTTGCAATGAGTATTGATCAGTTGTAGATTGTAAGACATTGTATGCCACCACGCTCCATATGGTGTTTTACCCAATTAAAACTCTTAAGGCACTTGTATAACAATTGACTTGCCTTGCCATTACTCCACTTGCATGGATCACTTGAATACCTTGATAATTGTAATTTATAGCAAGGTCAAAAAATTAGATCCAAAACCTTAAATAGGCATGGGAAATCTGTGAGGACCATTTTGGTCTTTTGGGATGCTCATGGGTTAAGGTAGGAACACCCATAAGCATTAGTGTCCCCATAACTGTCACCTTTGAAATCTTGAAAAATCTGTGGAAATGAATAGATGTAATTACAAGGATGTACAACATGTGAACATGACACCTTAGTATTGGTTATGGGTGCAATGGCAATTTGCTTTTTAAAAATTCACAACTTATTCTCATAGTATCCAGATAATACATTTGAAAGTGCAAACTTATTATATTTCTATTCCTAACAAGATCCTATAATTTGCTAGCTATCTATTAATACTCAACATGTTCAAAACCCTTATACTAATGCTTATGGGTGCTCCTACCTTAATAAACAATCATCTTTGAAAGAGGTTTGACGGCTGACTTAGCCCCAATTTGAATGTTTTTACATTTTGTTTCAATTGTGTTTGAGAGGGTATTATTTCTTTAGTAGAGGGTGTTGAAAAGAAATTTACTGGGAAAATTATGCAAAATTACACATATCATTTCAAGGGAAAGTTTGATGGATACCCTTGAGATTTACAATATTTGTACAAATGTACTTGGTTTTCAGAAACTGCACAAAAACCTTTGACATATTCTCATAACTACAAAATATTCTTCTCTACATTTATAAAAGGTACGTGTCACCTACTTTTGGGCAAGACTTGTGCTATGATTAGCCTTCCAATTGTAAAACATCTTTCTTGTAGAGACATTACTAATGCTCTTTATTCAATCTTATGTATTCAATCTTATAGTTGATGACTACAAAAATACTCAAGTCTATTGTCAATGAATGGTAGATTCAAAAGTTTTTAAATTGTCATGTGGTATAACAAAATAAGTGACATACACCTTTTATAATTGTGGAGGAGGGTACTTTTGCAATTATGAAAGTATGTCAAGGATGTTTGTGCAATTTTTGAAAAATCAAGTTACAATTATTATGCCAAAAAGTGCCTCATGTATTCAAATTTATCCAAAAGTGAAAATTACTTCTAACAGAAAAACCATCTTAATTCCTCTTCTAAAATCACACCAAATAAAGAACAAAAAGAACATGTATTATGGGTTTCAAAGTATTCAAACCAACCATCCACTAAGCCATCTTCCCACTCATTTACACAATCCATTAATTCTTCGATCCAAAAGTGTGAACCATGCCTAGCATTTAAATTGTGTTTTTTTGGAGGTAACTAGACATGCACCCAACAATGCAAGCAAGTAAGGAAAATTTGGATAGAATCAACAACATGTGCATGTTCATCCATAAAATAGACTAAATTTAGTGTCTATCATTCAAATTTTGGTAAACTTGGTTTGCTTGGGGAGGGATTTAGCAATTTCATCATTTTTTTCACCCAATTTTTCTATTATTATGATAGCCAATGATAAATTGAGGTAAGATTTTGTGCCAAAAATTAGACTCTAATCATGCTTTTTCTTTTTCAAAAACAACATCAATATTGCATTTAGGTTTTTTAAACAATTAGGTTACTTTACATCTTGAATAGTTATTGCATGGCCCATTGCTTGGCCACTTGAAGGCACATGCAACTTTTGAATACTAGGATTTCACATGGTGTACAACATAGACACCAATAGTTTGTTTTTCCACAACTTCATTGTTGATGCCAAACCCTTAATTTTTTTTATTGCAATGATTATTAATGAAAATTATTATAGTATTAGTAAATGTTTATGTACTGTAAAATGTTGAGAAACTAGTGTGGGGCAACCTAAATGCACTAATTAGTGTACACCAAATAATGCATTTAGGTTGCCTTGACAATTGGGTGCCTTACTATGGAAAGTTACCTCATGACTTATTACTTGGCCACTAGGAAGTGCATGCAACTCTTTAGATATTAGGATTTCACATGGTTTACAATGTGAACAATGCTAGTTTGTTTTTCTGCAATGTCTTTGTTGTTACCAAGTCCTTTTTGTTGTTAAGTTTGTTATTGCAACAATTATTGATGAAAATTATTGTAATATTAGTAAGTATTTATACAATGTAATATGTCAAGAAATTAGAGTGGGATAACCTAAATGCACTACACCAAATAGTGCATTTAGGTTGCCCCATACTAATTTCTTCACACTTCACACTATTTAAAATTTACCAAGATTACAGTAACTTTTGTTGATAATTACTGTGATAAACAATGGAAGAAGCAAGCAAAGGTTGGGCATAATAACAAGTGCAAAAGCCAATGAGCAAGGAAGCTGGAACTTTCCACAAAACCAAGAAATATTGTAACATCTAGAGAGTTGCATGTCCCTCCAAGTGGCCAAGGGTGAGTCATGACATAACTTTGCCAAAGTAAGGCAATCTACACGTCTAAATATTACGTTCATTTTACATCCACAATAATATCTCAACATTTTACAATATATAAATACTTACTGATGGTACAATAATTTTCATCAAAACTTACTGCAACAAACAACTTTCAAGAGGTTTGGCAACAACAATGAAACTCCACAAAATCAAACTAGCATTGTCCAAGTTGTAAACTATGTGAAATCCAAGTACTTACAAGAGTTGCATGTGCCTCCAAGAGGCCAAGTAATGAGTCATGAGATAAGTTACCAAGGAAAGGCAACCTAATTGCCAAGACAACCTAAAAACAATATTCAATATAATTGTTAAGGCAACCTAAATGCAATTATCAATGGAACTGTTAAGGCAACCTAAATGCACTATTTAATGTATTCAGTGCAACACAAAAGCCAAATGAAGCCAATTAAGGGAGCCAAATGAAGCCAACTAAGGGAGCGAAATGAAGCCAACTAAGGGAGCGAAATGAAGCCAATTAAGGGAGCGAAATGAAGCCAACTAAGGGAGCCAAATGAAGCCAAGTAAAAGGAGCCAAATAAAAGCCAAGTAAAAGGAGCCAAAAAAAGCCAAACATTTAAAAATTCAAACTAGGCACGCACTAAGCCCTACCCTCCCGCGCCCCTCACGTGATCGTTGAGGAGCAGCTTGCGCCTAAAATTTGCCAGCCCAAGCGCACGGAGTTGTCTGCAGGCCACTTCGCCAAAGCTAAAGAAAGAGAAAAAGGTCTGAAGAAACAGAGCAGCAGGGCTTGAAGGGAGGGCTCAAAGGGAGAGAGACAGAGAGAGGACCACAGGGGCTCATCATGCTCCCCGTCCTTGCGATGATGCTCTCGCCCTGCTGCCCTCGCCCTCGCCCCTCGACGTAGGGTTTCACGCCATGCCATTGCTCCCTCCGCTTGTCGCCATTCCCGTCTGCGCCGCCGTCCTTGTCTGCGCCGTCTGCCATTTGCCGAATCCCTCCATTCCTGCCGTTTTTCTTTATCCACCGACGCGGTGCTTTGTCGCAAGCTACAAGTGAAAATTGCAGCTTGCGGAACGATCGGTGCCGTTTTAGGGACGATCGGTGTGGTCTGGAGAGCTTGAGGTTCGTAAGCTCGAGAGAGCCGCTGTGTTTATTAATGTTTTTCTTTTTAAGAGATTTCTGTTAGGAATTTTGTTTTTTATTTGTCAGCAGCGTTAGTGGAGTGGCGGAGTTTGTTGTTGTTATCGGTTTCATGCCATTGCTTGCGTCCTTCGCTTGTCGCCATTTTCGTCTGCGCTTGTCACGCACTCACTCACACGCCGCCGTCCTTGTCGTCTCTCTCTCTCTCTCTGCGCCGTCTGTCATTTGCCGAATCCCTTCGTTCCTGCCGTTTTTCTTCACTGGCGCGGTGCTTTGTCGCAAGCTACAAGTGAAAATTGCAGCTTGTGGAACGATCGGTGCCGTTTTAGGGACGATCGGTGTGGTTTGGAGAGCTTGAGGTTCGTGAGCTCGAGAGAGCCGCTGCTTTTATTATTGTTTTTCTTTTAAAAGATTTCTGTTAGGAATTTTGTTTTTTAATTTGTCAGCAGCGTTGGTGGAGTGGCGTAGTTGTTGTTATTGTTGTTATCGTGTGGTGATATTTTTGGCGGGAAGAGAAGTGGTGAAGACGAAGCGAGTGTAGGATAGTGGCGTTTCGTGAAGATGAAGGTGAAGAGAGAGGTGACGTGGAGAGCAGGGCGGCTGGAAAATAAGTGACGAGGATGAGATGAAGCGGAAACGGAGCATTGCTGATTTGGAGGTAGAGTTCATTGAGGAATAGGTCTTGAAGGTGCAGTTCTTGAACTCAGTGGGAGGTGCGAGGGAGAGATATATATATATTTTTTTTTGGAGTTTGTGAAGACAGAATGGCTGGCAACAGGATTTGAGAACGAGATTGCTGCGGCGGTTTGAGTACATTGTACGGAAACTCAAATGCATGTGACTGCGAGTGTTCGTGGATTTCGGGAGCGGTGTTCAAGATTGAGTGACGCTGCGTCTTCACTAGTACGAGTAGATGATTGAGTCCTCCAGAAGAGGAGCTTGAGCATCCTCCCCGGTTTGCTATCGGGCTTTTTCACAAATGCAGTGATAGTGTTGCAACTTCAATAGCAGAGAGAATGAGCACTCCATCGGAGTCTCGTTCGGAGACTCCGTCACGCAGGTATCCGACGCGGCTGAAGTCCGCCGGTAGTCCACTGCCGCCTCCGCCACCACCTCCGGCGCAGAGTGTGAGAAAGAGGAGAAGGTTGTCTAAACCTGATCCAGTACCAAGCTCGCCGTTGGCCAGATCGCCGTTGCCCAGGTCGCCGTTGCCGAGGTCGCCGGCGCCAAGCTCACCGTTTCCAAGCTCGCCGCAGACTCCCGCAGAACAAAGTAACGGTGCTGAGTTGTGTTCATTACCAAGTGCCGACTCTTGTGAGAGAATCGATCCTGTTGCAGCCGGGTGCTCGGTGCCCGAGTTGCCTCCTTCGTCGTCTAGCCTGAAAGATGTGCCTGCTACATCTTTGGGCGATTTGTTTTCAGTTTACAGCTATCTAAGGTGCTTCAGCCGTGTGCTATTCTTGAGTCCGTTCTCGCTGGAGAAATTTGTGACTTCGCTTTGCGCCAACTGTGGAGATGTGCTAATGGACAGTGTCCAATTCAATCTACTCGAAGCTGTGAAGCGACATGCTCTGTCGACAGAGTCATCCTCATTTTTCGGGTAGGTTCCCTCAAAATTACGAGATTTTTTTCTCTGTGCAGTCCGAAAGCTTCTAGATTCGTGTAAGGTGTTCATCTGTACGACTCATAATAGATTTGACGTGGTAATCATCTAGCAGTGATAAACGCATTTGATGGCACAATTGAAAATCTTTGACTCTTGAACTACTTGTTTTTGTGATATAGCAAACCACCTTCTTTTTCCCCACATTCTCGTAGTGGTTCATAGGGTTTACTTTTCGGATAACGCTGGAGTTCTATTTTCACGTTGATCGTTCCCTCATTTGGCAGATTTTTACGCGCACAATTCAGTCTTGAGATATTGAATCGTGGCGTTGCTGTTTGCAGGGACCTTAATTGGGATCTATTGGATATGGTAACCTGGCCAGTGTACCTACGCTCTTTTCTAAGGACCCAAGGATACAGTAGTGTCCGCGGACACAGCCTGGTAAAGGCTGGCTTGGGAAGGGGCGAGTATCAGAAAAATGTTTCAGTTGCTGAGAAGTTGGCTATATTGAGCTTCCTCTGCGACCATGCTATACAGAATGAAGAGAGTCGGAAAGAAGTCAGCGTGCGACTTATGGCTGCTCACCAGGCACTTTTTGAGCCCGCAGTTCAACGGGAAGGAGACTCTGATTGGAAACCACAGGATGCAAGACATGAGAATAGGATCCAAGAAACACCACTACTCAGAAAGGTCAGCGACAAATTGCTAAAAGACACTGAGAGAGGAGAATGGAGCAAGGAGGTGCAGCGTGCTGCTACTGCCCTTGGGGGAGATGGGAATAGCAATGATTGCATGATTTGTGGCATGGACGGCGTTTTGATCTGCTGTGATGCCTGTCCGGCTGCCTATCACTCACGTTGTGTAGGTGCCACCAAGGGAAAGCTTGGCACGGGAGATTGGTTTTGTCCAGAATGTCGTCTTCCCTGCACTGGGATATCATATGCAAAGCGATTGCTGGGAGCCGTGGTTTTGGGCTTAGGTCCACAGGAGCGTTTGTTCCTTGCAACATGCGATTACTTGTTGGTGTATGTCTCTTACCTTCTCTAAGAGCAAGCACAGGACACGTAGTCTTGTACAACTGGTGCTACTCCTGTTAAATTATCTTTTTGGGTTGCTCAGTCGTTGGGCATCAATCTGCCCTTTGGCGTTAAGAAGTATGTGGGTCAGCAGTTGAAGTACAAGAGTTTTCTCTTGGTCGATGGAGGCGTCGAGTGTGATCTGATTGGCTGACTCTGGAATAAGCATACTTTAGAGTCATTTACCTCCAGACATGAGTGGCAACTTAATTTGCAAATTTTGGTTAAGTTGTGTCCATATTTAGTGTTGTCAATTTTCCTAAGATCGTATCTGTACATTTGTCATGAATGTGATTTTGCAGGTCTGAGGTAGGTGAAGAGGAATCGAAGTATTGGTACTATGGGGTTGCAGAATTGCCTTCGGTATTGAAGTATTTGCAAGCTTGTGATCGTGGTTACCATGAACTGCAACATAGCATTCGGCGGCAATGGGGAACTGACTTGGTGTCTTTTCTAGAAAGAAATTCTTCAGTGAATCCAGTCGCTTCAAAAAATACGCCTGTCTCGAGTCCTTTGCGGACAAGATGTGTCAGCGAAAAGAAAAGAAAATCAGATAACAGCATAGATAATGAGCACGACTCTGTTGCAAAAAGGACTCCTAAATCAGATGGAAAACAGAAGACACCTATAACCACTAGATTGCTGATTAACCCTGGCCCATATGTGAATTATTATGTCCATGGTGATGCAGTCGCAACAGCAGCGGATACATTGGCAGCTTGGCAGGGTGGGGGTGACCCAGCCTGGGTACCTGGCACCCGTGCTCGTGGGACAAGTGCTAATGAGCAAGTTAAAGCCTTCACCGTCTCGCTGCCAATCTTCGCATGGCCTAGCAATAGGAAACTTTTTAGTGAAAAGTGTGGGTGGTGTGGCTTGTGCTCTTCTAATTCTCGAGGCTGTTTATTGGTTCAAACGCATCTTCAAGTCAGCCGCCATGTGGATGATCTCAGGCCATTGAAGATTTCTAAGGGGCCACGGCATTTGGGTACCGTGGCAGCGTATGTTTTACATTTGGAAGAATTTCTGCATCCGCTTTTAGAAGGAGGGCCATGGGACTTCTCATTGCAGCGTCAGCGATGGCGGTCACGTTTGGAGAAAAATCCTTCTTGTAGTGTCATCCGAAAGGCACTTTTGCAGGTTAGCTATCTAATTCCATTGCCAGACTTCTTGTATGCTTCATTTTTCTTGTCGAAGAATCCCAGTGTGCAAATTTATCTTTCTGGGTGTTATTTTGCAGAATTAAATTTTCCTTTTAATTGCAATCGTGGTAGCTAGACTAATCTGAGCTTGTTCTTGCTGATTCACTATGTAGGTGGAGGCTTCTTTACGACCAATTGTCATTTCAACAGACTGGGTGAAGCATCCAGATCTTGCACCGATGTTGTGGCCGGCATGCATGATAAAGAGACAATCCCTTCCCTGGGCACCTCAGAATGTGATTCCCCCAATTCGGTATTGTGGTGTGCAATGGTGGCGAGGTGGTAAAGTGGCTCGTTTGCTATGTGATTGGGAGAGTCTTCCACGAGAAAGCTTAAAGCAAGCTGCTCGCAAAGGTTAGTGAGTATCCATTGTTACAGGTGTTTCATCAGAAATTTATTCTGATGTTTCTTCCCGTTTCCTTGATCATCTCTATGTATTGTTCCTTCTCTGGTCTCCGGACCTGGCCTGGTGATCCTGTTTGGAACGTGGCAGTGCCTGCTTTTGTGTGCTGGTGAAACATGATTCGAAATTGATGCATCTAACAATACGCAATTGTAGGGGGCGGGAAAGCAATTCCTGGTCTTTTGTACAACGACAATCATGCTATTCCACAAAGGTCAAAGCAATGTGCTTGGCGAGCAAGAGTTGAGGCGGCGTCGAGTATAGCTGAAATTGGGCTGCAGGTGACCAGTCTTGATTGTCAAGAGACTTTTACTCATGAAATAGTCAAATTGAGCCAGTAGTCGTGTTTCTGCTGGAGCCTTTGATGCCCATGTTTGGTTCTCTGCTGGAAAATAATTTTTAGCTTTCCTAGATGCTCAGAGCAGGAGGCTAGGATTTTTTAGCCTGAAACTTGTTGGGGTACTGTTATTAATTTTAAATTGGTGGACCATCGATTGCTGTTGCACAGGTCCGCCATCTTGACTTGCACCTGAAGTGGAAAGAACTTCTGGCGGATCCTGGTGAAAATGGAGTACAATACATTTACGGAAAATCCAAGGATGAAGCCGTGACGAAGTACTTGGTTGCCATGACAACCGAAGAAATCGGAGCTGAGAAAACGAACAAGGATTCTCAGCCTTCAGACACCTTGATTAGTTCAGAAGGAGTGAAGCAGGTGTGGAAGCCTGAGCAGCAGGTGCCCCTTTGTAAAATGAAATTGTACGAGAAGGAGCATTTTGGGGAGAAGGGCAAGAAGGGAACTCCAGGAAAGAAGAAAAAGGGTTCAAACAAAGCGAAAGCAAGAGGTCCATTGAAAAACCAAACGCTTAGCGCTGTTTTGGAGAAGCTGCTTGGACTTGTCAAACTTGATGAGAGGAAGCTTGAGCTTTCCGCTAAGAAGCTACAAGCTAGTAAGTCCCCTCTGAAGATAGCAGCAGAGAAGAAGCCAGAGCCTGTTATTATCAGGTGTGCACCTATATTGATTTTATTTGCTACCAGGAAACCTATTTTAACAGGTATCGGTGTGGCTACAAGAGAACTATTCAACTGGAAGTCTTGTAGAGAGAAGCTTTTGGATTTCCTCTCCTGTTTGGCTGTAGATTTTGACTATTTGATCTAAGTCACTAACTAGACTCCTATCTTTGTGGCCATGCAGGCGACAGTGCAATCGTTGCTCCGGTAAATTCTCACATCCATTTTAACTACGCAAGTTCTGTGTCTTTATGTTATTTTTTCATCTTGTTTGCATCTCTCTCTTAAATACTGAGCTTTACCCCGCTCCCACCCGGCGTGTCAATGCAGTATCTCTGCTCTGCATTTTGTGTCTGGCTGTGGGTCTCAATCTCTTGCCTTTCTTATCGAAGACATATATTGTGCGGAGTTCAGTGCCAATTAGGAATCCTAGGTTCTAGGGGTCATCAGCTCTGAAGCGGCCTTTGGAGAAATATCGAGCATGAATAATGATACACAAGATTTCGGCTGTGATGTGGCAGTTGATGGTGATAAAGCAGAGCTCTCGACCGTGGATGGTATGCTCGTGTGTGGACAGTGCCATGGAAAAAGACCACGGAAGCTCTCTGCGAAGGCACTCGCAATGCTATCTAGTGAAGAGGCTGCGAGTGACGAACTGAGTCCCACTGAGGTTGAGAATGATAAGATCTTCACCAACGCAGTTTCTCCTCCTGTAAAACTAGAGTGGAGCGGGACCTCACTCAGAAAATCCGGCCGGAAGAGAAAAAGAATCAATCTCAGTGGTGGATCATTTGCCTGGTGTGATGCATATGATCCCTCAGACAATGGCTCGATGAGAATGGTAACGAGAACAAAGCTAGCGCGTCTGCTGTGATGCATGGTTCTGCCAACGGAACTCCCAAGAAAGAGTCTGCAGGTTACCCTATTACTGTTGCTCTTTTGTGCTAGTCTTAAGCTTGTGCAAAGTGAGCATTGACAATTGAAAAATCAGATGCTCAAGATATCTGGCTAGTTTTTTCCTATTCTCTCTATTCGGTATTGTTGGAAATACGGGAAGCCATCCCCTGGCCTCATGCTGACATTTTCAGGATATTGACTTCGCCATTGTAATTGACCTGTTGAATGACTCAACTCCTGAACATACGCTCGCACTTCATCTTCATCTCTGACTCCCTTGGTATTTACTTCTTGAACAACATAGAATACCGCTGTTCTAGCACGCAATGCGACCAGTGCGAGTAAGGGGAGGATCTTTGGTGGCGACGAACGCAAGGATGAAAGAGGCAGTACATGCTGCGAACGTGTACGTAATTTCTTTTGTTTACGGGTAAGCGCTTATGTATTGATGGCAAATGATCATTCTTCCCCGGACACTGACAAACTGATCAACGATATAGAATCGGATGTTGGCTGAGTTTTCGCAAATTCCTCATTGGCTACTGTATAACCGATTAATAATAGAAAATCATTGACCAATGACCGAACAGAAAATTGTGGTTACTGGCTAGTTTAGTACAATTTGTTGCGAAAGTGCCTGATGGCTGCAGTGAAGAGCTTGGTCAAGGAGGCTGTGCTGGGCTCCTGATTTTCAAGCAATCTGGAAAGTAACCAGCAAGGAATATCCCACGATCTGATGCCGCTTCACCTGCCTCCCGGCTCAACATACTGATCATACCAGTGCGAGGATCCAGACCGGTGCAACCTCTGATTTTCTTCTGCTAAGGTAAAAAAGTTAATCTTAAAAGCTGCCACTGTACGGATGTTGCCAACCGAAAGTGTTGGCTGCATTCATACGAGGATAAGTTAGCACTTGAAGTGAAGAAATGGCTTTATGGCAAATGCTAAAAACTTCCCAAAAAGTCTTAGTTAACCAGGAGTATGTTTGTGATTCGGGTTGACACAACTCAACGAGATTCATGTGCTACCATCTGTGTACTGTACAGTACAAAACGGGAGAACTAGGGTTTTTTTTTGTTTTGACCAATGGCTGTCTGGCATTTTTTGAAAATGGATTGCGGGCTCCATCCCTATTTTGGAGGTGGAGTTGAAGGTGGCCCCTATGCATGGATTTTAGCAGCATCATGGGATTTTTTTGTAGGCAAAAGTATTCATTGGCATTTTTAAAAAAAATGTCCAAATAACTATTGGCATTACTTAATTATTGCATGGAATTGGGTTGGGCAACACCTCAAATAATTTTAAAATGATAGCATGAATTTTCAATTTGATAAGAATTTTATGAAAGCCTAGGCCACAATGCGATTTTCAGTATTATAATCTCGAGTTTTTTGAAAAAAATTCCCCCTTTTTTCTATAGGCTTGAAGCTCACCTTTTTCTTGAGGCAATTGGGCCTTAAATTGCCCAAAATAAAACCTTGGGGAGAACATGTACAAGTTAACGACATCCTTAACGGGTTAATTGTGTGTTCTAGCACCTTCTCAATGAAATTATGGTTTTGTACACCCAAATATGAACTTAGAACTTCTAAATTTGATCTCTTATTGGTGAAACCTAGTTGAAGAAAGTGGAGGTTACATTGCCCGGGTCCATATATGGTAGGTACCATACTCTATCCCAATAAGGTGGAAGCACCCATAGCCAATAACACCCCATACCTAGTTAATAGGGTGTGTTGTTTCCAATAACAATAGGGATATGTGCTTTGAAATGTGTTCTTTAGTCCTTTTCAAGGTTGGGATCACTTTGAGTCATGTCACGTGTCCCAAAGTGAAGTACAAAGTAATGAGTGGAAAGTAGTTTGACTATTATTGAAATTACATGAGTCTAGAGGTTGGCAATGGATTCAAAGCACTTTTTGATTCTCAAAATTCACATTAATTTTAGTTTTGCAATTAAAATTATGAAAGTTTGCAATCCCAATATTTCTTATCTTAATACACAAGAAAATTATTTGTTGCCTCAAACTCTTTGTACTTTGTTGCAAAAATGCTTGAGTTATCAAGTATCTTTAATTTCATAAAAGGACCAAAATGATGGTGCATTTGGGTTAGATCCTATACTAGTTATGAGATATTGATTTTGTATAGAGTATATTAGGATTAGATTTTAGACCAATTGATTTGTAAGATGTTGATTTTTTGAAAAGTTAAATGTTGTAATACCCATACATGTCCAACTTCTGCAAAGCAAGTGTATGTATACTAGTTTCACTAAATCTTTTGTAGATCAAAATTTTGTTACTCAAGGGGTTTTCTTAGCATGGATGATGTGCGTATGGATGTTTCCTACATATCTATGGAATCAAATCTCAAAAATTCATCACCAATGTTTTTCAATCAATTACCATGTAAAATCATGAATTTTTAACAAAATTATTCACCAAAAATGGGGTGTTGGTTTTCAGGAATTGAAATATGGCATGCTTGATTGGAATTGCATAAAGATACAACAATAATTTTTTTGACAAAAATATATCAATTATACTCCATGTTTCACCAAAAAATTGAATGGCTGAAATAGGAAATTGGTAAGATAAATGTACCCCACTCTCCTCCAGCCAATGCCATTTGTCAGCTATCATGGTTCGTTCATGGTTCGTTCCTTGCTGATCGTCTTTGCAGAGTTCCCAGCAAATAGTCAAATTCGACCAAGACATCGTTGTCTTGTCAGGAGCAAATACACCTGCCAATACTAGAAGAGATAATAAAAGTACGAATGCTGAGGCATATTCCTCCACAACTAGGGGGAGGAATCAAACCAGCTGAACAATGTTATGATTGCTTAAAGTAAGTCAAGAATAAACAAAATACTACAAAGAACATTGTGATGAATGTAAACCTACTTTACAATAGTGATTAATGCACATTGGTTTTCACAAAAGAGCAAAACCTTTGTGCACTACTCAACAAAGGAACCTTTGATGTAAAGAAGAGAATGCAATAAAGTTGCCACACCTATTTAACACATTCAAGTAGTTGTTTACACCCAACATGTTGCAGTGTGCATATTGTATCCATAGGAACTAACAAGCCATTCCTTTCAATACAATGAACTTATTTTTATCCTTGTCCTAAAAGTTTCCTTGTCATGGACAAATCTTCCAAACATAGTGCATGCAATCTCTTGTTTAAGTAACTAGGCTCAAACATTGCCTAAGCGACCTTGTAAAAGTGCTTCATGCACATCATAGTGGTGAACTCTTTCATGCCACAATATATGTTTGTGGCATCTGCTCTAATATCATAAGCAAACATTTGTTGTGTGCTTGTGCATTTCTTGTATACTAACAAGCCCAACAAACCCAATGCAACTCTTTGTTGCACAAAACATATCAAATTTGCACAAATTTTTCAATATGTGTGAGAACAAGCACCTGCTCATTTGATATTGTTGTCAAAATGCATCCTTGCAATATGTGGGGTTTTGTGCAAAATAGTCATTATACATGATGATGTGGCCTCTACTCCACAACCTTATCAAATTGTCACTCCTTTGAAGTCTTGAACGATCATAAAAACCACAAACAAGATTGTCACCTTTAATCAACATGTTCAAGCTTTGTAAAACTATCCTTGTCTTCGATAATGGCTTCAAGCATCACATTCATTTGCTCTTCCAACGACCACCATAGGAGATCCATATCTTTGAACTTGATGAAATAGGACTTGACTCCCCAACTAATTCAACATAAGGTAGCCGCACCCATCCTTGTGAGGTCCTCCAATTCTCCATGCTTGTGACCTATGCCTTTGTCACACTATCAAGATTGACAAATATTAAAAAAATAGATTATGGGTATCTAAGTGATGGTTGTGGGTGACAAAATAATGGTTGTGGGTGACTGACATGATGGTTTTGAGTACCCTATCTCACTTTTTAAGGACCAATAAGCCTTGTTTTTAGCATCTCCTACACATAACTTTACATTTTCAATGATTTTGGACTTTAAAAAATCTTTGTGAACTAATGCTTATAGTTAGAACCTTGAAGTTGATGCCAATATTTTTAATTTCCCCTTGCTAACTTACAGTATTTTTTTCAAAGTTAGTCAACTATTTTACCTACTCCAAAACCCTTATTTTCACGCTTACTTGTACGGATACCTTAACACAAGTGATAGAGACGCCCCTAACTTCCTTGCCATTTACACATTGCAGCAAACTATATTGTAAGATCTCCAAGTCTCAAATGCTGCAACCTTACTCTGCTAATGCTAGTTGCTTTGCAATGTCAAAGCTCAATCATCCTTGAACAAGACATGCATTCCAATGTCACCGAAAAAACTACAGTGACTTCAAAAAATGAGTCTATGTGGGTATTTGGGTCAGAAAAGTGGGTATTTGGGTCAGAAAAGTGACATTGTAGAGAGTATGAAAAATTAAACCAAAAAAATTTAAACACAAAAGTTTGAAAGCGGGAGGTAACACATCATGCAAAAAAAATGAAAAAATATTGCTACTAAATTTAAGAAATACATAATGCTAAAGTTGACTATGTACAATACCAGTTAGTACTGATAGGTAGAACCTGTTTTGGCATTTCCAAAGAAGTTTGTATAACAAAAAATGTAGAGGACATTTTAATCTCATATTTTTGGTATATGATTCTCATGTAATCCCAATTGACCATACCAAATCTTGGTTACTAAAAATCAAAATCCTATTTTTGGTAAATTGTTTTGTGTCAAAATCATCGTTTTACAAGAAAGTTGATTAAAACACATTGGTGATGAATTTTTGAGATTTGATTGCATGGATAGGTAGGAGACATCCATACGCACATCTTTCCTTTTAACAAACATCTTCAAAAAGTTTAAAATTTTGTCAATAGAGGTTCAAATGTTGGAGTGATCATGACCAAATTTAGTAAAATAAACATCTCCATTTTCTAATTAGCTTTTGGCAAAAGAAACATATTGTCATGTTCAAAGGTAGAGATATAATCATAACATATGAGTCAAATAGCACAATTTAATTACCATAAAGAATTATCTATTTTACTAAATTTGGTCATGATCACTCCAACATTTGAACCTCTATTGACAAAATTTTAAACTTTTTGAAGATGTTTGTTAAAAGGAAAGATGTGCATATGGATGTCTCCTACCTATCCATGCAATCAAATCTCAAAAATTCATCACCAATGTGTTTTAATCAACTTTCTTGTAAAACCGTGATTTTGACACAAAACAATTTACCAAAAATAGGATTTTGATTTTTAGTAACCAAGATTTGGTATAGTCAATCGAGATTAAATGAGAATCATATACCAAAAATATGAGATTAAAATGTCCTCTACATTTTTTGTTATACAAACTTCTTTGGAAATGCCAAAACAGGTTCTACCTATCAGTACTAACTAGTACTGTACATAGACTCATTTTTTGAGGCCGGTATTCTTACAACTTCAAGTGGGTGTAGAATTTAGAGAATTTGTGTTTTTTGGTGAATTTTTTGTGGTTTCTCTTCTTGTCTCTTTGTAGAACATATTGTATTGTGTAGAAAGTGAAATTGGCATGATGAAGCCAATTTCAAGATAGAAAACAAGAGATATTGATGCTCATTTTATGAAAGATGAGAGTATAGGAGAGATTGTGAAATTTCTTGGTTTCTCACAAAGTACATTGAATAGAGTGAGGAGGAAAGTTTGTAGTAGCTTAGAATTGCCAAAACAAGATGCCCCAAAGATTTTTACTACTTCATAAAGACGGCATGTAGTATGTTTGGTCATGGTTGGAGGGCTAGAAATGACATCAGAAGTAGTAGAAGTATTGAAAGAGGGTAGAGAGGTAGGGTTTTGTGACAACACACCTGGAGTAGGCTTTGAGAGATGCCAGATTGAGTGCTTGTGAGAAGGTGTCAAAGTCTTATTTGTCATAGAAACATGCACTCGCTTTGCAATAATTCACAAAAATTAGACAATAGAGGATTAGAAGAGATTTTTTTTAGTAATGAGAGAAAAATAAATTGTTTTAATGCAAATGGAACTATGGGAGGGCCTAGTGTTGGGTCAATGACAATGAAAGTTTGCTTGATTGTGGAGTGAAGCATGCAAAGAAGCATGGTAGAGGGTCTTTGATGCTATAGAGTTGCATGACATCAAGAGGTCTAGGTGATTTATAGAATGTGGATGGTCATTTAAATGCATAAGGCTATATTTCAATCTTACTTGAAGATTTGTACTTGGGTTTGGAAAGATTAAGATTTTTCAACATTGATGGAGTTATTTTTGAGCATGAGAATGCTCCTATCGGATTTTTTACAATTATGGGAATATGTGCAAGACACTTTTAGAGCCATTACTACAAAACAATATGAGAGATTATATACTAGCATGCCAAGTCAAATTTCAATTGTTTTGGTTGCTTGTGACAAGTAGATAAATTTTTGATCACTTTGTATATACCACCTCAAAAAATGAGTCTATGTACATAGTCAACTTTAGCATTATGTGTTTTTTAAATTTAGTAGCAATATTTTTTCAAATTTTTTGAGATGATATGTTACCTCATGCTCTCAAACTTTTGTGTTTAAATTTTTTTGATTTGATTTTTCATACTCTATACAATGTCACTTTTCTGACCCAAATACCCACATAGACTCATTTTTTGAAGTCACTGTATAAGCTCAATGCAACAACACCAACTTGTTTTAGATTTTGCTAGCATTGTACCTAGTGTCAAATCCTAAGTTTGTAACTCCCATACAGGTGCAAAATGTTCCAACTTCAACAAACAACTCCTACAAACATACAAGTGTCTTGACAATCCCTTGTTGCATGAAAATTTCAAGGTTTCTCTTAATCACTCAACTACCATGCACGTAAGTTTAGAAAAATCTCTCATTGTGTGCAAAGCTTTGGCATTCGTAAAATTGGCTATAATCTCATTTTGAAAACATTCTTCACATGGTGCAATACAATAAAAGGTGTTTGTTCATTTCCCTTGAAAAAAGTTCGTAAGATATATCCCATCGAAACCTCCTTACTTGTATGTTTTGGAACAAAATTCCATATGATGTTGTGCACTTTACATAGGCAGACACCTAGTTATCAAATCTGTAATACAAATACAATAGTAACTTGTCTTCCACAATACAAGTAGATTTGTTTGATTGTGTTGTTTCATTTATAAATAAAAAAGGGCAAGATACTGATGGTGGTCTGTTACGTGAAATCCCTCATACAAACAATAAGAAAATCCTTTGGAAAGCTATCATGGTGACACACACAGACTACCACAAATTACAACATTAGATCCCTAGGTTCCCCTCTTCAGTTCCAAAGCAAATTTCTAGGTCACTATCCCTACTTCACAGAGGCCTTAGTACCATGAATGACGAGGTCCACCAAAATCTACGTTTCCCCAGATCTAACCTCACAGGCACCACCTAAGCAATGGCTTCGTATCCTGATGGTCGACTAGGGCTCAAAATTCAAGATGCACCTTACTACAGCAAACAAACTACAGTGTATACGAGAAACATGTCAGAGAGAAAGCAATGCTTTTATCTTGAAACGACAAAATATCATTAAGCAATAGCTCAAAAAAGGTCTGTTCCTGAAAGAGCCACAAATAGAAACAATCGTCTAGACTTCTGCTCTCAACCGATGATCAGCATCCTTTAATGATAACATACTTCCCTCCGCTGCTTAGACACCATATCAAGTCATTGCATACGACCCTTGTTTTGTGCGCAGTAGAGAGGATGCACCCAAGTCAACTGGGCTGAGATACACAGCAAATCAGCGATCTCTGCAGGAAAACGATAGGAAACAGTTAAAACCTGAACTAAAACCGGCCAAGGACAACAAAAATTTTGAGAAAAAGAGTACAGGTGGACGCACTCAATCGCAACTGTGGCTCTAAAATGATTGGAATTATCTTCTATGTTGATTGCCTTCAACAGGTCCATTTGCAATCAGAACCGGTTGCAACTGGGTGCGTTTACCACACGATGTAGGGAACCAGTTCCCGTGCAAGGGTCCCCTTTCCATTGATTATTAAAAGTCACCCGTTTACAATGCAAGTATCATTAAAAAAAACCCGAGATCAACCTCCAGGTTCTATTAGAGTCCAAAGGTGCTTCCCAGTGATACCTTATAGATGCAATGCCTACGGTTCAACAGTAGTCTAAGCTTACGATTAAAAAACCTACTCAATCAAGCTTCCGACAATTCAATACTTTTTCGGGAACCCACTCTTTCAAACTTCAAGAGTTCAATACTCCCTCTGTCCCTCTAAAAACGACCAAATCAGACACATTTCTTGTATCACTAAAAAGCTTCCTTTTGCAGATTTCAAACGCTGAGAAAGCGTTTGCCATGTTCAATGATCTCATGGAGGGAAGTTAAGCAATTAGAAAGCTTTCCTCTCCTATCCTAGCAAGCTTGACCTTGCCCACATGAGGTACCATAGTTGCTACTAATCTTTAAGTCATCAATAATGAGGAGATGGCAGCATGCACAAACATGATACTTTTTGCATGAAATCTGGGTGGCCCAAACAGGGACATCAAAGCTGGAGACTTTGCATACATTTGGTAGATGGTACATTGGTTCTAGAATGCTAGCACAAAGACTAAAAACACAGTTAATCGTTTTGCAAGGAAGCTTTTCGGACGTTTTTAGAGGGAGTACTTTTCAAACAACACCCATTTTACAGATGTTCGGGTGCACTGAAATCCTCTCAGAAATAAGGAGAAGATTTATTGAACACATACACACACCGATTACAGAAGAGTAAGACAGCAATGGGAATAGAAGAGACTCTCATGGCAGGAAGAGTAGTTCAAGCCTGAAAACGTGTTACCTCTCCCGCTCTCTTTCACGTGAACGAGACCGTCCGATGTGCTCTCTCTCCCAGTCTCGTTCTCGGTCATAATCCCGGTCACGGCCTCCTCCACGGTCCCGGTCACGACCTCCTCGATCTCTCTCCCGAGTGCCACGCTCACCGCGGTCGCGCTCTCCTCGGTCACGGTCTCCTCGGTCACGGTCACGGTCCCGATGCCTGTCACTCTCACGTTCTCGGTCCACATCTCTGTCTTTCTCCCGATCACGGTCACGTTCACGATAACCATCATCGTCTCCTCTGTCCCGAGTTCGTTCATGGTCTCGTTCGAAATCCCGATCCTTCTCTCGTTTCTCAGGCTTGTCCAAATCCCTGTTGTAGAGCAGAAACACATCCAAACTCTGTTCGGGTTAAACACAGTAGCCGATCCATAAAACAGGTGATGTCCCCTTGCAATTCAAACTTCCTAAACCTCAACAGCAAGCTATCGTGACCCTCCAGGAGGGTTTTTTTTTGGGGCAATTTAAGGCCCAATTGCCTCAAAAAAAAAAGGTGAGCTTCAAGCCTATAGAAAAAAAAAGGGGGAAATTTTTCAAAAGTGCCAGGATACAACTACAAAAATTGCATTGCAGCCTAGGCTTTCTTAAAATTCTTATCAAATTGAGAATTGATGCCATCATTTTATGATGAGACATATCCAAAAGCATTGTCAAAAAGTTGATTGTGCCAGCTTCTCCTTAATCTCATTGTTAAAAGTCATCATGCTGCAAAAATTTATGCATAGGGGCCACCTTCAACTCCAACCAAAAATAGGGATGGAGCCAGCAAGTTACAAACCATTTTCAAAGAATGCCACACAGCCATTGGTCACAAAACCAAAATAAAAAAACCCTGACCCTCTCTGTTCAGTCAAGAACACAGAAGACAGAAGGCACGTTGCATACACATAAAGCAACCATAAAAAAACGTGTTAAAATTCAGTTAGTGGTATGAACGCTGGCAGGGTGCTGTCCAGACTAAGTTTGAACCGTATGTTGGCTCATACCAATTTCTCTATATTGCATTGGACAACCATAGATTCATTGTAGAAGACGAATTGGGCCAGATCGATCGAATCATCACTCCATCAATGAACAAGAAGAAAACAACATGAGCAAAATCTACCGTAGAAGGAGAGAGAATCGAACCTATCATCGTAGCTCATGACAGCGTCACGTGCCTTTGGCTCTTCTGACCTAGTGGTAGTAGCAGCTTGAAGCAGTTGCGGTTCCCTATGAGTAGTGAAACACACTTATTATTGCTTGGAACATTTAAAACAGATCAAGAAATATTGTGAGAGAACTGGTCATCCAATTTGAGCTTCAATATGAGCACATATAAGTTAGATCTAAAGATTCGAGACACCACAAAATGTGCCAACACCACTCATTTTCACTTCTATGCCTGGTAAGCTAGTTGGATTCAGAGGGATACATGTACGTATTTCTTGCCTTAGCGACTAAGATCCAAACAAACACATGTTACTATCACCAATGACAAAAAACATGAGAGTGAAATATATAATTGGTTGAAGAGATTGCACATGAAATTTAGAAGTAGGTTGAGAGAAACACACCGTCCAGAATATTTTTGATTCACTTCATCACCTCCTACTCGAGTAGATCCCAAACCCCCTCCCAATCTTCGAGGACGCCAATTGGGAACAGTTCGACCTCGTTCAACGTCCACAAGCACACGCCGGTTGTCAATCTTGCGACCGTCAGCTTGCTTATATGCAGCTGTCACAAGACAGATGGTTGCTTTAAAAATCTATCAATCCAATCATCATGAAATCGAGAATGTAAAACTATCTGCGCGAATATCAAACCAAAGAAAGAGGATATTTGAAATGAAGAGAATGATGACGGCACTAAACGTACTCTTCATATCTCGTGTGTGCTGATACTCTATAAATGCATACCCACGAGGAGTCTTCGATATTTTATCAGATACAAGTCGAACCTGAGAAAACAGTAAAAATGTATTCAGAAAGGCAATTCTTAAGAATTCGAGCATTTCCAAGCCCACCTCCGCACAACACCATTTAATGCTTATTTTATCCTCAAAGAAAAAATAGAACATAAAGAGCAACAGTTTAACCTAGACCTGCTGTATAGAACTTACGTATGTCTAATTGCACACGTGAGACACCAAACACAAATAAAATTTGTTCTGATTTCGGCCAATCAGATGAGCAAGAACAAACTCAATATGAAAAGTCAGCTACTCACCCGTTTAATAGGGCCGTATCCTTCAAATTCCCTTCTGATTTTGTGTTCAGTCGTTTCATAGCTCTGCAAAGAGACACCACAGTATCAGACAGGTTGTCCAGAAGCGTTTCCATGACTCAAAGGACCGTTCGCTCACAATAACGACCACAAGTATTCAAGGTAAAGAAAACATCGTAGTTCCCGAAAGAATCATACAATGCGTGCAACGAACAACGTCTTGTACGGATCTCCTTCTATATCTGGGTCATTGACCGGGTCATCTGCCAAGAGCCAAGGAACTTTAGGCATCAGAGTCTGAAGCTCAAGAAAGTGATTCAACAACACAAACAGAATCTCTCGGTTTCTTATCTTCACAACTAACCTTCAAACTAAGAAATTATATCCAAGTAAGCAGGAATAATTTCAGACTACGGCTTGTCACTACATCATGTGCCACATGATGAGAATGATATGACTAAAGCGGGACACAAGAGACATGGAATCCATGCCAAATTAATATCTTCATGAGAAAGTTAATGCAAAAGCAATAACACACCGTCTCTGACAAATCAATCTTGATTTTCAATGCACTAAAGAGGAGGAATCTATTAAACAGACACGATTTTCACCATACACAATGACCCTCAGAGAGATGAAGATTCCAAGAATACATACATTTGGATAGCTCATCAAGTGCTTTCTTCGTTCCTTCCTCCAATCGAAGTTGATGGATCCTAGCACGCCTTTGTGTCTGCATCCTTGCACATCTCAGTGACGGCTCACTTCTATAGTGTCTAACATATACATGACGACTTTTTTGAAAACAAACAAACCTTCGTTCCAAGAGTGATAAATTTTACGTTATAAAAATATGCCAAAATAAATCATAGATAAACATATACGTCATAGTGAGCAAAAACATGAGAGAACTCAACAGAAATCAAGCTTAAATCTACAAAGTAGAAGAAATAACAAGACATGGTTACTGACAACAGATTAAGGACTCTTACAGGGGTTTCTCCCTTGGTAACAGGAGGAGCATATTCAGGATCTCCAGGCTCCGCAAAATGCTGAACAAATTGTCCAATACCTGCAACATTGTCCAAAAATTAGTTCAAACTTAAACCAGGTCCAGATGGTGTCAGCCGCATGATTTCATGCCTATGCGCCTTCAACGCTACAGTTCTTCCAGCACAAAAAGACATAACATAACCTTATGACTTCAACCAAAAATCCAGCGAACTTTTTACGAAGTAAACCCTGACACGAAGGTTTAGAAGACGATAAAGCCAATAATCAACAACAAAGGAGTTAACCAATGCTTCAAATGAATAAAAACCACCTTGATAAGAAGGACATTTTCGCTTCTCTGGAGGAGGCTTGAATTCCAATGGCGGCCGAGGCTCAAATAGCTTCAAAAGATTCGTCGTCAAACCAGTCGGGTGACTCTGTCCAATCTGAAAAAAAGCCAAAACAACACAGCACCTTAATACATTTCCTGCAGCACAACGGCACCTGCCATCATAGCCTAATACTGAGAACGTCACACTTTTACCACTAAACCAACACTACAAGACTGACGATAACTAGCTTACAAAAAGCATCGAAGTTAATAACAAGCACATGCTACAGAAAAAGGAAACAGACGCAGACGAGAGCTCCTGTTGACGCTATACAACAAAACTAATGCTTGTAACCGATTGCTTAGTTAATTTTACACACGCACAAAACACATATTAACCTAAAACCATCTTCAAACGACGCGCTCTCAATCATGCAAGCGCACATTGCTTTGGAGAAAAAACCATTCTATCGTTTATAATAACCCTTGGACAGCAGCAGAGTTAGGGTTTAGAGCTTCCGAACGACTGAAATAAAAAATTCTGCTCAACTCGCATGCTACCAATACCGATACCAAAAAAATAAAGTCAATATAAAATATATATGCATGCAACCTATCCATAACAAACCCTAACACAATGAAGAGCTACGAGAAATCGGACAAAGTAAAAAACCCTAATACAATGAAGGAGCTACGAGAAATCGACGACGTACCAATTTAAGCTGTTGCACGGTAGCGCGGTTCTGCGCCTTGGTGCGACCCGGTGGACCTGACTCGGCCTTGCGCATGTAAGCGTCGGCATAGTCGCCCATGGCGACGAGGAAGGGGATGAAAAAGGAAGGGGCAAGAAGTGAAGGTAGAGAAAGAGAGGGGGAGGGGGAGGGGGAGAGAAGTGTAAGAAGATGAGAGGAACGGCACTAAGTTAAGCTTAGCACGGGGGAAGAGGTTGTCGTTGTTGTTGGCGGGGGTAGCGTTGCGGTGGCGATCGCGGTGTGTCCATGGCCTGTTGCGATGGGAGCTGCAACGGGGGTGGGGCTGGAAAAACAAACGAGGAGACGAGAGTGACGGTAAAAAGGAACGGGAAACGGAGCGCCATCGTGAGCCTTCAACCCTAAAACCGAGTCTTCCCGCAAAAAAAAAAAAGGCTCGTTGAAACTCAAGTGAGGTCAACTCTAAGGGAATTGATATGCGTACCATACTCTTTGAACTAAGGTAGGAGCACCCATAAACGTCAAACTAAGGGTTTTGAACATGATGACTATTAATAAACAATTAGCAAATTATAGGACCTTATAAGGAACAGAAAAATAATGAGTTTGCATTTTTGAATGTATTATTTGGATACTGGGAGAATATGTTGTGAATTTTTAAAGAACAAACTGCCATTGGACTTATAATCACTTGATTTCATGTTCACATGTTGTACATTCTTGTCATTACATCTATTCACTTCCACAATTTTTTCAAGATTTCAGAGGTGACGGTTATGCGGACACTCATGCTTATGGTGTTCCTACCTTACTGTACCACACCCTAGAGTAAATTTTAGATTTCTACCATCAAAAAGCTGAATTTGAGAATTTGGAACTCAAATTTGGACTTAGAGACTATGATTTAGTCTAGAACCATTAAAAAATTTGCAATTCAACAACACCTAATGAAAAAGTTTAGTTAGTGAGAAAAGTGTTATTTTTACTTTTGTTTGTAAAAAAAGATGAGCAATTTCATTGGGTGTTGTTGAATTGCAACTTTTTTTGTGGTTCTAGACTAATTCATGGTCTCTAAGTCCAAATCTGAATTCAAAACTCTCAAATCTAAATTTACCCCGGGGTGCGGTACAATAGTTCAAAGGGTATGGTACACATACCAATGCCCCAACTCTAATTGTCCCTTTTCCTACAACCCAAACTAATTTTTGATAAATTCCTCTCACTATGGATATCACAAGGGTTTTTAGAGAAACTCTATAAAGAGGAGTGAGTGGTCTATTCTATTTTGTACCACAAGGGTGGGGTGTATTAGTACACTCCAATGTGCAAGAAAACCGGAGGCTAATTCAAAAGTTAGCTAGTGGAATTGGGGAAAAAAATCA
The DNA here is from genome assembly GCA_963920765.1 of Ulota crispa. Taxonomy (NCBI): domain Eukaryota; kingdom Viridiplantae; phylum Streptophyta; class Bryopsida; order Orthotrichales; family Orthotrichaceae; genus Ulota; species Ulota crispa. The sequence continues at coordinate 21,996,441 of OY987243.1, read as the reverse complement.
GTTGTATTTTAGAATTATCAGCAAAAATGTGATTAAATTTTATTAAAAAGTTTAAATATAGTATATTATAGTGTAAATTTAGAAACATATCTAACATTGTCAAGCAAAAAATTGGTTGAATATGGAAAATGCTAGATTTTAGCTAATGAAGTCCAAAATAAAATTCAGACACTTGTACACTCATCCCACTTTTTCATGCACTTTATCTAACAAATTGCTTAATTAGGTTGATTTGATAATTTGTTAAAAACCAAATGCTATATTTTGACAATTACAAAAAGAAATAGAATTAAATAAGAGAACTGCTAAAGCCACACCCAAATTTGCTAACACCACACCCCAAGGTGTGCTTTGAGCATGAAATGTGAGAATTTTATTTTGATTTTTTTTCATTTAGATCAAAAAATTTGTTTCACCTCTATTATTCCAAGACTATGTTAAATAAAATTGTAGGTGCTTGAATTTGAAACTAAAAATATTAGACTTTTGAATCACTTAAAGCAAAAAAACATCAAAACACTAACAATGGTGCAATAAAGTTCAATAAAAATTTGTATTTGTTCTTCTTTTTTTCAAAAAGATGATAATACCGTGATTGAATGAATGATAGAGCACTTGAATAAAAAAATTGGCATTAATTAATTCTAAAATAATATGTTCACGAGAGTGTGGCATTAGCAATTTTGGGTGTGGCTTTAGCAATTACCTATAATAATTAAATTACAAATGTTATTAGCTTCAAAAACAAATTAAATCTTTATAAACAAAATAGACAGCATGTGAGTATTTTATTGAAAAGAAAGAAAGAGAAAATTTTGTACTTAATTATGATGACAAAAATAAATAAACTATTGATTACTTGTGTGCTTGTGCTTTGAGATTAGTTTTTAAGGAATCCAACCTTCACATGTGCAATTTATTCTCAATGTCGTTCAATTGGAAGGGGTTCAAATTCTCATTCATTTATCCCCAAATTTTAATTGCATGTCATTAAAAAGTTTGTGTAACTTTTTTACTTGAATATTTAAAACTATTATAACTTACAGGAGAAGAGATCAAAAAATTTGCACATGAAATACAGCACATCGAAAACATACAGATTTTTCCTTCCATATGAGTACATCACATTGTAAGTCAAATTATAGATCAAATACCTTGTGTTCTAATTAAAATGTTGTTCAGATCAATGCAATTTCAAAATACAATAAGAGATTCATCTAGATCTTTTTATGGTTTTTAAGGAAAAAGTTTTAAACTTAATAACCTTTGCTTTTAACGTTCTTCATTCCCATTTGAAAATCAAATAAAATGCCAAAAATGCCAAACTATACTTTATGGAGGCTATTTCGTTGAACAAGAATCAAAGAAATTTTAGAGTACTACTAGTTTTTTGAATAGTAAACCAATGTCAATGCCAATGATTCAAAATGAATTATTAATTTAAACACATTGTCAAGAATACTTTACAAAAACAATGGATTAGTTCATCTATTCCTTCCCATGTAAAATAGCTAACTCGCTGCTTATAAATTACTACATAGGCTCTTATATCAGCTGAAAACTAAAATTGAGAGAGTGTTTTCATTCTGTGAGTAGTTGAAGAATGACAACAACATGGAATTTGTTGGCCATTTTAATAGAAACATCATATTAGGTAAAATGGGAAAAATAGTACATTCTGGGACTTTTCACTATTTTTGTCATTATGTACATTTCAACATATTACAAAGAAAGAAACTTGCATTTTCTTGTACAATAGTGAAGTCTTAGTGATTACCTTCAAGAACTTCAAATAATTATAACTTTGAGCAATAGCTATGCCTTACATTTATTGTATGTAGGATTAAGGTGGAGTACAAAATGGTCCCTCCTTTTTTCCCAATTTACCTAATATGGTGTAAAAGCTCATTCTTTGTAGTATGATAGCAACAACCTTGTAAGGGAAAAATTATTGGTAAAATTTATTTTAGTTTATTTTTGCTTAGCTAATGTTTGTTGCTATCAATATCTTTTTTCAATGTGCAATAGATGGATTTTGAATTTGCCTAGGTTAAACTTATATAGTACTACAATTGCCACCTTTAAAAACTACAATTAATTCATTTTGCCTTCAAAAATTTAAGCATTTAATATATTTTAATTTGTTAGCATTTGCCAATCTACTATTTTTATTTATTGTGTCACAAAAAAATTCATACAATGTTAGATGTGATTGTTTTGATGGATGTTTGTAACTAATCATGTGTTTTTCTTTGTAAGCATAACATTCAGTAGCCTGAAGAGAGGTTGCCTTTCCCTCTCTTCAAGCATCATCCACAAACTTCATCATGACACAACAAACAAACAAAACGAAAAGTTTTTATTTTTTATTTTTATTTTTATTTTTTATTTTTATAAATTTTTCTGACATGGCTGACCCCCACATCAACGTATGTGCACTAAACTCAGCTGGAGGGAGGGCAGGCCTGCTCAGTGCTATTGAATGTTATGTTGCCCAAAGCACATTATCTAAATAAAAGTATTCAAAAGTCTTGGAAATAGCGTCACACAAAATTACTTAAGGGTTCCTTTACACTAAAAGTCATTGTTGTTTTGGAATCTAAAAAAAGTTCCGAATCTTTTCCTTGCACTCTTGAGTTTTTGGAATTTACTAATGCCTTTTTACATAAAATTAAAGTCAAAATTTCAGAATTAGTTTAATTATCAGAATAAAATTAAGTACATTGTTAGCTCTTAGAATCACATTCCGAATTGTAAGGCTAATTTATTTAATGTAGGAGTATATTTCAAGTTTTATTAAGACAATATCATTGTAATATATAATACAATTCTTTTCGTGGGATGAAATTGAAAATATAACAATTCTATTTGATCTCCTCCTTCATTTCCTTCCTTTTAAAATTCTTAGACCTTAGAATTTTGGTTTCAACTATATAGTTTCAAGACCTTTTTGATATGAAGAAAATAACCTCAATCATATTCTTATTAGAGCAAGTTCTTGAGGCTATTCAAAATACCATATTCAAAGTGATTTTGAAGGCCACTTTGAAAACGGCTTTGGAGGCCATTCTTAAGACCATTTGGAAGGTTATTCTCAAGATAGTAAATGTTGCTTGAACAAAAGTCTTTGCATTTTTGGTTGCCCTTATATTTGTGACAGTAACGGATGAAAATGCAAAATGGTATCACATTGCGTAATGCCTCTCTCATTAACAAAAAGGATATATGATAATATTTTATTTAAACAACTTTTACAAAAGCTAAGGGCCTCACAAACAAGCAATTTCACATTTGTTTCACTAGTTACTTTGGTTTTGCCCTCATTAATAGCACTTGGCATAAACCTAAGAATACCCTTGCATGAGGCCCTTACCCTACTCATTTTGGAAGCTATTCTTGATACTTTTCTTATGATTTTTTTCTAAGCCAATTTTTAGAGTGTTCTTAACCCCTCAAGGCCCAAGTAGCCTTTTTTACACTGTTTAGGGATTTTGGGCAAGTCACTACAAATGAATTTTGCATTTGTTTTTATTAGATTTTCACACATGAAGTACCCAAGGAGTAGCTATAAGGCCCAAAAATTTTCATGACTTTTGACTACATTGTTAAAAAGTTATTGCATGATATGTTGTTTTCTTTGCTTGTCAGGGCAGCCCGGGCAGCTCAAAACTTCTTTAAAAATTACATCTCAAGTTTGGTTTTTCATTGGTTCTTTAGATCTATATATAGGTGGGAAGCTTTGAATTATTCAATTTCCATTAATGAGATGAAAGTTATGAGAAGTTTTAGTTTGCGGGTAGGGGTGAAGTCTACCTACCCGCAAACTAAAACTTCTCATAACTTTCATCTCATTAATGGAAATTGAATAATTCAAAGCTTCCCACCTATATATAGATCTAAAGAACCAATGAAAAAAAACCAAACTTGAGATGTAATTTTTAAAGAAGTTTTGAGCTACCCGGACTGCCCTGACAAGCAAAGAAAACAACATATCATGCAATAACTTGTAAACCATGTAGTCAAAAGTCATGAAAATTGTTGAGCCTTATAACTACTCCTTGGGTACTTCATGTGTGAAAATCTAATAAAAAAAATGCAAAATTCATTTGTAGTGACCTGCCCAAAATCCCTAGATAGCGTTAAAAAAAAAAAAAAAAAAAAAAAAACTGCTTGGGCCTTGAGGGGTTAATGTCATTCTTGAGTCCATTTGTGCTAGTATTTTGGTTCAAATGTCCCAAGTTTCAATGACCTCAGCACTTAGTGTAAATTGGCCCTAAGTTATTTAATTAATCCCATTCCACGTTCACCCCTACAATCTCTCCTGCCCTATTCTGTATCTCTCTCCTGCCCTATTCTGTATCTCTCTCCTGGGGACTTTGTTTCTGACATTGCTGATTCTTCCTTACCAAGCTTGAAGCAGCCAATCTCCACCAAAGGTAAAAGAAACATCAATAGAGATTTGTCGATTGCAACAAAATAGTAGTATATACTCTCTTTTTTGTTTCATTTTTTAAGCATTTCAAACTTAAATTCTTCAATAAATTGATAACGAGGAGGGCAAACTTCTCCTTTTTAATCTTTCTGTAATAGAGTTAAAAACCATATAAGTATAAACACGTCATGCTAACATCAAACTCTTAATAATTGTCAAAAAGACCATTGTTTTCCTACGCATAAAAATGCATTGACAAGCGTTCTTGAAATGTCCCAAACCTTTTAAACATTTATCACAACTAAATTCCATTTTAACATGAAGACACTCTTATTTCACGAAGTTTTGATATCAATCTCTTAATCTGGTTATAATTCTCAAAGAACTCTGAAAAATCCTAAGGTATGATTAAAATAGAGAAACGTACTGTAACTGAAATTTATACCTAAAAATAATTAATTTGAAATGCTCTGAAATAACTGATACTAAAATCTGAACTTATTTGTATTTACAAATGAAACTTCCTCATACTTATAAACAAGTAAACTCATTCAAATGTGTCATAGCCGAATACAATAGAACCCCAACAAAATTACCTAAAAAAAGCTTTTAATTTTAATTTTGATTTTTTTAATTGGAGAAATAGGGATTTTGGTGCAATGCTAACGTAACAATTCCAATGCAAATGTTATTTTTCCATTTTGCAGGTGAAAGAGAGGAAGAGAGACAATCAAGCAATATGACGGGCCCTCACAAGCCATTTGTAATGAAGAGGCAAGAAATTGATCCTAGGTTCAACAAAGGCAACAAATTAAGGCCTAAGTATGAAAGCCCTACGGATATGATTGAAAATGCGGAGCCAGAGCCTCGTCGCAAAGCTCCAAAACAAACCAGACTTATCCCTCCAATGCAAAACTTATCATACGATCCGCGTGTCCACCGTGGCAACATGTTTCATAGAGTCAAGGTGAAAAAATAAATAAAACCCAAAACAAAAATGTAATAACATTATAAGAAAAAATGTGTGTTAAACAACTAATTCACAACAATTGTAATGTCCACAACAACTAAAAGACGACTCAGTTATAGTTGTTGCGAACATTTCACAATTATTTTTTTGGTGTAAAAAAAATATGCTACAAATTTGTAATTGCAACATTAAAAATATAATTTGTAAGCATTTTCATAATCCTACTTTATCTTGATTTTGTGTCAATATTATTTTGTATACAAATAAGACACCAAAATAAAGGAATGAGTTTCTAAAGCTATCTAGCCTCTTCTCATTATCTAAACAAATACTTAGTTATATCTTTTAATTAAAATCGATGACGTATTGTTGTTATGGAGCATTATCTAGAATAGGTCGAAGAGGATACTCCTAAACCATGGAGAAAGATTAAAAAAATACGTTATAGTAATACGCCGGAGCCAATTATGGGCAGACAACATATGGATATTCAGGTCTTTATAAGTTTGAAATTTTCATACATATCTAGAATCTAAATGAAATTTGGAAATTATTGTCGTACAAAGTGTTTATCTTTGTGAAACATTGAATTAGACACACTTGTTATTTACTGTTCTTTTTTTCTTTTCTTTTTTTGTTATGAAAGTTATAAGTGGACGTTTTAATGACAGACAGATTTATATCTGGAAGACCAAAGTGGGAAAATTACATACAATGACTTTGATACACAAACTGATGAGTTCCTTGATAGACCAGCAACGCCCTTCTTCATTCCATGGAAATCAGGACCTGATGCCTTTACACAGGTTATTTCTTACAATAAATTTTAAATTTTGACACATGTGTAAAAATTTACAGTAAGGGTTGATTTATACTAGGAGTTGAGACCATCAAAAACTTGGGGGTTGTTTGGATCAAAAATTCAACACATAAGGTTTCAAGAACAACCCTCAAGTGATAACTAAAACAAGTGCATAATGGTGACCTTCTCCTTTGCGTTGAAAGACCTTGAAACCAAAAGTTGAGGATGAAGGAGATTGAGTGGAGTTGTTGAAATGTCAAATTCCATCCTATGCAATTTTGTTTTGTTTATGGCTATGGTTGTAATGAAGTTTGACAATTGCTCGAGGGCAACAACTTTGACCTTCCCTTTTTGGTGAACCCAACTTCTAGACTTGAGGCATAGTGTCAAATCTTATCTCTTGAAAGTTAAAATGTGTTTCAAACTCTTGGCTTTTGCCTTCTATTGTAAAGGCCGTGAGACTCATTTTTAGAAATTGACACCATGTGAAATTACAATTGAAACAATGGGACGCTAGGATTGACACATGCTAGGGCTTTTCAAACAACCTTGCTTCTTACTATATCCCTTTTACGTGTAACTGGTTTGCAAACATTAGTGTCATATATTTTTGACCTTTTGTGCTGATGATTATAAGTAAACTTTTGAACAACATTGTACTTGAAGAAAACTTTGTTGAAGCCAACATAAACTACATGATGTTTTTTTGCTTTTAAGGCATAATATTTTGTGTTAGAAGCAAGAAAATATCATGTAGTTTATGTTGACTGCAACAAAGTTTTCTTCTAGTGAATGAAGGAATTTAATGAATTAAAAGGGATCTAGTGAAACCTAGAGCTTAATAGATTTTCAGCCATTTCTATTCCTAGGTTTTGATTTTATAAACATGGATGTTTGTAATACACATGAAGAAGATAAAAGGCAACTCTTATTGTAGTTCCAAAATTAAAATTAGAAAATGTGTTGCAATGAAGATTCATGGAGATTAATGGAGTCATTGACTATTTCAGATCTTTCCAGGAGATTTGTTTGACTTTGAGATGGAAGTTGAGCCCATGTGTGAGGTCTTGGCCGGACGAGCTCTTGAGCAAGGGTTTATGGAAGTACAAGAAGAGGAACAATTGGAGCACTTGCGATGCCATCAGGTACACAATAATGGGTATAATAATAATTGGGTACAACTTTTAGGATCAACCTTGTTTTTTATGTTAGCACTGATAGAAAAGTGAGGTCCAAATCAAGCAATACTAACTAACGCAAACGCGTCCTAATCAACACAATTTTGTTCTTTTTTTGTTTGCAATTACAAGAAAAAGGTCATTTTTTGACTAAGAGCACTATGACTACCAAGAGTCATTTTGGACACATTTTGTGTCCAAAATGACTTGCGGTAGTCATAGTGCTAAGTCAAAAAATGGCGATTTTCTTGTAGTAATTGTTTGTTGTGGAAGTCAATATTGCATAGCAAAGTTTGAAGTTTTGAACCATGCGGCAATAATGTGCAACATGTTACAAGTAGGGATATGGCTTGCAATGACACACTTGCAAATTTTCACTACAAGGAAATAATGTCCAAATTGACATGTCTAAATTGACTAAATGTGTCTAGATTAACAGAAAATATATCTGAAATGATTAAAAAAACATCTAAATTGACAAAAAAATGACCAATTTGACAATATTCCCTTGTAGTGTTTGTTGTGCATTTTCTTTCACATATTGTAGGTGAAGGAAAGTGAACGATTAAATTCAAGTGTTATCAAGCTATTTCAACACCTAATAAAAAGAAGGTGTTCCTTGAACTTCTACCATCTAACCGAATTTTGGTGATAAAAACTAGGATATGTTTGAGCAAATGCGTGTTGCGGAGCTCACGGCCACCCAACGAATGGAGGCTGCCGAGCGAAGGATGATGGAAGAAAAGGAGAGGCGGCTTAAACAAGAGCAAGCTCGGTTGAAGGAAGAAGAGTTATTGCGCTTGAGGGTAAAGAACTTATAACATTATGACCAAATATGTTGAAATCTATTAAAGCAAATGAAAACATTAAAAGTATCATAATTTTCCCCAAAATATTCAATACTATACTGACTTTGACTTTTTGCTAAATAAACACTAAAAAAATGAAAAGAAGAAAAGAAAGACCTTTCTAGTAGAGGATTGTTTTTAGTATGTTTGAGTGATACATTTTGAACATCCGAAAGCCAAAAAATTATTTCCATTTTAATTGAAAGTGGGGGTTCCCAACTCCAAAAGCTTCATAACTTTTTGCATATATTGGTTGAAACTCGTTTACCACAGTCGACAAACATTTAGTTTTTAAGAATTTTTTTGGAGTTTATTGTGTTCAATTTTTTATTGGTGCTTCAAAATTTGGATGAATATGTTAAGCATTAGTATTACAAGTATAAATGCTAATACATATAGTTGTACTGAAAAAGTATTTGTTGGGAATTTGACAGACCGAAGCAATGGGCATTGCAATGAGGGTCTTTAAAAAAATTACAGATGGAGTGTACGACAAACTCACAAAAGAAGGATACTTTTATGATCCAGTTGAAAGAGAGGTAATTTGATTAAAAACTCAACTTCTCAAATCTTTTAAACTGCCAATGATTTTCATATAAGGTGCTAATGACTTTCATATAACATGGTTGTTTTGTTAAAAAATAAAACTGCTTGGTGGCTTTTTAGAAGCATTGTCTTGATCTAATTAATGCTCTTGTAAACACCTACATTCATAAGAATTGATATACCTTCAATGAGGCATATCTACTAGAAGAAAATATGTTTTGGGAGAAAATTGTCTTTTGGGAACAAAGCTATAGTGTCTAAGAGCTTGGTGCCCCAAATGGTCTTTTGAAATCAAGCAATGAAATTATAGCTTGGTTCTCTGAAAACACATTTTTCTACAACTATTCTTATGTTATTACTTCAAGTTGTTTCATTTCCTATCTATCGCTAATTTGGAACACATATCAAACATAAAATCCTAAAGTGATTTGGAAAGTGATTATTTAAAAGTGTGTTTTTATTTATTTTTAGATTCCGAAATGACAGATTGTCTTGTTTAATCAATAAATTGATGGTTGTTTCTGTTACAACTTGTGCAGTTGGAGATTCATTACATACCAGTATTGCTCAAACAAATGCAAAGTGAACTTGGTGTTGTGGTCAATTCTCGTCATGCAGTGGCAATAATGGTATGATAGTTTGATTGGTTCTGTTTAAACCCCTTGAGCATTCAAACTTTAAACAATAAATGAATATGAACAAATCATGTGCATACAAAAACCTCATTTTTTCATCCATCCATGTATTCTTAGATTTTTCTATTAGTTTTTTGAATATTTATATGGTACGTGTCTCCAAATAAATATCCTACAAACACTATATAGTTAAAATAATACAAGTGTACTTCACCTCAAACACCAATTTTCCTAATTCCAAAAATAACTTTCCCAAAATGACTTCAAAAAGCAAGTACAATCAGCAAACAAAAATCAAGAAATCACTGCAATTAGAACTTAACACAATCCACTCAAAGGCAAAGGAAATCATAAAGTTCAATTCATAACAAAATTTCAAAAGATAAATTATTTGTTTCATATTTAATCAACATAAATTGTGGTGAGTGCAATCAGTAAATCCAACTATATGGACACGATCTTTGATACATAATCTAAACAATATATTCAAAAGTTGTCATTTAAATGATAGATCATATAGCACTTCATGACACGTCCTTGCCTCTTTTTTTCTAGATCTGAAATATTCTAATCCTTAAGGGGTTCATATTACATTTTTTTTACAAACATACCACCATAAGAAAGACCATACATACACGTACGACTAGTACAACAATTGCAAAACAAAGGTCCACAATTGAAACTATTAAATGACTTAATTACAATTATTGTGGACATTTGTAGTCATTATAAGACAGTCATTTAAGATGTCATTTTTTTTACAATGTAGAAATATTGCACATTTTTTACAAAAGTGAAAAGTGTTGTTTTTGCTAGTGTGAATAAGTAAGTGTTTTGTCTATTAACCCCTAAATGCCCAAGGCCTTTTTTGAGCTTACAGGAATTTGCTCTAAACTGTACAAAAAGCCAACATTTTGGTAAGTTGTATTATTATTTTTTGAATTGTAACCATACATATTCAAACTAGATATGTTAAATGTCACTTAGGAAAAGAAAACACAACAATATCACTTATGGATTGAAAGATTATAATGTTTGATTAAGAGGGTGTTAAAAATGCAAAAATGACTTCAAGTCTTTCAATCCACTTTTCACATGTCAAATCTGAAATTTTAGTCACCAAAAAACATGAGGTTAAAGGACATAACATACATAACTCCAATCCTTTTATGGCTTTTCAAAATCTCTTTTACAATTTCTTGAAATGAAATTTTAGTGCAAATATTTCTCCAAGGTTTAGTGTATTTGAAGCTCATTTTCATGAGCTCTCAACACTAAAAAAAAAGTCAAGATTGCAACAGTCACTCTTGCACAAAATCTTGAATAGAAAATTCACAATTAATAATTTTCAGAATTAAGTTTTTGATGCTAAAACTAAACTTCAAAAAGAATAATTCTAAAATACTAAATACTAAAAATAACAACTTGGTTAGGTTTTATTGTGCTTCAAAATTTTGTAGGCAACAAAATGTGGTGCCTCGAGCATTTAGGGGTTAAAGTCTGGATTTTTTGAAATTGGGTTGTGTGTGGGGTTGGTTTGTAACTTTGATAGGCGGATGAGGCAACGCCGGCGTTGGATACGGAGGAACGAGCGGTGGATGGAATAGATCTGATTATGACGAGATTGATGAATGTTCTGGACTCGTGGATTTCGTTTGAGGACAACGTGATGGTGGAGTTGGCTGCCACTGAACATGCTTCGCAACGGGTCATGGCCGGTATCGCGGGCGAGGTGGACCTGGTTGACCGGACATCCACTGATGTCACCGCCTATCTCGTTGACCAGGTAATACAAAATGGGTTTCATTTTCTGGCGAAAATTCACCTCAATCTTACCTCAATTCTTCACTGGCGATTGTAACAGTACAAAAAAAAAAACAATGGAAAAGTGGACAAAACTGCCGATTTTCTCTCTAGGCAAACACCAAATCTGTCAAATTTTGGATGAAGTTTAATAATATTAGTATAATTTATGAGTGAATGTGCACTTGTCGCTAATTCTATCCAATTTTGTCCATTTTTTCCTTACTTGCTTATATTGCTGAGTGCCGGTTAGTCTACTAAAAAAACAAAAAACAAAACCTTGATACAAATTCATGGGACATACGGACAACGCCAAGGTAGGAGGCTCATAAACTGACCATTTAAGGACTGAAACTGAATTTCAGGGAGGTGAAATCTTCTTGAAATATTTTTCTTTGAAAGAAAAAGAGGAATTGGCATCTAACCCAAGTTTATTTGTATTTTTGAAGCTTTGTGGAATTAGTTATGAAATTTTGAAGGTTAAGTGTCATAGGGCTCTAAAACCACCTACCTCCTCAAATGTACATTATTTTTACATTGTCAAAGACTATGAAAAAATACATGTACAGATGGAGTGCATTTGAGAAGGAGGGCACTTTTAGAGGCTGGGCACTTTTAGAACCTCCTACCTTATTTTGTGAGCTTAAAATGGTGAGCCCTATGTTTGGAGAGAACTGGTGGTTAGTGTAGTGTTAGTTGGTTGAAATTGCAAAAAAAAATCTTGTTGAAACTTGAAACTACCTGATAAAAAATTTCCTTCAAAAATCTAACTATAATATATTATAGTATAATTATAGAAGTTTCTTAGGAATTAAGTGGTCATCCATGCTAGTGAAGATCCGGTTGAAGTTGGGAAATGTTGGATTTTAGCTAGTGAAGCTAAAATTTCTCCCCAAACACCACTAGGTGAGCTTGCGAACGCTGAGCTGCAATTTTGTGAGTACAAACCAATTTTGAGCTCATCATCAATCATTCTACTAAAATCACAATGACCTTTGTAATATCATGTCTTCAATCTCTATGATATTATAGAAAAATGAGGAGATAGTTGTTGAAGTTGAGGTGATACTAGAGAGAGCACACCAAGTGATATTAAGGAGGTCGTAATTTTACTACTTCTCTTTAATTCACATTGTTGCTTTTTAGAGTTTTGTGATTCTCTAGGGAGATTTGGACTTTCATGAGGTCACTTTTCTATTGTTATTTCCAAATGATTTAAAATATTTATTACATAAATTTTGATGGGGAATGCGTAGTGTAACAAGCACCAACCCTGCTAGTAGAAAAACTATAAAAAACAACAAGTTTTTCAAAAGATAAAAGTTTAAAATGCACAATAAAAGGACCCTATATATAGGGTTATAGGTGAAATTGAGTATATTTACAAAAAAACCTAGGCTCACGGCTCACGGCTCATGGCTCATGGATCCCCGCTCACAATATAGCATTTCCCATTCATGAATACTTACATATGTGAGCAATGCATCCGTACTTATGTAGATTAACAAATACAAGTATATTGCCCTAGGATGAAACTATTTTGTGAGAGTAAAATGGTGAGCCATGAGTGGTGAGTGAGTTACACCATGAACGCCTAGCTGGTCATCATGACTACCCTTCTACAATAGCTCTACAATGTACTACAATGGTGTGGCAAGTGCCCACCCATTTTAAAATGTTGTTTTTTTTTTTAATTGCAAAAGTCAACAATGCATACTAACCTCATGAAAATTGTAAGAAGGGCAACATAGGACCTAATATTGTGCTTCTAAATCTTTTCACAATTTGAGTTACCTAAAATTTTGGTGAGGTTGTTTTTTGCCTTCGATAATGCACCATGTATTTGTGATCACTTCTAAACATAATTTGAGTGAAAAACAACTTTTATCTAGTCCTAAGGAGGGTTTGATGACTAGGGGACAAAAAAAATCCTCTTTTGCATTTAGGGATTAAGATTTTGTGAGCGGAACTGACTTTGAACTCAAAGTCAATGAAAAAAAACTAAAAAAATGATGATTTTTTCTAAGAGATGAAAGTTTCAAATGCAAAAACATGTGACCCTATGTACATGGATATAAGTGAAGTTTAGTATTTTGACAAATAAAATCCAAGTTCATGATTCATGGTTCATAATATAGCATTCCATGTATGCTTTGCATGCTCTTTGCACTTTGTTTTACTTAGTTTCTGCTCTTAATTTCTAACGACTTTTGAGGCAACTTTTCACCCTCCCTTTCCTAGTCTTTTCCTCCCCTCTCTCCTATTTTGAATTTCAAATTTTGGGTGATTGACAAAAACCCAATGTTTGACACCCAATGCTTTTTATAATAGAAGATATTGCGTGAAAGACATACACTTAGGTTTTATAATGTAGATTATAATAAGGTAAGAGCACCCATAAGCATCAGTGTCCCCATAACCGTCACCTCTGAAATCTTGGAAAATCTGTGGAAGTAAATAGATGTAATGACAAGGATGTACAACATGTAAACATGAAATCTTGAAAGTGGTTATGGGTGCAATGGCAATTTGTTCTTTAAAAATTCACAACTTATTCTCACAGTATCCAAATAATACATTCAAAGGTGCAGACTCATTTTTTTCTATTCCTAATAGGATCCTATAATTTGCTATAATTTACTAGTTGTTTGTTAATAGTCATCATGTTCAAAACCCTTAGTTTGACGTTTATGGGTGCTCCTACATTACAAAATGGTGTACAATATCACATTAGAAGATATTTTCTATTATTCCTTATTGGATTATATTGAATACGTTAAGAGAGGAAGTATTTATTAACCTTGATTTGATTTGTGAACATGAACTACAGACCGAGGTAGCAGACGTACAAAATAGGGACGCAGCTCAAAGTTTGATGGACTTACTACTTGAAGGTTTAGAACCGCAATGATCCAATGGGTTTGTTTGAACGGTATTATTCCATTGTACCAATAGCCATTTTTACATTTGATTTCAAAAAAAAAGGATTTTCTTTCACATTCCCAACCCAAATTTAAGCACTAACGTTTGAAAAGATTGTTTTGTATAGTAACCATTAATTAGTAGAATTTTACTTCGTGGAATTCTTTATGGCTAGTCTTTCCGTGTTTATTACCAAGGCATACAATTTTGAAGGTACAGAATGGATGTGAATCAACTAGGAATCAAATTGGTAATAGATGAGAATGCTTGAGCCTTGAGGTTATGTATGGTAAGATAATAACATGTGATTGACTTTTTGTGTAAAGCTTTAGTGTATTGTTTGACATTGTCGTCTGTACTACATTGTGTTTGTCAATTATACAATGCTTGTGAGAAGAAATGAGCCTATATTAACCAGCGCATTTATTAAATTCTAAATCTTGTAAGTCCAAGGCTTTTTTGAGTTTTTTGGAGTATGGATTGGCCAAGAAAAATAATCAAAAGTTTGATGAGTTTAAGCAACTTTTATTGAACTGTTATTGTATAATATAAGCTATACTTACTAAGAATTGTGTTGTAAACAAACATAATAATATTATTTGTGGTTGATAAATAATAACTCTTGATCACAAGAAAGTTGGAAATTCCAAAATGTTGGAGTTTTTCAGTAGGCTTTGTTTATAGGCCAAATATGCGAGCAAATACGAAACTATGGTCATATAAATAACAAGGTTAACAAGGAAACAAATTGCAAAACATGTTGGCAGATTGTGTGGTTGGGTCAATTTGACCCATCATAAAATCTCAATGATACAATTTCCACTACATGGATGGAGGAGAATTTGTTTTTTCTTGTTGACTAAAAAGTAGATAATTATTATAACTACAAACAGTTTAAACTGAAAATGCAATTTTTGCTTTTCGCCAAGATTTGTGGACTAGAAAGTCAAGTTTAGCAATGAACCTCATTATACAAATACTTCAACAGAAAGGTCATTGATATCTCATCTCCACGTAAATTTTTATGTTTGTAAAAATTATTTGGATAATCAGTCATCTTTAAACAAAAATATGAAAACAGGTGTTTTTATGATCTTTTCTGAACTTCAAAGTTTTGCCTATAACAAATTCAATGCATTGGGCATTTAAGATTTCATAAAATTGACCTCGTTGAGTTAATTAAGAATAATATAATATTTCTATAAGAAGTTTTAATTTTTTCTTCAAATTACAACTCTTTTATTTCTAAAATATTAAACACCAAAACCACAAAATTGAAATATTCAATGTCCTTTCTTGACCCAATGCACATGATATTTTTGTGGTTGATGATGGCCAACTATGCAAATTATAGTGAATTTGTACTTGAGGTAAATTTACTAAACAAACTATCTATAAACTTGTCTTTTACATGAAAGTTTTATTCACTTAAATTATTAAATGCAATGATTCTCATGATGTATCACAAGAACAAATATTTCATTGCTAAAAGTCCATTCAAAATTCTCATCTAAGAGCATGCTTTGGACTTTTGAAATACCATTAGAATTTGAAGGATTGAGTACTATCTATAAGCCCAATACAATTTCCATAATGGTTAAAAGGTTGATATCCAGGTCTTCTTTTTTATATAATTTTAGTCTCAGTTTTTCCACTACAAGGAAAACTATCCAAAATGACCAAAATATGTCCAAATCAACATGACCAAATCTACAGATATTCTCCAATTCTCCAATTTTTTTGTCATTATGAACACATTTAGTCAATTCAGACATGTCAATTAGGACATAGTTTCTTGTAGTGTTCATACGGGTTTGGTTTTAATTTACAAACAAAGGTTGGTAGTTGAAACATGAGATGCCTTGGAGGTTGACAAATCCACCCTTTGCCATTTCTATAGATCTCTTCACAAGTATTTTCCCAATGTTTTTAGTTAGTCATTCAAATTTCACCTTTATAATCTCATCGTGGATATCTTTATTTATGACAGTTTAGATTAGGAGAATTTTGAATTCTTGCAAAAAAACAGTAAATTTTTTGTTTCACTACTATGTGTTGCAATAAGGTAGGAGGCTCATAAACCTTCCATCTAAGCCTACCTAACTCATCAATCAGAGTACTAGATATTTCACCTCAAATGTCAATCATTCCTAAAGCCCAACGCAATTAGAGCCTAAATAGGATTCAAGCCTCCTACCTTATTAAGACTTCTATAAAAACCACCACTACCAAGGGCTTTGATAAATTACTATTCTAGTAATTTTGATTGGAATTGGCTACAAAACATCCACTTGTCCAATTACTACCACATGCCATATGCAAATGCTATAAGTAAATTCTGTCCAACAACCTAATGTGTTTGCATTTTTACTTTTTTGAATTCGAGTAAAAAAAAAACCCATCTTTTGGTTTTTCTCATTTCAAGGGAGCTATTGCAGAATTGTTTTCATTTCCAATTTTAAAATTTCTGTGGTCTTCGTCATGTAATCAATAAAGCCTAATTTAGAAGTACATGGAAGAAATCCGTTTTCAAGAAATTGAGCCCTCCAAGGGGCTACTAATGTGGCTGTTCCCAATGCTGGGAACCAGCCCCACTGGTCGTCAAAAAAATTAATTTAAAAAAATTAAAAAGTTTTTAAAAAAAGTCTTTAAAAAATAATATTTATTTATTTATTTTCAAAATTATATTATTTGACATGGTCGGACTTTGACCAAGTCAGTCAGCGCATGTGGAAGTGTTCCCATGATGAATCCAAAGTTCCCATAATTTTGGGGAGGGGAATTCTTCTTGGGCTCAAATCCCTTGTAATGAATCTATTATATCTTGAAAAACCTCTTGACATCATTTTTAGGATTTCATAAAAAAGCACTAATTGGCTTGCAATTTTTTTTTTGAACCAAAATATACTAAAAACCTCTAGAATTGCAAGCAAAGGCAAGAATATTAAAGGTGGTTTTAGTCATTTATTTGTTTTAGAAAATTTGGATGTTTTCACAAGATTCAAAGCACTTCATTACACCCTATGTGTAAAAAATGCATTCATTTGAGGTAAAATGAGAAAAATAGTGGCATGACAAGCACCTTTCTTTGAACATTTGATATGAAATAGCACAAATACTTCGTTTTATGACCTTCTTATAAAATTTTATAAAAAAAACAATAGATAGAGAAGTTGTTGCTTAAATTGGATCTCATGACATAATACTTGGTGGTCTAGTTGCGAGTGCCCTTTTGAAGTGCAATATAAAATGTTTTTGAAAGTCATAAAGAAGTCCGCACTGTTTGAATGTCTTTGATTGTTGTTGTATAGATATTTAGCTTGGTAGGTAAAAGGCTTACATAAATGCTACATTTAGTTGTTGAAACTCATTAGATTTGTCAAATGATAAAGATTAAAAAAAATTGTGCATGCATTTATTTCCTTATTCATTACACTTCAAAGAAATATATAAATTGGCCACTTATTGTGAGATGGCATTTGGTTTTGGTACCTTCTTTTTCTTCCTTTTTGATGTTTAATGTTGTGTGTTTTTGATGGAAATTTACTAACAAGGCCAATAAACAAAAAACACAGAGTAGTTGCAAATAGGAGCTTTTGCTCACTGCTAAATACTCACTCATATTGCTCAACCATTATTACTTGCAAGCACCCCTCATGTATAACATTGCTTGAATATGATAGCTTTGGAACGTGCCATATCTTGCTACAATTTTCACAACATATTAAAGTACTTTGTGAATCTTTTCCTCATTTTTTTTGGCTAGCCAAATAATAAAAGAGTAGTGGAGTTGTAGCTGTTTTTTCCATTTTCTGTTCTTTTCAAAGTGGACCCAAAATATCTGTGACCACTAGTAGAAACAATGTCCACAATGACTTTAAATTTTGCTTACAATGACTCATCACAATCATTGAGGAAAAAACAGAATATATGATCAATTTGGACATGTTTTTCTACTAAGGTGGAAGCACCCATACCCAATAAATTAAGCAATTTTGCAACATATTACAAAGAGTTTGAGGCAACAAATAATTTTCCCCTATAGGAAGATAAGCAATATTGGGATTGCAAAATTTTCATAATTTTATTTGCAGAATTGAAATTCTTGTGAATTTTGGGAGTCAAAAAGTGCTTTGAACTCATTGCCAACCTTTAAACTCCTGTAATTCCAATAATAGCCAAACCACTTTCCGCTCATTACTTCCTACTTCACTTTGGGACACATGGCATGACTTAGGTGGTCCCAACCTTGAAAATAATAAAAGAACACATTCCAAAGCACCTGATATTGAAAATAACTCACCCTATTGGTTGGATATGGGGCGTTGTTGGCTATGGGTGCTTCTGCCTTAGGTTGCAAGTAGACCACAAAGTCTCAGAGGGTCTGCTCTAGTTTTATTAGAACTTTTTGCCATAGTTTATCATGATTTTCTGCAAAATTCAACCTCTTCAAGCCCCGTATTTAGTACCTATAAATTATTATTATTTTTGTGAAGCATGCATATAATCTCATAGTATTTTGAAGATTTTGTTTTCAATTGGATTCCTAGACCTGCTGTATCACTTAAATGCCTTGAACAACATCTCCGGGGCTATTCACATTCTTGTTCACATTACGTCCCAAGCCCCACTAAACTTCTAAAAAGTAGTTATTGACTTATTAGAGGTTGAAAGTTGGAACTTTTAGAGTCACATTATGTTTCAAGTCTTAATTCTTTTAGAGTTGCAAACATAGCAACGACTTTGAATGGTCTTGCACCAAAACAATAGGGCTCTGATCCAAGAGTTGTGTTTCACAATAGATAATTCAATAAAAACTGACATGGGGTTCATGTTTCAACAATTAGTTTGCACAAATTAAAGTATTCAAGAGGTATTTCATTATTTTGTTTAGCCTATGTACAACCCAATCCGGTTATTAATTAATTATGAACCATTCATATAATTACAAACTTTTTGTGTCATCGAATGCTAGAAGACTTTTTAATGATTTGAGCATATCTCTCAAAGTTTTGCATACATCTTTGGGTGTTTTGCATTTCTCTTCCAATGTTTTGCATACCAGTGCACTCAAAGTTTTCTTTTCGGATTATTGTTTGTAGACATTAAATATTCAAAGATTAATTAATCATGGCATTCTAATAAATTAAAATATAGAATAGGATTGGAACCTATGAAGTTGGGACTTGGAAATGTGTGTGAATTTCCCTTAAATATTTTCTTACTATGTGACTTGCACATAACAGGATTTTAAAGCTCATGATTGCTGCCCATAATGCTTACAAAAATCTAGTGCTTTGACCATAAGGTAGGAGTACCCATAAGCGTCAAACTAAGGGGTTTGACCATGATGAGTATCAATAAACATCTAGCAAATTATAAGATCCTATTAGGAACAGAAAAATAATGAGTGCACTTTTTGAATGTGTTGTTTGGATACTGTGAGAATAAGTTGTGAATTTTTAAAGTGTAAACTGCCATTGCACCCATAACCACTTTTAAGATTTCATATTCATAAGTTGTACATCCTTGTCATTACATCTGTTCACTTCCACAAACTTTCCAAGATTTTAGAGGTGACGGCTATGGGGACATTGACGCTTATGGGTGTTCCTACCTTACTTCTTCACAGTAAATTGGTCCTTTGTGTTGAGACTCTGTTCTTGTTTTACCTAATTTAAAAAACACTATTTAGCTCTATTAACCCCTAAAGGCCCAAGTGGCCCCTCGGGGGCCAAGTGGAGTTTTGGGCATGTACTTACAGCTAAACTACTTTGTGTAATTTTTTGAAACCTTTATGGAAGATGGGGACTTCAATGACCTCTATGGGTTTCTAATTTTTTCTTCATTTAGGCATTTATTGAAGAAATTATGCATGAATTTCTGAAAAACAAGTGAGGGCGGGCAGTCTAGGCAACCCAAAAAACTTCATTTAAATTGCATGTAAGTGTATATATATATATATATATATATATATATATATATATATATATATAAATGAAATAGATTCTTTAGAATTATACATACGTGGGGGGCTTTGATTCATTCAATATTGATAAATGAGATGAAAGTTATGAGAAGTTTTAGTTTGTAGGTAGGTACGGGACTCCCAAATTGCCTTCATTCCTCTTGCGCCTTGTAAAATTTAGTGCTTTACTTTTTTGAGCTCTTTGTGCATTTTTTTTACTTTTTGTTTTCCAAGTTGTAGAAGACTAAGATTCATTGGTTTTTACCATCTAGATAAAAGTAATTCAAATTTCTCAATTTTACATAAATCCTCCAATTTTGCCTAGTGTATATGCAACTTTCATGGCCTTATGGCATTGCAAGATTTTACAAAGTATGATTCACACCTCCAATTCATTTGAAACTTCTCCCACATTTACCTAACTTGGTCTTCTACATGGAAAAAATAAACCTTGACTTTGCTTAGAGCAATTTTTTTCATATAGGAGCGGTCAAAGGCTTCTAAAATTTTTGGGTAGCAAAGATTTCTTTTTCTTTTTCATTTTAGATGTCAATATCTCACTCCTCTACCTCTAGAATGAGCTGATTTTTTCCCACAAGTACCTCCCATAGTTTAGGGCAAGATCTTAATCCCAAAATCCCGCGGGGGACAATTGAGATCTTGGGCAGATACCTACACCCTCAGTTTTGTCCTAATTTGAAACTTTTTTTGAAGATAGAAAAACACATTAGCTTTTGAGGAATATATTTTTTGTTCCAATCTGTGCCCAAAAGTAAAAGGTATGCCTAGAAACGCAAAAATTTATGGAGATTGGGCAGCAAAAAAAAGTTTACAAAAACTTGAAATTTTTTAAATTTTTTTCTTCTCATATAGGTTATAGTTTTGTCTACATCTAGGGCTTTGATTCATTCCATTTGGACTAGTTTTGAGAAAGTTATAGACATGGCAATCTTGTTTTTTGGGCAATTCAAGCATCTTCTTGAAAATAAAACTTATAAACTTCATTTTTGAATGCAAGTTTAACATTCTTTCAAATGTTGGAGAGGGTGAAGTTTGCTTGCTAGAACAATCTCACCATTGGGATTATTGTGTTTCAATTCCATTGCAAGGTTATTAACAATTTAAGTTTTTGTTCAATCTCGTTCCTTCTTCTACCTAATGTTTTATTTTTAAGAATGAAAATTAAGTATTTTTTGTTTTGATTTTTCTTAAAAAATTCTCAACTCAATTCTCCATTAATAAAAAATAAACCTCAAAACTCTGTGGTGCAAAAATTTTAAGTTAAAAAAGTTTAAAATCAAATAATCTAGTCATGCAAGGTGCAAAAAAGTTGGATTTTTACACTTTAAACGCAAATATCTTGTAGTTTGTGGGATCGAAGTTTTTGATTTTTTTTCCTTACATTCTTATACTAGTCTAGTATAAGATCTTATGGCTAGATATGCAAAAAAACTAATTTTCAAACTTTTTTGCTCTTTGCCATAGAAGTGGCAGTTTTAAGTATCTTTTGACAAAATAAAGGCCCCAGGTCTTTAGGGGTTAAGATTGAATTTCCAAAAAAACTTTTTTCCTACCTTTCTACATTCCCCAAAAATGGTAGTTTTTAGTGACTTTCACAAAAAAAAAAGGCCTTGGACCCTTTAGGGGTTAAGGCCTTAGGGGGTTCTATAAACAACTCAAATGGGTTTTAAATCTTTGTTGCTTTATATTGTCTTGCACCATATGAATAATAATTATTACTCCCAAAATATCGAGTTCACCCTTTCTGACTTTTTCTTAAAAACCTTTATTTTTCTTTAGTAAATAATTAATACTAACTTTATTTCTTCACATTTTTTTAAAAACATTTTTGGATAAATCCTTTTACGTGGCATTCCCAAACCAAAAGCATAGTGCGGTTTAGAGTTGGAGGGAGAAGAAGAGCACACTCAAGATTGCGTTTAGGTTACCCCACACTGATTCTTTGACATTTTTCACTGTATAAATATTTATTGCAGCTCCAGTGATTTTCATATTTAATCATTGCAAAAAACAAATTTTAAAAGGTTATAACGATGCTTGTGGAAAAACAAATAAGCTACTTTCATGTTGTAAATCATGTAAAATCATAGAATCAAGAGAGTTACATGCGCCTCCAAGTGGCTAAACAATGAGTCATGAGGTAACTTTCCAAGGTAAGAGCATCTGCACCCTTGCACGCAACTTGGTCCTGCGAGAGCACTTGGCGTGACCACTCTGTTTGACGTGCCTCACCATAGACGCACCAAAACCCTATACAAGACATGGTTCGCTCAATTGTAGTTCAAACACTGGAACATTTAGAGTTTGATGAATTGTTAACGCGCCAAAATTTAAGACAATCAAATCTTGTTAATTGGTCAACACAAGAGGTACACAATTGAAGCTCAACACTTGTCCTCCTTGATACACGCTTACTACTTGCTTATACCTATTTGAGGACAAGAGTGAAACATTATAGATTTGGACAAGCCCTTGATCATGAATGCACCCTGGACACCTGCTTTTGAGAGCTCCACATTGCATACAAGGGTGCGGATGCTCTAAGGCCTGAAGGCAACCTAAATGCAAATATTCAGTGTAGAGAGAAGAGAGCGTTGAAGGAAGAAAGGGACCGAGAGTTAACGGTTACGCGGGGAGCAACCGTATTTTGAAAAAGTCATGCCGCCAGGACCACCACCCCTGCCTCGACGGCTCCGCCTGCCGCACCACCGGAACCCAACCCCCTCCCCCACGCACCAAAACACACAAATTCCTCCATCCCTCGCAACACCTCTCTCTCTCTCTGCCCACCATCGCCGTCCAAATCTATTGACAAAAGCTCACAAACTCCGAAGACTGCCAATCACACACACACTCTCTCTCTCGCACGGCGTTTGGACCTCATGGTATGGCGTGGTCTGTCGCTCGGAGAGTTCGCGAATCCTCCTTTTCACACGTGGCTGCCGAAGATCGTGGACATTCTGTAATGCCGACGTGACGACGTTGTTGTTGTCGTTGTTGTTGTTGTAGCCATCATCATGTAGGATAACATCAGATCGACGAGACTGACTGAGACGACGACAATTAGGTTTTGGTGGAAGGAGGAAAGAGGAGGGGACGTGGGGGGATGGTGTGATGGGCTCGGTGCATGCGGGAGGCGACGGAGAGGCAGTGCAGGATGTTTGTGGAGGAGGAGGAGGACGAGAGTGATGCTGTGGTTGCGACGCTGCTGTCATGGATGTATCGCAAGACGAGCTCCCTCTTTTGTACACTTGGGTGCGTGGTTTTCTCCGCCCCTACCTTGGTTTTGTCTCCGCCCTTTCCCTTGCATCGAAAATGGTTTCCATGGCGACCTTGGTCGATCTTGCAAGTCACACTCCCTGCCTGCCGCCTCTCTTGCCATGTTCATTCAATGGGAATTTTTTTCCTGGCCAAAGGAAGCCAAACTGGCGACAAATCTGACAGACTTGGTCGAATGTGGGCCGTGGGCTGGTCCCTCACTTATTCTCCACTAGACTGTGGACATCTGTGATCTGGTTAAAAGTGTGTCAAACCCAAAAAAAAATGCCCTGGTCCATTATAGGAATTTGAACCATTTGCCATGTTTCTTGGAAAACTCAGCATTGGTGTAGAAACAGTTATTAACCCTAGATTAGATTACGGGACGAGAATTATATGAGAAATTTTGTAATCAAAAACTGAACTTAGGGAGGGCCATCAGAAAAAAAAAACATAAAACACATGTTAACCAAAAATCTACCAGAATTTGCACAGAAGAATGTAGTCTATATGTGACCTACTCAAAACTGAAGAAAAACATAAAATAAGAGTCCCTGTTTGGCGTGTCCATAACATTCGTAAAATAAAGAAGTAAAGAGGCAAAAAGACTCTGCAATTGCTAGACTATGCAATTGAAGGCAAATAAGCTGAACTTTGTTTTAGCATACATTGACAACCCCTTTTGTATGGGGGTTATTCATGTTTTATGCCGCTTGTGCCATTTGCCCTAATTTTACTGCCTATTCTAAATCTTGAGAGGCACTGACTGCTTCTGCCAGTCACGTTTCTCTTCGTTTCAATAAAAAAATTTCTGTAGCTGTTTAAAAAAAAATCTGCTTAGAAAATAGATTTGGTGAGTGTGGTTTTGTTACTGGGCTGAAGTTCCAGGTTCTCGTACATTTTCAGGGGCACCAAGGTTAGAATTGCCTGTAGAACGCTGGTGTTGGAAACCCTTAGTTATATCTTTTCTTTCTTATTGCAAAGCTTGTGTGTTTCAGCCCTTTTTTTCTACTGAAAATTTTCACTTGTGAAGAGGTGAGGAGGGTGGAGTTGTTACACCAAGCCCCATTTTTCTATAAAAATTATGCGTAAAACATTTCAGCTTATTTTCTTTGGACAACACTACTTTGTGAGCGGTGAGCCAAATTTTTGTGAGCAGGAACCAATGCTGAGCTTAAAATCAATGGAAAAACTAAAAAAAAACAGCAAGTTTTTCAAGAGATGAAAGTTTAAAATGCTCAATTATAGGGCTGTATGTACACGGCTATAGGTGAAATTTAGTGTCTTCACAAAAAACCCAAGCTCACAGCTCATGGTTCACAAATCGCCGCTCACGGTATAGCATTTCCCTATTTTTTTTTGGCGTGACAAGGATGTCAACTAGGAGGACATTGAGAGATCTATGCTAAATATTGGGAGATCTCTTGATGTTTAAGGAGAGACATAGAGCAAACTTCCATGTTAGTCTTGGAATAAAAAAGAATTCAGAAACAACAAACAGTTTTACAATACAAACTTGTTAATTGGTTGTTTCTGAGTATTACAATTCCAAACCAGCATGAAAGTTCACCCATAGTCCAGAATTACGTGCATAATTTTGAAATAAATAAAATGCGTCATAGTGCATCTGGCTCTCTCCTTAAAGGGATGTTTAACACTGTTTTTTGATCCTTGGATGTATGACAGATTGATGGAATTCCGCTTTCAAGACCGAAACGCAATATTTCACGAGACTTCAGCGATGCAGGTACAAAAACCACCACCACTTTAATTTTGTGTCTCTTACAAAATACTGACCTTTCTTCATCCTACGGCCACTGATTTGCATTGGTGTTCACATGATATTATTCTCTTTTTGCATCTTTTTTAACCTTATGAAAGAAAAAATGTCCATACTTATCCCGGAATTGGGAAAATCCACAAATGTCAAACACTTTTACACTGCCAGCTTGTTTGTTGTTTTTTAATATCACAATATTCAAAAAACAACATGAGAATGGGCATATTCAAGGTGTCGTAGGGCTATTCTTTAGATTGTTCAAAGGTCGAACTTATGGGATTTTTGGAATTGGTTATTGCCCATGGACTAGCGTTTGTACGGGACATAACTATTTCATTAGCGTAAAACGGTGAGCCATGAGCGGTGAGCCAAGATTCTATGAGCAAGTGCCAATTTTGAGCTCAAAATCATTGGAAAAAACTTATAAAACAATTAGTTTTTCAAGAGATGAAAGTTTAAAACACACTATTTTAGGGCCCTATGTACACAATTATAGATAAATTTAGTATTTTGACAAAAAATCTAGGATTATGGCGCTCACAATATAACATTCCCCAAAAATGCATCGTCTGACATAAACATTTTTCCAGCTATCTAAACCCTGGTTTGTGACCAGTATTGTTGGAGGTATTTGTTACAATGTCAGTTGTGTTATGTTGATCTCTCAACATCTTGTTGCACTTTCCATTTTGCAAAGCTTGATTAAGGTAGGAGGCTCTAATTGCATTTGGGTTCTAATTGCGTTCATAGTCTAGGAACAAGTGACATGTGCCTTCAAATATCTATTCCTATTGACTATTTAGGCCTAACTTGTTAAGCCTACCTAAACCGTCAATAACAATAATAGATGTTTGAAGGAACATATCACTCATTCCTAGACTATGAACGCAATTAGAACCCGAAAGCAATTAGAGCCTCCTACCTTACCAGTTCTACCATGTTGGCAAGCTTTTTATGCAAGAACCGGTTAATATGCATAACATTGTGATGTGTTCTGGAGAAATGTGGCAGTTCTTGCAGCAGAGGTTGTGGCGCACTATTGTCCACGATTGGTGGATGTTCACAATTACAGTGCTGCCAATGGTCTTGCCCAGAAAGTCTACAACTGGAGCACTCTCAACAGTACGTCCTGCTTACTTTACTTTACTTACCTCCACCACCAGACTGTTGAGAGTATAGTCCAATGTATTGGTTAAACGAGTAGAGGCATATTTTCAAATTTGTCAAAGAAAAACTGGAGGTAACTCTAAAGATTATATGTAATATGTCAGAAGAAAACCTTTTTTAAAATCTATTTTTGGGTTAGACATTTTTTAATCAGTAAGTAAGTAAGGAATCTGAGCTGCTGAATATTGTACACAGACAAGGTGTTCAGGCGTCTCCATTTCTCCCTGACCAAGGAGGACATTGAGGCGGTGGCAAGCTGTGAGCCACAGATGATTGAGAGGATTCTCAAACTTCTGAAATATAAGGTACCCCCAACCCTGTTGCTTGCTTTGTTCCGTTACAAGCACATGAAAGATACCACGGAGTGCCATTTCTTTTAATAACTTCTCCATATAAGAAAGGATAATCCTCATAATGAACAAGCAATGTGTAATTGAGGAAACAAAAAGATAATCTCATGTATTTAGCTAAATCTGGGCAGTCCAAACTCTGAGAGACAATAATTCAATTTTTCTTTTTTTGGGAAATATATGCAAAACATTGGGATATCTTCCATGTTTTCAGCAGTTTAGAATTAAGGGAAAATTTGATGGATACCCCTAAAGTGTGCAATATTTGCACAAATGCCCGTGGACCATAATTTTCACAGGTTTGTTTCTGTTGTGCATGCCACTTCCTTCTCCATTTGTGTGCATGTTGTTTCTTTCTTGTTTTGCGTTCGCACAAAGTGAGAAGGAAGTGGCATGCACAACAAAACAAACACGTGAAAATTATGGTCCCAGGGTATTTGCAAAATTAATGAATAACCAGGGGCATTTGTACAATTATTGCAAACTTCAAGGGTATCCATCAAATTTTCCTTAGAGTTAAACAAGAAATTCAAAAAGTCTTGAATTGCAATAAATATTATAAATATAGATAAGTGTGACATACATGTCTTTTCTAGATGATGTAAGTTGTGATGTTAGTTAAAAATAATTATGCAGATTGCAAAGTTCCGACCAAACGGGTTGAGTGGAGATTCAGAGAACATGAAAGAGTCTTTGGAAGGCGGACACTTGCGTGATTCTATGCATGACCAGCGCACACGACACCATAACCCTCAACGAGAGATGCTAACAAGTAAACACACCAACAATTAAAAGCCCTTGTAAAAAAACCATCAATTTAAGAACCAAGCTATAGTGTTAGAGTAGCGCCACCGCAGACAGAAAGGTAGATTTAACTTGTATCTTAGCTGAGGACTTGTAGTTCTGTCCTCCACCACATAGTCGCTACCAATTTTCAGAGAATACAGAGTGTCTATACAAACTTTGGTGTCTTTCTTGACCACGCTAAAGCTCATCAAAGGACTTGAATCCTCTAACTATAAATGAAAGGTGTTGGAGAGAAGATGAAAGGTATTGGCGACATCAAGGGGCAAGGGCTAAGCGTGAGTGCGATGGGAGTGTTTTGGAAATGATGAAGAAGCTACTACAATAGACCCGCTTCTTGACTTTCCAAAGCACTTCTCACATTCTTCTTCTAGTGAAAGCAATGGAGCTGCTCTTAGCCCTTACTAATGCCCAGCTTGATCTAGGAAACCAAACTCTAACACTAAGTCTTGAACCCCATATTCGATCAATACGGAGTTGCATGTTATATATGGAGTGTATCTAGACATTGTATTGGTCTAAATTCACTCCATACATAACATACAACTCCATATTGATTGAATATGGGGTTTTTGGTTCCCAAAGACTAACTCTTATTCTTATAGAGCACCCTACAAAACTACGTTTAAGATTTCCTATGCTTGTATGCTCTCCCTAGGGTCTCACCTTTGTATAAGAAACTGACTAGTAAACTCTTAATATGTTGCTAACAAACTGCAAAACCATGGTTGTGACGCCAGTGTGTGGATTTTTGTGTTGTACAGGATTAGGCCACCAGCCTCAAATGAAAGACAATGGAAGCCGGCAAGACTTCCTTCATGAGCAAGAAAACGTGAAAAGAAACAACCTTCCATCGCATATGTATGTACTCTCTCAGTGTAGGACTCCTTTCAAAAACCTCTGCATTTGTTACACCAAAAGTCTTAGCTTTCATCTTCTTATTCAAAATCACTACACATGTTGCTTTTGAGAAAGAAGCAACAAACTCATAAATGTTGGAATTAACTCTTAAACTGAAAGATCCTTTGCGGCCAATACAATACAAGGTTTTTTTCTTGTATTTGGAATGGATCCACACCTTTACTACATTTGAGATCAACAAAAAAATTGGAATGTGGATCAATGCGGTTCTAGTGAGCTATTTGAGATCCTAACTCAAAACTTCTTGTTGATAGCAAATGTTACTTATATGGCAATGTATCTATTATCCAAATGGGACAGTTTCAGGGTTAAGTTACTTTATGTAGATTAGATTTATTCAACAGTCTATGGACTTTTGAGGTAGCTAAAGCACTATACGACAATGGTAGTTCAAAAACAAAAAAAGCTACACCACTAATAGGTGCACAACACACCACCTTAACCCTTAAACATCTTTTGGCTATAGTAGGTACGTTGCCGTATAATTGGCATTTACTACCATCAAGGAGTCCTAATTTGGGATCTCAAATAGCTCACTAGGACCACATTGATCTATATTCCAATTTCTTTGTTGATCACAAATGTAATAAAGGTGTGAATCCATTCCAAATACAAGAAAAATACCTTGTAGAGTATTGGTCACAGAACGCTGAGACGTTTAAGGGTTAAAAATATATATATGTAGTATACAATGTAATGCAGCTTGGTAGGTGAAGTAGAGTATTTCATTACTTGCTTCCGTGGTTGGGTGGCAAGATACACTCTTGTATCCTTGTTTTTTTTGCAATGATGATGAGGTGGACGACTTGCAAAAAAAAAGTTTGTGTATTGAGTTTAATGGACAGAAATTTTAACTAATTTTGTGGATGGATTGCCAGGCGAGGAGGTTCGAACGAGCAGTACTCTCCCTCCAGGACAACAGTAAGCTCTCCTCTTCTTCTTACATATCTTTTTTGTTTTGAAATTGTTCTAACTTACTTCACGGTACTGGTAATGCTCTCTAGAGGGCAGGAGGCTTGAGAGCATTATCAGTTATAATGCCAAACTAATTAATTGTTTGGCTGAAGTGTTGCTTAGGAATGAATGTAATTGTGGTGTACATTTTAGGGGGTGTTGTCACCAGAGCAGCCGTGGTTTCTTAGTTGTTCTACGCAGTCTAAGACATTCAGATCTGTACAGTAGAAAAAACTGGTTGAAGGAAGGGTTTAAAATGAAAAGGATTACAACAAACATTCCCCTAAATGCCCTTAACTTTTAGAAAATGACTGAAATGTCCTTAACTTTTGAAACAAGTTTGCAAAATACTCTTGGCTTTTGAATCAATTTATGACAACTGTGCATTTTAACCGCGTGACGGCGATCATTGCGACCTTTAAAAAGCATTATGTTACTAGTACTTTTTAGGCTGTGTTACTAGTAGGCAAGAATTATGTTACTAGTATTACTAGTACTTTATAGGCTGTGTGTGTTGTTTTACAAACCTAGTTGCCCACATCTTCCCCTAGTCCACAACAGTTGTTTCTCTCGGTTCTGATCCTCTATTTAACACACTATACCCTCTTTTGTAGCTACTTTGTGAAACTATATAGGTATAGGTAGTAGGTTTGAATTGTTAATTGTCAAACATGAGTTGCCAAGTGACTGTCGGGAGTAAGGTAAACGTACCGTTCACTGAGCATCCCCAATGCTAACCCCGAGTTTTGAGGCTTGGGTTTTGAGGTGTGCACCACTCATTGTTGAATCCATAGTGGAGCAATGAATGTCACTTGCACAAGCAAATCTTACCACATGTCAATTTAGGAACTAGTTTGGGAGGGTTGGGATTGGGACAGTCAAGCACATGTATATGAACTCATCAAAGCAGTCTTAAGGGTAGTTTAGAGTTGCTAATAGGGACCCTATGAGCTGCAAGTTTGCCCTTTAATGTAAAGTAATCTACAATACTTTTTCCCACAAAAATTACGTTCTATAATAGCTTGTTGAAAGGCTAACCCTATGGATTTTTTTCTGGAATTTCCCAAGACCTTGAAGCACCCTAAACCCTTAAACACGCGGGTATGGGTACGTTTACCTTAGTTTGTATTTGGGATCATTGGCATTTTGGGGATTATTCAAAAATTAAGAACGCTT
The DNA here is from genome assembly GCA_963920765.1 of Ulota crispa. Lineage (NCBI taxonomy): Eukaryota > Viridiplantae > Streptophyta > Bryopsida > Orthotrichales > Orthotrichaceae > Ulota > Ulota crispa. The sequence goes on along the minus strand of OY987243.1, from coordinate 21,965,906 downwards.
TTGGTTATATCTTCGAAGAATTCTAGGTTATATTCCTCTTTTGACCAATGTAACCATGACATTTGGCATTACAAGTTCCAGACCACCTCTGGTTTTCAACAATTATTAAGGAAATGCATAGCTCTCTCAAATCATTTGGACTTATTACTAGTTTTAAAAAAAAATTGTCTTTTTAGAGGGCCACGTGTTCAAATTCAGTGAATCGATGAGTTGGGGTATTAGCTAGGCATTTGTGTATGTAAGTGTTTTTTTCCTAATTGATGCAAATTTTTATAGAGCCCTCGCCGCGGGTCCAATACGCAGGTGCTGAGTTCCATGAACGTAAAGTTGGAGGAGAAGGATTCCCACATTCGAGAACTCGGTGAAACTATTGAGGTGTGACCCTCTTTCCTTAGAACCACAAAATTTGGGCACAAAGTGACAAAAGATGTCACAGTTAACTAATTTTGGATAATAACCCCTAAACGATCAAGTCTTTTTTTTTTTTGTGAAAATCACTAAAAATTGCCACTTCTAAGAGGTTTAGTAAAAATGGATTTTATGTTTTGTTTTGGGAAATTCAATCATAGGATCTTGCCCTAAACTAGAAGAGGTACTTGTGGAGGGAAAATAAGCTCATTCTAGATGGAGAGGAGTGAGATATTTAAATCTAAAGTAAAAAAAAAAAAAAAAAAATTCCATGCTGCCCAAAAATTTCAAAAGCCTTTGACCACTCTTATAACAAAAAAATTGCTCTACCCAAAGTTGCACTTTATTTTTCCCATGTAGGAGATCAAGTTAGGTACGTGTGGTAGAATTTTCAAATCAATTGGAATTATACAACACATGGGAAAAATCAATAACTAAAAAGAAGTAGAGAATGAGTCAAAACACTAAGTTTTTTAGAATTTAATAATTGAAATGAAAAATGCAAATCCCAACAGTTATAATCTTGTGATAAATAATCCTCTTTCTTTAATTTAATTTTTTTCCAAAATATTGAAAATTGAGTAAAGTAAAGGACTCTAAAGTTTATTTTAGGGTGGAGAATCCATAACTGCCCACAAACAAAAACTCCTCATAACTTTCATGTCATTGATTGAAATTGAATGATTCAAAGTTTATGACGTATAGAAACATCTAAAGAACCAATTTCAAACTTTTGTTTTTTTTTTAATGCTATTTTTAAAGAAGTTTTTGAGCTGCCCAGGCGGGCAATCCTCCCCAAATTTTCATAAATTCATGCATAATTTCTTCATCAAATGTCGTAACAAAGAAAAATTTAGATGCCCACATAGATTTTTGAATTCCCCACCTTCAATAAAAGTTTTAGAAAATCACACAAAGTAGTTTAGCCATAGGTACATGCCCAAACCTATCTCTCAAAGGGACAATGGTACTTTAGGAGATAAACACAAATATGGATTGTACTAGGCCATGGTGTTAGGTGCTAGAAGCAATCCTTTTTACTAAACTGCCTCTAGCGGGTCCAAGGACATGACCCTTAGCAACCTAATAAGGCATTTATGCTAGAAGCAATCTAAAGAGGCAGCGAGGGCTTGTCTTTCATCTTAAATCTCCTCTTTCCTTGTATGTGGACTCTAGGGTAAAAAAAGCTAGATTCCAATTTCTTTACCAACAAAACAAAACAAAAAAGACGTCCCTATGTTGTAACTATTCATATTTACTTGATTGAATCAATCATGGTAGTCTAATTGAATGCCTTTGAATCCAAATATGAATTTAAAATTTCCTAATATGACTTAATGTGATAAGTTTATAAATTTGATAAGTGAATCTTTTTAAAATTCTCATCTCAAGATCCACTTGAAGGAAGAGGAAGGATTTGGGAAAGACGGAGGCAGACCCTATGTTTACTAAAATAACTCACCTCTAGATTGCTTCTAATGCTCGGCAGCAATACTGATTGAAAGAAGATGATGTGGTGTGCACATTCTTTAGAAATAAACTCTCCACAATTGAATTGACCCCTTGTTATACAATTTACAGCAATTGCAAACTGGCTTTTTCTTTTTCTTTTTTTTTATTAGTCAAATATGGCGTTGAAGAAACCTTCACCTAAAACCATCCAAATAAGTATTTGAACATGGTTGTTATTACTCAAATGCCTCCATTTTGGTTGAAACACTATGAAAGTGTTAGATGGCGTTCAAAAATCTTACACAAGATGTTTTTGGGTGTAGACAAAAGATTGGTCACAAAATTGTGATAAATGCAAAATGTATTCTAATATACAAAAAAAACATAATTATCTTGAAAATATTTAATCGACAAGAAAATTTTAAAAAAATCTACATATCCATTGCCTAAATAGTCAATTCAATTGGCCTTGATGATGATGATTTGATAAAGGATATCAACTTCTCTTAGTATTTATTTATTTGGAATTAGTATAAGTAAGTTATGAATTTTTGAAGTGCTAATTATAGATGTATCCAAAGTTGACCGTAGGCTCTCATGTTAGCTTACAATTAGGGCCTTATAAAGGTAGCCTTTTTAAGAATAATAGTATCTTAATTGTAGGCTTTTGTTGCAAATAACAAAAAAATACAACTCACAGACTCTTTCATCCACAAATAAACATTCTATAAAGACTTGTGAAGGCATAGCCAAAAAAAGAAAAAAGAAACTTTGAATAAAACTCAAAGAAATTCGGTCATGAAGACTTTCCGTAAAGATTCTTTTGAGGCAATTCACACCATATCCAATCTCCAGAGGTTGAAAATAGAAACTTTGTTATAACTTCACACTATATGCCAAGTCCCCAGTTCAAGATCGCTTACAAAAAAATCTTCAAGCCACGACATTCTAACAGAATTAACATAAAGAAAATAGAAGTTTGCTCCCAAGTCCCAGTACATTTTCCTAATATATCTTCGGGTTCTTTACAAGCCAACCAAAGTTAGGGCTAGGAATGTAACATTAGGGATAGTCACGTGTTCTTCACCTCTTCTCAATCTTTAAAAATGGGGACATGACACCTTTTCCTTGAATTGCAGAAGTCACATTCTTTTAAGATTGAGAAGTTTTTTTTTCACCTTCAAAAGAGAAGAACGGACATGAAAAAGATTTTGCATGTAAAGTTTTCACCAATGCATGTCTCTTTTTTATCAATCACCCTCCTTGTAGCTAGAGACCTTGGTTGAGTGTGTGAATGCAACTTGTTTTCTTCCTGCATCCCCATCTTTTAGGGAACTCACTCTCCATTCTCTCACACCCATGAAAGGATAGTCCCACTTGTTTCATGGAGAAGTGCTCCCATAGGCTCCTATTTCCATTCCACAACTTCTCATTCTTCATGGGAGTTTCATTCTTGGAGAAGGTGTGACTACCCCTATTGAAAACTAGGACTTGGGGAGATGAGAGCCAGACATAGCTTAATCCTTTAGAGACCACACACATTTTCCCAAAATCCACTAGAAACCTGGGCAATAAGAATAGATGTGCATTTGAAACAAATATGGATCCAATTTGAATAATCCAACCGTACAAATGTGAAGAACACCTTGTTTGTTGCAATGTATCAAAATTTCAGCTAGATCTACCGTTGGAGGTGAAATATTATAATGATTGAGTGAACCGTATAAGGAAAATCTCTAGTTTTTCATGCTTGTGTGGTTTTGAATGTTAGCGCTTCATGCAAGCTTTGATTGAGAAGAGCCTTACATTTCTAGAAAGCAAGGTTCCCACCTTTCCAACAAGACTAGTTTCACTCAAAATTGACAAAAATAGCAATCACAAGGTGTAGCTAAGTGGACAAAAAGGGTCAAAAATCCCATTTTCTTTGCTACCCTAAAACGGTTCTACAAGAAATTTGATAACTGTTACGGAAAATCTATTTGGTAAAATCAATCAAGAATTGGCCTTAAATGTAGGATGAACTTTTATTTAAACAAATTGATAGCATCATTTCAATGGATTCTCAAATAGTACAATTGTACAACTACCGTATAGAGAAACAATACAAGCGTATTCTTTGAGCAATTTGAAGTTTTTTAAGATTGCACAATTGAAATATGACATTCTTCTTAAATTCTTGATGTATTGTGTTGTTGCTTTGATCCATCTTTGACCAAATATGGATACATATTTTGAGGCCATGATGTATAAACACCATTATTTATCAACTCCCATATCCGATTCTATTGTTGTTTTTTGGGTTGGATGCAAAATTCTTGTGATCACAAGCATTCTTCAGGATTGTTTTCCAAATTGTTGAGCAATTTTATTGTATAGGCCAAAAACTACTCTCCCGAACCAAAATATGGTTCAGTGGTCTCTAAAGGGTTAAGGTAGGAGGCCCATGAATGGAGCATCTAAGGGCTAAAATTGAATTATGGGGATGTAAAACTTCTTGAAATATTTTTCAATAAATTTTCCTTGAAAGACAAGAGGAAAAGGGCATCTAACCCAAGTTGTTCATATCTTTTGGAGCTTTGTAAAATTAGTTATGAAATTTTGAAGTGGAAAGGCCATAGTGCTCTAAAATGGTGCACTTCCTCAAATGTACATTTCTTGTACATTATTGAAGGGCTATGAAAAACATGTACAAACAAAGAGTACATTTGAGGAGGTGCACCATTTTAGAGCATGCCGCTTTTAAAACCTCCTAAGGTAGGAATACCATAAATGGTTACCCCCAATAATGGCAGAGTAGAATGTTCTAAAACCAACAAAAGTTGGCTCTAAAAAGATTTTGAAAAGATGCTATTTCCTCGCATTTGATTGGTTCAAACTTGTTTCGAAACAAGATTCTAGAGGTAGCCATTTAAAGTGCACTTATGAAACAAGAATTGGTCAAAATCAAGAATCCACATTTATATTGCATAAAATATTCATTCTTGAGTAAATTATTATTTTTGTTTGCACTCTTCGTTATCCTTGTTTCTGCACAGATTGAGCTTAATTTCTCAAGAAATTCCCCATATCTTATAGTCTAAAGTGGCTTATTTTAACCGTTTATGGTATTTCTACCTTACCTTACTTTGAACCGCTCTGCTCCCCCGCACCATCACAAAAGCTAAGGTTTCATAAAGATGGCTTAACTTACCCTGCTGCATTGCAGCTCTTGGAGGCAAAGGTGCGCAAGCTGGAGCAGTTGCTGCGATTGAAGGAGCACAAGATTCAAGTGCTCAGCGGCAAAGTTCCCAAGCAAAACGGTCGCTCTTAAGTCTCCCCTCTCCTCCGATTTGCAAGCTCTGACACCCGGAAACAGAATTTCTCTCCCTTTCTCTCTCTTTCTCTCCCTCATCCTCAAATCTCTCATTGCAAGCGAGGCATGGTTTTCAGTGTTGCAGCTCCAGTTGCACATCCACTTCAACTCTCTCCCTCCCTCCCTCTGGCTGGCTGCTCCTGCGTAAAGAAGAAAAAAAGGGATTGCCTGGTTGACGGTGTGATTCCCGTAGACCGCTCTCTGTCTCATCGTTTTTCAACACCAGAATATCAAAAGCTTGTTTGAGGCGGCATGTCATTCTTGTGTGAGTTTGCATGGCGGAATTTGAAGGAAATTTCACTATTTATGTTTCCTATTTTTTGTCAGATAAGGGGAGAGCCTTCTATGCCAATTGTTGTTATGAAATCTGTTATGCTTTTTTTTGTTCCTTTTTCAGCTTTTTAAGTCTTTGATATATTTTTCTTTCGTTATCTGGGTGATGATGGAGATTAGGGCTCCCAAGGCGTACCGGATGTGAGTTAACCCTGGCTATAGTCTTCAGGAGTTATTGAATAGTCTTCATGCCAGGATCGCCTCTGCTAGCTTGGAATCAACGTTCCGGAAGAATCGGCAATTAGTGTATTGTTAACCGGTCAATTTTAAAGTTTGAATCACAGAATCAAAACTGGTCGAATATTCTAAATATGTATAGTTGTGGTAATAAACAGATGTAACATTTAGAGTACGGGTAATGAAGGATGGTTACCGGTGCAACTTCAACGAACTCCTTCAACCCTGCTTGGATTCCCTGGCCGTGACTCAAACTTGGCCGGATGCCACTCATGCCAGTCAACTTTTGAAAAGCTAATATCCTTTCCTTTCTTTTTCTACGTTTGGCCTGCTAAATTTCCTCTGATGCACATTTCACAAAATTTCACCAAGCAAAATAAAAATATAACAAAGTTTAGCATTTCCATGGCATTGCCATGCTACTCAAGTCCGCACATTTGACAAAAAATACCTCTGAATGGGAAAATGTATCTCCTTTAGAGAGGATTCTTGTCAGTCTAGTATAGGCTTCTTTCAGATGAATTTTACCTTGATGCGGCCACTGGTTTGGTATTTCCATGAAATTGGTTTTAAGTACCGTTTTCGCCTCCTCCACTTGGCCATCTAATTTTTTTGCAAAGACCAACAGTTTCCCTCGGGCATTGGAAATTTAGAATCGGCTGTCAATGTCATAGCCAGTTTCCTATGGAGAGTGATCTCTCTTATCCTAAAATGGGACTTGTTTCTCTTTTTCTTGAGACAATGCATTTGTTAATATTCACTCTCCTCCTATTCTGGCAAACTAGAACATTCTTTGCAAAAAAAGAATCTGAGTCTACTTGTGCATACAATTTGAACTTAACTTAGGTGGTATGTACCAAAAGTTACACGAAGTAAGAGACACTGACCAACTTACATTGCAAGCTCTCAGCCAAAATGTCAAGACTTTTGAATCATCTTTTCCATGCTCGTACACTTGGATTTACAAGTCCAGACAAAAGGGACTGATTTCAACAAACAGTTGCTTCAACACTCTGCCTGCAGATCAAGAATCGCATTAAAAAAAATCCTCATTTTCGGAAGTGAAAATTTACAATGGTGGCTTGCATGAATGACTGCTGAACTGAGATGGCAAATGGGTATATGGGGTGGAAGAAGAATGATGCTACACGTTTGATATGGCCGTCGTTTGAACCAAGCTCGGTACCTGCCAGCAAACAAACATAACCCCCAAACAATCATTCACCACCAATTATTAGATACAGAATGTCCCAACCACATCGAAATAAATCCATTCTTTCTGCGGAGTTGAAGATAAAATATACTGTCGAAACACACTCTATTCAAAACATAGGAAGACCAAAACAAAGACGGTAACATACCAGGATTAATTTTGAACTTGAGAGTGTTGGGCCGCCGCCTAGATATAAATTTGATAGGATGCTCCATACAAGGTTTGTGTCGATCAGTAGCTGATATTAACTGCAACCCCATAGCACACTCAGTTCAGCATTTGGATGTTCATCAAGGTGTATAGGATTGTTTGTTATCTCAAACTAATTGCTTTTATCTGTGCAATCTAAAGTGGCCCTAAGATTTGACAGATCTCATGAAACAAAAGAGCGGAAATGATGGACAGAATCAAGTTTGTTCAGAAAAGCCCAACCTTCTCATCATAATGAAACAGATACTGGTCGAAATAAGGCGACGGGCTCTGGGATTGGGAGTTGTGGGGGAGAGAAGCCAATGTTCTTTTCACCACCTGCACAGGGCGGAATTTTTTTGCCAAGGTACTCTCTTAGATGAACGTAAGACAGGTAAGAAAATGATTTTTGCACCAACCAAGGTATAAGGAAAATTCATTATATCATTTTTTTGCTTTGATCTAAAGTGACTCTAAGATTAACAACACAGACGTTACCTGCGAGTAAGTGCCAGTTTTGCTTGTTGCGCTAACTGCTCTCTGCTTCAGTAAATGCTCTCGGGCAAAGGGGTTGTTTGAATAACTAGAAATAAAGTTCATGTACAAGGGGTATTGAGGGGCCATTCGGAAGTGATCACAGTATCGCTCTACACACTGCATCAGATCTTCTGAGGAGTTCTGCTCCAAAAACACAATACCATCAGCTGAGTGCAAGTGGAAACTTAGTTCACTCCCTAAACGACAGATTAATAAGGAAAATGCAAGAAAAGGAAGAAGCGTAATGACTAGTTTGGCATAGACGATGTTTAGTGTACCTGATGAAAACCAAGCATGTCTGTGGTTTCCATGTTATAGAGGGCTAAAAATGCAGTTTGATTGGAGGCTTCTGCATTTCGCGAAACCTGCACTAACCCCCATGGCTGATTGTAAGCCAAAAAAATTATACATGAAAAAAAATAGCACAGCATGGAGAAAAAGATAGCTCTCTAATGATGACCACGGTAAAGACATTGGATAAAGAGACTCCTCTCGATTGATAGGTAAGAGGGTGGTCAGGATGATCAAGCAAGACGCGGAGTAACTCAGGAAGCTAATGCAGCAATACTCACCAAACCATCGGCGCTCCCAAACTTGATAAGAAGATGACACCGATCCAAAAACTGAACCTGTCATGACACTAGCGCAAGTCAGCATGGAAGCTTTAACCTCAAACATTTATCTATATGGCTAAGTACACAAACTACATAGACTTGATATCAGTAAAGCGGTAGGTGAGAGGGAAAAAAGATCAAAAGAAAATGAAAAAAGCAAAGAATCAAACACAAAGTAAATCTCATAATATGCAGAACTGGCAACACACAACAACACCAAATCAACAACCGCTCACTCAGATCAGCCATTCAATGAGTTAAGCTCACAAAACTATCAAACCTGGAAAAGTTAAACAGATACGTACCTTCCACATTACCAGATCCGCATAATGCTGAAAATGATAGTAAAACCTCTTCAGTTGCTGCGCCTTCTGCTTTCACACAGAAACCACAACCAAAGTAAACAAAAAAACGTAAATAACTACATCTAAGGCAGAGGATCCTACAGTGGCTAGGGGCCTGATTCCATGCATTACACTGGTCCCTCTTACCAACAACAATTAATCTATTCAGGTCGGCCTTCAATTAACAATCTGGATATAAGCATGCCTTTGCTGAATGCCTCTAGCCGCTGATCTCTAGATGGAAATAGGGCTGCCTAATGTCCTCTTAATAGTAGTCTACACGCTCCCGCTTTGAATGATTGCATAAAAAAATTATCAAAGCTAAATGATCCCTCCACAACTCGAAACTGCTCTCCCGGTGAATGCACATTTTACAAACTGGTTGTAATGTTTGCAAACAGCATTCTCTACCTCAAGGTGTCAGTACTCCACTGCAATCAAGCTAGACTCGCCATATTGAAACAACCTCCACAGGTAATATGAACAACCAGAAGGTGTACTGACAACGTACAATGGCAGGAATTGTATCGTCGTTCTGAATACCCTGCAAGATGAACGACAACAACCGGTGCTTCAGCCCACCAAGCACGTGACCACTCCGTGATAGTAAGCCTCCCTGGGGCGTCCCGTCACCATGGGTGTCACCTCCCCTGCCAGATGGACCTCCAGTGAAGGCCGAGTCTCCATCATCTCCACCCGGTGGTCTAGAGAAGAAAACGGAAGGACCGGGCTCGTCCTGGGAGGGAGGGGACTCTGCTTGCCGCAGGGGACCAGTGAGCATAGTCAACGCAGGGCGTGTCCGTAAAGTAAGTTCTTCATTTGTTGCAACAGATGGTTCTAAGGCATCCGTTGTGTCGCTGCTGCTAATGCTTCGGGAGGTACTACTCGAGACATTCTCGTACGGAGAGTAGTCCCCACGGCCACCTGAACTCTCCACCCCTGTTGCAGTATTGTAAGGGTGAGGCCCGAACGTTTCGGAGGTGCTGTGCTCACCACCCAGTCTCAAGTGACGCCCTGCCATGGCGTGGTTGCTCCGCCCTTGGACAAAGCGCCACACATGCACATTTTCAAAGTTGCATGTGCTGAATGTAGGATTACCATTTGGAAAGACACCTCGGAGATAGCCATCGTAGAACGAGTCGAGTTCGGCACTTGGGGCAGCAGTTCCTGTGGGTTGAGAGGTGCCTGGGTCGCCAGTTCTATCTGAAGGTTGCCGTCTGCTACTCGCAAAAGCCTTGCTCCCCCAAAATTCCTTGCCTTGGGGAGCTGTTGCTAAATCTGAGCCAGTACTCCTGGCTTTTCGCTGTGCTGCGTGCTCCTGATGCTGAGCCTCTTCCTGTTAAGACGACAACTAAAAAGTGAAAATGATGCAGAAACGTTGTGGAGAAGAAACACATGTGGCTAATGTTTGAAAAGGTACCGTAATCTAAAATCAGGATGAACCCAATTTCAAGGAGCTTTTCAAGATCCAAAGTCAGGGCCACTTTCGATTTCAGATGTCAAAACGACAAGCATGAGGCAACAACAAATTCAACACCTTGAGTGGTGCACAAGTTCGTTTTCGTTCAATTTTTCCTTCTGTTTTATGCAGTGTCAACTTTACACCAGTACAAACAACAAGAATAAGCATGAAGAGATGCTGCTTACATAGCTCCTATTGGTGACGCAAATGTTTGAGACAACATGGTTACAAGCTACCACTTTGCGGTGGATCGGTCACTTGCACCTCGAATGCGTCATAATGTAAGGGGTTGATTTAAGCGTGACACCTCACCCCTATTTCCATACGAGGCACGTTCAAAATTTAAGCTTGTTATCTCAAACTTATTGCTTTAATTTGTGCAATATAAATCGGCCCTAAGTAAAGACGGTTTAGCAAAAAGTTGCACCCAAAAATCAATCGTGTGTCACACAAGGTACGTTAGAGGTTTAAATTGTTTAGTGGAGCAGTACGGATGACCAAAATGAACAACAAAATTGATTAGTGTTGACAAGATTTTTCTTTGGCGGTTCAATCAAGAATCCATAACAGTGCTTAACTTTAATGGTAACTTCGTTCATTTCTGAAAATCTGACAGGCGAACGAACAGTTATTATATGAATCCTTTTTTTCAGTTTTTTATTTTTAAAAAAGACTCTGTACACCACGAAGAGGATGAGGGAAAACCTGAGCTTGGGAATTAAGAAGCAGCTCATCATCCTCGCGACATAATTCACCAATAGTTCGAATGTCCAGAAACAGGCCACCGTCTCGAATTTGCTTGATATGAATACGCTGAAACCGCACAGAGAGAATCGCCAGTAAGTCATCATGTAAAAAGACGCCTGCATTATGTGCAAGATGAATATAATCATCCCGGAAGACGGATCTGGCGGTGATGACCCCGTCATCCAACCGAACTATCAGGAACGTGATCTTCTCAATAGCAGGGACGCCTGTAACGGCCCCAGTGGCTGCAGGGGGGTTTGGATCTGGGGCAGTGGACGTAGCAAAGATGCCATACAAGTTGTTCTCCGTGGAGAGGAAGAAGTCCTTGCAAATGACTTCGTTGACGGTCGTGGCCAGCGGAATGCGGTGCAGCAGAGTGAAGTAGCTCTCGAACTTGCTGGCCCTCGCAGGAAGCTCCTCGACCGTTTCGGACTTGGAGTGGTAGGAGAGCCACAGGGGGCGGTACAGAAGCAGATCTTGGGAACTCCGACTGAAACACACCAAGTACTGTCCATCGTTCGTGAAGCGGCGCCACCACTGGTCCGGACAATCCACTTCGTACACCGTGTGGCTCGGCACTACGTTCTCATAAAACCTTCGTGCTCTATTTGTCTGCAAACCAGTTCAAAAAATTTCAACAATTCTTAAGTATCCAAAAACTCTACATATTCACAGCTCAATTCGAAACACAATGAGTCACAATATTTACAGCTTGATCAACACATCCGCGACTCAATTAAAAACACTTCACATTCATGATAAAAAAACAACAACTCAAGCCCTACATATTTGCAAATCGGTTAGAAACAACTAAATATTCATGAATAACAGTATATTTCCAACTCTACTCAATCAGAAACACTTAACAATCACAAATTAACATCAATGTCTCCATAACTACGTATCTGCAACTCAATTAGAAAGACTTGACTGTCACACACTACTCAAATTTCCAGCTCCACCACGTATCTACAACCAAATTAGAAAGCCCGACCATTCGCGAGAAACAATTCTCCAAGTAAATCTATGTATTCGCAACTCAATCCAAATCATTTAACACTCACATGTAACAACATTTCCAGCTCCGCGATCAAATGCAAACGCCTTTACAAAATCACCTTAAATCGACCATTCTCATCATCCTCATCATCCTCATCGATCTTATCATTCTCATCATCCTCATCGATTTTATCATTCTCATCATCCTCATCATCCTCATCATTCTCGTCACTAACAAACAACTTATTCACAAAACCTCTCAAACACTAGAAAATACTCCAAACCCTAGAAATGCGACAACATAGCAACACAGCTCCCTTTTCAACAACAAAATCCGTCCAGCCAGTATTGCATAAACTTAATGAGAAAACAAAAAGACGCTCCTCTTCAAAATTCACGAGAGCTATTTGCAAAATTGGCACAGAGAGTGGTGAGAAGGAGTAATGGTAGTAGTAATAGAAGTAGTAAGCTTACATGAGTATTAGGAGAGCCACGGCTGATTTGTCGGGAGAAAAGCCGATGAACAATGTTCTCACTCTGCTTCCACATTCATAAAGCTGATGGAGCACAGCACCTGCACTGCCATGCCCGCAGGAGGAGAACCAAAAAAATAAGGCCGTCAATCCTTGAGTCGCGAAAGACAATTCTAGAATCTCCACACCATCACCAAAAAGGAGAGAAGAAGTGTAGGAGAAAGTTCAAATGGAGACGAGAAGAGAGGATCAGAGTAGCTACAAAATATATATAAAAAATGAAAGAGATGAGAGAGGAGAGCAGGCGGGAATGGTGAGAAGAAGCAGAGATGGAGAATGGAATCGTCCAAAGTAGGGTGATGGCGATGGCGATGGTGAGCCACGTGAAGGAGGAAGAGGAGACAAAAAGGTTTCAAGGATGCAGGATTCTCTGCAAAAAAGGCTTTGCTTATCTGCGCTTTTTTGATTTCGGGGTTTTTCACCTTTTTGGCTTTTTCCATGCATTTAGTTGCCGCGCTTCGAGCATCGTCCACGTGGCGGGATCGCTGGTTTTGCGCGGGGTTCGAACCTTTTCTTCGCAGTAAAATCCATGAGTCGCCGGGGCGCTCGAAATTCAAATCAGCAACATTCAAATCGGCATCATTTAACCCCTAAATGCCCAAGCCCTCTCTGAGCTTCTTAGACTTTCCATGAAACTAAACAATCAATCAACCTCTTCATGAATTCCATCAAGTTTTTTTCAATTGTAGCCATACAAATTTAAATCAAACATGTTAGAGATTACACGGAAAAGAAAACACAACAATATCACTTGTAGTTTGAAAGATTATAATGTTTGAACATGAGGGTGTTAAAACTGCAAAAGTGACTTAAAGTCTTTCAATCCTTGTTTCACATGTCAAATCCAAAAATTTGGTCACCATAAAAATATGAGGTTTAAGGTCATTACATCCTAACTCAAATCAATTTACGGTTTTGAAAATCTACTCCTACATTATTTTTAAATGGGTTTCTAATCTGGATTTTAATCCAAACTCTATTGTATTTGAGGCTCATTTTCAAGATCTTCCAACACTAAGAAACTCAAGATTGCAGTGGACACCCTTGTACAAAATCTCAAGTAGAAAAATCCTCAACTTTCATTTTCAAAATCAGATTTTTGAAGTTGAAAGTAGATTTCAAAACAAACTTATATTGAAAATAAAAAATTGAAAATAATAGCTTGATGAGGTTTTATCCATCTTCAAAGTTTCCCCGCGACCCAAATCTAGTTGCTTGGGTATTTAGGGATTAAATCATCAACATTCAAATAGCCAAAATTCAAATCATCACCATTCAAATTTCCAAATTCAAATGGCCATTCACCAAAATTCAAATCACCAAATTATTAAGGGAATTGATATGTGCACACCGGGGGTTGATATTTGCACACCCCTTGAAGGTAAATTATAGATTTCTACCATCAAAAATCTAAATTTGAGAATTTTGGATTTAGATTTGGACTTAGAGACCATGGTTTACTCTAGATCCATAAAAAAATTTGCAATTGAACAACAACCAATGAAAAAGTTTATCTTTTTTACAAACAAAAGTAAAAGTAACACTTTTTCCACTAACTAAGCTTTTTCACTAAGTGTTATTTAATTACAACTTTTTTTAATGGTTCTAGAGTAAACCATGGTCTCTAAATCCAAATCTGAATTCAAAACTCTCAAATTCAAATTTTTGATGGTAGAAATCTACAATTTATCTCCACAGGGGGTGTGCAAATATCAACCTCTGGGTGTGCACATACCAATTCCCATTATTAATCCACTAGAATTTAAATCACTACACTAAATAGTGCATTTATGTTGCCTTATCCGAGAAAGTTACCTCATGACTCATTGCTTGGTCACTTGGAGACACATGTAGCTTTTTAAGTACCAGAGCTTCACATGGTTTATGCCCTCAACAATGCTAGTTTTTTATTTTTACAACTTAGTTATTGTTGTCAAGTCCTTATTGTTGTTGAAAACTGTTCATTGTGATATCTATTGGTGAAAACCATCATAGTACTAATAAGTACTTACAAAGTGTAAAATAATGAGAAACTAGTGTAGGGCAACCTAAATGTACTATTTAGTGCACTGTACATGAGTTGTTTCAATTAAGATGCCCAGCACTATAAAAATGGGGAACTGATATGTGCACAGTCAAGGTTTGATATATGCACACCTGTTGGGGTAAATTTTAGTTTTTCACCATCAATAAGCAAAATTTGGAAAATTTGAATTCAAATTTGGATTTCAAGACCTTGATTTGCTCTAGAACTACAAATGAGGTTACAATTGAACAACTCTTAATAGAAAAACCTAACTAGGGGGCAAAATTATAACTTTTATCCTTGTTGTAAAAATGCTAAGCTTGTCCACTAGACGGTGTTCAATTGTAGCCTCATTTGTAGTTCTATGTTAAATCAAGGTCTCTAAATCCAAATTTTCCAAATTCCCCTTGTTGATGGTAAAAAACTAAAATTCACCCCCCAAGTGTGCATATATTAAATCCCATTTGTGCACTTATCAGTTCCCTAAAATTATAAACAATTCACTCGAATTTAGAAATTAAGTAAATTTGCAAGGCACCATAATAATAACGTAATACATAGTAAATTTCTGAGGATGGAGCTCAATTACCATTTTGTCGCATATAGGATTGGTTCTAAAATGCACTTTTGTAATTGTACATATGTGTTGAAAGTATGTTGCCATAACTTTCATTAGACATGTAGAATATTGTGTATTAATGTCCATATTTTACCCAAAAAAACAAAGAATCCTTTTAATGTGCATCAAGAACTTAGTCCTTTAAAAACCCCTAAAAAGAATATGAATAATATGTGTGTCGAAAATTGCTAGAAGGTGATGTACACGTGGAATTGGAAGAGTGCATATTCTACACTTGGCAAGTGGAGTCTCTAAATGTGTTGTTTCCAGTAATTAGTATATTCCTCATTCATCAACTCCTCTACACCTCATATTGTAAACCTTTCAGTCAGTTCTATTCTAATTGCGTAGTTAGAAGATATTATCAACTCTTTTTAGTCTTGTTTGTCCATGACAATACAACTTTAAGTTAAAAATCCCAAAATGTATATAAGCCATTGGGATTGGTTCCTCTCTCTCCTTTGTGTAGAACATCAAAGCATTGATGTAGCAGCTCCACCTTGAAGAAAAAATGACAAACTATAGCTAGTAAGATTTTTGGTACACTAAAATATTGTCAATGATGAATATGTACTTTTTCAGGAGCAAAGATATGATTTTTTTTGTGGTTTTTTGTGCAATTATTAATGTTGTAGTTGGTACAATTTATAAATGATCCAGCTTGTTTCAATTTTGTCATAAATTGGGCATATTAGGCACTATCTATTCTTTGTAATCATCACTTTCAAAGCTTTGGCCAAGAAGTGTTGACTCTTTATATGGTTCTAAAAACAAATATAAAAATCTCAATATCGAGAACATGTTTATTTGGGTTCAATATGGAATTTAACCAGTAATAGTCAAAATTATTATAAAATTGAGTAATTCAAATATTGCATCCAACAAATCACATTTTGTTTTGAATTCAAATACATATATTTTTCCTACGCATATTTAACCCGCCTGAGCGCCCGGGCCATTTTCACCAAAATCAAGGTTTGGGAGACCTACAACTTTGATGCATCATATCTTGGTCAATTGGATGATTCACAAAAAAGTGACCATTAAAAATAATGGAACACCTACTTAGGAAATGGTTGTAAATTTTGGGAACAACTAAATGTGAGAGATGGAGACTACAACATTTGATCAAACAACATATGATGGCAAAATCTCACCTTTTGGGAGGTAGTTGCTATTTGATGATTTTTAACAAAATTCTATAAGCCCTTGATTCATCTCAATTTTTGTGAGTAGCAAGATTGGATGTGAATGCACACACTTGCAAATCATTAAAGATTGTGCTTCTTTTTATGTTAGGTTTAAGGGCTTCAAATTACTACTGCACAAAAAACAATGACCTAGACAACTAGTGAAAGTTGTCACAATAAGGGTTTAGAACATGTTTGAACCCTTATCAACAAATTTCCTGCTACCAAAAACCCGACCACAAAGCACACACAAGGAAGCTTGCAAGGAATATTGATCAGTTGTAGCTTGTAAAACTCTTCTTGCCACCACGCCCCGTATGGTGTTTCACCCAATTAAATCTCTTGCGGCACTTATACAACATTTGACTTGTCTCACAATTACTTCATTGGCATGTACAATTTGAATGCTGTATTTATAGTTTATTGCAAGATCAAAAAATTAGATCCAATGCCTCAAACAAGCCTTTGAAATCATGCAAAGACACTTTTGGTCCTCTGCAATGTGCAGGGGGTAAGAAGCCTTACAACAACCTATAGCTTTTGTGGTTGGGTCTTCAAGTGAATGGTTAATGAGGTAGCCATAAGTCTTTTGCAAACTTTTCTATGTCTAGATTGTCATTGGAGGACATGCTAAGCACACTTGATTTTGAATGATGACCATAATTAGAGTAAAACAAAGCTCTTTTTTTTATATTGAAATATGAATTTTTCCAACCAAAACCCATTTTCAAACTTTAACAAAAATATTTCTAAATTTTAAAAATAAAAAGTATCTTAAACTCAATATGATGGAATCTAGTATTCCATACAATTAATATACATTATCTATAAGAAGTTTTTTTACCATTTTACAAGTGATGGTGTTCTCAAAAAATTGCACCATATGCATCAAGCATCAATACATGCAAACAAGATATCAAAAAGATTAAAAAATAGCAAAATTCTAATGATTATGTAAATTCTCAAAATCAAGGTTGCTTAGGTTTAGAAAGTGGTTGTAGGAGCTAATGAGAAAGATGCCAAGGATTCCATGCTTTAAATCAAGTTTTACAAGTTTACACAAATACTTAACCCTTGAAGGGCCCTTGGGCATTGGAGATACGGTACCAAATATAGTCGCAACCAATATTCAGAAGTTTGAATCAGTTTGAAATTAAGTGTTACAACCATACATATTGAAGGGTTGTATGATGGTGGGTGCATAAAAAAAATTGGAAAGCCCCCAAAGCATCTCAAATACGTCTATACATACGACAATACATACGGCCGCAAAGGGCTTTTGGGGCGCTTAGGGGTTAAATAACTTTCAATTTTGTATGCCCAATACTTGAAAAATCTTATGAAATTTGAAAAGCAAGTTGACAAGCTAAATTGTTTGAAGTATGAAGTTGTTATCTTAAATAAAAGATAATTTAATAACTTGAATTTACAATTATGGCAACATATAGAATCAAGAACTAAGGGAGCCACAACTTATATTGTACATATTTATTCACCTAATGATAAACTCTCATATAATGACATAATAATTGTCCAAAATACAAAAAGTTCCAAAAGAGTAGTTTGTTGCAATTTGTATATTCACTCATCAAGTTCTTGCTTGAAATATGACCCCACATAGTAAGCTTTCAAAATCCTTGCATAAAATCAAATTAGAAAATATATAAATTTCCACAAATTTGACAATCATGAATATTTGATATTTGGTTGTAAACATAATATTCATTAATTTGGGGGAAATTTAAAAAAATATACATTTGAATTTTATGTCTCTAATATTATATCCAATCGTGTATCCAATAAACATTCTTTTGAGGATGTAAAATCTAGAATTCCTGAAACTGGGATTTCCCCATATGAATGAAAATTGTGTTTCCTGAAACTGGGATTTCCCCATATGAATGAAAATTGTGTTTGTATGTGTACACAATTGTTGACTTTGAAACACCTTGCAATCAATGGCTTCATTTATGAAATATGTTTATTATAACTCAAAATTTTTTTTTCAAAAATCTGGAATTCAATTTTAACATCTAAAAACTATCTAACAGAACATGTATCAAACAAAGATTTTTTAAATTTTAAATAGATTGTTTTTAAAGCATCCGTGTTTATGTTAGTTAATGTTGAAAACATCAAAGTAGATTTAGAATGACGTTTTCGTGTTTTGAAATTCTTTTTCCTTTAAGCCTCCAAACTAGCTAATTATTAATTGTTAATCAAAAACACATAAGGTAACTATTTAAAAGCGATTCTGGTTGAAGATTCAATATGATTTTGCAAATCTAGGGAAATATTGTATAAACTATATTTTTATTTTTGGATTGATTTAATATTTGATCTTTTTATTTATTTGTCTACCAATAAGCAATGCGAAATTAGTACAATTATGCTTTGTTCACATATAATCTATGTTTTTAGGAGTTTTTATTTTGATTGTATTGGATAGTACATTTGTTTTGTTTTTAATTGGCTTCCCTATTACAATAAATGTTTACAATATCCTTTATTTGAGTTAAGTGCAACTAACTATAAGTTTTTTCCTATGGATGTTGTTTATAAGTAATTAATTTTATATTAATTAAGGTTTTGTTATTATATCCATCTTATATTGAGAGAAAAGCATGCATGGCACAGAAACCTATAAATAATTCTAAGCAAAATTGGTGTAAAAGTAAATCTGAATTCCAAAATTTATGAACTCACTTTCCTTTTCTCTTTTACAATTTTTTTGCCAAGTCAATGGGCTTTATAGAAAGGTCCCAAATTCATTGATATTTTGGTTCTCTCAAATCCTTATCATCTAAAAATAATCATAACTATGATTATCTTGTACAACAAGGTATATTTGCAGAAAATGTTGTAATACCAAATCATAGATTTTGGACACATTTTTGAAATACCTAATATTCCATAGTTGTAAGAACAATTTAAAGTCTTCAATCATTTATTTCCTACAGATTCGTATACACAAGAAAGTAACTCTTCAATTGTCATTGATGTTAATGGCAAGGTTAATGGCCTTTGAGTTTACTGCAGATAATTTGTTTGGTAATCAGGTACTTGAAGCTAACTTTGGTATAAAGATGTTGAAAGAAGAATCACTCTATTTCAACTAAATATTTACAAGGACCATCATAAAGCAAAAGTTTGATGTAAAACAAGGTAATGAATAAGTAGTAGATTCAAACTTTGAATGGTAGGATACATGTAAATTTGATTAAACACTATGATGTACATATGCGTTAAGTAAGTGTGAGAATTTCAATTTTCTAGATTTAGTGATGACAAGATTGTTTAACCCCTAAATCCTTGGGGTCTTTATTTTGTCAAAAGACACTCAAAATTGTCATTTCTATTGCAAAGAGTAAAAGTTTATGAAAATTGGTCTTTTTGCATATCTAACCATAGGATCTTGTACTAGATTAGTATAAGAATGTGGAAACAAAAATTCAAAAACTTTCACCGTACAGATTGCAAGATATTTGCATTCAAAGTGTAAAAAACTGACTTTTTTGCACCTTGCATGACTAGACTATTTGACTTTGAACTTTTTAACTTAAAATTTTTGCACCACGTAGTTTTGAGGTTTATTTTTGTGTCGTGGGAAATTGAGTTGAGAATCTTTGGAAAAAAATCAAAACAAAAAATACTTAATTTTCATTCTTAAAAAAAAAAGGTAGAAGAAGGTATGAGATTGGACAAAAACTTAGCGATGGAATTGAAACTCAATAATCCCAATGGTGAGATTGTTCTAGCAAGCAAACTTCACCCTCTCCAATAATTTTTTTTGAAAAATTGTTAAACTTGCATTCAAAAATGAAGTTTATAAGATATTTTTTCAAGAGGATGCTTGAGGTGCCCGAAAAACAAGATTGTTCATAACTTTCTCATAACTAGTCCAAATGAAATGGGTCAAAGCTTCAAATGTAGACAAAAATATAACCTATGCCAAAAAAAAAATCAAAAAAAAAAAAAATTCAAGTTTTTGTAAATTTTTTTTGCTGCCCAATTTGCATAATTTTTTGCTTATCTAGGCATAACTTTTGCTTTTGTGCATTGATTGGAATAAAAATTATATTCCCCAAAAGCTAATGTGTTTTCCTATCTTCCAAAAAAGATTCAAAAAATCAAGACAAAAACTAAGGTTGTAGGTACCTGCTCAAAATCCCATTTGTCCCCCAAGGGGACACTTAGGGATTTAGGGGTTAAGGGCAACTAGAAATGAATTAAGTTTAAGTAGTTATAGTATGTATTTGACATTATATGTGAAGACATACTTTTTCCTTATTTGCAAATTTTATAGCTAGATTGCATTGTAATACATTGTATTTCAAGAAGAAGCACAAAATTAAATATTGGTTGTTAGTAGGTAATGTACAACTTCAAAACATGCTAAATTCAAGTGTTTTTTACTTTGGTACCTTCAATTTTTCCTTGCAAATGCTCCATATTTTGAAAATAAATTAACGCTTGTATCATTCTAATTTCCTTAGATTGTGATTCAAAAGACTCATTTTAAATTGTTTATTATGATGGGACCTAGTTTGTAAAAGAAATTCTTGATTATGGCCACTTACACAAATAACATAAGAACTCCAAGGTATCATGCCTACAAAATGTTTAAAATGGGTTAGCTTTGATTGTTTATAGTTGTCTCCTTTAAGGTTTAGAAACTAAAATTTGAATCACAAAAATAAAAACGGGTTAAAAGTGTTATTTAGTTCAACCTTTGTTCCAAATTTTTTTAGTAAGAATGTTAAGTGAGATGATAAGCCAAAAGAAAATGTGCTTGGTATTAATGTTAATAGTTCAAAATTAAATGAATTTCATTAGTTTACTTAATAATAATATGATTTTGTATGATTTTGTAGAATACCATCCATTAAAATGAACAATTAAAACAACAACATTTAGAATATTTCAAAGTACATTTTACACGTGTGGAATTCTTTCCACATAACTTAGACTCTAAATATTATCATTGAACTATGTATCTATGTTTTTTAATTCATCAAAATAATGATTAAATGATAAAGTTCAATTAAATTAAGGAATTGCATGAATTTGAAACTAAAAAAATTGTAACCACTGTGCTTTTGACAATCATTAGTTTATTTGTTTTGTGTTTCTAAACTAAAAGAACTATTTAATATGTTGTCATTATAACTAAAAATAGTTATTTGGACCTTGAGTTTTAGTTTCTTGCGCTACAGGTGTTTCTTTTCATAAATAATAATTATAGGCACTTAGACATAAGTTATAAATGGATGTTTTTAGATTTTCTTTTCTATTAACATCTCTTGTTTAATATCCATCCCGCATAATGTATATTGTTGCTGTAAAGACCAAAATCCATTGTGCTCATTCATTGTTTTTGCATTAATTTTTTTAAATTTAGTTTCTTAAATTTTATTCTTCCTGTAGGTTGGAATCATGTGAAAGCATAATCCATAAACATAAAGTAATCTAAAGATTGAGTACAATCATTATTGGCAGTATATTAATTTTTATATAGTTTGCTCCTTTGGCTTTGACTTTGATTATTTTTTTATTTCTGAAAAACGTGGTTCATATTATTACATTGACTCAATATGATATAAGAATGTGCAAACCTCGATAAAGGAAATGACATTGCAGATGTTTGATCCTATCATAGCTTGTGATTAGATTTTTCCAAAGCAAACTAAACAAAATTGTATCTTTTAGTTTCTAAAATTGAACCAAAATAAGATTAACTTGGGGCTAAATGTAGTTGCTTTGTAACAAAATTTCCATCCACTTTCATGCAATTGAAAACTTGTAGCACTTTATATCATCTCCAATATAATCAAATCAACATTAAAAAAGTTAAAACAATGACCATCTTGTAAGACCAATTTAATGAAATTAAAGTATCATATTGCACATGTTAAGGTTACCTATTAAGTCCTTTATTCAATTAGAATACCAAGATGAGAAAAATATCCTTTCAAAACATAAACCTCAATCATCAATTCATAATTTTCACAACACAAACAAGACAATCTATTGCACGGATGAATTGATAACAAAAAAAAGTGAGTTAGGTACAAACAAAATACAAGAAACATGAGTTAATTGTGGTAATATCTAAAACTCCCCCAAGCACACTCTTTATTTTATGTGGTCTTTGGACCAATCCCTTTATTTTGGAAAAACTTGTGAAGTAATGCACTCAAATGATCTCTTCCTATTGGTTTATGTATTTTTCAAATATTTTAGTTGTGACTCTTCACTAATATTATAGTGTGGCATGGCTTTTGTTTTTTTACTAGTTAACTAGTGTGAAAACCAAATTTTTATAGAAGGCAAAGAAACAAAAAGCAATTTTTTTGAAAAACTAGAGAGAGCTATGACAGAATCCTCACTAATAAAAGCTTTGTACCTTGATATAAATGAACCACTACCTTGAACAATCAACAATACAATTAAACCATGTTACACACAAGTCACGTCCATTCGTACGGTACTTGTAACTAACATGAAAATTAAACCATTTCCACTTTTATGATCCTCTTGGATTTGAAAGGACATGATATTTTTTTCACAACAAATGTATGACAATGGTGAAAAAATTACATGATAACAAAAACCAAAACCACCATTACCTCATATGAATGTAAACAAACCACTTTAGATGAAAATTACAGAATATATATTTTCATTACAAAGATAAAGGCTAGGTCATACCACGGTAGTTATTCAAGCACCTATTTGTACAAAGATAAAAAGAATCCATGCAAAAATTCAAATTGGGCCCCTAATAATGAATTGAACTCAAGGAATTGGTAAAGCCACACCCAGAAATTGCTAAAGCACACCCTATGAGCATGCAATTTGAGAATTTAATGTTTTTTATTTTATTTAAGTGGTTCCTCATTCATTCAATCACAATATTACCACCTTTCTTGAAAAAAAGTAAAAATATTAATTTTATTGAACTTTTATTGAACCATTGCTATTTTTTTGATGCATTTTTGTGTTAAGTAGTTCAAAATCCTATTTTTTCAATTTCAAATTCAATCACCTCCATTTCTTTTTAATATAGCCTTAGAATGATAAACGTGAAATAAATCTTTTGATCCAACTTAAAATAATCAACATTTAATTCTCATGTTTCATGCTCAAAGCACACCTTGGGGTGCGGTTTTAGCAATTTTGGGTGTGGCTTTAGCAATTCTTTGAATTTAGGGAATTGCTAAAGCCACATCCAAAA
Organism: Ulota crispa; assembly: GCA_963920765.1. Classification (NCBI taxonomy): domain Eukaryota; kingdom Viridiplantae; phylum Streptophyta; class Bryopsida; order Orthotrichales; family Orthotrichaceae; genus Ulota; species Ulota crispa. The sequence continues at coordinate 21,942,474 of OY987243.1, read as the reverse complement.
TTGCTAACGCCATACTGTTTATGAGCAAACCATTTGAGAATTAGTGCCATTTTCTTTTTATTCAAGTGGTTAATTGTTCATTTAGTCATGTCTTTACCACCACCTTAAAAAAGAATGAACAAATACAAATTTTTGTTGAATTTTTATTGTGCCATTGCTAATGTTTGATATAGTTTTGCTTTGAGTAATCCAAAAGTCCTATACTTCTAGTTTCAAATTCAAGCACCTCCAATTTTTTTGAATATAGCCATAAAATGATAGAGGTGAAACGAATTTTTTAACCCAAATAAAAAAAATCAGCACTAAATTCTCATGTTTCATGCTCAAAGTACACCTTGGAGGTGTGGCTTTAGCAATTTCCTAAATTTTAAAGGAATTGCTCAAGCCACCAGCAAAATTGGTAAAGCCACACCCAAAATTGCCAAAGCCACAGCCATGTAAACATGTAACTTGAGAATTTAATACTTTATTTATTTTATTCAAGTGGTTTATCATTCATTCAATCTTGGCATTACCATAGTTCTGGAAAAAAAAAATAACAAATACAAATATTTGTTGAACTTTTATTGCACCATTGCTATTTTTTGATATATTTATGCACTGTGTAATTCAAAAGTCCTATATTTTCAATTTCAAATTCAAACACCTCCATTTCTTTTGAATATAGCCCTAGAATAATAAAAGTGAAACAAATAAAAAACAAGCATTAATTCTCACATTTTATGTTCAAATAACACCTTGGAGTGTGGCTTTAGCAATCTTGGGAGTGGCTTTAGCAGTTCCCTAAGTTTTTTGATGGAAAACCATTTCTTTTTATTATAGCCCTGGAATAATAAAGGTAAAACAAATTTAAAAATGGGCATTAAATTCCCACATTTCATGCTCAAATAAGACCTTGGAGTGTGGTTGTAGCAATTTTGGGTGTGGCTTTAGCAATTCCATCAATTTATTGTTGGAAAGACAAATAAGACCTTGGAGTATGGCCTTAGCAATATTGGGTGTGGCTTTAGCAATTCCCTAAGTTTATTGTTGAGAACCATTTTGGGGTGTGGCTTTAGGAAATTTGGGTATAGCTTTAGCAATTCCCTAAGTTTTATCGTTGAGAAACCATTTCTTTTTAATATATCCCTAGAATAATAAAGGTGAAACAAATAGAAAACGGGCATTAAATTCTCACATTTCATGCTCAAATAACACCTTGGAGCAGTGATTTTTTTGGGGGCAATTTAAGGCCCAATTGCCTCAAAAAAAAAGCTAGCTTCAAGCCTATAAGAAAAAAAGGGGGAAATTTTTTCAAAAATGTCAGATTGCACTAATGAAAATTGCAATGTAGCCTAGGCTTTCAAAAAATCCTTAGCAAATTGAAAATTGATGCCATCGTTTTAAAATCATTTGAGCATTTTGATTTTTTGAGGTGTTGCCTAATTGAATTCAATACAATACTGAAGTAATGGCAAGGGTTATTTGGATGTTTTCAAAAAATGACCAATGAATATTTTTTACCTACAAAAAAAAACCCATGATGCTCCAAAAATCCATGCATAGGGGCCACCTTCAACTCCAACCAAAATAGGGACAAAGCCAGCAAGCTACAAACCATTTCCAAAAAATGCCACCCAAGCATCGGTGAGAAAACCAAAAAAAAAATAGTGCCTTAGAGTGTGGCTTTAGCAATTTTGGGTGTGGTTTTAGAATTTTGGGTGTGGTTTTAGAATTTTGGGTGTGATTATAGCAATTCCCTAAGTTTATTGTTAGGAAACCATTTCTTTTTAATATATCCTAGAATAATAAAGGTGGAACAATTAAATAAAGAGTGCATTAAATTCTCACATTGCATGCTCAAATAACACCTTGGAGTGTAAGGTAGAAGGTTCAAAAATTGTCCAAGCTCGAAAATTGCTCACCCTCCAAAATGTTCTCATTTTGCACATGTATTTTTTCATAGATTTGTATAATGTACAACAAATGTACATTTGAGAAGGTACACCATTTTAGAGCCCTATGACCTTTCCACTTCAAAATTTCACAACTAATTCTACAAAACTCCAAAAAATATGAATCAACTTGAATTAGATGTCAATTCTTCTTGTCTTCCAAGGAAATTTTACTGAAAATTATTTCAAGAAGTTCTACCTCCCCAAATTTCAGTTTCAGCCCTTAGATGGTCGGTTTTTGAGCCTCTTACCTTAGCTTTAGCAATTCCCGAAGTTTTATTGTTGAGAAACCACATGGGATGGGAGGGTCTTGGGCCGGACCGATCTCCACTTCGATCGCACAGACACTTCCGTTGCCCTTGCTTGCTCCCCCCGCCCTTTTCCATTTTCCCTCGTCCCCCGCCCGCCCGTGACTCTCGTCGTCGTCGTCGTCGTCTTCTAGGGTTTGGTAGCGGGCAAGCGGCCAGGCCAGTGCTCATCGTGTCCTCGCCCGGCCTTGCGGTTGCACGGCGGAAGCCAAGCGAAGCGGAGAGCGGACATCCATTTTTCTACGCTCGCCGCCACCATGGAGTTCGACGAGTACGAGTATCTGGAGAAGATGACGGAAGCGAACGACACCGCTGCCAAAGCCACCACCAACAACACCACCAACAACAACAGCCATGTAACAAGCGAAGGAGGCAATAACAACGGAAACGATCGTGACAGTCGCCGCAACTCCAGTTACAAGCGCCGCAGCGGCGACAACAGCAGCGACGTGCACGACCATCGCAGCAGCAAGCGCACGCGTGCGGAGGACGAGGAGAGGGACAAGGAGCGCGGGGGGGAGAAGGAGCGGGATCGTTCGTCCAGGAGCGTGCGGGATCATGGCGAGGACAGGGGACAGGAGAAGGAGCGGGGGAGTAGGAGCAGCAGGTCGGACAAGGGGAGAGAGAAGGCGGCCGGGGACGGGGAGAAGGAGTCGTCAAGGCGGGAAGGGAGAGAGGAGAGTGTAAAGAAGGGCAGCGAGAAGCCGCGGTCGCGGGAGAAGGAGCGGGAGCGAGATAAGGACAAGGAGAGGGGCAGGTCGCGTGATCGGCATCGCAGCAGGGAGAAGGACCGCGAACGGGAGCGCGAGAAGGAGCGGGAGAGGGAAAAGGAGAAGGAAAGGGAACGAGAGAAAGAGAAAGAACGGGAGAAGGAGCGTGAACGAGAGCACCGGTACTTTATTTTTTATTTTTTTACCACTTAGCTCGATTGTTTTCAGAAATTTTGTGACTTCGGCGGACTATCCATGATTTTACTGCACAAATGTACTCTTCTGCAATGTGTGAGCGAGCTCTTTTTTGTAATAAGCACCGATAACTTCTGGCTTTCCGGGCTCTGCAATGTTGTTGTTCATTGCCCTAAATATATGTATGAGCTAGCTCTTCTGATTATGATATTTGTTTTGTGGACTTCGCAGGAGACGGTCTCGAGAGCTCAAGGAGCGTAAGGAAGAGCAGGTGGCGAACGAACCTGAAGCTGACCCGGAACGGGACCAAAGGACAGTTTTTGCATATCAGGTGAATGGCGTTGTTGACTTCCTCCCCCTCTAAATTTTGATTTGTACCGCTCTATACCTTCTTTCGTTTGAAACATCTGAGTTGTTAGGGTTCGTTCAATCTCCATGGTGTCGACTTTGAGAGCTAAATGATGTAACCGAGTCTGTTCCAGCCGTTAGCGCAGTTATCTGACTGGGTGATTGTTGTTTCCACCTCTGTATGTCGGTCGTTCATGTTTCTATTGTGAGTGAGTTTTCTGTGTGAATGAACGGGCGTGCTTCATATACAGATGCATGTCAGTATCAATGGCGAGTTACTTCAAATTTGTCGGTATCTTTATCGTTGTGACTTGCTTACTCGAGCCCCAAAGTGCGCACCGTGAGATGGAAGGGAACAATTTGAAGTCTTGTATGTTAAAAAGATGTAGGTCCTAGTGTCTTCTGTGTAAGGCGAGCAGGTTGCCCTGAAACTGATGGTAGTGGATTATCCCCACATGTAAATGCAGGACTCGATCTTTGTGACCTTGGGAATAATTTGCGCCTGTGGTCTCATTGAGTTAAACTTAAGGAGTCCTTGCACCCAGGAGATTATATTTTAGGGGTACAGCAATGAGACCGAGGGGGATCTGGTCATGCAGGTTTATTCGATTGGTCCAATAATCTTAGCTCTGCTTCAGGCAGTGTAAGCTTCCACTTCCTGTTGTGACTGCTTGAGAGCTTACAGGAACCTTATTGCTACCTAAAGGGGCTAACTCGGCAGTTGCCTGGAAGCAAAACCTGCCCCGCATATTGGTCTGAGTTGTTACAATATAACGCTGGCTTCCCTTGGGTTCCAGCAGTTGCCGTACTGGGCGAATGCTTCTAACAGTGTACCAAAAGTTTTATTTATAGACATGGTAACTTATGCTGTACATCCATGTGGAGTCAATTGTGAATGTAGTGATACTCACCTGTTATCCACGATGTAGAACTAATTGGAAGTTCGTTGTGTTTATGATGCAGATATCATTGAAAGCGGATGAGCGCGATGTTTACGATTTTTTCTCTCGGGCTGGAAAGGTGAGGCCTGACCTTTGTTCTATCTCGGGCTTGTAGTCCTTTTGTGAGAGATGATGTACAAATCATTAGTTTTATAAGTGCAATGTGGTAAGTGGGTGAAACAAAGGCTCTTTCACTCTCTGAAAGGTCGATTCCTACACGTATAGTGATGGTACTTGTGGTGCCTTTGCTAGTGGATGTCTGCTTTAGCAATTTATATCTCATTGCATACCCCAATTCACAAACTCTGATCTGGGTTTGCATGAGAGAAAGGTCAAAGGTTCGCTAGTATGTTGTTGCTTTCTTACTCTGTAATCTTCTGTGGAACATAGTGAGTTCATTGACTACACAATGAGTATGAATCAAAACCTCTGCTTCTTTGCAGTGCACATACCTGAGTTTGCTTGCAATGAGGTCAGACTTGTGGCCTTCTTTGTGATTCTGGACCGGAGCTTGTGGTGAGCGCTAAACTGATTCACTTGCGTAAGTAGCTTCTTTGGGGCAACTCCTCAGGTGTGAGGGGTTGTTATCCACGAGGATGTCAGTATACTGTCAAAGTCCCATGGTTGGATCCTTTTCTACTGGCACTCCTTTTTACTCTCTCGTGTAAATGATTCTTCTATGGTTTTTACTAACAGCCCATGTTTGTTAGGTGCGAGATGTCCGGTTAATAATGGACCGGAACTCGAGGCGTTCCAAAGGAGTTGGGTAAGATCTGCTCACATCTTTTTGAGTGACTAACTTTTACCCTCATGTGGCCATTTTCATATTTTTCTATGATGTGCTCTATTTAGGAGTTGCCCTATGAATCCGTGTTGCTGAACTATCTGTTTGCTTATGCCTATTTCAGGTATATTGAGTTCTATGATGCCATGTCAGTTCCGATGGCTATAGCCTTGTCAGGCCAGCTGCTATTGAACCAGCCAGTCATGGTAAAACCTTCCGAAGCTGAGAAGAATCTCGTCCAGTCCACAACTGCTGTTCCAGGAGTTGCTGGTGGCTTCATTGGTCCATACTCAGGAGGTGCCCGCCGTCTTTACGTGGGAAATCTTCATTTCAACATGACAGAGGATCAGCTACGTCAGGTAATACAATTCTCATCACTTGTTCTAGTATTGGTAGGGCGGGCATTTCATATCTAGATTGCTGGGGCGGTCTTTGTAAGGTTGATACCAATAGTTGTTCATGCGCTTCTATTTCAGTCCTGTAATTGACTTCTGGTACTTAGTTTCGTAGACTTAGTGACAAGTTTCTGGACGTGGACATTTATTGTGGATGTTTTCATATTGTTTCGAATTTCAGAGAGTTTGGCTCTTCAAAATGTATGGGCTACCATCTTTGATGTCTTTTGTATTACTTGCTAACCGATTTTGTTTACTTACATGATTGCTGCGTTATTTCCTACAGGTTTTTGAGCCTTTTGGACCCGTGGAGTTGGTGCAGTTACCTTCTGATCTTGAAACCGGACAAAGCAAAGGGTTTGGGTTTGTACAGGTAAGAGTTTCTCATGTGTTTTGTTGCATAGTAGTCATCGGTACAATATGTGGTTGAATGATGCCTCACGCTCGGACTGGGTATGTTTTTGAGAACTGAGTAGTCTTCATCGTGTACGTCATCAAATCTTATGAAGCAATTAATTATTTCATATCACTAAATATATGCTTGTTGAGACTTTTTGCAGTATGCTAGACTGGAGGATGCCCGTGCAGCTCAACAAAGTTTAAACGGGCTGGAGCTAGCAGGGCGTCCCATTAAGGTTCAATCTGATTTCCGTAAACTATTTTATCCATGCCTTAATTTTGTGTTGGGCAAACTGTTGTTTCCCGACTATTCAACTACCATCTTGTATTAAAGTTCGGTAGCTAATTTTGCTTAATATATTTCTTTCCCTTCCAGGTGTCTGCAGTGTCTGACCAAATTGGCATGGAAGACATGGGCGTTCATCCTGGGGAACTTGACGATGACGAAGGAGGGGGCTTAGTGAGTACTTGATAGCCGAACTTGTGCTTTGTGGTTCTTTTGTTCTAGGTACTGCTTTACAGTTGTCAACATCTTTGCTTGCTTAAACCATCCTACTAATAATTGTTTATTGTATGCAATGTTCTTTATAGTCTTTGAATGCCCGTTCAAGAGCCCTCCTCATGCAGAAACTGGATCGGAGTGGGAGTGGAACAAGGTATTCTTCTCCGCCCCATTACTCTCTTTCCATCTTTTGAGTGCTTGTAATTTCTGATACTCTTCAAGGTGTTGGGTATCCTGCTCACTTCATTTTTGCTTCTCATTATTCGTTTTCATTCTGAAATTCAAACACACTTGACTAAGATCGGAATTCTTGTGCACATTAGCAATGCCACTGCTCCTATGCCTGCCGCTCCAGCGCCAGCACTTGGCCTTCTTGGAACAGCTGTACCTCCTGCTGTTACTCCATTAGTGAGGCCGCCATTTTTCGTCCAAAATCCACTTGCTTTAGCGGGTGCAACTACCGGATTGGGGGCTGCTGCTCTTGGATCTCCTAGCCTTGTGGTCCCCCCTATGGCTGGTGCAGTTGACGCAATTGGGCAGCCAAGCGAATATCTTCTGCTCAAGAATATGTTCGATCCGACTAGCGAGGTTAGTCCTCTTTTTATTTCATGTCTTTCGTGGGCCTGTTTGTTTACTTTGCAAACTTTCCTGGATCTTTCTTGTGACTGGTCATTTTGGCTATGGCACTTATTGTTCGTCAAAAGCGAGTGTATAGTGCTTAGTTGGCAAGTTATGCAAGTATGCTGATAATTGACCCTTATTGTTGTGGGACTTGGGGTTGGACAGTCTGACCCAGACTTTGACTTAGATATCAAGGAGGACGTACAGGAGGAGTGCTCGAAGTTTGGTGTCGTAAAGCATATCTTCGTTGACAAGTAAGTCTGCTGGAATTTTTTATGAGTATTATCCGCTGTTCCAAGCCTCACGTCATGGATATACTGAATTTGGGAATATTTTCTTCTACCAGGCATATATCATAATTTACCCTGGTTTTTTGCACCCTGAATACAGAGGACTTTTCATTAAGGGTCTGCAATCCTCATTTACCTCGAGCTAATAGTTTTGTTGTCACCTTTCTATCTTTGTGAGGGGCGTTTAAAATGCATCTATAAGCAGTTATTATAGTTTGTATTCTGTTTTGAAATGCTGATGCGCCGACTCAGCTTTTCGTCACTATCCTTGAGGTGATGCATCATTATTGTACATGGATGCTCGGAGTAGATGCCTTTTCTAATTTCTTTATTTTCTGGTGCAGGAATAGCGCTGGTCATGTCTACCTTTGCTTCGATTCAATTACCGCTGCAATGTCTGCTCAACGGGCTTTACATGGGCGATGGTTTGCTGGAAAAATGATTACAGCCACCTACATGGTGAGTTCGCGTATAGTAATTCACCCAAAAGAGTTTGTTGACTGTCAATGATTTTAAATGTCATGATGGGTTTTAACTCAAATTCTGTCTTTGCAGAGTGCGGTCGCATACCAAACAAAGTTTCCAGAAAGCAGATAATTAAACATGACCAAGTGCACTACTGACTCGACTTTGACTGGCTTGGAGGATTGCCAATCTACCCACTTCTACACAGCATGTACGGGGTTGTGAGTACTTTGCTGTGTCTGCACCAGAGTTGAGGCCAAAAGAATTGCACTGATGTCTGTCGTCAACTATCGAATATATTAGTTTCGCATAGCTAATTTGATGGTTGTGGTCTTTCTGCTTAATTTTTTTTTTCTTGCCAATCGGATTGGTTTATGGACTGAAATGTAGGTTAAGAGGATCAGGAATTTGGAGAGTACGACGACCTCCAGGTTTGTCAGTGGAAATTGTGTTTTTCAGTATAGAGTCCCTTTTTTTAAAGTGAGGAACAAAAATGTTTCAAGGTTTCTATATTGAGTTTGCACTGTGTTTTTGGTGTCTGGAAGCTGACTGTTAGATATAATCAAACAGGGTGTGCTGTTTGCAAATGAAGTAGATTTTTTGGTATTTCACTGAAAACACCTAGGCTCTCTTTTGAAGGTTCTAGTGATATTGATATTTGATTTGGAGATTTTCTGTATTAAATGCATTTTAGTGGAATTATATCTTCATAGCTTTTGCAGATACCTCGTTGACAGCCATCGAATACACTTCACAGGCTAACCTGGTAGTTCTGAACCCAAAGCTTTCAGCTTTTTTTTAGGAGTTACTCAGAACCTAGTCCACTTCATATTTCCTTAACAATATCCTCCTTTCAACTTTCTTTTGTAACGTTGTTTATCTTTCAGCTTGTGCCTTCTTCTGTATAAACCTGGATATGGGCGAAGATGCCAGTAACTCATCTATTTGAAACGTCAATTTAGAAATCAGGCCTGTTCGATATGTCATCGTAATTGAAACAGAAGGTATGTACCAGCTCTGTGGTCTTGGTCCTCGGAGGACATGTTTACATGATCTTCTGGTGTGCAGACTTCTCAATTTTCTGGAATTGGAGTTCCTTTCACAACTCTCCTAATCTTGAAGAAGCTTTGAGGATGACTGATTGCCTTAACAGCGTAAGCGGAAGGGATCAGCTAGCCACACTGTCGAGACACTTGCTTAATGACTTAACCATTCTTCTAATGATGATGATCGTATGGATGCTCAATGACGAACTGTGATGCTCAGGAAATATCTGAAGAACTGTCCTGGGTTACATCCTACTTAAGGAGAGACAGGATTCCAAATGACCAAGTTATAAATGGTGAGCAAAGATAAATATTGTATAGATGTAGAGCATCTGCAAAGCGAGTGGTAATCCATGGCAATACTGACCTTATTCTTCTTTTGTTATCGATTTTTGACCATGAAACTGATTCAATTAATCTGATATCTTTTAGGCAGCAGGGGAGTTTGTAAACACAATCTACATATAAGAATTTGATTAGGTATTGCATATGGATGAATCGCCTTCGACAGAAGGTCTTAGTGTGTTTTAGGGAATTTGGAGCTTGAAATAAAAGTACATACCTCCGCGTCGCTTGTTTGTGGACACGAGAGCAGGAGGAAGTCGGTTATGGAAAAGACTTGCGTATATTGTGTATACATGCAAGAAGATGTCAGTATTTGTTTGATTTGGAGTACAAGAGAAATTCTTGTATTCAGGACGTTTTTTGTCCTCCGGCCTGAAAATAACAGTCTGAACGACAGATAAAAACCGTTTTTCATCTGATTTTTTTCAGAAAGTGATCATAAACATGCAGTCCATTGTGGAAGGCAAAAAACAACCTCAACAAATGTACTTATATGCTTTGGTAACTCAAATTCTGAAAAATTCCAGAATCATGGTGTTAGGTCCCAAGTTGCTCTTATTGCAATTTTCATGAGGTTAGCAAGCACTATTGACTTTTGCAACCTTTAGAAGCAACATTACTAGTGCACACTTGTAAAAATAGCGTAGAAGCTACAACCAGAGTAGGCCATGTTCACCCGCGCATCATTTGAGGGTTAATGAGGGATACAGAAGAAACTTGAGTATGTTTTAGTACTCAAGAGATAGGCTGGGTTTTCTTTTTGTGCAAAATTATACTAAATAATAGGGTTTTTTTTTGGTTGCACATAGCCAAATTTGAAATTACTTTATTTGATTTTGACTAGAGAATTTGTTTCCCTCTCAAAAATCTATACCTGTGCTCGCACATAGGGTTCCAACTATTCATGAACAATGCCAAATAAAAAACCTTGCTAAGTAGTGATACTTTTGAAGGGCTTCTATTTTTGCTATACATGAATGATGGCTCTTAAAGGTGGAAATGTTTTAAAAATGTAGTATCTAGCCCAGGCACATGATAGAAATCAACCCTTCCACTTGCCATCCGCTTGGCTAGGTGGTGGTTTTTGATTGGTATTGAGACATTGTAGGGACTAGCGGTTCTTTGCAAGGCATACTGAGGCGCACATGACGCCAAGGAATTGCTGCAATACTTCGACACTGCCAAAACACAGCTCTATAGAAATTGATCTCTTTGAGAAGTGTAGGATTTGGTTTTGTTGAGAGTTTTTATTTTGTATCTCATGAGTTTTGAAGATGGGAAACCATGTTCTCCTAGTTTATTTTGCTTTTATGTTGTCTTCTTGACCTTCTGTAAGCGTAGATGGCGTTGTAGTACGTCATTAATTCTAATTGAAATACCTAGAGGTTTAGGATTTAGGTGTTTGCTTTCAATTGTTGTTGCCATGGCTTGGATGCAACAATTACCAGGGCAAATGTGGTGGGTTGAATCGCAACAATACATTCACCACAACGTTGTGGAAGAAGACGTTTGGCATACTTCTCCCGAAATGCTAAATTTGAGGTATTGATAGACTTATTGGATGGATTTTTTATCATTTGATGTTTTAGTGGATTTGTTATCATTGTTTATGCGTCCTATTGTAGCTACCTTTGTTCGGCCTCCTATTTTCGTTAGAAAACAAATTAAACTAGTTTAACACGGATTAGCCCATGGCGTAAGTTGTGCTAGAATGCACAATTTGTATGGATGCGGTAAAACTACCATTTGTAAGTACACATTAATTGTATGTTAAGCTTTAGAGACTGTTGAGAGATTGTTTTTTTTCAACTTATCCACACTTTCCATGGCAATCGTTTGCTGACTATCATACAAAATTTTTGAAACATTATAAGATTACTTAACATAGCAGGTGCAATTGACAGCACCCACATTCCATTAACGTGTTAATCGAGTAAACGATATACTCTTAGGCCACAAGATTTTTTCAATCAGAAAAGATTTCACAGTATCGTGTTACACGTAGTTTGTGATTTGAATAGGAGATTTTAAAATGTTTGTGCAGGGCAACCTAGAGGTGTACATGATGCATGAAAGTTTGTTGTGTCTTCTCTTGCTTTTCAATTGAGTAGACAACAAATTTTAGCACAATTAGTCATACATGTCAGAAGTATGGACATTATGCCATACCTGATTGACAATACAACGTATCCCAGTAGACTGTACATGCTCTAGAGTTTTAAGCCAAATGATCGGACAATGGTCAATTACATCATGTAAAATGTTTATTTTCAAATTTTGCTACTGTTTTTTTCAATTTGTCAATTTGTATTAAAAGATTTTACTCAAAATATTTATGTGACAAGTTCAAGTTTGATTATGTAGTAAACTGTGGCAAAGTGGTGATCAAACAAGCATTTGGAGTTTTAAAAAATTGTTGGCATATTTTGAAAGGATTTAATATGTCAATTGAGAAGGCAGCACTTGTTACCTTGGCTTGTTGTGTATTGCACAACTATTGCAAAGTGCAAAATCAATGTGTGCATGTTTCCGCAAAAGTTGCACTTCACAACAACCCATATATTGGATTTCACGTTGGAAGAATGCATCTTCCACGCAAAGGCTTACTAGCAAAAGTTGCTAGAGATGCCATGAGGGAATTTTTTTTTCAATCATGTTTGGATCAAAATCTAGAATGACTTTTCATGGATTTTTATATATAAGGTAATCTTCTATGTCACCATATCAATTTCTTTGACACTTTCATAATTCCCATCGTTAGTGTACCAATTTTTCTCACACTTTTGCTACATCAAACTAGTGTATAATTCATTGATATTTTTATGTAATCGTATACACTCTTCATGCATTTGGACTGCTCCCAAAGTATTCTATTTTGTTTTAGGGTTTTTGCGACTATTATGCTTTGTTTTAGGATTTATGCTATTAGGAAAGGGCATTGTACAAGTATTTTGACGTAATGGTTTCTTTCTTTTGAGTGCATTCTCTTAGGAAGGCATCCATAGAATATTCTAATAGAGTTTTGGTCTATTAGAATTCAAGTATTTTTTGACTTGAATTGACGTCGCATTGCATGAGTATTTCAATTTGCTTGAATTTCTTCTTATCATGAAGATCTTTTATGTTTTTGAATGCTACATTTCTTGTGATGTTTGATGAGGTATTACTGAAAGTATAGCCATTGTTTATGGCAATGAATTTGTTGCTATGGCTGAGGATGATTTCAACAGATTTTTCTTGGAATCGACACAATCACTGCTCATAAGTTTCTAACACAGGCTTGAGTTTATTCTTTGCATAAGGTTTAGGATAATATGGTGCATAACACAACTTCTCATTTAAATTTTTTACGCTTGTATTAAACTTGAAGCTCACTAAAGTATGTGCTGCAAACGAGGTGCTTCTAGAGTTGGGTGCATTTGTTGTATGGGCGTTGGAATATTACCTTGGGTTGCTTAGGGTATTACAATTGTAAGAAGTCTACACATCAAGAAGTCTACAAAACCTATCCATTATAATTACTAAACTTTTGCATTTGAAATTGGCTTAAAAGATATTAACCTTATAGTTTACAGGTTTTTTTGGGAGGGGATGATTGGAAGCTTTTTTAATTAGGATCCAATTCAAGTTTATATTGCAATTGCAAATATGTAGACTTCAGTTTTTAGATATCTAATTCGGCCTCATTACTTTTTGCATAGGAAAGTTTTTTTTTGACAAATGCACTTTGTATAACACAAGATTTTATGCAATGTTTAATCAGTCATAGGCTGATAAATGCCAAGGCCAATAGCTGCTAGATTGGTGCTCTAATTATATAATATGGGTAGATTTGGTAAGCATACTTGAAGAGTGTCTCTCTATTCTAAAGATTTCCAGAGGGCCAAATACAATTTAGTGAACCATTGTTGGTTGAGAGGAGCGCGCCCTGAGAACATGCAGGGCGTCTCGCTGCAATCGTGCGTCACTGATTAAATCGTTGTTGGTCTTGATCTTCACTCTTCAAATCTTTAGTCTTCAGTCTTCTGTTGGCCTATTCTGTGGTTAATTCTAGGAATATAAGGGTCAAAGTAGGGATAAGAGCCCACTAGATACAAGACAGATAGATTGAGGCAGCAGACACGAGCTACTGTCCATCTGACGGGATCCTAAAATCAAATTCACGATCTGCTGGCCAAAACTCCAAATTGTGAGAATAGAGCAAGTCTCGACTATGTGAATAATCAATCTCACTTTTTCACCACGACAATAAATGGGATTAAGTTTGGTTTAATTCAAATTGCCTGTAACAAGGTTTATAAAACAAAATGGAAATAAATTGACAAATGAGCCTTCAAAACCAGCTAGGAATAATAAAGCTACATCCCACCTATACATAAAAAATAAACTCAAAACATTCATTTTGAAGTCTTCATATCTTCAGATCTTCAAGTTTTCAGATCTTCAAGTCTTCAGATTTTCAAGTCTTCAGATCTTCAAGTCTTCATATCTTCAGATCTTCAAGTCTTCATGACTTCAAGTCTTTATGTTTTAATAAAAACAATAAAAAAAATCACAAATAACTAGTCCTAAAAAAGCTGCGACCTTCTATCTAGTGCCACAGATGACTCAAAAATCAAAATGTTAAGTGTAATAGCAATTTGAAAAGCTCTTCTAATCTCCTAACATTCTTCCAAATTTCAATTCAATCTAAGCTATTGTCCAAAAGTTATGCGGGTTCAAAGTAGAGGTTTTTTTTCTTCCTTGCAAACTAAATACTGCTTCTTTGAATCTCTATAACTTTTATTCTACATAATAACCCATAGAAACATGATATCAATTTAGAAAGATGATACCACTGGTTAAAACTCCTAAAATTTTTACTTCAAAATAAAATTCTGTCCAAAAATTCTAGTCAATTAAAGTGTGAGTCTCAATTATTTAGAAAGCACCCAAATTCTCTACTTCTATTCACTATAACTTCTTCAATAAGACTCCAAATGGAATGATTGAAGACAATTCAAAAAACCATGATAACAAAATATCACTTCTAAAAATTTGAAAAAATTTCATACTGTCCAAAAGTTGTAGCTTTTTAAAGTTTCAGCCTTCTCCTAACAAAAAGGCAACCAGCTCTAAACTTTCATACTTCCGTAACTTTCTTTTCCAAGCTTCAAATCTTGAGTTCAAAGACTTTTGAAAGAGCTAAGACTAAGATAAATACTCCCTCCAAATCTTATTGCAAAATGATATACAGATCATAAGTTCTGGTATGTCAAAGTCTCAGCTTTTCTTCATAATTTGGCTTTTTGACTCCAAAATTCAAACACTCATAACTTTTGCATCACAACTTCAAATCAAACTTGCAAATTTATTTTAAGAAGGTAATTACACAAAAAATAATTCCTTCAAATTTCAATTCAAAATCATGTATATACAGAAAGTTCTCTCATATCAAAGTTTCGGGATTTCTTCCCTCTTCTTACCAATACTCATCCACTAACTTCCAACTACCAAGGAATCTCCCCTCCTTTATTTTAACTCTATCTAAGGTAGGAAAGTAGGGCACATCAGCCCATGTCCTTCTCTATCCTAATCTCACCATAGATGCTAAATCCTTTTTCTTTTCACATCTTTCTCATTCACTTCTAAATCTTTAGTATTTTTATTCAAACAAAGGCAAAATATATGAGCATTCCAAAACATCTTAATAAACATATAAAAATGATTAAATTACAAAATAAACATTACTACAAAATGGTTACGTGTCCTTGCGGACATATAATAGCATCAAACGCTTGTTTTTAGTTGTCAAGCTATGGACTTGGTTGGTTGGAAAAACGGTTGTCTCTGGCTGTCTGTCGGTCCGGGTTTAAATTCCATCAGACTCATCAAGCGATGATGGCGGCCTATGGTTTGGCAGCTAGTGAAGCAGAAAATTGGCCTAACCAACCCGCTACCTACTCCTCTCAATAGTGCATGTGACAAGACGGCGCAGCACACTGGAATCTATGGCTGCTGCGCTATCATCAAACCGTGGTCCTCACCATGACCACCTTTTTTGCCACAACTTTTGATTTATTAAAATCAACACAAACATAAATAAATAACAAGTATCTACATGATAGAGAGATCTCCATCAAGACACCGTTAATAATTTTTGCTTTATATGCTTTTATGAATGCTTTCTTTCATAAATTTTTGCCAGCAATAATCTTATATAGCATTATCAAATTTTTTGATTTCCTAAAGCCATGCAGCATTGGTGTACAATGGAGGGTCTGTTTAAGACTTGGAAACGGTCGTAAATGTTCTTTTATTTGTGGCTAAGTTCCTAAACGCTATTTCAAGTGTTGTGACTCTCGTTGCACTTGTGAGGTCTTTGATTCATAATGAAGTTCTTTGGTAGCCATGTGACATAAGTTGAAGATCTTGAAGATGAATTGAATTTGGTGGATGTATATTTGGATGAGTTTTTTCAGACTGGTCATCATGGCTCTCACAACCTTCAAAGACTAAGCTCCATGAAAATAAAAGTCGTAGTCATTATGGTTAATAGAAGAAGCTATGCTTAAAAATGGTTGTTGATATTAAGCATGTTCTGCCTGAGACTACATGCAAGGCTCTCTTGACACTTCTATATGATAAGAAAGACGGCAAGGTAAAAGTTTTAACCCAATATTTCAAAACTTTGAAGCTATTAAGGTTAACTCTCTATTTTAGTTGTAAATCTATCTCTTCCTATTTCACATCTTTTTTGTCTATACTAGTGATTTTTCTTCTCTATATTAATATTGGACTATCCAATTTATTTTGTGCTCGACATATGTATGTGGAAATTTTCTTTTCAAGAAGTCAGGAACTAAATCCCCTTTTAGAACTGCCAAGTTTTGAGTCTATGTAAGTGCTGCACAAGAAGTTATGCAATAGTAGAAGTCTTGCAGATGATTTTGCACATGTACCAGCTTCTCCAATCACATAGTTGTGTTGTTCAAGGACAATGGCTTTAAATTGCATTTATTGAATAGTATGAAATCCTTTTTGAAGGATGATTTGTTTGCATGTCACATCAAGTAACTAGTGGATAGAAACTCATTCTCACAAAGTATTTCTAGATCTTGTCTTTTCTTATTGATAATAGCTTTAGTTAAAAGTAGACACCTACTATTGCTTACACTTACAAAACGTTCTTCCTAGTAACTTTCTTTCTAGCTCTGAGTCTTTTGTAATCTAAGAAAGATGCGGGTCAATTGCTCCAAGATGTGTTTACATGATATATCACTTGATTGCAAGAAAGCTCAAATTTCAAAGAACATCCCTAGATCATATTCTTTTGATTTACGTGAGGAATGAGGTCAAGGAGTAATGACATAATGTGCCATATGTTCTGATGTCAATTGCAGCCAAGAGTTTGTGCTTTCTTTTGTATCCAGAAAAAACTCATTTTTTTATCAGTACACATTATCCTCTAAACAATCTAGCTATAGATCTTGAAGTTAACATCTATAGCTCCTTTTTCCATCTTTAAAAGATTTTAGTGTACATCAGTGCATGAAATTATCTAGCTTTTTCCCTCCTACCTGCAATAAGACGAAGGAATTGTATCTTTTGTCATTCTTGTTTAGTATGTACCATTGGTTGTCTTCCCCGACATGGCGATAACTTGACAAATTTGACGTCACAAACAGACAAAAGACCCTCTTTCCTTTTAATAAAGTCAATTTTAAAGTTGACTTTTAAATAAAGCACTTTCTATTTCCGATCTTGATGCATTAATGTTTCATTTTATTGAAGTATCTCAATTCAATATAGTCTACACTTATTAGATTCTACATTTGGGTCATATTTAAAGTAAATATTCAAATTATCCCAACTGTTAAATAGGGCTTTATTAGATAGGAATGTCACTCATACTTGACATTTTTCATGTGCAACATTAGACGTCAAACAGACAACACGATGACTAGACCCCAAAATCTGTCTGACAATACAACGTTTCTACCAATGTTTCATTTGATGTTTGGAAGTGTATCTCTACGGTCTAGAAGTTAGATGCTGTGGATGCTGCATATTCCAGCGCGTGTTGTTTCACAACATTCCAAAATTGACGAGTCCTGTGTTGTCACTTCGTAATAGACATTCTAGTAAGCTTTATGAATTTTTTCTAATTGATTCAATTGCAAGAAAACGGGTCTTCCAAGGACTCCATCAAATCAAATTTCAAAATCTTTTTTTCTCTGCCATGCTCATGCTAATGTAAGCATTCCTAGTAAATTTTATGTTTTTGTTTATATAGAAACATAGGAATATGTAGGGAACCGGTTCTTTTTGAAGATGATGTCTTCAGAAGTTGGTGAGGACTTCTTTCAATTTCCTAGATTTTTACTAAAAATTTATCATAGAGGATTATGTGTCTTATTTGTTATATAAAGTTTGCATATTATTCTAGCATGGGTTTGGGTAAATCTGGGCATGGGTCGAAAGGGTTGATAATTAGATTGCTTGCTTGTTTTTCATTTTGATGGAAAATTGATGAAAACCACTACAGAGTTTGCAGTGTTTTGTTTACATTTGTGATGTCTAAGGTACATATTATAGTCCATATTGGGCGGAAGTTTCAGAATCATTTGGTCACAGTGAGAAAGATCCCATGCCTGTCACATGAAGACACTCCTTTATTTCAACAATTATTGTGTCAAATTGTTGTCAATATTTAAGTTTTCATAAAAGCATCAAAGAGATGAGGATGCATACAACTTTCTTAGACCATTCAAATTTTATAATATGGCTAGCCTTAGCTGCATTAAACTACATGACTTTTAGTGATACAAAGAAAGAGAGGGAAAAAATTGGTGATCTGCCATGTTTGAAACTTTTTGTATAGTGCCCTTATCTGACTAAATAGAGTTTTGGGCCTAGTGAACAACTTGAAAGAATGGATACAATGCCACTATTTAATGCACATTGACCTTATTTCTATTATATTTGTCATTCAATATGTTTGGAGTTTCAACCACAACCACGTTTTGAAATAAAGACCACCGCTTTATTGAAAATTATAGGTAGCCACAGTGTGCAAATAGAGTATTATAAACTGTTCTTACCTAGCTATACAAAAGCAGTGAGGGAGAGTAAAAGAAGCCTCTTACAGTTGATTGTCACTAAGGGCCGCTTTACGCCTAAAGGCTAGGTCAACTCTCCTAGAGTCCTAGGGGTCAATTGCATAAAATTTCAGCATATTTTTTGCTTAAGGTTGGCATCAACTACTAATTAAAATAAGATTATAGTGAGGGCCAATTGTCCCATATGTAAAGGCCTTAAGGCCAAGGAATTGGACCAATTCTATAAAGGTAAGTCATCTTCACACTATAGGTGAGAAGTTGTAACAAAAATCTTTGATGGGCCCATGGCTTGTTTTTTAAAAGCTAGTTGTTGGAGATAGTGGCTTCTTATTGTAGTGTAAAGTGAGAATGAGTTACAATTTTTTTTAACTAATTACTTTGTTAGTTTGTTAAAAAAATTTGATTTTTTAAGTTGAAACAATGACATGATGATAGGCACAAAAAAAATAGAGTTGGACAGAGGGGGACATTGCCAAATAGTGCATGAACTCCAAACATGCAAAGTTTCAAACAAATTCTCAAGTTTTCTTTCTTTCTCATCAAGGTGTATTATATCAATTACCTTCATTTATTTTTGGGTAAATTACAAATAGGGGCATGAAAACGTAAAATATTACAAATAGGGTCGTAGTTTCAAAAAAGTGTATTTTTTTGTAATTTTTGTTTGGTTTTGGACATTGGTTGATTTATACACATCACATTGAATGTTACCTAATTTCTAAAAAACTTAAAAGACTCTCCAAATCAAGCCTAAATTAAAATAAATAAATAAAATAGATGGCAATTTTTGGAAACTTTTAATTTTTTTCAATGTTAGCTAACATTTAATGTAATGTATCTAAATCAACCAATGTCCAAACCAAAAATTTCTTACAAAAACTCATATAATTTTTAAAATTATGCCCCTAATTGTAATTATTTTGAAACTGCGCCCTTCTTTGTAATATTTTACGTTTTCATGCCCCTATTTGTAATTTCCCCTTCATTTTCTTTCTAACAATCACAAAGCTTTTATGATATTCTTGTATATTAATTAGTTTTTAAAAAAACCAAGTTTTATGCGGATATTGATGGCAAAGTATGTAATGATAGTAAAACATATAGCAAAGTACATACTATGAGTTGTAGATTGTCAAGAATATCCTACATAAAAGATGAAAGAAAAAAGAAATCAGCATACCAAGATAAGCAAGATTTACATAAAGATTTTTTGAATAGTCCTAGATGGATCACTTAGTGTATTTTAGAAGTGACGTGCAACATAATATAGCAAGGGTTTTATTCATTTGAGAGAAAATTTATAATAAATTTACAAATAAAAAGAAAACATTCAAAGTGCTAAATCTAATATAAATAATATAGGTATATTACAAATCTAAGGCATTGATTTTTTTTACAACTAATGTAGGAGCACAAGATTTGGAGCTATCCTATGCACAAGACTGTATCTAGTATAGATCTGTACAAACAATTGGTTATTTGAGGGACTAGGTTGTATTGGATGAAAAGTCAAAGCAAGGTGACTTAGCAAAAATAATAGGAAGTGAAAATATTTAAAAATCAAAACCAATTAAAATGGCATAGTCTATATCATAGCAAAAAATATGGTGTCAAAATCAAATACAAATTTAAGCCCAAAAAATTGTCTAGCAAAAACAAAACGGAATGAAACAAATATCAAAATTTTGTGTAAACAATGGTGCTCTAATCGAGGTCCAAGCAAAAAAAATAGATTGAGAAAAAAATGCAAAATATAGCACTAATCTGGTTACCAACCAAAATGCCTTAACAAAAGAAAAGGTGTGCAAAAGAAAACTAATTTTCTTACAATATTAAACTTCAACCATCAAATATTCACATGCATTTTTTGTACCTCATACCCGATTTTTTTTTATGTCACTTTGTTTGATAGTTCATTTTTTTCTTCTAAAAAAAATAGCATGGGAAAAAATGGAATCCCATAAGTTGTATAAGTAATCATAGAGTGTTCTAATATATGTCATTTTACCAAATTATATAATTATAGAGGCCAATTTATTTCTACATGAGAAGTAAATAGCCCCTAAAAAGATACCCATTGCCACGCAAGGAGTATCTAACACACAAAGAGTGATCCACCCAAGTGAATAGTAAAGAAGGGAAATATGATTTGCAATTAGATACAAAATACAAAAATCTAGTGATTTTTTATACACAAAGTATAAGTAAAAATGCTTTAGTTTTATTATGCATAAAAATATAATAGGAAACAAATAGAGTAAAGTAAAATAATGAAAGAAAGTATTTATGTTGAGAATATAAAACACAACAAAAGTACAAGAAGATACTAAGTATGCAAAAAGAAAGAAGTTAGAAGTTTCAAGTATATGGAGTATGAGATATCAAGTCTATCTTATTCCAAGTAGGTTTCCAAATATATACTAAGGAAAGAGGATATAAATAGAAGTTCTTTTCCACTATTGGTCTATGAGTTATTTTGACAAAAGTGAACTCTAATGAACTCTCGTTAAACATAGTAGAGACTGTATTAATCCCTAAAAGCCCAAGTCCTTTTTTTATGATAGTCACTCAAAACTGCCACCCTTGGAGGAATGAATAGAAAGGTAGATATTTTTCTGGGAATCCCACCATAGGATCTTGCTCTAGACTACAAGAGGTACTTGTGTGGAAAAAATCAGTTCATTCTAAATGTAGAGGAGTGAGATATTGACATCTAAAGTGAAAAAAAAAAAATTCCTTGCTGCCCAAAAATTTCAGAAGCCTTTGACACCCCCTATATCAAAAAAATTGCTTTATGCAAAGTTGAGGTTTGTTTTCCCATGTAGAAGACCAAGTTAGGTAAGTGTGGGAGAATTTTCAAATTGATTGGAGGTGTGGATCATGCTTTGTAAAATCTTGCAATGTTATAAGGCCATGAAATTTGCATATACACTAGGCAAAATTGGAGGATATATGTAAAATTCAGAAATTTGAATCATTGTGATCCAAATGGTGATAACCAAGGAATCTTAGTCTACTACAACTTGGAAAAAAAAAGCCAAAAAAAAAAAAACACAAATCGCTCAAAAAAGTAAAGCACTAAATTTTACAAGGGGGAAAAGGAATGAAGGTTTGGGAGTCCCATATTTATCCATAAACTAAAACTTATCATAACTTTCATCTTATCAATCAAAATTGAATGATTCAAAGCTTTGCTCATATTTATAAATGTAAAGAACCAATTTCAAATTTTTTATTATTCTTAAATGTAATTTTTTTTTGAGCTGCCCAATTTTCCCCCGTTTTTCAGTTATTCATGCATAACTTCTTCAATAAATGTCCAAATGAAGAATAAATTAGATGCCCCATGCAAACTTTGAATTTCCCATCTTCCATAAAAGTTTCAAAAAATCACACAAAGTAATTTAGCCATAGGTACATGCCCAAAACCCCACTTGGCCCTCAAGGGACCACTTGGGCCTTTAGAGGTTAAAATAATACTTCTCTTAACAATTAAAAATAGGAATAGAGTGATATTTGCTTTTACAATCTTTTACTTTTGGGCTAAATGACTATGAGATAACCAGAAGAAAAAAAAAAGTAAATCTTTGTTTATTATTAAAAATGTTTAAAAAATAAAATCCAAAAAAATTGATTGGTAGTGAAGATTTTGGAGGAAATGGTCCCCCAAAATGATAGTCATATGGTTTGACTTCAATTTTAGAGGATTCATTTTTAAAATTTTGTATTGCTACGGACAGTAAAAGTGTTGGTCACCTCATTTTTTCTTTTTTTTATCGCTTGGGAAAAAAATTCCAACGTAAAGAGATGTTGCTTGGTCTTCTCAATTCTTGTAGTTTTCACTGGCTGAAATTTTTTCTTCTCTGTGGCTTCTTGACTCTAGTGTAAAAAGGGGCCTAAACATGTCTTAGTTGAGGAAACTAATAATATTTTATGAAAAAAAATACTTTTTATTAGTAAAATCTGAAATTGGCTTTCTATTATTGGTGCACCCAATTCATTGGGCTCAGGCCATTTTAGAAAATAACTTTTTCATGAAAAATATTCATTACACAAAATTGGGCCTTCTTCTTGGTGTAAAGGAATTGGGGCCAATATCGACCTTTGGTCCAGTCACAAATGAGGGTTTTGGGCCTCTTACATATCAAATTGGCTCGGCCTCTAGGTGTAAAGTGGTTCTAAGAGAAGTTGAACTAGAATAACATTTTTGCAAGATCATCAAGTGCAGTATTGACAAAAGCTCCAAAGATAGGCTTGGAAGGTCCAATGTCAAGAACAAAATGTCTTTGCCAACAAGACAGAGATCTTTAACATTACACAACAATTTGGAGAGTCTAAAAGAAGAATTTTAGCAATAGTACTTAAGCTTGGGCTTGTAGAGTAGAGTCCTTATTAAATACTCAGTACCTTCACAATTGACAATGAGTCTAAAACACTATAATCTCATATTGCAGGGAGGGAGAAGCCAAAGGCGATATGTATGAAGTTACCAAAAGTAATATCAAAATCATCAATAAAGCCATTGCATGAGAGAAGTCAAAATAGTCATTCATCCAAAATTTCATTACTATGTCTCACCATTAGTTTGAGGAATTATGTTTGCAAGTTGGAGCTCTGGAATCTCTCTATCTTTTCAGGAGATTTCATATAGCAATTTTGCAAAAGCTCTATAGTAAAATGGGAGTTTTCCAAGTATGAGAGACATTGATCCAAAATATATAAATTAAACACGGAACAAGAGTACCACAGTAAGACCAAACATTTTTTGTGCTTAGAAACAGCTTGAAATTATTATTGTATGACCAATTTCAGAAAAGCATAGACATAAGTAAGAAGTGCTCACGTGGCTAAATACAAACCATAGGAAGATTGGAGCACACTTCATGTAGTCAAACCATACTAATATAAGTTACTAGGGAAAAGATAGAAACAAATAATATATTACATATTGTCAAAAAAGACAAAAGGGCAAGAATAACTAGTAATAAAAAGAACACATTATAAAATCCAAAGTACTGCCAATTCAACGAGAACCTAATTACTCTGTACTTTTCTTAATGACATTAGCAAACATAGCAACCATATGTTTGCCACTAGCTTGCTACACACGGAATAAATCTTCATCCAACTTCCTATTTTCCTATTGATCAAGTAGATTTTCTTTATGCATTGTTATAGCAGCTTCAATCCTTAGATTCTCTATTCAGCTGTAGAACTAGTTAGTTTACCAATTGCATCCATTATATTCCTTTCAACCTTTACCTTCTCAACAAGTTTGGAGATACCTTTACCACAACATCCAAGTAACTAGCCCGCCTCGGTCCGTGGACTACTGGCACTACTTTTGTAATCGACACCAATGAAGGGTGTCAGATCAGCTTGCTTAGGAGATTGCATTCATGAAGGCTCCTTGTTGTCGCAATTGTTTGCGACATCTATTTGTGCACTAGAAGTACGCATCGTAGGCACTGGTATTCCTTGATCTATATTTGAAGCAAAAAAAATGAAACTTACTAAAGGTTTAATTAATAGAATTAGACAAAATTGTGATTGGAGATAAGAAATATGTATGAAAATTTTAAAAATAATTTGAAAATGATTATATTTTTATGATAAACAATAGAAATAGTTAAAATATAAAAATAAAAACAAAACAAAAATAAGAATCATTGAGAGAAACTAACATCTTGACACGTATACTCAAAAGACTTCAAAAGTAAATAATCAAACCTCTACGTACGCCATTTGCATTTGTTGTAAGGCTGAGGATGTTGTTGATTTCATTGTACCAGATAAATTTTGTTCCATGGTCTCACTCGCCGATACCAGTCTGATTTTGTAACTTTTTTATAGTAAAAGATGCATTGCGCAGCTTCTCCCACTTATCAAACAAGGATTTCACTTTCCTTCCCAATTTGTGAGGAAACTAGGCAATTAAGAGCGCATGAATCCGCTCCCACTATTGTTGCCGCATTGTGACTATGTTGTGCTCTTGCACATGCTCCTTGCACTGAAACAAAAGAAAACAAACAACAACAAAACTCCACTGATGCTCTTGCAATGGTGGACCCTGAGCACGTGCAGAAGACACTAGAGGTAGATGCAAATGAGTAGAGGAAAGATGTAGAGAAATAGAGGAACTATGTGAACCTAGAGGTAGAAGACTGCTTACGAGCAACATCTTCAAATAGCTGTCATCTTCCATATTGAAACCAAAGTTTACTCACAAACAAGTAAAACAAAGACATAAACCACAAACCCTAATAAAAATGGTTCAGCAACATGGACTTCAAAATACCAGACCTGATGTCCTTGTAGTTTTGCAAGTGCAAGAGAATTAGAGGCTAGCCCCTGGCTGGAGCAGAAGCGGTGGAGCAGTGGAGAAGCAACTACAAGATGATCTGAACCTAGTAACAGTAGCACCCAATTATAGCACAAATGGTAACTACAAGAAAAAAATAACATGGCTCTTACCCTCCGCTTTGCCTGGCAGGGCTCAACTTTGCCTGGGTTGAATCCACTACCCCGCCAAGTACTAGCAGCAGCTTCCATTGGCATACGCTAAAAAAAAGACATTTGCGCTTGGTTATCACCACCTTACAAATGGTTTTTTATCTTTGCAAAGCTTTGACAGTATAGCATGGTACAGCGAGAAATCTCTCTACAATCTCCACAAATTGGTTGTTAACCCCTCAAGGCCCAAAAGGACCAAAACTGTCCCTCTTTGTTTGTAATTTGGTATGCCTAAATTTTCTTCATGATTAAATACAATGATTATTGTATTTTAAAGTTCTTGTTGAAGTCTTAGTATCAAATGTCTAATCTTGAAAATGACAAATTATGATTTTTCTATTTAAGGTTTTATTCAAGGGTGTCCATTGCAATTCTTCACTATCTAGTGTTGAGAGCTCTTGGAAATGAGCCTAAAGTACACCAAAACTCTTGCTAGAACTTGGAGCAACAATCACATTAGAAACGTAATTTAAAAATTTGTATATTAAATTTTAAGAAGTTGTAAATTGATTAGGGTTACTCATGTTGTACTTTGCATACTCATATTTTTTTGGTATCCTCAATTTTAAATTTGAGATGTAAAAAGAGGATTGAAAGACTTCAAATCACTTTCACTATTTTGACACCCTCTTGATCAAATGTTATAATCTTTCATTTCATAAGTGATATTGTTGTGTTTTCCTTTCTTATGTGATCTTTAACATATCTAGTTTAAGTTTGTACGATTACAATTTAAAAAAAAATAATGCAACTTACCAAAATGTTGACATTTTGTTCATTCAAGAACAGATTCTGAGATACTTGGGAAAGTGCCGAGATTATTTTGCGTCCCGCCGGACCAACAAGTGCCTATACCAGTAGTTTGGATAATATTACACAACTTAAACAAAATGAATAAAATAAACCATGTAACACCTTGTTTAGGTTGTTTGCAATTGTAGCTATTTTCATGCAACATCTGACATTAGAATGTAGAAATTATTAAGGAAATTGATATATGCACACTAAGGGTTTGTTATATGTACACTTGGGGGGATAAATTCTAGATATTTACCATCAATAAGTTGAATTTGGAAAATTTAAATTCACATGTGGATTTAGAGACCTTGATTTAATCTAGAACCACAAAGGACAATGCAATTGAACAACGCCCACTAGAAAAGCTTAGCTAAGGAGCAAATTATCACTTTTATCCTTGTTTGTAAAAAAAACTAAGTTTTTCCACTAAGAGTTGTTCAACTGTATCGTCTCTTGGGGTTCTAAACTAAATTAGGATCTCTAAATCCAATCCAATTAGTTGATGATGTATATCTAAAATTTATACTCCTTTGATGTACGGTACATAAGATAGGAGCACCCAATATCAATAGTGTACCTAATGGCATCACTCTCTATATAAGGTGGTCATTCTACAAACTTAAATCTAGCTAAACCATAAATAACTTATCATTTTGGTCAACAACAATAAATTATCTATAGTATACTTAGATTTAACTTCTAGAATGTGTAAAGCGTGGCGCCATTAGTTATACAATGTTGGTATTAGGTTCGCCTACCTTCCAACAAACCCCAAGTGTGCATGTATCATCAATACCTTAAATGAAGATGTTTGTTTGTTTATTTGTTTGTTTGTTTGTTTGTTTGTCACATTGGGATCTCTCAAAATGTGTGTCCTCCAGTTGCAAGCCTGGTACGCCACCCGGAAAGCTCTTGGAAAAGAAGAGTGCACGAGCTTGGTTTTGTGGCATTTGGGTCTACATTGGAAAAGTGATTGAATTTCAAAGTT
Organism: Ulota crispa; assembly: GCA_963920765.1. NCBI lineage: Eukaryota > Viridiplantae > Streptophyta > Bryopsida > Orthotrichales > Orthotrichaceae > Ulota > Ulota crispa. The sequence continues at coordinate 21,915,791 of OY987243.1, read as the reverse complement.
TTTTATGAATTAAAAATTTAGAAAATTACTGTAAGATGGATAAATATTCAAAAAAGAAAAAAGAAAAGAAAAACATTATTTAATCAAAATGAAATTGGGTCAACGGCATAGGGCCACAATAGTACTACTAAAATCACAATGACCTTTGTAATATCACATCTTCAATCTTTGTGATATTATCACATAGATACAACTTGAAGATTTACTGAAATTTTAATTTTACATTCTATCCAACATATGAAAATCTTAGTAAAACTCTAATGGTGAATGCGTAGCATAGCAGCCAACTGCTAGTTTTATTTCCAAAATTGAAATTTACATGAAGTAGCCAAGGACCTCCACTTGTTTGTTGGGATTAATTTCCTTAACCCCTAAATGCCCATGGCACCACATTCTGGTGTTGACAATACTTTGAACTTCTATAAAGCCTAACTAAGTTGCTATCTTTAATAGATTTTATTTTTTAACTATTATTTCTAAAGTCTAGTTTTAGCACCAAAAAACCAATTTTGTAATGATTGATCATGAGTTTTCTATTCTAGATTTTGTGAAAGGGTGTCCATTGCAATCTTGACTTTTTTAGTGTTAAAAGCTCTTAGAAATGAGCCTCAAATACACTAGAACTCTCACTAGAAGTTTACAATTGAAATTCATTTTAAAAAATTGTAGAGGAGATTTTGATAAGCCATAAATTGATTGGAAATATGTGTGTTATGCCCTTTAACTGTATATTTTTCATGTGACCAATTTTTAAGATTTGACATGTGAAATGTGGATTGAAAGACTTCAAGTCATTTTCATAGTTTTAACACCCTCTTGATCAAACATTATAATCTTTCAATCCATAAATGATAAGGAATTACTGCTGTGACATCCTAAATTGCTAACGGGACACCCCTTTTGAGCATGAAAATGTGATTTTTAATGCTAATTTTGTTGATTTTTTAGATTGGATCAAAAGATTTGTTTCACCTTTATCATTCTAAGGCTGTACAGTATTAAAAAAAATAGGTGTGCTTAAATTTCAAACTAAAAATATAGGGCTTCTGAGTAACTTAAAGCAAAAATATATCAAAAAGTAGTATTGGTGCAATAATATTAAAAAAAAGATTGTATTTGTCATGTTTTCTTTCAAGGAGGTGATAATGTTGTGATTGAATGAATGATGGACCACTTAATAAATCAAAAATAGCACTAAATTATCAAATTTCATGCTCAGAGGGGGTGTTGTGTTAGCAATTTAGGGTATTGCTTTAGTAATTCCCTAAATGATATTGATGTGTTTTCTTTTCCTATGTGATTCCTAACATATGCAGTTTGATTTGGTACGGTTACAAATTTAAAAAAACTAATACAACTTATTGATTTTTTTGCTTTTTGTTCAACCATTAAAAAATTCCTAGAAGCTCAAAAAGTGCCTTGCGCATTTAGGAGTTAAGATGCATCTTTCCTACTAAGCTTAAAGATGGCTCCACACTATGGCCAAAGGTCGAGAGGCCATCGGTTTGCACCAATCATATTCCAAAAAACCAAGAGTCTGGCCACTCAACCTTTCACACTAGAGGCCAAACTTCAAAGGCCGTCATCCTCCAAATGTCTACATGGCAGCACTTTATCATCCAAAGGTTGACGGCCTCTTGGCAATAGTTTGAGTCAAGCAAAAATGGAGATCCAAACTACAATTGAAAAGCCGTCACATTGTTTTTGTAAAATAATCAAAAGCTCACAAGATCTTGGCCATTGGATTTGGAAGGTTTAATAAATGTTATGGCTTTGAACTTTGGGTTTGGCCTTTGGAGGCTTCACACTATGGCCATTTAAGTTGAGAGTCTGTGGAAGCTCATTGCCAAGAGTTTGGCCTTTGGACTTGACTTTTGAGGCTTCACACTAAGGGCGGCTTCACACTATGACCGGCCAAGTCGAGAGGCCATCAAAGTGAGTGGCCAAACTTTGCAGAGAGGCCAAGAAAATCTGTTGAAAATAAACAATAAATGTTGAAATTGATAGCAATAAATGTTAAAACTAATGGCTTCTCGCCCATAATTTGGGTTTCCATTTTTGTTGGACCCAAACTTCCCTTTGAGAGGCCATCAACTTTGGATGATAAAGTGTTGCCATGTAGGCAAATGGGGGATGACGGCCTTTGGAGTTTGGCCTCTAGTGTGAAGGGTTGAGCAGCTGGACACTTGATTTTGTGCAATGTGATTGGTGCCTCTCAACCTTTGGCCATAGTGTGAAACCCAAGGTCTGAGAAGAATTGACTGCTAATTCAATGCTAGCCAATTGAAATCAGAAAAAATTATCTGCAATTTATAGACTTCGGCTAAAAACTAGTCAAAAATATTTAATTTTTTTATTTGTAGTATGAAATAGAGAAAATAACCGAAAGAGCTCCTTGATAAACCGATTCAATATAGGAATTGAAGGAAATTTACCGAAAAATCTCAAATATTTCCCGGACCCTGGTGAAGCCGCCTGCCGCCCTGAAGCGGCCGTAACATTCAGTTGAAGACCGTGACTCAGCAACTGCAGTGAGTTACTAGTGAGTAAGTCGCCTTTAGGGTTTGGTGCATCCCCGTCCTCGCCCTCCCCTTTTCTTTTTCTTTCTCTCCCCGACTCCCCGTTTGCGTTTCGAGCTTTGGGTCTCTCGCACCGGCACCCTCGCAGCTGCCCTGCCACCGCTCTCACCCACCCCCTCGCTCCCTCGCTCGCTTCCTAAACCTCCGTCTCCTTCACATTTCCCCGTTCTTGGCGCCTCGTCTTCTCGCGCGCCTTCTTTCTGCCGTCGCGGCGACGTGCGGGCTCTTCTTGTCGTGCGCTATGTCGCGTGTATACGTCGGCAACTTGGACCCTCGCGCCACAGAGCGCGAGCTCGAGGATGAGTTCCGCGAGTACGGCGTTCTTCGCAGGTTTAGTTTCCACTTTTCTGCTCCTCTCTTACATCGTCCTCTTTCATCTTGTCCTTATTAGTAACTAGGGTTTGTCTGTCGGATGAGGGTTTCGTCGCGGTGTTTCTATGTCACGGCTCTGTTTTAGGTCTCTCCCTTTTTATCCTCTGTTTTTTTTAAGGCTTCTGTTTAGACAGGTTTTTCAGAAAGAATGTATTTCTGCGGTGTTGTGATCGTTTTTTGTTCTTGTGTGTGTTTTCTTGTTTTTGGATTATTTCCGTGAGATTTTGGTTTTGAGATTTCGAGCGATGTTTCGAAGGTTGTTTTTTCTGTAGATGTGAATTTTGACAATGAGTGTGGAAGATTAGGATGTTGAGTATTGCATGTTGTTGTTATTAGCGGCTTTGTTGAATCGTTTTTTTCATATGATTTTGGTCTTTGTAGGATTTTTGTGTCTAGTGTGGTTTTAGAAAGTAGTGTGGTGATGTTAGGGTAATCACATGTGGGAAGGGAAGGGGAAGGGGATTGTTTTTTTGTGCCACGTTGCTGAAAGTCGTTTTGCTGTCTAACCCCATGGATTTCAGTGTGTGGGTGGGACGCAAACCGCCGGGATTTGCTTTTATCGAATTTGAAGATCGAAGAGATGCAGATGATGCCATTCGTGCGTTGAATGGTATGTGCCTCGTGTCTTGGGGGTTTTGATGCCATTTGTTGTGATGTGTTATCTGGTGACACAGTGTCTGGGTAGCTCGAAAGCCGGCGGGGTTTGCTTTTGTGGAGTTCGATGACATACGAGATGCTCGAGATGCAATTGAGGTTTTGGACGGTAAGTCATTGTTGAAAAGGAGGCTGCTCTTTCTTGTCTAAGAAAATTCAAAGCGATTTTAATAAAATTTTGTTCGGTTTTTTTGTGCAGGGAAGAATGGTTGGAGAGTTGAGCTTTCTCGCAGCTCAGGTGGAGGCGGTGGACCTCGTGGTCGTGGTGGAGATGACATGAAATGCTACGAATGTGGAGAGCCTGGTCACTTTGCACGAGAATGTCGTCTTCGCATTGGAGCTGGAGGATTGGGCACTGGTGGCCGTGGTAAGAGCCCTCGTGCAAGCCCAAGATATCGTCGCAGCCCAAGCTATGGTGCTCGAAGGTACCGTCACTCTGCTTACCCTCTTAAATACCATGAGGGCCTTGTGGTTTTGTCGCATTTATGAGTGTGTCATTTGGATACTTTCTTCTGTTTGAGTTTATTTAGATATTGTATTGATCTTGTTTTATCCTTCGGTGATTCTGGTGATCGAAATTTGAGCCTTATCTGAGTTACAGTTTACACAACATGATCATGTTAGTGAGTCATGTTAAGACCACAAAGGTCCCGTAGGGTTTAATGATCCATACTCTGGGCTCTATGAATACTTCATATTTGGCACAATGTCCTCGGTCATGGTATCTGACGGTGAATAACGGACCTACTCTTCTGCCAGCCCACGGTATCGTCGCAGCCCAAGCTATGGCTATGGTGCTCGCAGGTACGTTCCTTTTGTGGTCTTTTTCAAATAAATATGTGCAAACTGATGGTTCAATCATCTTTTTAACATACATAGTTTGATATGATCAACTGATCATGTTTTCAGTGACGCCTCCTATGTTTGAGTAGAATGTGTATTTACTGTCATGTATTTTGAGTGCGTCATTTGATTGCTCCTGTATTTGTTTGCTTTCTTTGCTGTGTAGCCCGCCTCCTCGAGGAAGGAGCAAATCTTCCCCGCGCCTGAGAAGTATTTCGCCTGTTGTGCGCCGTGGTAGAAGTCCCAGCCGATCACCACCACCAAGACGTGACCGGCGTGGATCGCCAGTCCTCAATGGGTACGCTGATACTGCTATATATTGATCAATTTATTGTTTATGTTGTTATTTTTGAACTTGTCATTTTGTGTTCGAGGTTCTTTAGAGTTTCTTTGGCCAAACTAATATGCACTTCACTGGAATTGCAGAAGCCCGATAGCTGCTCGGGACCGCCGTCGGAGCAGGAGCAGGAGCCCCTGAAGATGCTCCGTACCTGAAGGTTCATGGTGCAATTTATGCCCTCTTGAAGTCTCGGAGTTCGTTTGTCAGGAAAAACTGTCTTTTCTGCTTCTGCTGTCTGCACTTTCACTCGCCCTCGCAGGTCCTAGAGCGCGTGCTGAGGTGGGCTTGTTACTATTTTTTGAGTTGCCATGAGCTCACAATACTAGACATGTGACAGCTTTGGACTTCCTTTTGATTTTGCTGGCTGCTTCAGTAGGAACTGAATCATTTGCTGAAGCTGCAGCCTGCCTCTCCAACTTGTGATAAGTTCCTATTTCCTGGTTGCTGTTTTTTTTTTTGTTTTGTTTTTGGACACAGTTGTGGAGTTTTGAACATCGCTCATTAATTTGTTAAAAACTCTCTTTGCGTTTTATAATTTTCTGTGCTGTTTGAGCAAATGTAGTGTGTTTTGAGATCCTTTTTGTTTTTGGCATAAGGATAATAAACTTACTGAGGCATGTTGCCATTTTGTTGGTGTTTTTGTGAGGTGTGGTTGCCTGAAACGGCAGGGCACGACAGTTACACTCTGCTCTGCTCTTCCTCCTGGCTTCTGCGATTACTACTACTACTGCATGCTCTGCTCTGCTCTGCTCTTCTTCCCTGGCTTCTGCGATATACTGCAGACCCTTCTCCCTCAGTCCATTGGGTGTCATTTTTCTGCATCGTTTTACATCGCATTTCTGCTAGGCTCATCCGGCAATGTTGGTGCTTCTGAAATCTGCATAGCATGTGGCTTCTTGTGATCACCCAGCTCGCTTCTTCCGATTCTCGTCTTGTCCAAGTAAGTTGTCTTTGTTTTACGTATGATATGTAACAACTTGTGTGGTTATGGTATCATGGCTTTTTGCTGTGATACTGCACTGTGTGCAAGTACATTCTAGTAGACTGGTGGTTGTGCTTAAAAACCCTTTAGCCTTGCTGACACCGCTTGGTTTAGCTTAAAACCCAATTTATTCCTAATCCTAGAATGTGAACTCAGTTATGTAGTAATCACGGTCTGCTAGGTCCTGATCCCTTTTGTTTTTGTCTTAAAGCTTCTGTGTTGACCACACAGACTGGAGATTAGGCTTTTCTCAGCTTTGAGATCAAATCACGTGGTTCAAGAATTATGTACCAATACTTTTAAAGTTCCTTCGTGTTTCTTAATGATTTTTAGAGTGTTTGATTCATTTCTTTCTCGCACACAGTGACTATCTGCTTGTGCTGCTGTACTGGAAGTGCTGTTACCAAAAACACACACTTCCTTCTACATTCTGATGCCTTCAGTCAATTTCTTTTGCATTTGATTGTCTGGAAGACATATTTGAAGTTTCGACGTCAATTTTTTTCTCACGTTGGGTGCATTCCCTATGAAATCAATTATCTGTCAATTCACAGGCCTTCTGAAGATTTTGAATCACTTAAGAATTCAAGAATCACTTAAGAATTCAAGTATGTTGACCCTCAACGTCTTGAAATGTTTCTTTCCGTGGGGTTCTGCGAGTTCTTTATACATCTGTAAATTGAAGGAAGATCCTAGTCTTCATGTTTGTTGCGATTTGTAGACTTGAACCTTTTGTTTTGATGGCGGACTTACTTTTATCAATATTCTCGAGGTTTAGAAATAAAACGTTTATGAGATACTTTGCACAATTGTTACAGTCCTTTGACAACGGATTGTGGTAAAATTGTACATGATTTAAGTTAATGCACACCGGGGAACGCTCTCAACGTTCTCGTTGTGGGACTCATATTAGTGTGTTTTTTTGTAAGAAGGGATCAGTCACTCTATTCAAGATGGTAGCCAAATGAAATGTTTTTCGCCCGAACTGTTCTCTGAACTGTTTTTTGAAATGTTTGGGGTCCTGTTTCTACTGCTTTACTGTTTTGGAGTGTTTGTACGTCTTACCTCTTATGCAAATTACAACACGGATTAGTGTGCTTGAACTGTTATCTTGAGAATTTCCATACTACCTGGATATTATTCACCTAATACTCAAACTAGAGGGGTTTTGGACTATTATGAGACATGCCTTTTGATGGCATTTGGTCTTATCTCTAAGTTAGAAGTGACGTGCAGTTGAGGCTGTATAAAAAGTTTCCTGGAGTGTCTTTTTCAAAGTTTGATGAGACAGGGATTTTGATGATTGCACCAGGTGTGGCATTGTAGTAAAATTGACCCCTTTATTACTACACTTTTATTGTGTATTTCCAAACGTGCACCCAATTTTTTCTGCAACGGGTCTTTTGATTTATAAACTTAGAATAGTTCCTATGCTTTAGATATTGTGATTAGTTTTTGTGGTGTCGAAAAGCAACTTGCTTTAGGGGTTCTTGTGTATTTACTTATAATTCAAGGAAATGCTGAATAATGTAAAGAGGTTAAATCATGTTCCTTGCTAAAAAAATTGGTTTTCAACTGGTCTTAGGCTGAAGTATGGTTTTGTTTATATTATTCAAAGTTAGTTCGTTTGAGAGTGGTGTAATTTTGATTTTTTTTCTCGATATATGTTAGGTTTCTGGATACTATGAATAAATCACAAGGTGTGGGGTGCAATGTTCTTAACGTTTATTTCATTTTAATCACATAGTTGAAAATTAAGCTTTGTATTGTTGAGTTTCCAAGTTTAACCCTTAAATGACCATAGGGCATAGTATATACGCTGATGTATAATTGTCATTTGCTACCAATAAGAAATTTTAATTTGGGATCTTAAGTAGCTCACTAGAACATCATTGATTTATTCTCCAACTTTTTTGTTGATCTCAAATATAGTAGAGGTGTGAATCCATTTCAAATACAAGAAAAATACCCCATATTGTATTGGACGCAAATGACCTTTTGGTTGTTTAATGGTTAAATCTCTTACATTTTTTCTATTCCAGCACTTTATTATTATGATTAAGGATTTATACATTTAACATCAATAAATGAGATATGTATTTTATATGTTGAAAATTTATGGTTATGGTTTAATTCCAATGGATGCTAGTTTAGTGCAATTTTTAATTATAAAATCATACAATTAAACAACGGGCACTATAAAAAAATTCAAGAATTTTGCTCTAAACGGTTCTTTGTTATGCATAATTTATACCAGAAATCAATACTAAAATCTGATTTATTGATGTGTTAATTGCCTGGTTTATCTTGGCAAGTGACCACGAATCAGTTTTATTTCTAAAGTGAATAATTTCGGTGGATATGTCTCTTGTTTATATTTAAAATTTATTTGATATGAATTACCATATTGAGTTCTTGCTTGTTGATCTTATACCAATGAGAATCACAAATTTAAATAATTATTTAGATCTAGTTTACGAAGTTATTTCAAATTTTGTTATTTGTTTTGAAGTTAATTTTAGAGTATTAGTATTTGTTTCCAAATACATTGTGTCTTGAAATTTTGAAATATATATAAATTGTGATTTTTTTTATAACCTTAAAAATTTCAATTTTGTTCTTTATAAGGATCACTAAATAACAAATTGAATTTGCAGATAGAGGAATTTCAAGCTATTCTCAAATGTGTGCAAAGGCTGTGTTTAAGAGTTTTGCACCAAGATTTGTATTAAGGTAAGAGGTTCTAATTGCAATCAGGCTTTGATTGCGATCAGCTTTAGGAACATTTGACATTTTACAAGAAAGATTTATGACTATCATTGATGAGTTAGGTAGGCTCAGCAATATGCTAAGCCTACCTAACTCATCAATGATAGTCATAGATCTTTCTTGTAAAATGTCAAATGTTCCTAAAGCTGATCGCAATTAGAACCTCTTACCTTAGTCTTTTGCCTTACAATCAAACATAAGAAAACAAACTTTATGTGAACTAGTATTTAGACAATGCAACGATAGAAACATTTGTGGTTGTAAGCTAACAAAAGTATTTTCAATTGAAATGGTTTTGTGATTTGATGTGTTATTAGTTTTGAAAATTATTAGATACAGTTCTCAAAACAACTTTTTTGGAAAATTACTTCTTCAGACATAGTATTGAATGGTTTTGTTATTTCATCACATCTTATAACATGTAGAGTGGCCTTGCAAAAAGAATGTCGCATCTCTAAGGTGCTCCAAAGTCTCCCCTTGTCTCCCTCCATATTCTCCTTGCTCTTCCAAAATTCTCCTTGAATCTTTTCAAAATCTTCTTGGATTCTTTCAATTTCTCCTTGGATCCTTTCAAACTCTCCCCAGCTCTTCAAAAATTCTCCTTGGCTCTTCAAAAACTCTTAGGGGCTCTTCAAAAATTTGCCCTAGATTCTTTTAAACTTTTGCCGAGCTCCTCCATAAGCTCACTCTCCCCCAAGCTCCTTCATAGCTCTTGCAGCACCCTCTTCCAATTCATGCATAAAACTTCCTTTTGATAACTTAGAACACTTCTATGGCCACTCTAGAGAAATGTTGTCGTATGACTGTTGAAGAACGAGCTCAAATTGTTGGAATGAAGGAAGGAGGTGCTAGAACTAGCATAATTGCTTCATACTTCAACACTACTATGTGGGTAGTTCAAAGGGTGACCAAGCATTTTCACAAGGAGCAAATTGTTACTCACAAAAAGAGTTCTGGCAAACCAAAGAAATTAATGGACAGAGACATCAGATGTTTGGTGTGCTTAGTGAAAGTTGCTCAACAATTGTCCTTAAAGGAAATTTGCAGTTTTAATGGCTCTATGTGTCCACTTGGCCACAATTTGCAAAACTCTTCATTCAAGTGGCCTCTTTCCTTGTGTGGCACCTAAGAAGCCCTTATTGGATTTGCAAACACAAAACAAAGAGGTTAGAATTGGCAGTGAAGTATAAAGATGTGACCATTCAAGAGTGGAATTGCATTGTTTGGACAGATGAGTCAACCTTCAAAATTGGTAAGAATTCTTGACGTGTCTTAGTTTGGAGAACTTCATATGAAAAGTATGACATGGACTGCATAGTGCCTACTTTTAAGTTTGATTGTACTTTGCTGATGGTTTGGGGAGCGTTTGCAGGCAACAAGAAAAACAACCTTGTTCACATGGCAAAGGGACGTCACACAGCAGCTGACTTTGTTGAGCAAGTATACAATGATGAACTCATCACATATCTTGGCGGTATCAATAGGGCAATTTTGATGGAGGATGGAGCACCAATGCACTGGTCCAATGCCCCTAAGCAATGGCGGGAGTTACGTTTGATTGAAAAGATGGAACGGCCTGCAAACTTACCTGACCTCAATTTAATTGAGAATGCTTGGGCAAAAACAAAATTGGAGGTACAAAAATGCCCAAAAGCCAAAAGCAAATATGAGATGTGGTCTCAACTTAAACAAATATGGAGTCAAATTGAGTCAAATTGGCTTCAAAGCTTAGTCGAAACACTTCTAGATTGTATCAAGGCAATTCTTACAGCAAAAGGTGGAATGAAAAGGTGGTAGGGAGTTTGATAAAGTAAAGGATCATGTTGAGTATGGGCATCATTGAACTCAAATTGTATGAGCAATGCCTGATTTTGTAATGTGAGTTAATCTTAAAAAGGGTGTGTAATATGAGACGCAACAATGTTTTTGTTTGAAAAGATCTGAGGAGAATTTGAAAGGATCTAAGAAGAATTTGAAAGGATCCAAAGAGAATTTTTGAAGAGCTATGAGAATTTTTGGAAGAGCAAGGAGAATTTGGAAGGAGACAGGGGGAGAGTTTGGAGTGCTTGAGAGACTTGGCATTCTTTTTGCAAGGTCACTATACAATAAACTTGGTTGTCACTTTCATGCCCAACCTTTTGTTTTCATGTACAATGTTATATGAGTCTTTTGAGCCTTAAATGGTTTTTACAAATTCTTGCATACATTCTTCTTCTAATGCATAGGATCCAAAAGATGGTGACATAATAGTTCTTGAAACACCAAAACATTAAAATTAAACAGACAATGTCAAAGCCTATAGATTTGCTTCAGCCCTCTATAATTTTATTACCATTGATTGGATCCAACATAGTGATAAAAATTTGCAAGGACATGTCACTTTGTTGCAAATTTCAATTGCAACATCTCCATTGTGATGGAAAAGACAATTGTTATCCTTGTTTAGCACATTGTCATTAGGTTATTGGTTGATTGGGCACCACCCTTTGCTATAATTTTTATCTTCCAATTGAATAATATAAATCCACTTTCAATGAAAAACAAAATCTTCATTTTGATCTTTGTTTCTTCACTATTGTATTGCAAACATATTGTTTATGAATCAAAGAGCATTCTCTTTCAAATTCTTTTGATATGTAATTTTAGTTGAGGTGCAAAGAACCCAAAGATTGCTTTTACATTTCAAGAGGGCATTAGTATATACCTTTTATTAGCAAGTTGCAAGATTATGGTTACATAAAGAAAGGCAAAAAGTAGATGTCAACCACAAAAGTAGAATTTTTGTAAAGTGCAGTCTACATAAGGATTAAACTATTTAATATTGGAAGCACATTAGCATATATTCTCAAATACCAGCATAAAACACATGGTTTACATTAAATTCACTATCCAACAAGGTAGCTCATACGAGCAACATCTCCTATGCACTCTATGTTTGCACACTAAGGTAAGAGGCTCTAGTTTGGACCAGATATTTTGAACCAACCACGTAGGGTCACAAAAATAATGCACACAAGTCCTTAAACGGGTCACAATTTTTATGTTCATAATTTGTACTTGTGTATGCACTATTATAGGAACTTAAGAGAGTGACATGAGTCACTGATGTGTGTGCTTATTGGTCATAATTGTATTCAAATTTGTCTTTCAGTAAAATATGAATATATGTTATACTAAAATAAATGAAAACTTGTTTTCAATCATGATTTGAGTATTAGAAAATGGAATGGGTGCTTGCACGCTTTAAGAGCCTTATTGGAGCTTCCTTGGCTTTGTAGTAGTTGCTTATAGGACTCATGTGTTCTATTTACAGGGCACCTTTGCATTGTGAATGCTACCACCTACAATCAAGAATAGCTACCTATGCACCTTTTGCTTTGATAAATTGTAGTTAATTCATACTAACTCAAAAAAATTCATGTTAAATGGCTACATAACTGTCTCTTCTTTAGCTTTCTACCAAAAATATTTCCATTTTCTCAAGCTACCTTGATTTTTCCATAGAAGCGCACTTTTGCTTAGATGGTCCATTCACAAGCCTCCTACCTTAGATCAAGCTTCTTATTTTTCCAACCTTTGTCTTGCAAGTACTTTTTCACTTTTAGCTACGCTTTGCAATTTGAGTTGGAATAATTAGTGTTGGAGTCATTTGTTGTTCTTTGAGGCCATTAAATTAGAGATTTGTTCAAGTACAAGTAATGTTTATTCATCCAATTGCAGCCACCTCCATACACAATCTTTTTGCCCTTTGCTTTGTTGTTAAGAGTTTCTGTATTACACAACTTTGCTGCCTTGGCTTCCAAAGACAATAAACAAACTATACAATCCTTATACCAATGAGTGCACAATCTAGAAATCAACTCGTACCTTAGGTAGTCATAATTGTCTACATGAGTATGGCACAAAATGTGAATCTACAATAGTCTAGAAGTCTAGAAAAGTCTTGGGCAATGACACCTTTTTACAACTTCAAGTGCTCATTTAGCAAGGGCTTAATGAAAACATCAATTTTTTCTTGTTATTGGTAATACCTTTTGAAATATAAGAATGCAAAATTGAATAAAAAAACTTCTTCTATCACCAAAAAGAATGGGAGATTGTACAGAAACATGAAAATTGGCCACTCTAAGCTGGTGCTATTTGAGTGTGGAAAGACATTTACTTCATTGAACACCATTCCAAACCTCAAATACCTCTCTTCTACAAACTAAGGGTTCACAAGAAGGGTCCACCTCCAGGTCAATGTGCTTCAAAGTCAAGTTACTTGCAACAAAATTCATTACATCTTGTAAAGAAATCAGTCTGCATGAAAGCATAGCAACTTCACAATTACAAGACATTCCATAATCCACAGCAATCTTGGGGTTTGTGAAAAATGTCAAATCACTCTAACTTGCACGCTTTGGAAATTGTTTATGTACAGTGGGGTACAACAAGTATACCAACACCATGTTATGTGCTTATGTCATTCAAAGAACTTTGCATAAACTAGATTGAAATTGGTAATTTTGTTGTCTTGCATCATTGATATTGGATTCCTATGCAATCCAAATAAAACAGACCATATTTCAATTCCTAAAAATCAAAGCTCCATTTTTAGTGAATTACTTTGTGAGAAATTTTGGTTTTACATGATAACTAATTGAAAAATAGTGGTGATGAACTTTTGAGATTTGATTCCATGGATATGTAGGAAACATCCATACACACATCTTCAATGCTAAAAAGAATTCCCTTAGATAACAAAAATTTGATTTACAAAAGATTTAGAGAAACTTGTGATGAGGCCTAAATTTTATAGAATATATATTTTTCTATGAAAACCAAAATTTGCTATTTGACTCAAAAAAAATTGACAAAATTTGTATCTTTGTACTTAATATTTTGTTTACTTGATGAAAAGCTAGTTAAAAATAAATTTAAAAAATAAATCTAGGCCCCATTACACGTTCCACTAAATCTTTTCTAAATCAAAATTTTGTTATCTAAGGGAATTATTTTTAGCATGGAAGATGTGCATATGGATGTTTCCTACATATTTGTGGAACCAAATCTCAAAAATTCATCACCACTGTTTTTCAATTAGTTATCATGTAAAACTAGAATTTCTTACAAAGTAATTCACTAAAAATGGAGTTTTGATTATTAGGAATTGAAAATTGGTATGCACTATTTAGATTGCATAAGAATCCAATATCAATGATGCAAAACAACAAAATCATCAATTTTAATCTAGATTATGCAAAGTTCTTTGAATAACAAAATACGGTTTTGGTGTACTTGTTGTACCCCACCGTACCTTAACCCCTTAACCCCTAAATGCCCAATTGACCATTTTTTGTTTGCTCCCCTTTTTTGATGGCTGCTTGAGATGAAAAAAGACATTTTTTGAAAAACAATACAAATACTTTCATATAAGAAAGCAAGTCTACTTTCCAACCCAATTTGAATCATGTCAATCCAAGTTAAACTCCACCAAGGATTTTTTTTCAAAGATAAGCTTTTCAATTTTTACTAGTATTATAAAATTTACTATTTTGGGAAACTAATGATGTTCTCTCCTAAAGAAGCATTGCATTTTTTAGTTCTAGAATAGAATGTCTATTTTTAATCAATCATACCAACTTTTAAAATATGTAAATAAATATTCTAATTTTGATGAATATTAAGTGATAAATGCTTCTAAATTCATTAAATAAGAGTCCATAACTCTTTTTGAATGTTTGACTATTTGGATAATTACTAAACACCATGATTCTTGTTTTCTTTTTTGAAACAAATTTCATTGAAGTTACAAAAGTATCATTTTATAAAACATTTATGTTTTGCCCTTACCCTGCTGGACATTTAGTAGTTAAAGACATTGTTTTGTGTACTTTCTTCCTTGTTTTATACAGAAAGGGGCACTTGGATAGCACATGAATCCCATTCAAGTTGTAAATTCTAGGTCAAAATCACACAAACTATTGGTCAACTAGGATTTTTGGAGAATTTTTGTGTAATTGGAGAAGATATGATTTTAATATACAAGCAAACTTTAGCTAATAAAAGCTCAAAAAGTTATTGTATGTGGAAATCTTGTAGGCACCAATTTTCCATTTTTTCTTTGGGAATTTGAAATTTTGTCATGTTTAGAAGAGCTCAAGAGTAGGTACTAGATATATAACAATCATATATAACAATCAATTGCATAACTATATCTCACATTTCTCAATAGATTTGGGAGGGACAATTGCCCATTCTTGTATGTGTCAGATAACCTCCAGAAATATGTATAGTCACCTCTTTGCACACATATAACTTTTTTTTATAGTGAATTTTCATAATTTCAAAATTACACAATTTTCTTAGTGACATGGCCTACATATTCCATTTTTGGCATTTGTCATGAAACCATTGTCTTCAAATGCAAAATGGTCCTCAAATGAATCATGCCAACTCTTTTTGCTAGCAACATCCTTAACTCCTAAGCATCTTGCTAAGAAAATTTAGCATACCTCCAATATGGAACTTTCAGCACATTCCTTCAATTTTTAGAAAGTTGAACAAGTATTCACACATTCCAAACTGGTCATTCTATACACAACTATAAATCAAAAGTTTAAGGCTAGTCTAATTTCAAATCCAAGTAAATTTGCAAAATCCCCACCATTGAGAATCACATATTTGTTAATTTGGGTAGTAGTTCACAATATGGATTTTGGACTTTGATGTGATTTTGTCCCCCAAAAAAATAAACCTAATGGTTGATCCCATGAGACCGTGTCTAGCTATAATTGATGAAAACAAAAAACTCCTTAAATGGGAAAAAAAACTCCAAAACTTATGGTCATTCAAAGTAAGTGGATCTAGTTGGCTTGCTACTTTAGAGCTACAAAAACCTTGCCCATTATTGAGAGAAAAAAAAGTGACACATCACCAACCTTCTCCCCTATACATGGAATTGTGGGCCTCCAACCCATCCCATCCACAATTCTTCCATCCACAATTCTTCCATCCACAATTCTTCCATCCACAATTCTTCCATCCACAATTCTTCCATCCACAATTCTTCCATCCACAATGTAATGTACAATGCCTAATGTGGTATTGGTAAATATTTAAGTAGTGTGAAATGTCTAGAAATTAATCTTAGGGCCAGTTTCCATGGGGGGGTAGAATCGGAGGTCCATCCAGGCTGACCCAAACAAAACAAAGAAAAATCTTGAAATGTTAAGAAAGCGTAGAGTTTAGAAAGTAACCTCTAATTTTAGGTCTAGAGCCTTCGAGGATGTAGTTTGACTTTTATAGAATCAAAGGCTAGGTGTCCAAGTTGGACTCCTTTGGCCCCTCATGGAAATTGGCCCTTAGTATGGAGCAATCTAAATGCACTAAGGTAGTCTGCTTATAAACCGTCCAGGCATTAAAACCGCCCACCTTCTCAAATGTACCCTTGCTGTACATGCTGTTTTTCATAGCCTTTCAACAATGTACTTGTGATGTACATTTGAGGAGGTGGACGGTTTTAGAAACCAATGGCCTTTCCACTTCAAAATTTCATAACTAATTCTACAAAGCTCCAAAAAATATGAAACAACTTGGGTTAGATGCCAATTTTTCTAATCTAAGTTCAAGGAAAATTTACTAAAAAATATATCAAGAAGTTTCACCTCCCCAAAATTCAATTTCAACCCTTAGATGGTCGGTTTATAAGCCCCCCACCTTATCAAGAAATCAGTGAGGGGCAACAGAAATGCACTAAGGTAGAAGGCTCAAAAATTGTCCAGGTTCTAAAACTGCCCACCCTCCAAAATGTGCTCAAGTTGTACATGCTTTTTTTCATAGGTTTTAAATTGTACAAGAGGTGTACATTTGAGGAGGTGAGCGGTTTTAGAGCCCTATACCACTTCAACTTCAAAATTTCATAATTAATTTTACAAAACTCCAAAAAATATGAAACAACTTGGGTTAGATGTCAATTCTTCTTGTCTTTTCAATAAAATTTTACTGAAAAATATTTCAAAAAGTTCTACCTCCCCAAAATTCAATTTCAGCCCTTAGGTGGTCGATTTTCGAGCCTTCTACCTTATGTAAGATAGCTGGCTCATAAATAATGCACAGTCTTAAACCATGCACCTTCTTAAATGTACCTTACACATACATGTTGTTTTTTACAATTTTCAATAATGTACAGGCAATGTACATTTAAGAAGGTGCACGATTTTAGAGCCCTATGACTTTCCACTTCAAATCTTCATAATTAATTTCACAAAGCTCCAAAAAATTTGAAACAAGGTGGGTTAGATGCAAAATTTACTGAAAAATATTTAAAGAAGTTTCACCTCCCAAAATTCAGTTTCAGCTCTTAGATGGTCGGTGTAAGCCTCTTACCTTACGTAGTGTTGGTAATTAACGGCGGCGCCTGAGTTCATAAAAAGGCGAGATACACACGTTTTCAAAATCCCAGCAACCAAGGGGCTCGCCCGCGCCCCAATGCCCCCGACGCCCCCGACGCCCGCCATTAATCACGGCATTGGGATACAAATCCCCGCGGGCACCCACCTCCGTGGCCATAATCCCAATCAAGGCCCAAGCTCCTCTCACGCCCTTGCACCAGCGCCTTCGTTGTCGTCGTTTTGTTTCGTTCCTCGGCTATGGCGGACGCTCCTCGCCTTCTCTTCACCGGCCTCCGTCTCACCACTCCCATTCCCATACCTCATCGCGTTCTCTTCTAGCACCTGCCAATTTTCCGTTCCTTTTGAGCCATACCACACGAGTTTTGGTTCGGTTTTGACCACTTTTAGGCATTAACTTAGGGTTTCTTCACGTCAGGGTTCGAGGCGGTGTCGGAGATCGCAACCAGGTGGTTCTCTATTGCTCGATTCTAGTTGGAGTTGAGCGGATTGTTCCATTTTAGTTCATCGGTGGAACGATTGTGACACTTTGCGTTGTGGCCATTTTGGTAGGGTTAGTGGATTTTTGTGTTGGAAAGTCGGAAGCAGGTCGTTCTTCTTGATTGCTGGATTTTTTTGTTTATGGCATATTAGTATTTCGATCGAAAGACCTGTGTGGCACCTGCGTTTGTGTGATTATTGCGTGGTAGGATTAGGGAAAGCGTGTTGGAGTTGTGTGCTTTATTTCAGACGGATTGTTCATCGGTGGAACGATTGTGACACTTGCGTTGTGGCCATTTTGGTAGGGTTAGTGGATTTTTTTGTTGGAAAGTCGGAAGCAGGCAGTTCTTCTTGATTGCTGGATTTTGTTTGTTTTATGGCATATTAGTATTTCGATCGAAAGAGGTGTGGCACCTGCGTTTGTGTGATTAGTTTGCTTGGTAGGGTTAGGGAAAGCGTGTTGGAGGTCGTTTTTTTCATTGTTAGCTTTTGAGAGGATTGTGGCATTTGAGGTTTGGCGATCGGAGTGATTGTGGTAGAGAGTTAGAGGAGTGCGTTTTTCGGAGTTGCTTTCGTGGAGGTGATTGTTACGTGCGCTGTTTGGGGTTGTGAGTGGGAAGTATGTGGTATGGTGGAGCTCTGGATATGGAATTTCTGATGCTGCCATGTTAGGGCGTGGAGTTCCGAGTTTCAAAAGTGGCATCGGAATCAGGTGATTGTAGTATATCGGAAGTATAGGTCACGAATTGTTGGAGGCGGAGTTTGTGACAGAAGCCTAAAAGTTTTAAGTGTTAGAAGAGCATTGGTAGTGCGCGCGGAGGATGTTACACGGGCCTTGATTTTTAGGGGAAGGCCGAGATAAGGGACTGCGTTACATGGATCATGAGGGTTGCAGCAGCGGGGGCATGTCAGCCCCGACTACATACACATTCGCATTCAATGACAGTAACTTCTCGGACCGGGTTCTCCGAATCGAGGTCGTCGCCGCGTCGGAGAAGAACGACGCAAATGGCACGAGTGCTCGGCAGAAGAAACGGCGACGTGCCGACCGCACTACTGAAGCAGGTCTTTGTCTCTGAACTCCCTTTGAGCTGATGGTGTTCTCTCTTATGCCCCTTTTCATGAGCTGCGTGTGCCTTTATAAACCAGTTTTTTTCAAAAATTTCCCCTGGATGCTGAGTATTGAAAGATTGATGTCGAAATCTAATCTGTCTTAGTTATTCAAAGTTTCTTTATTTGAAGTGGTGATCCAAATTCGTTCTTAATTTTTATTCATTGTGTGGGTTATAATGCTCTCATTCAAGTATCGTTTGGCACATATGTTCCCTTCTTTAGTTAAGTTAGGTCGAAGCTTAATTACTGAAGTAGGTTTTGCCCAAATAATTTAAGTTGTTCAAATATTAATATCATTGAGGGCTTGCTCTTCTTTCGTTTTGGGTTAATAGAGAATGTAGAATTCACTTTAAAGGTTTACGTGCCTTTGTATGGGTTCAGAAAGCGAGTGTTATTTGTTTGAACTTATTTTACATTCTCGCGATCCGGATGTGTGGCGTCGGAAATCTTGATGTATTTCGTGTTTGATACTGCAATTCTTTAGAAATGTCTATGATGCTGAAATGAATCGTACGGAATCTAGCAGACCGCCATGTCTATTGTACTCGTGAAGAGCAGAGAATTTGAGTACGGTAGGTAGGTCATTCGATAATTGCTGTGATAACCTAATTGGAGTAATCCTTGCTTATTGGAGAGGGTTTTAATGCTGGTACGCAATTTTAACCCCGTAGTATATAGCTGATGCTTGATTTGGGTCTTATATCACAGTCGCTGAGGGTGTCGCGAAGTTGCTAGGCGATCATCCGGATGCTCAATTAGCAGAGGGCCAGGAGGAGCAGGTTATGTATGTCGGTGACGATGTAGCACCCCAGGAAGCGGACGAAGAAGCTGTAGCTATGATGGAAGAGCCATATGGAGTGAATAGTATGTTTATTGCACATGGAGGTCTATTTTCTAACCTCCCTTGCACTGCCAGTTGTCTTCCACTAGCTGTGCTTTATTAGGGTGCGATGATGTCTGAAATGCATGTTTTCTTCAGTAGTTCGGACCAGTAGGTGTAGATATGAACCATTACAGCGCTGACAGAAAGATAATCTGGTTTTTTCTCTGTACTGTTTCTTGTCTGAGCTCGTTTCTACTCTTACGGCGCTTGCTGCATGCTTGTGGTGTAGCTTTTATTGTCAGCACCTAAATGAGGCCACCATCTGTATGAGCTATGATTTTCTTTTAAGGAAAATGAAGAAGCCTTCCTTTTTTTTTGACGGTATTTGAAATAAATCGTGAGGTTGTGATAAACTGAATTTAGAGTCTGAATAGATCTTGCAGGGGAGGAAGGTGGGACTTCGTCAGGATCTTGGAACATGGAGACAGCTGTTGTTCTTCGGAGCAAGACCGTACATATCAGCTCTGCCATTTTGGCTGCTAAAAGTCCCTACTTTTATAAGGTAAACTAAGCTGAATTATGGTTATAGTTCTCTTTGCTTTTATGGTTTTATTTTACGGCTTTTGTACTTAACGTCAAAAGGTTTCAGATGCAGTACTTCTCTCCCTCCAGTGTATCAATGTGTTATTATTTATTAATCTTTTGAACTCAATTGCTTCGGTGTGAAGCTCTTTTCCAACGGGATGCGAGAGTCAGAGCAACGCGATGTCACTCTTCGGATTACTCCAGCAGGTGAGCATTTTGTATGTTCGCGTGCAGAACTCTGAATTCTCTCGGTCAGTAATGTTGCTTATTTTCTTTTTTTCTGTAGATGATTAAATGCAGGGTTCCTCTACAGTGTGTTTGACGATCAGACATCTGTGTCTATCTCTTTTTGATTTGGAAAAGCATTCCGTATTAGGTCAGCTTGTGAAGTGCTTTTTTTGGCTTGGTTTTGTTTGCAGAAGAAGCACCATTGATGGACCTGCTCCAGTTTATGTATAGCGGAAGGGTTCAGGCAAACACCCCATCTACTGTACTAGATGTCTTGATGGCAGCTGATAAATATGAGGTCGCAACATGTATGCGCCATTGTAGCCGATTGCTCAGGAACCTGCCCATGACGTCGGAATCTGCTTTACTATACCTTGACCTTCCGTCCAGTATTCTTCACTCCGAGGCTGTTCAGCCTCTGACAGACGTAGCTCGTACCTACTTGGCCACTCGCTACAAGGACATCACGCGGTGAGGGTCATTCTTGTGTTCGTTGTTTGGTCCTTTTTATTCTAGTTTTAAGCGATGTCTGAATCCGTTATTGAAAACTGATTTTGTATCTTTTAGTGCATGTTATTCCTCAAAAGGGTTGCAACTACATATTTCCTCTCGCTCTTCATGATATCGTCATTTACTAGCGGCCTCGTCATTATTGTAATCTACTGGTTTGCGGATTGGTTCTTGTTTTACAGAATTTTCAAAGTTTTGACTGGCGGAACACAAATGTGAATTTTGGAACTAAACTGTGGTCTTTATCGTTGCAGATTCATTGATGACGTAATGGGCTTACCTCTTGCTGGAGTTGAAGCAGTGCTCGCAAGTGATGATCTACAGGTTGCCAGCGAGGATGCTGTTTATGATTTTGCACTACGTTGGTCACGTCATCATTACCACAAACTAGAGGACCGCCGGGAAGTCTTGGGCTCACGGCTTGTTTGGCTGATCAGGTTCCCTATGATGTCCAGCAGGAAACTGCGCAAGGTGTTGACGTGCTTTGATTTTGAACACGAGTTGGCATCTAGGTTGGTCCTCGAGGCTCTGTTTTTCAAGGCTGAGCCTGCTCACCGGCAACGCCAGCTGGCCATGGAGGAGACTATGCATAAACGCTATTGTGAGCGTGCATACAAGTACAGGCCAGTGAAAGTTGTGGATTTCGACACGTCATGCCAATGCCTCGTCTATTTGGACTTGAAGATTGACGAATGCCGTGCCCTTTATCCTCAAGGGCGAGTTTATTCTCAAGCTTTCCATCTGGGAGGGCAGGGATTTTTCTTATCTGCTCATTGTAACTTGGATCAGCAGGGCCAGTGCAAATGCTTTGGACTCTTCCTTGGGATGCAGGTATTTTTTTTTAATCATATGCCTGGTGCAGGTCTCATTGGTACATTCTGATTTATCTTAGAGGACGTAGTTTCTTGCTACTCTTGTTTCCGTTTTTATTGTTACCACACGTTCGCATACTCGGTCTTCATTTGTAAGCCTTTCAGCCAACTCTGAACCTATTTTGTTTGATTGGCAGGAAAAAGGATCCGTGAGCTTTGCTGTAGACTACGAGTTTGCTGCAAGAATGAAGCCGACCTGGGAGTTCACTCCCAAGTCCAAAGGGAGTTATGTTTTTACAGGTGGCAAGGCTGTAGGTTATCGGAACTTGTTTGGAATGCAGTGGCAAGACTTCATTGCCGAGGACTCCCCGTATTTTCGTGATAGCATTGTTCATCTTCGGGCAGAACTTACCATTAAGAAGCCGCCGAGCTGATGATGAATTTTCTAAGATTGATTTGGAGGAACTGTAAATTTTCCAGATGTAAAAAATAAACAAACTTGGAAAAGTCCAAAGCATAGGTTAAGGCTTCCAGTTCCGGTGACCAATCTCAGAGTCGTCATCAGCAGCAGCCTTCCCATTTGAGAGCCCTCCCTGTTTTTGAGTGACACGTTTCACAGCCTCTTAGGTTATTGCTAGTTTGAGTTTCTTTTTTCAAAACCGAGTATTTGTAAGGGGGGTGTACTCTGACGTGGAGTGTCCGCATAGAATGATCAAATGGTTTTCGTTGCAATGACTTTCTTCCCGGTTTGAAATGACTAGAATATATGGGTTGTGGGATTTATCCTTCTTGAACCATGTTGATTTCAGTGTAACCTCCCTTCCACTTTCTTGATTTGGTCACCAATTTTGTTGAAGGTATGGATCTTTCATCCTTTCAGCTTTTGTTTTTTTGCGAAGGTTTTTATTGTTCCATTTCTAGCTTTTATATTTATAAAATTGTCCTTTTTATTATCTCTTGTGGGTTCTGCTTTTTTTAGTGTCGTGGGGACTCACAATTTTCTTGAAACATGGTCATCATCCATAGCTTCACTAATACCTACATTGACTAACTACTGAATTATTTGTCCACCATTATTTGTTACCAACCCGTAAACGCTCATGAGGACGATTTTCGTCCTCTGGCCCTGAGAAAAAGATTCTGTACAACCAAAAAAAAGTCGTTTTTCATCTGTTTTTTTTTCTGTTTTTCTTTTTCCAAAGTGACAGTAAACACATAATCCATCATAAAAGGCAAAAGAACCATCTTATCAAATATGCTTATATTTTTAGGTAACCAAAATTGTGAGAAAATTCAAAATCATGGTATCAAGTCCCAAAACTGTCATTGTAATTTTCACTAGGTCGGTATGCACTATTGACTTTTGAAACTTCTAGAAGCAATACTATTGGTGCCCATCAACCAAAACATTGTTGCAGTTACAATATAAGTACTATTGAACCTACAGTGTGGGCTAGTCACAGCCACCCAATGGTCCTTTAAGGGTTAAGTGCCAAAGGGCATGCATTGCTTGTAGCTGCTACAATGTTTCAACATGTGGGCACCAATATGGGCAACTTGAGATCTAACACAATGACTTTGAATTTTCTCACACTTTGCGTTACCAAAAAATATGAGTCTATTTGGTGAGGTTGTTTTCAAAAAATATGAGTCTATTTGGTGAGGTTGTTTTTTCTCATCTACAATGGACCACGTGTATATGATCACCTTTGAAAAAAATTAGATGAAAAACAACTTTTGCTTGTCATACAAAATGTTCTTTTCAAGTTGGAGGATAAAAAGCATCCTTAGCATTTAGGGATTAACCCTCCCACGAGCATAGTAGATATGTTGTTGTATAATTGGCATTTGCTACCACCAAGAAATTTTGGGATCTCAAATAGCTCACTTGAACCGCATTGATCTATACTCCCAACTTCTTACTCCAACTTCTTGTAGTAAAAGTGTGGATCCATTTCAAATTTCAAACTTTTAAAGAAGAGTAAACTAATCTAGTTAGAATACATAAGAATTGTATTGCGAAGGGGTCATGAATACAACTCACTAATGTTTCACAAATTGTTGCTAAACAAAAAGGAAAGCATAACACTGTCCTCTAATTAGAACTTCTTCCGATTTTGGAGTGACATCCCTGCAAAACAAATAAGAGATCTTAGATAATGAGAAGTAAAAGAACATTTCAATTTAATAACACCAATTCTATTATTCTAAGAAATACCAACATTAGCAACTAATTTTACAAATGTTAAGCTGCTAGTTTTCAATTAAGTGCCACTACCACGTGCCAAAAAGGAAATCAACCAACAAAACTACACTAAAAACCAAAAATGGGAAGGTAAAACCAAGTTGGTATAAATTTTTAATTTTGCAAGAGACCAAACTAACAGGGGTGAAGTTAATTCAACAAACCTTGCACGTAAGTGTACAAAAATCAATTCCCATTGCAGCAGGTATCAAGGCATTAGTTGGATTTGGGTCTCTCCAAAAAATATTGAATTTCAGGCACAATTATCATCCTGTGACATCAATGGCCTCCAATAAGAACCTCCATGGAGAAAACACAATAGTCCTAAAATAGAAATGGGGGAACTACTTTTCACTCAAATGACAAGATACAAGAAAAACAAAAGTTCGGCATATTAGAAAAGGATCTTTCCAAGCAAAGTTTTGTGCCGTTTTTAAAAGAGATCAGGATCAAATATGCATGTATTTTACCTGCTCTTGGATGAAGAGCCTCCTTTAGCATTACTCCTAATGCTTTAGCCAATGGAGGAGGTACAGCATTTCCAATTTGCCGGTGCTTAGATTGGATGGTCCCAGAAAACTTGAAACTGTCCGGAAAACCCTACATAGCAAATATGACCGAGTTTGTGGAGTTAGCTTAGTAAAATGGAGTTTAACCACTTAAAAAATTATGGTCAATTACCAAAAAACAAGAAGTTAACATTATGTATATGCATATATACAGTACTACATGGGCACACGCTATGCACAAGCTGGACATACGTGACTATTGCAATGCGCATTTCTATAGTTGGGAGGCGCCATTCATCCTTACAACCTACCCCAAAAGTTCTAAAAGGTTCTAAAAAAAGGCACACTGAATGAAAGAAAATCCTCCCACAATATATATATATGTATATGTATATATATATATATATATATATATATATATATATATATATATATATATATATATATATATATATATATATATATATATATATATATATATATATATCAAACCAAATGCCAAACGCACTTTCAAAGAAGACAGATCTAATATACCGAAATTCCCAATGAAATAAAAAGTTCCTCTAGGTGCTCTATGGGGAAGTGATCACATTGGGATTGCCTAGAGCTTAAGAAGTAAAAGGCAAATCTCGTGCAAGTAACGAGCAGCAATCCCAAACGTGATTTTCAAAATTAACCGAAGTGGCTAAAAATACTGCTAAATGTGCTCAAATTTTAATATTCACATTCTTAAGAGCTGTAAGCAGTGAGCAGGGAGATTCAAAAACCAAAAAAAAAATAGAAAATGAGGCAAATGTAATGTCAATAAAACCAGTTGAAATTTGAATCAACCGGATAAAAACTAGCTAGATTTCCAGGAAAATTATAGTACAAGTAAACAGGCAATATCTGGTGCATGCACTAAAAAAACCGGTTAAAAATGAGAGGAAGCTCAAAATCTCCCCAGACACAAGCTGTAAGAAAGAAAGAAAGAAAAAAATTCGTACAACATTTGCAAAGTTTTGCCATATTTGTGAAACAGTCAGTGACAAGGGTAAAGAGCAGCAGTACTTGTGAGCGAGCGCACTCTCGAACAGTGACAATGCGGTCTTGCTCAGGATGAAAGCACATGCCCACTTTGCCCATGGGCTGTGGATCCGTGACTGAAGTAGGAAAATTGCCATCCCAATCCAACCGTCCATACAATCCTTTCCATTGATTGTGCCGAGCAGCTGTGTTTGGTAGACACCATGGAATCAAATCCACAGATATTCCAGTTGAAAGTTTTATCTACAACCAACACCCAAAAATACCCAAACAAACAAACAAGATCAGAATGTCAAATCTGGCACATGTAAGAGTATCACAAACCATTGCAAGTCAAAAGCCATGATAAAGTTCTAATTATACAACACAAATTTTCAAGGGATTTGAGGGAGGAAAAGCAGTACTTTGATGTCAGGAAGAGTGCGCCAATCGGCACCAGGATATTTGGGAATACGTTTGCAGCGCTCGAGGTTGAGTTCATTCATTTCTTTAGAAATATGATCATATAAAACAGCTTCATCGCCACGAATATTTTTCTGGAACCATGATACAGGAGGATCGCTATACTGCAAAAATTAAAAACAACAACAACAACAACAACAACAACAACAACAAGGCTGAGTTTTATAGAATGAAAGGTTTTTTTAATAAATACTCAGATTTTGAACAACTTTGTTTTTTTTGGAAGTGTAGAAGGAGAATTACCTTGATTTCCTCTTTGGAGACACCGTTGTCAACAGAGGGTAAGTCGAAAATGGTGTCTTTCACAGTCATAGCTCTGAGAGGAGCACCTTTACCAGCGTCTCGGACGGCAGCAAAAGAGACACCACCAGGCAAGCTCACCTTCAATTGAGAGCTACCAAACACATGCAAAGGTTCAGGCCACTCGGGTAAAGTCTCGTTGGGAGCAGCAGCCCAAATGAAGGCTCGTTTGCGAGATTGTGAGACTCCGTAGTTTCCAGCTTGGAGAACACCAAACCGCACCTGGCATGCAAAATCAACAAACTTAGTAAAAGCTCATAAAAAAGTAGGTAAACTCGATTATTAAGAGCACCAAACTTGTAAAAAGATGCAACAAAAAAAAGTGGCTTAAAAATGTAGAATATAGGCAAGGAGAGAATTGAATGCTACATACCTGGTAACCCATTTCGAGAAGAGTGGCAAGAGTGAGCCGGAAAGTTTGGCCTTTGTTGAACGAAACAAAGTTCCGGACGTTCTCAAGGAGAAAGTATCGAGGTCTGAAGTACTCTGCGTATGAGAGAAAGCCTAGAATCATCTCGCACTGCACTTTGCTCCATGCCCCGGTGTTGAATCTGTTCATTCCAGAAAATCCCTGCATGATAAAAACCAAGTCATAAGAATTTGTCCAAAAAACAAAATAAACAAAACAAAGAGAGAGAAAGAGTTTGCAGGAGTAGTAAGGACCTGACACGGAGGTCCACCATTGATGAAATCAACTTCGCCCTGTTTAGGGAGAAGTCTTTTCTTCTCTTCAGCAAATGCTTGAGCCATTTCTTCTGCAGCGGGCGTTGATAAGCAGTCGTCAGAATGCCCTCCTTTCTCCATAATACACCTGTGTAAGCGCAATCACACACGTGTTGGACAAATAACAAATGGCTTGTGAAATCCATGCTGGAGAAAAGCCAGTGTACTTCAGGACAAAATTTGGACGACGCTATTCTGTAAGTGTAAAAAGGTGAGCCATGAGCGCTGAGTCAAATGAGTAAGAATCATTTTTGAGCTCAAAGTCAATGAAAAAACAAAAAAAAACAGCAAGTTTTTCAAGAGATGAAGGTTCAAAATGCACAATTATAGGGCCCTATGTACACAGTTATAGGTGAAATTTAGTATTCGCGATTTTGCCATTTTCTGACGTACCGAAGTATGACATTGCAGTTCTCACAGAACACATCAGTTTCAGGATGGTTCAGCTTGAAAGCTTCAGCGGCAGGATGCTCATACTCGATGGCCCACTTCGTTGTTGCTACTCCTGCAAAATTCAAACCCCCAGATAAAACATTAAGCAACCTGAATCAACAAAGAGTTAAGGTAACGACATTTTCAGATAAAGAAAAAAAGCAAAAAAAATTTACTCCACTTCACCTGCTTGGTGCAATCCTTCAGAAAGACCACCACAGCCTGCGAAGATGTCGAGTGTGGACAGGCGGTTCTCATGACTTGGGACTGCAGTAGTAGGTTCGTCTTCCACAGCTTTTCCTTTCCCTTTTGCCTTGGCTTTCAGCTCCGCCACCGCATTGCAATCAGCAAGTCTGGAGTATGTGCTGAGCTTCACAGTGGCTGGTAACTGCACAGTCCAAAACACTCCAAGTTTATGATTCATCGGTCTCTTTAAAGCAAATGCAGCTTACCACGAGAAAGTAAGAAACTTTGATTTTACTTAGAAAAAAGGTAGTACCTGTTTCACAGTGCCAGAATCTGGATCACAGAAGCGGCTGCAGAAGAACAAGTTCCTCGTTTCAGAGGTAACAGCAGTCTCCAGGACTGGACCTGGCCGAAGCACTTCACACCGACCTCGTATGTTACTCATCTCCACGGTTGCCGTGACATCACTATAATACACCTGCGACAGGAAGAATCTTACATAATCAGCATAGAACAACTTTGCAATCTTGCATAATCAGCAGCATAGAACAATTTTGCAAACTGCAGAGTTGAAGAGGAGAAAACCAAACTTAACCCTTGGCAACGTACCTCATGGATATCAGCAGTGTAACCTCGGTGAGTACCGAAGTCATCAGGTCGGTAGAATCTCTGAACACGGATTTTGGTAGACAAAAACACCTTCACCGTCTTCTGCACACTCAAGAGCTGACACACAGCAAAAGGCCGCAAGTATTTGTTCCTCCCACCTTTAAATATAACCGCTTCAGCAGGTTCATCCTTGTTTTCCAAAGACCTGAACACAGTTGGATCCAAATACAAGTAATCTCCAATTCTGTACTCCACACCGTCCAGTCGAAACCCACCACCATCAACGAGCTTATTCGTCTTCAGCTTCGCCTCCTCGTCACGCAAACTGCAAGCTTTACAATCTCCAGTTCCAGCAGCCAAACCAGCAACAGGAAGACTGAAGAAAGCTCCCTTGTCAGGAGAGTAAACCGCCCGGAGAAAGTACTCCCTCGGCAACCCCTCCGTCTCTCTCCTTTGTGCCCGTGCTCTGTCCGCCTCGTCGTTCACAGCATTGCTTTTTCTGTCCATGTAAGTTTCAGAGCGTCTCCGAATGTCCACCACCACTTTTTGTAACCCGGAGACTTCGACATCTGCACAGTTGCTTGTCAGGAAAACCTCACGTTCATCACCAGCGTTGCCGAGCACCGTCTCCATAGCTGCCATTAAACCTCGACCATGCACCATGGGAGTGCCATCTGAGAGCTTGTACAGATACTCCACCAGCAGCATTGATGGTAGCGGCTCAGAGTCATGGACATACTCGTCCATGTTCACCATAACAGCATCACCTACAGCAATTTCAGACCGCACCAACTTCGTCTTCTTCGACCTGATCTGCTTCGGTTTTTGCTCGTAAGGTTTCGGAGCAAGCGGAGTGGCATCCTCCTCTTCCTCGTCCTCATCCTCGACTTCAGCTTCAGCCTCAGTTTGCTCAGCTTTGACAAGCTCTTGCTTGAGTTCAGAAGGCAGCTCTCCATCCAAAGCATACTTGGAGTAAAAGCTGCTCCAGATACGGTTGACAAGAGCAGTGGTGGTGGCACGCATGGGCTTGGTCCTCTTCGCATCAGGTTGAAGATGAGCACGAGGATTGAGATTCCGCCCTTTCTTAATCAGCGTCTTCTTCCCAACCAACAACTTCACATGCTGCTTCGCCTCCATCTTGCTCAGCAGGCCTGTCACAAAAGCACTCCTCCGAATCTGCTCCTCCGGGTACTCTGCAAACTGTTGTAATATGATCTGCCCATGGACGACTAAGTACCGCTCCACATCAGCGATTTTGATGAACTTGAATGTTGAGTCTTCTTTGAGCTGGTTGATTAAGCGTTTCAGAACGTCGGAGAAGGAGAGACGTGACACTCGTTGTTGCTGCTTCAGCATGGTGATCACTTTGATGGCCAGCCGTGCTGTTCTGAGCACCGGAGAGTACCATAGCTTGTATTGAGATGCAGGTTTGCCAAGTCTATACCAAGCTCCGTCGGTTCGAATGGAGATGAAAATCATGTTGGCTCCGAATTCTATCATCCACTCCTTGATGGCACTCAAATACAACCGAATGCCTTGCGGGGTGGTGGTATTAGTCTTTGCATTGGAAGTAGATCCACCAGCCAAAGCAAGGCTTGGATCTTCTTCATCCTCTTGCTCTTCCTCTTCGTTCTCGTCAAATGAAAAAGAGCTTCCATCGTCCTCTGACATCAAACCAGAGCCAAAAATCTCCACATCCGTCTCCACACCTGCAAGAAACCAGAAAAACAACATCAACATTGTTGTACTCATCAAACTAAAGTAGTGTGAAATGCAAACTCTTGTCAAGACAAAGGCATAGTTGTGTAAAGCAGACCTGAGAGCATGGGAAGCAGCTCCAAAGGCTGTTGTACTCATCAAGCCAAAGTAGTGTGAAATGCAAACTCTTTTTAAGACAAAAGCATGGTCGTAAAACAAACCTGAGAGCATGGGAAGCAGCTCCAAAGATTACGTTGTTGTACTCATCAAGCCAAAGTAGTGTGAAATGCAAACTCTTTTGAATACAAAAGCATGGTTGTAAAACAAACCTGAGAGCATGGGAAGCAGCTCCAAAGATTACGTTGTTGTACTCATCAAGCCAAAGTAGTGTGAAATGCAAACTCTTTTGAATACAATAGCATGGTTGTGTAAAGTAAACCTGAGAGCATGGGAAGCAACTCCAAAGACACCAGCCGAGAGTCAGAGTTGTAAAGGGTCCAGTCATGGAGCATCCGTTGAGGGAGTTCATGTGGAGCCAGAAATGCATTGTCATCATCAAAGAATATGTACTCATCCGTTTCTTCCTCCTCAGCTTTGTAGTATGCAGGTAACGGATAATCCGTTGCAATCTCAGCCTCGTTGATCTTAATGTACACTTTTGCACGTTTCCCTGTTGGTTGGTTTCTGTTTTGCCTGCAAACCCAAAACTTGCTCAATAATCTGCTCAATAATCTGCTCAACAATCTGCTCAATAATCTGCTCAACAATCTGCTCAATAATCTGCTCAACAATCTGCTCAATAATCTGCTCAACAATCTGCTCAATAATCTGCTCAACAATCTGCTCAATAATCTGCTCAACAATCTGCTCAATAATCTGCTCAACAATCTGCTCAATAATCTGCTCAACAATCTGCTCAATACTCTACATTAAAATCTCAAAAGCCCAAGAATGTCTACAGTGCTTGCAAAAGTGTTTTATTACCTGCTTGTCAAGTTCCGGTTCTCCATTTCCTGAAGATGACGAGCAAGCTTCCAATCTGCATCCATTTCATGATCCTGCTCAGTGTTGGTATTGGTGTTGGTGCCGTTGCTATTTGAGCCAGAGATGTCATTGATCTTCAACGTGCCTGGTTTCACATCAACAGCCCAAACGGACGCACTACGCTTCGACGACTCGAGTTCCAGAGCGTCAATAGCAGGCAACCCACTAAAAAGCTGCTCATCATCATCAGCATTAGCGTCCAACGCTTTCAGTTGCCCAGCTACAAACCGCCCTTGTTCAATCAAATAATCCCGAGAGAAGAACTGATTCCCAGTTCGAAGAGCACGAGCAACGCGAGCGTAGAGATCGTTCAACCCAAGCTGAGAATCGCCACCAGTAGACGGCGAAAGAGCTCGGTAAACCTCGACACACAAAATAGCCTTCTCGTACAACAAACTAAAGTGCTTCTTGTACCGTCCTGACGGTTGCATCAACGTGTAATACGCAAGACCCGTTCCTATGAACACCGATGGCTCGCCTTTGTCGTACCCTTCAAACCCCCACTCCAACACCGGCCCCATGGACTGACACAACACGGCTTTGCTCTTGTCCAACGCAGCTCTGTTGGGTAACACCAAACAAGTCACGTACACCTCCTGGCTCCCCACAACCTCTAAAGGCAACGCCTCACCATCCACATCATGCATAGCAAAATCAATCAAGTAGCGAGACTCGTCTTTCTCTTGCGATGTCAACGCTAACGCTTCTTGCTCTAACATCGCCATCTTCTCCTCCTTGGGAACTACGTACTGATCTTCTATCTCGCAGTGCACTTCTTTCAAACTGCTGCTCGCTGCTGCTCGCTTCAGCCTCGACCTCGGCAAAGCAACAACATCAATAACCTTCCGCTTCATGTTGAGCTTCTTCACATCTTCTCCCACAGGCTCAAACTCCTCGTCATCGTCGTCGTCTGAGACTGCTGCTGCTTTGTGAGCTTTCCTCCCTGCCGGATTCGCCTCCTGCTTTGGCCTTGAACCTCCCCCGCCATTCGACATCTTCACAACCGGCTCTGAATCACTCCAATAGCACAACACATTACCACCACATTTCACATCACAACAATCCAATACACAACACATTACCACCACATTTCAAATCAATCCTCTGCTCTACAAACAAGACTTTCTCGATACAAAGCGTAGAATTCCAGACAAGTCCAAGCAACGTTCGTTTTCAACAAGAATTCAAACACAAGGTTGTAAAACCCTAAGGAATTCAGGCGATCATGCAAGTGTGTGAGTGTGAGTGTGAGTGTGAGTGTGTTTGTACCAGAGGCGATGACTGCCATGGAGTTGAAGATGAAGAGACCGAGCAAAGCTTCAGACTGACATGTGAGAAGAGAATGGTGTGAGGGGGAAGTGATGGGCTTTGTTGGAATGCGGAGAGTGGGAGTTTGGTGATGATCTCTCTATGGAGGAGGAGGAGATTGGATTGAAGAAAGAGGGGTGTGAGAGTTGTGTGATTTAAGAGGGGTTGAAGGGGGGGGATTGTGGTGAGAGGGATGGGGGAATTTTGGGAGGGGGAATTTTGGGAGGGGGAGAGGTGTGGGGTTTAGTGGGGGATGGGAGAGGAGACGATGAGGCTCAACGGATCCAAGCAGGGCGCCCACCATAGCCTTCCCGCTCTTGTTCCCGCGCTTGTTTCCGCGCTAGGTGGGGTCAACGTCCCGCCATCTGTCTTGTCTCGCTCCCGTCGTTGTCGGCACGGTTTGAAGTGGGGTGTAGGGCGGGTATGTGAAGAGGGGGAGGTAGGTGTGGGGTAGGTATGTGGAGAGGGGTAAGTAGATCTGGGTATGTGAAGAGGGGTAGGTAGGTGTGGGCTGGGTATGTGAAGAGGGGTAGGTAGGTAGGTGTGGGCTGGGTATGTGAAGAGGGGTAGGTAGGTAGGTGTGGGCTGGGTATGTGAAGAGGGGTAGGTAGGTAGGTGTGGGCTGGGTATGTGAAGAGGGGTAAGTAGGTCTAGGTATGTGAAGAGGGGTAGGTAGGTAGGTGTGGGTTGGGTATGTGAAGAGGGGTAAGTAGGTCTAGGTATGTGAAGAGGGGTAAGTAGGTCTAGGTATGTGAAGAGGGGTAAGTAGGTCTAGGTATGTGAAGAGGGGTAAGTAGGTCTAGGTATGTGAAGAGGGGTAAGTAGGTCTAGGTATGTGAAGAGGGGTAAGTAGGTCTAGGTATGTGAAGAGGGGTAAGTAGGTCTAAGTATGTGAAGAGGGGTAAGTAGGCCTAGGTATGTGAAGAGGGGTAAGTAGGTCTAAGTATGTGAAGAGGGGTAAGTAGGCCTAGGTATGTGAAGAGGGGTAGGTAGGTAGGTGTTGGCTGGGTATGTGAAGAGGGGTAGGTAGGTGTCTATTGGATATGTGAGGAAGGTGTCAATCTTCAATAGGGTGTCAATCTTTGATTGGGTGTCAATCTTTGGTTGAATGTTAATATTTCAGAGGGTGTCAATCTTCGATTGGGTGTCAAATGTGTTAAAGGGTGTCAATGTGTCAGAGGGTGTTAATTTTTGATTAGGTGTGAATGTGTCAGAAGGTGCTAATCTTTGATTGGGTGTCAATGTTTTAGAGGGTGTAAATCTTTGGTTGGATGTCATCATTTCAGAGGGTGTCAATCTTTGGTTGGATGTCGTCATTTCAAAGGGTGTCAATCTTTGGTTGGATGTCATCATTTTCAGAGGGTGTCAATGTGTCAATGCGTGTCAATGTTTCCCAAGGTGTCAATCTTCGGTTGGGTGTCAATGTTTTAGAGGGCGTCAATCTTCAGTTGGGTGTCAAATTGTCAATGTGTTAGAGGGTGCACTAGTAGAAAACTCCTTCCAAAACAACAGAAAACCAACAGTTTCTTGTTGATTTGGGCACTTGCCCAAGATAATTGACTAATTTAACAGAATTCTGTAAAAAACTAAATACGTTATGTTGATTTGGACACCATTATCTAAATCAACAGAAATTTTGGAATCTTTTGAAGATCTTTTGGGAATTTTTTGTGAATTTTTAAGAATCTTCAAGAATCTTTTGGGAATCATTGAGAATCTTTTCAAGATTTTTAAGAATATTTAAGAATCTTTTTGAGATTTTAGAATCTTTGAGAATCTTTTAGGAATCTTCATGAATCTTTGGAAATCTTTCGAAATCTTTTCAAGTTTTTTTGGAATCTTTGAGAATGTTTGAGAACAATTGAGAATCTTTGAGAATCTTTGAGAATCTTTTAGGAATCTTTGAGAATCTTTTGAAATCTTTGGAAATCTTTTCAAGTTTTTTTGGAATCTTTGAGAATGTTTGAGAAAATTTGAGAATCTTTGAGAATCTTTTTGGAATCTTCAAGAATCTTTGGAAATCTTTGGAAATCTTTGGAAATCTTTGGAAATCTTTGGAAATCTTTTCAAGTTTTTTTGGAATCTTTGAGAATCTTTGAGAATCTTTGAGAATCTTTGAGAATCTTTTGGATTCTTTGGGAATCTTTTCAAGTTTTTTTGGAATCTTTGAGAATGTTTGAGAACAATTGAGAATGTTTGAGAATCTTTGAGAATCTTTTGGAATCTTTGGAAATCTTTTCAAGTTTTTTTGGAATCTTTGAGAATGTTTGAGAACAATTGAGAATGTTTGAGAATGTTTGAGAATCTTTGAGAATCTTTGAAAATCTTTTGGAATCTTTGGGAATCTTTTCAAGTTTTTTTGGAATCTTTGAGAATGTTTGAGAACAATTGAGAATGTTTGAGAATCTTTGAAAATCTTTTAGGAATCTTTGAGAATCATTTGGAATCTTTGGGAATCTTTTCAAGTATTTTGGAATCTTTGAGAATGTTTGAGAACAATTGAGAATCTTTGAGAATCTTTGGAAATCTTTTGAGAATCCTTTTTGAAATTCAAAAAATCTTTGAAAATCTCTAAGAATTTTCAAGAACCTTTTTGGAATCTTTGAGAATCTTTTTAAAATCTTTATGAAATTTGTTAAAGTACTTCAAAATACTTGTAGAAATAGAATCTCTTAGATTGAATTAGAGTCCTTTAGGAATCTTTTTGTAAATCATCAAAATTCTTTCTAAAAAACTATCACAATAGTTTAGGTTTGTTTTTGAAATCTTTCTAAATTCTTTTTGGACCTCATTAAGTTTTTTTGAAGTTTTAAAAAATAAAGGAAGTTTTCAAAAAAATAAAATCTTTTAGAAGTTTGAGTGTACATTAACTGGTTTTTTCTTTACTTTTTACAATTTGGTAAGATTTAAACTTAGCAACCTTTAAAGTCAAGTAAAAACATGACCATAATAACAAAAAACTCAACATTTTTTTATTGATCTAGATACTTTTGGACACAACTTCACTAATTCAACAAAATTTTATATAAAACGTACAACATTTTCTTGTTTTAAATACCAAAATTACTTTACAAACAAATATAAATGATGCTCCTCAATTCTTTAAAGAAATCATAAATGTCCCTTAAGGATTAAAAGTACCAAAAATATCTTTGTGTTACATGATAACCAAGTGTATAGTTTAATGCTAATTCTTACAAGAAACCAAAGGTGTTTTTTACATTTCAAATAACACAAGGATACATTTAACATTTCAAAATAGAAGAGTTATTTTATTAATTTTCCAAAATAAAAGGAGTATAATTGATATTCCTACAAAAAATAAGGACTATTTTTTATGTTTCACATATTTTCGGCGTAAACTTGATATTTTGAAAGACTTAAAGGGTGTTTTTAGTATTTTTCCTTCTATTACTAACCAAATGAATTAAAAAAAAACAATCTTATAAAATATTTTTATAAGCTTTAAAAGATGGGAATTGATATGTGTACCACACTCTTCCAATTACTATACCACACCATGAGGTAAATTTTAGATTTCTACCATCAAAAAGCTGAATTTGAAAATTTTGAATTCAAATTTGGACTTAGAGACCATGGTATTGTCTAGAACCATAAAAAAAATTGCAATTCAACAACACCCAATGAAAAAGTTTAGTTAGGGAGAAAATTGTTAATTTTACTTTTGTTTGTAAAAAAAGATTAGCTTTTTCATTGGGTGTTGTTGAATTGCAACCTTTTTTATGGTCCTAGACAATATCATGGTCTCCAAGTCCAAATTTGAATAAAAAATTCTCAAACTCAAATTTTTGATAGTAGAAATCTAAAATTTACCCCAAGGGTGTGGTACAGTAGTTCAAAGGGTGTGGTTCACATATTAATGCCCTTAAAAAATATCCAAAACTATTCAAAAGTCTATAGAATTTTGATTTTATAATTGCAAGGTTTTAATTCCGTAACTTTTCACGACTTCATGTTATTTGAAGCTATCAAACTATGGAGGCTATTTTAACAAAATAAGGTTCTTTTTACAAAAAAACTAGCACTAAATAATTATTATTAATGAATCCAACCTTTGCCTGCAACAATCCTTATGAGATTTGTGAATTCCAAAAAAAATTTATAAACAAAATCAAAAGGATGGAAATAAACAATTTATTAAAAATTTCTAAACACCTTCTCTGATTTTAGCTCATAACTTTTGATAAAAAGATTAAAATCCAAAAAAAAAATTTGGAGGTGAAAGTAAAATACATTTACCAACTATTTTTAGTTCTAATTTTTTTGAAAAAAAGTCCTTTAATGGGCGGAAATAGCCTCCAAAGTCTACTGGATTACTAAAGACATGAACATTTAATGTACAAATGGAATCAAGTTACCAATGTGTGTATGTACATTTGCACATTCTCTAGTGGTTTTGAGAATGTGCTAAGGTTGTGGAGTGTGAGAGGAGAGGTGGAAGGTTCAAACCTTGCTACCGGCAGTTGCCCGGAAGTTCGGGCAGCTGCCCGTTCCCTAAAAATTTCACATTTTTGTAAAATAAAAACAAATTCTATGAAAATAATTATTTAAAAATAAAAAGAAATAGAATTGAACAACATAAAATATGTAATAGAAATCAACAACAAATTAACAAAAAACTGTAAATAATCAACAGAAAATCAACAAAAAAGTACCCAAATCAACTTGACCAAATTCATTAAAAAAATCAACAGTTTTTGGTTGAAATTCTGTTGATTTTGAGCTGAATTTTCTACTAGTGGTGTCAATCTTCGGTTGGATGTCAATGTTTCAGAGGGCGTCAATCTTCAATTGGGTGTCAATGTTTCAAAAGGTGTCAATCTTTGGTTGGGTGTCAATGTTTCAAAGGGTATCAATTTAGCTTAAGGACACTAATAAAGAGACCTAAGGTCCAGTCCAATGGGTGATTTACACTACACCAAAGTAGTGCATAGGTTGCCTAAACAATCGAGTTGCTATGCTTTACCTTGGAAAGTTACCTCATGACATTGCTTGGCCGCTTGGAGGAGCATACAACTTTTTAAATACTAGGGTTTGACATGGTGTACAACCTGGATGCTCCTGTTTTTTTTCGTAAATTTGTTGTTGTTGTCAAGCCTTTTGAGTTTTTTTATTGCAATAATTATTGATGAAATTTACTATAGTACCAATAAGTTTTTATATGGTGTAGAATGGGCCAAGAAATTAATGTGGAGCAACCTAAATGCACTATTTCACACCTTCTCCAAGAATGAAACTTCTACAAAAATGAGAAGCCCAATGAGAAGTTGTGGAGTCAAAATAGGAGCTATAATGGGAACATTTCTTCATGAAGAGTGTGTGACTCCCCTTTTGTGGGCATTGGAGAATAGAGAATGAGTTTACTCAAAAATAGTGATGCAACAAAAAAACAAGTTGCATTCACACACTCAACTAAGGTCTCCAACTTCAAGGGGGATGAAAGTAAGAAAAAAAAGTCCAAGTCACAACATTTGACTATTAGCTTTTAATATAAGCGTTTTTTTAGTTAAGTGGTGTGGAAGTAATTGAACCAGATTTTAAGTTTAAAATTCTTAGTTAATTAACCTCCATGCAAATTAACTCATGAGATAAAATATTAGTAATTTTTACATATAAATAACTTGTTAATATGTTGTTTACATGTTCTTAGTACATGACTATATGATTGTGTGTTTTTCAATGTTGTTGTTTTTTCCTTTTGTAATATCACTATGCTTTTTTTACTAAGGCTTTCATGTACTTTTGTTGCCAATCACCTTTGTATTCCACAAATTCCAGTACACAATAAAAAGGTTGTTTTGATTTTTTCCAATTCATGTATATGAAAGAGTAGCTTGTATATCAACATCCAGGTTTATGATATGTCCAAACTTTTTAAAAGCTTTGATTTTACAAATTCGATTAGTAGAATTTTGTGTATTTATTGCAATATTTAGAACAACTAATAACTTCAAAAAAATTCAATTGTTTTAGCAAAAACTTTTTCTTTTGTAAGAAACTACAAAACAATATAAAAAATAGATCACTAACATTGGCTACGCCTTCAAATAAAAAGTGAGGTTTTCAATAAGAATTCACTTTAATATTTTAATAGGTCTTTGTCTAACTTTCGTGTTTCTTCTCTAATTGAGCTAAAAGCTTGGAATGAACTAAAGTGGCATCAACTATATCCATGAATGTATATTCAAAGTCTATGACAAATGTTTATTGATATGTGAATCAAATTTGATTCTACAAAAGGAGTTACATATTTAATTACACACTCATTATGAATTTCATTGCAAGTTTGCCGCCATCAAACTTAGATCAAGGACAAGTATCAAATGTTCCAAGTTTATCCATTTTACTTCAAACCTTAGTATTAGGTTGTACGTTTGTTTTAGGTCATATAATGCGGCGGAAGAATATTCTCATTCTTCATGAGACCGGGGTTGCTCTTCTTTTGGGTGAGGAATTCTTCAAGTCTAATTACTTTCATATCGTTTTTATGGTGTCATGACAATATATTTCAAAAACTTAGCATTTCTATGAATTACACGTTACATATTGTTAACCAAACATTACAATTAACTAAGATTGCTAAAAAAAATTCACCTATCACTCAACATGAATGCAGTATCAACTTATGTAAATTCTACTACTAAATTTAGCTCAAACGTATCAGCTTTGAAAATATTTTTGTTAAATTTCTATTGCACTTGCATTTTCAGATCCTTTGGATTGAGAATTTCCAAATGACTCGAACATTATATCTCCCTATTTTGCATATCATGCACTTTGCAATGCTTTAATCTCCAACTCATGAATTTCTTTTTATCAACTTCTTTTTTCCATAAGATTGAAAATTCTATGCTAATAAACACCTAAAAAACAAACCCGTCAACGAATAAATTATTCGATGTGTATACAAATAGCTTGGGTGTATTGCGTTTTATCTAAACCTGACAAAAATTGTGAATTTCTTGTTTGCCAATACCCCTGTTTTCAAGAATTTTAAAACGCTCATGTCTCTTCAAGAGGGTTATATTGATTGCATAGTTTTGTCTTCATTATTGTTAGCAAGATTTTTAGAACCTTTTTTAGTTTTTGAAATATAGGAATGCACAAGATTTAAAAATAGGACTTTTTGTCTTCTATATAAAATTATTTATTTATTGTTGAAAATGAAATTATTAACTTTGAGTACAAACATGTGGTGGAAAAGACTCCAGGTGCTTTTGTTGGATTAATGATAAGTTGTTTTGGCGGAAAAGGTGAATTTGGGTAAACATCAAATAAGCTTGATATTCCCTATAGTATTATTGGAAAATTTTGATGGATACCCTTGAAGTTTGCTATATTTGTATAGATGCTCTTGATATTTCAGAACTTGCACAAATATCCTTGGATCATAATTTTCAAGCATTTGTGCTTTGTGCATGCCACATCCTTCTCCCTTTGTAAGCATGTTGTTTCTTTCCTGTTTTGCTGCACTACTTGCTTCAACATTGCTCACAAAGGCAGTGACATGCACAACAAAACAAACACTTGAAAATTACTGTCCAAATATATTTGAGCAATTTTTGAAAAACCATAAACACCTATACAAATATTGCAAATTCCAAGAGTAAACATCAATCTTACCCTTTACTATTCTATGTAAAAAATATTTATTATTGGCCACGATTTTGTTTTAAATAAACATTTAATTATGAAAGCAATTAATTACCAAATTTTGCCAATAATAATGAAAAACAGGACTTGGATCAACTTTAACGACAACTTTTTCTTTTATGTTTTGTTACCTCCTATAATATTATATCCTTTGTAAAAAAATAAGATCTCGTTCAAAACACTGAGATTTTATGATAGATTTTTAATGATTGTTATAACTTAAGCAAAATTACCACTACGTTTTATTTCTTTAACCAAAAGGAACATTTACACTGAATCCGGATGGAGTTTAAAACCTGTAAGAACATTTCAAAACACACCCCTTCTCGTCATTTTGAAATTAATTCTTTAAGTACTTGAATAATCTCGATAAACTAGGATTTAAAACTTTCCCGTTCAAGTAAACACTATAAATTCATATATGTATATATACATAGTCTCAATATTTACAAATTCACTATAGTTTTATGATATTAAGAGCATCGACTTCATTAAATCTTTCCTTACGTACAAATGTAATGACCTATTTGTATGACAATTACAAGCAAAACTTGCAGGGTCCATTTTTTGCCAATTTTGGAGCTATATGTTGCTTCTCTTTTCTAGGAACAATTACCTCTACATTTGTTGTTGGTATTTTGCTGTAAGAGTTTAATGAATTTTTTATTATTCATTATATGAAATTGAATATGTTTTAGAAAAATATCTTTAATAAAGTTGAGGATATGAAGATAGATTCCTGTATAGACATTTTGTCAGCTAATCAATTCCTCACCAAATTTAAAATTAAGATGCGTATTTTTCTAAATGACAATGGGAGACAAAAGGTGTTCAATTTTGAGGTGTATAAAGCAAGGAAAAGTGCTAGTAAAAATTGGAATATTATATTTTCAAATTTAAAAAAAGAAAAGAAAAAGGCTCTTAAAGTCACTACATGTCCACCACCAATTTGCCATCAATTTATCACCTGTTCATCACCTATTCACAAAACACATGCATGAGTAGAGGCACTTTCAAGTTCTAAAGAGCAATCTAGAGCTAAAGATATGTAGTTGGACCAATGAGCAAAGGAGTGACAATATCACTAGTTGAAATTTGAATGTATCACATGAAAGTTGGTCAGATTTTTCAAAAATCCAATTATAGCGTAAACACTTAAGTAAAATGGAGTGCATGCACTTAATCCCTAAGTGATAGACCTATGACCACTGCTTTTCATCTTTAGTGCTTATCAATTAATTTGTTGTCATTTGGCAACTAGATTTGAATGAAAAATTTTAAATTTATTTTTCAAGGATGAAACTACATGTCTTCTATACTTCACAACAAAAATAGAATTAATTTGTGCCATGTTGTTATTTTTGAGAATTTTTGAAGAAAAATTGAAGAAAAATCACATCAAATAGAAAATCATTTCAAAAAATCTGAAAATTTCACGATGTGTGTGTATTACAATGACAAACATCATGGTGTAAACTCAATGTTTGTGTCATTTTATAATTAGAAAATAATAGACATTGAAAATACATTCAAAGTTCAAATTGCAATAAAATATTCAATATTAGGAAGCTTTCCAAAATTCAAACTGCAGTAGAAACTAGAGTAGATGTCCTTCATTTTGATAGTTGGGCTCAAATTCAAAAAGTATCATTTTTGTGGAGAAATTTCAGATATAGAGCAAGGAGCAACAACTTCCCAAAATACACTAAAATATCATATTTTGTGATCCATTTTTTTACTAATTTCTCATTTACATAAAGAGAAACATTAACAAAACTACAAATTCAACTTGAAACTCCTCATAACCAAACATGATAGATCAACAACAACTCCTCATAACCCAACATCAACAAAATATGGATGAAAAATGGTTTCTCATTAGTTCAAGCACCAGTGAGTGGCGCCCTCGGCGTTCTTAGGTTAAAAAACTAGTTGAAAATGAAAAATGTTGGATTTTACCAATAGAGCTCAAAACCTCCTTGGAGATTATGCTGAAAGTTGATTAACATAGCATACTTATAGGTGTAAAATTGCAATTGGAAAGGGGGTTAAAACAAATCACAATGGAAATAGTAGTTATACATCTTAAGTTCTAATCACTTTTATCCTTCATTTTTTTTTTTTTTTTTGTCAACTTTTAAAATATGTGCTTGGGTTTAATTGTTGTGAAGAATCAATTATACAAGAAGAGTCTACGCAAAGAGTGGATCTTTTTGGGTAGGTCTCTAAATAATGTGATTTGACCACAAGAATACATTAATAATGACTGATATTTGACTAAATAATTCCAGATGGACATTTGGATTCCTAGGCTGGACTTACGCAATGCCATTACTAATAACTTTTGCTTTTGGAGCTCTTATATCCGCAACCGACCCTGTTACCGTGCTTGCAATATTCAATGTAATCAATAGTTTTATCGTTTTATTGTTTTCCTTTTAAAAGAACTAATGAGAGAATATAATGATTTCTGCTTGCGGTATTCAACGTAACTAGTTGTTTTATTGTTTTTATTTTTAGGTGGAACTTATGAGAAACAGAAAATAAATATCTGAATTATATCACTTGATAATTTAATTTACAGAGCCATACTAAAAAGATACTGCAGTTTCTATGATGTAGGAACTTGAAGTAGACCCCGACCTTTATGCTTATGTTTTTGGCGAATCCGTATTAAATGATGCGGTATGTTTTTAATAGTTATTAAGTTCTTTTCGTGTATCATAAACCTTTTGTTTTAGGGAATTACTAAAGGGACATTCTCATGTAATTTACATAACATCTCAAGGTGGGCACAGCCGCACATGACTTCTTTGAATGTCGTAATCATAGTGTGCTCATTAGGATCTTCTATTTTAGCCAAAAGAGCACAATAGCTAGATGGATAGCAAAAAAATTAGAAATGCCTCATTTGGACAAAAAGCGTCAAATTAAAATTTGGCAAAAAGAAAACAAGCAATACAATGGGGTTTGTTTTGCACAAACTTTCAAATAGTGGGTGCCATTCCATTAGGAAAATTTTGAGCCCTCCAAGAGCCCCCAATTTTTGACAAGCAAGTTATTATTTGGGGGTTAGGCATGCTAATGCGAGTTCATGAAAATTCACTCATATCTATTGCTATCTTTTTTGAAAAACCTTACCCACATGCATAATCCAAAACAATACAAAAGGTATTGCACTCATAAAATATGTAAATGTACTCACTAGTCATTAACCAAGTCTTTCACTTATTTACTCAAATAGAGTAATATATCATTTATGATTCTATTGTACATTTGTGCCCACAGCTTTGTCCAATTGGGATGGCATAACAATATAACTTTCATGATTGCATTGAACTCAAAGGATGGGCAAAAATAGTGGATTAGTGATTTGTTTGTTGCAATAAGTACATATCTTGGGATCCTTATTGAGACTTTGGAGGGGGCTCTTGGAGGGCTCAAAATTTTCCTAAGGCCTCATGTACTAGAGCACCTTCATTGGCAATAAGACAAAAGTGTAGAGTGGCAGGGGAAAGCAAGAGTTGGTTCATGTGCCTACATTGGGGTATTGCGTTAACAATACAAGGGTGTCGCTTAGCAACTCCCTTTTGTTTCAATATATTGTACTCCTAAAAGGGTGGTCTATAACTCTTTCTATTGTTTAATAAGCAAATTCTTATTTTTACTCTAGACCAAATGCACTTTTTCCTAAATTGGTTTAGCACAAACAAATGTAATTCTTAGGAACTATGAAAAGCTCGGCAATTTTTGTCATTTTTGTATTTGGTACTATTTTTGCCTTTGTGGCACAAAATCCTCAAAAACAAATTCTTTGAGACTTCTTTTTAGTTTGTTTTTAGCTAAAAGAGGTAAAAGTGTGCAATAATTTAACCCCAAGTGCAAAAAAATGTCATTTAAATGATTAATGTAAAAAACATCATTTTCTTAAATTGGTTTATCTAATTTCTTTGTAAATTACTATACATATCTTAAAAAGGTTGTTGAGTACTTTTTCAATACATAGTTTTCATTATAAACTCTAATAATAAATTCCAAGACTTTGAGCTTTAATACTTGTATGGAGGTATTTAATAAGACTAAAAAAAATGTAGGATCAGCTTCTTTCAAAATACCGAACTTGACATTTTTTAATGTCATTTGAATTCTTGATTGTCATTCACATATAAGGTTTTAGCATTTTGGTAACAATCATGCTATAACTTCATCTTTTCAAGGTTTTTTTTCTCTAGATTTCGACCAAAATAATTATAACAAAATAATTATGAGAGGTTGTAACTTTATGGAAAACACAAACTCGTTTTCTACCCAAGTTTACTTTTGAATATAATGTTTTTATTTTTCCTCACAATCAAGTTTCATCAAAACATCATGCCCATGATTATTTTCTTCTTCTTATCTTCTACTTTTCTATTTTTATGTTTATTTCTATTTTTTCTAATTTCATGCAAAACAAAAATCTCGATCTGTTGCAAAGTAATATGAGTTTTTTAGATACATATTCTGTTGTCATCATATTTAATTCAAGTATTTTTAAATTAAATGAATTACCGACAAGTTGGTGTTCTAACAACAACAAATTGGATACTTTGTTGTTTTTGCAGGTGGCTATTGTTAGTTATAGGTAAATACTCTAGGGTTAAGCCGATTGCATTTCAACCACCTAATCTTATATTGATTTACCGGTTACTTACAACTTGTATTGATTTAAATTTTCAATTTTCAATATTAACCAGGCTAAGCGTATCTCAGGAAAGTAGATGTTTTATGAATTGTTTTGAGCTTTTTATTAAAAACATATTTGTAAAACCAAATCCTATGATTATAACCAAATGATTTCCAGATTAGTGAAATCTATTATGTTGTATAAAACCAAATATGTTGTATATTACGTTTAAATAATACCATTTTACCAACAAATGAATATATGAATAAACCTTGACAATTTGAATTTATAACACAGGACTTTATTGTCGTTTGTTGGAGTTACAATTACCGGGGATGAATTTCTAAATGCATTCATATACTTTATAGGAACATTTTTGGGATCTCTCTTTATTGGTAAATATATGATTGTAAGATGTAATTCTACAGCAATAATATATTTAATGATATTTTTATTATTTGAGTATTATATATATTTTTGGTCATTTTTTGATACCTCATACTTAAATAATGTTATAAAAAGAAATGCCATATTTAACTACACATGGGCTATTCATGTAATTTTGGACTT
This sequence comes from Ulota crispa, assembly GCA_963920765.1. Taxonomy (NCBI): domain Eukaryota; kingdom Viridiplantae; phylum Streptophyta; class Bryopsida; order Orthotrichales; family Orthotrichaceae; genus Ulota; species Ulota crispa. The sequence continues at coordinate 21,870,856 of OY987243.1, read as the reverse complement.
TGTCTACAAAAATTTAGAGATTCCCTAGTGTTGAGGGACATAAGTGTCTAGATGCTTTGCATAAATTTTCTAATATTTTGCATAAATCTCTAGAAATCATTGAAAGATCTTAGAAAATGTTGGAAACTCTCTAAAAAATATTGGAAGATTTCTCAATTATTTACATATGGATTATTGTTTATGAACTTTGTATGGTTCTAAAATATTTAAATATGTCACAAATCTAACTATGCATAATAGTTTTCAAATCCTCAAAAACATACAATTTTACTTGTACTTTTTATTTCTGTTTTTACGACTAAATAATCAAAACTATGAAGACATTTAACTTGTTTTACAAATTTCACCTTACTTTTAAATTAATTGATATAATGTTACAAATTAACAACAATGCAGGAATCTTTGCAGCCATTTCAAGTGCTTTGTTATTTAAATATGGACATCTTCAAAAAGAAAAGTGTGTTATTAAGTTTTCCAAAATTTCCTGTTTAAATCTTTAATTACTATTACTTAATGTTGATTAGATCATTTAAAAACTTATCACTAAAGTTACACTTGAACGTTGCTTAATAGAAAAACTCATAAACGCACGTATTTATTGGAAGTACATATTTAATTGATACCATGCCCATGTGCATTCCAAATTTACTTTCATAGTTCCAAAATTTGTTAAATACGGCATGAATGTATTTAGAACTACATTTTCCATGGAAAACAAAAGAGTTTCAAATTATTAATATCTTCTTCGTTTAATCATTCATTGTGTTTTGTATGAAGTCGCAAGCTTGAATGATATAGAAAATAACCATAAAATTTTGTTTTTGTTTTTGATTGTTTTACAGATTAACAACATTAGAATCCTGTTTGGTTGTTTTATTTCCATATGCATCATATATGCTTGCAGATAGTCTCAATTTATCTGGGATTGTTGCCATTCTATTTGCTGGTATTGTGAGTTCTTATCCCATCAAGTTTCTTAAAGTAAAGAGCTTTAACTACAAACTTAAACATCAAAACCAAATTTGTTTAGCAGTTGAAAATAGAGATTTGTACCTCTATAGTGTAGAGGTTTCTACACTCTATCACCACATCCCAAATTCGAATTCGTTAAAAATACTTCCATAGGAGCACTTTTGAAAAAAATTGAGTGCCAAAGGAAGCGGACTTCCTTTTACAAATTGGGTCTAGCAAACAAATATCCAATTTCAGAACAAATTTTCAACAATTTCCATTGGATCAAAGATTTAAACATTTAAATAATGGTTTGATAGAAAATAAAACTTTAACATGAAGATATTTAAATTCTAAATTAGTGTCAATTATTTTGTTTCAATAATCTAGACGGGTTTGTTATATTTAATTCTACAATTTTACAGGCAATGAAATACTATACCGCCCCAAATTTATCGGCGGAAGCAAAACAAGTAACAACGAGTTTTTTTCAAATGCTGGCTAAATTTTCAGAAACTTTTGTGTAAGAAATGTTACAATTTTATTTTGCTATCAAGTTAAAGTATGATATACTTGATCTTTGTATCATTTCTCCTTGAAAATAAAACAAAATGTACCGTTGTTAAATTATAAGAGATTGACATCATTTTTACTTTAATTACACAATTATGTCAATTCTTTGCTTCTAACACAATAAACTGAAAAAAAACATATAGGTTTATTTATATGGGTGTGGCGTTGTTTCTTGAGCAACAAAGTTGGCATAGTTTTGGATTTACATTCTTCACAATTGTATCCTCAAAGGCTATATATGTATTTTATTTTCATGTGTATCACATAGTCTTAATTAAACCATAAAAAGAGAATCGATAAACTAATCATGTATTCTTCTAAATCAATAGATCAAAATCTAGTTAGTTGATTAAATGTTCCATACTCGTTAAAACAACATTTCTCAAAACGTAACCAACTACTGTACAGTACCCTAAAGAAAGAGTACACAAGTCTCTCTTATAGGATTTAAAGAAGTTTGTACTATAAATATATTAGTTTTTGACAAAACAAATATATCATCATATTTGAAGATACAAATTTAATGACAATGTATGAGTCAAATAACAAAAACTAATTTTCATAAAGAAATATATATTTTATTAAATTTGGTCATAATACCCCTAACATTAAAATCTCTATAGAATTTTTTTTGAATTTTTTTGGAAATGTTTGTTTGAAACAAAGATGTGCATGTGGATGTCTCTTACATATTCATGCAACCAAATCTCAAAAAATCATCACCAATATTTTTCAATCTATTTTCTTGTAAACCCATGATTTTGACACAAAACAATTTACCAAAAATAGGATTTTGATTTTTAGTAACTGAAATTTGGCATGCTTGATTATGATTGCACAAGGTTCACATACAAAAATCTGAGGATAAAACGCCATTTGTATTCTTTATTATACCATCTTTTATGGATGCCATAAGATGGACTTATGTACTCTTTCTTTTGGGTACTGTATAGTACATGATATCTACAAAGATGTAAATGAGTACAAGTAGTTTACCCTATTATCATTGGGCCTTACACAAAAAATCAATAAAAAATAGGTATAATATATCAAATGACATGGTTATGGTCTCATTTGAAAGATAATCAAGTCAAGGTTTTGCATCAAGTTCCAAATTCCTAAATGAGTGAAGTATGAGCTAGTTATCAAGGTTTCAATGAGGTAAGGTCAAGGTTAAGCTCAAATTTGAAATTGCCCTATTATCACTTCCTTTTCACTTCCTTAGAGATTTTCATTGTCGTACTTGATAATATTTTGTCATTTTCATTTTTGAACTTCTTCTTCCTTTCCTTAACCTTTATGGTCATCCATAAGTGCTAACTTAGTTGACAATCTTCATTTATTTTTGGTATTTTGCAACTAACATTGCTATAGCTAAGGTGCGGGGACAATAAATTGTATATCTAACTAAGGTCTTCATAGCTAATACACTATATCTTTTGCAAATTTTAGTCAAATGGAACAAAAATTGCACAATTAGTAAAGGACTTTAAGGCCTTTCTTGCAATACTTGTAAATTTGGATTTGAAACTAGATCCTAAAAGATACAAATTTTTGAAGATGAAAGAGTGATAATAGGAACGGAGTGATAATAGGGTAAACTACTTAAAAGTTTGAAGCCCTTTATTTGGTTTTTCTCTTGTGCAAAGATAATGGTATTTGAGTTTTGGTATTCAGTTTGAAGTTTACAATCAAATAACCCATTGGAATCCTATTTTTTTGATGAAGAAACCGTATTCTTTTGTATGATAATTAGATACTAATTCAACATGGAAAGTTGTCCTTATATTATTTTTATCTAGTACAAAAAATACCATATAAACTTTTAACCTTAACGTTAACACTATAATGTTATGCAAGATAAGTTGCTTTGTAGCAAGGTATTTCATTGATTATTTTTTTACTAAATGAATAATCTACAAATCTTGTTTGAGATACCGCCATATTTTATTTATAAGTTGGTAGACTTAGTAATTGTGTAGATATCTGTAAGTAGTAAAAATATTATAAACAATAACTAAGAATTTACGTGGACAAAAATTAATGTCTATATACTGAAAAAAAACTAAAAAATTGTTTTCTATTACACTTTTTATTCTTTATTCAAGCAAACTCCCAAGAGTTACAACTTATGAAAATATAAAAAATATGTAGTTGTAATTGATCATCATAAAACTCAACTTCATTTAAAAGACTATTTTTAAACAGTTGTGAAAATTTGTATATTTTTTATAGGTTAGCAAACATATATCCATGTGCTTGGTTGATAAATTATAGGCGACCAGTTGCAAAAAAAATTCCTATGAGGTTTCAACATGCTTTGTGGTTTAGTGGTATGTTTTCCTTTCAATATTTATTACACAAGTATGCCTTGCACAGGCTTTGGGCTATCTCTTTCTTGATTTCAATTGACTTGTTAGGTAACTTTTCACCCTCCCTTTTCCTCTCCCTCCCCCTTGATTTTCCAACGACTTTTCATCCTCCTTACCTCACATTTTCCTCTCATTCCTCCTTTTTGAATTTTAAATCTTAGGTTAGAGACAAACACTCAATGCTTTACAATAGAGATCTTTGAACTTATGGTTGTTAACAAAGAATCATATTGCTTGACAAATAGACACTTGGTGCTTTATAATAGAGATATGTATTAATAGAAGATTATGGTAAGAAAAATGTGTTTTAGTATAACCATCTATTTTTAATGAAACTAGGGCTAAGAGGAGCTATGGCTTTTGCATTGGCACTTCAATCTGTAGTTGACCTTCCAAAAGATTATGGTCGTATTTGTCTTACATCAACTCTATTCACAATATTTTTTACAGTAGGTATTTTTTATTCTATTTGAACACACCATTATTTCGTTTTATGTTTTAATAGTACGGTTGGTAGAATGCACAAAATGGAGTTGTATTCTAAATGCCAGCATTGTTGAAATTTATGTGAATTGGTGTAGGTTTTATTTATTGGTGGGTCTACACCTCAATTATTGAGATATTTAGATATTGAATGTCATGTGGCCAAAGATGAATCCACAACAGAATTAATCAACGACCAGGTATAAAATGAACCTCTATTGAAATAAATTTTATATCTAGATGAAATTGAGGGTATTAAATGGGAATACGTGGAATACACTGTCTTATGATAAGACTATATATCTTACAATCTATTGTTTTTTTTAGCTATTCATCTATATCTAAACATTTTCCAATGTATGATAATTGAGTATTGTTTTATTTTCTACAACAATGTGATTTTGACCGAGTTTAGTAAAAGTTCATTTAAGTTTTTTTTTATATGTATGTATGTAAGAAAAAATATATCATTTGATAAAATTGTTATAAACTAGATCTTGTCTAGGGAATAACTTGCTTTTACGTAATATTCAATAGCGGTTAATGTGAATTACACCATTCTACGAAAAGTAGTATTACAAAATTGCATTGTTTTATTTAGGACATTGAAGATGTAGAGCTTGAAAAAATACTTACGAATGAAGATGGATCAAGCATTGTGAACATGGCTCAAAAACAAAAAATCATGCTTCAAAAGAAACTACGACAAATTCAAGAGAAGTAATATATTTTTCATACATCTAATGTTTATTTGATTTAATCAAGTACCTAACACGTTAATGTTCTGCATATGAATGATCATTTCTAAACTTTGAATAGTCTAACTTTAGTTAAATATGACATACATGTATTGATTCAATAGTGATTGAATTCTTTTTTTTTGAAAAATATATGTTATAAGTTAAAGATAAAAATTGATCTTTACTATATTTGCATATATAGTGGTTTATCAAAATGTGTAATAAAAATATATACGTTTTTGAAAAACAGTACATCGTTTGCTAGTTTGGATCAAAAATACATCAAACCCTTTCTTGCATCAAATGTTCAAGATAGGATCAATTATACAAATCTCCAAAACGAGAGCCGAGAAAACCAATCAAAAAAATCCCAATCGGATTAGATCCACAATCTTCAGCAATTCAAGTAATCTTTCCATTTGGATAATGTAAAGTGTTTTAACTATGAAAATGACAATTTTAAAATCAATTTCAAGTCCAAAAAATTATGCACATGATAAGTATGTTATTAGAAATGGACAATGCTATTTTGCTAGCGTAAAACTGTGAGTTGTGAGCAATGATCCAAAATTTTGTGAATGAGAACTAATTGCAAGTTCAAAATCAATGGAAAAAAAAAAAAAAAAAAAAAAAAAAAGTTTTTCTAAAAGATGAAAGTTTAAATGCACAATTATTGGGCCCTACGTACACAATTACAAGTGAAACTTAGTGTTTTGACAAAAAATCTAGGCTCACAACTCACGGATCTTTGCTCATAGTATAGCATTCCTCAAAATGAAATTACTAAAAAAAAAGCTAATTGGCATAAGTTTATTTAGGTTGTTTAAAAAAAATGAAATACAAATACAATTCAACAAACTTGTATGTTTAAAGTAATAAAATTTCAAGGTTGGTATATTAGTCATTCATGCACGTCCATATGTTTCGCATGTATTTTTATGTATGTGAATTTTCAAATGATGGAGGTATTGTGATTTTTACTTGTAAAGATTTTTTGTGTGTTGTTGTTGAAACAAATTGAATCTTGTTTCTATAAATTTGTAGTAAAATGCCCATATGCATGTGTATACATGTGTGCTTTTGTTACAAAATATTTAGTCAATAACTTTTAAATGGCTATTTATATGTGTAGAGTAAGGGCTTCACCTAAGGACATTCTCAGGTTTAAGCCATTGGAAACAAGGGCAAAGCTCAAGATCTCAATGACGCAAACGTAAGATTGTCCTTAGGTGAGACCTTAGCATGGGTAGATGTTGCTTAAAGAAAATATTACCATGTGTCACCACTCTACAATTTATGTCGTTATGCTTACAACTATAAGGGCAACCAAAATTCAAAGGATTTTGTTCTAGCAAATTTACATTTAACTATTGCAATATATAAATGATGTTTATTCTTGATGTTTTTTTTCAGATCTTTGCATTATTGAGATTCAACTGTAGCATCAATTATTTTAAAGAGAGCAATTAACAAGCAGTTTTTGTGGAAAAGTGCTTCAAGAAACTTGAAATATAGGACTTTTGTTGAGGTGTTTTTAAATAGTGTATAATTATTGGTCATACGTTTTATGACAAGTGGTGCAAATAGATCTTTGCCTTAAGTTTATATGTAAACACTTGTACTGGTGATTGCCATTTTTCTTTTATAAAAACGGAATGTTTGTAATGTGGATTGTCATTTCTTTTTATAGAAAGTGAAACATAAGATGATTTTTTCAATTTCTTTGCTCATACAATTTTGATTTCATGTAAATTTATATGTATTTGATTACAATTTAAATATTTTTCATTTTAAAATTCATCTCCTCTAACATGATTTATAATGATTTATATTGAAACGGGTATTTTCATAATTGAACTTGTTTCTTACTTTTTAGTGAATGATGACTACCAAAAAATCTATATGCATTATTTTCACACAAAAAAACCTACGTTATTTGATTTTGTTGTTCATTATTTTATAAACAAATTTTGATCTCCAAACTAAAATGCATGGTGTAAGCACAATTAGTTTTCAATGACGCTCAAGTTGCAATTGACTTTCAAATTCTATTTAATATAAGACATGGATGATCAATAGAATTTTTATTGAAAGTACTAGGCATATTAATGATATGGAATCTAAGAACACCAATAAGAAATTTTTGGTTGAAGAGACTACACAAGAAGAAAAATGTGTCCTAAAAAACTAGTTTACAACAATTATAAATGTTCTAACAACTCTAATTGAGCCATTGTACAACTATTTTAAACATTTACAGTTGTTGTGAATCACCTGCTTAGGACACATTTTTCTTCTAGTGCTACCATGCTACCAAACTTGATCTTATAAGTGAGCACACTATGAATACTCAAAAAGTACATATCACAATAGTAAAAATCTACAATTGCAATTTTACATTTGGTAAATGTATGCTTGTGAAGTTAAATTCGGATTACATTCCCATTTGATTTTTAACATCTTAAATTACACGCATTCACAATTATTTTGTTCAATCGAATCTAATTTTGAGTCAAAGAAGAGTATTTTTGTGGAGAACAGATGTAAATCACAAGCTTCTTCTTTTTTTAATGAAAATATAAAATAATCTTACAACTATACTTTCTAAGTCTTCATAATTTTTTGTCAAAATATATTACAAAACATAATCCCTCAAATTTTTAGTGACGTTTCACCATTCTTGCCTTACCTTTCCTCTCTCTCCCGTGTCCAAATTCCAAATCTATGGTGATGAATAATAGAGAAAGGTGGGCACATTGGTGGTCTTGAAAAAAAATCTTTAAAAGTGCATCTTCTCAAAATAAAACAAAAGATGCCCAATTACAACCATTCTACTTTTGGTAATGAGAAAACAAATTTTGTCTTCTAGCGGCATTGTTGATGTGGCATTGCTAATCAATTTGGGCCTAATTTTGTTCTGCTTGAGTTAACTAAAGCTTCATCATTTTTATCCAGTGTGCTACAATTTATATTTAAAACCACCTAAAACTATTTATAAAACCGTACACATGTTTTTGCCTACATTGATGCACCTCCAGCGTCTTTCACCCTTATGTACAAATCTAAAGTCAAAAGTTTTTGCAAATTGGACTTGTTATTCTAGTACGAGTAGGTTATATGAACAACAAACTTACAATTAATAAAATCAAATGTTGAAATTTTGATACATTGAAATAGCAATATGATTTGGATGCCAACAATAAAATAGAAAGCAGTAAAAAAAACTTCTTGTATATAGATCCTCATAGAATCATGAAAAAGTCTTGATGAGAGAGGTGAAGTTTCTTTAGAAATTTCTTTGAAGGAACTTGCTTATAGAGAGATTTTTAGCTTTTGGAAGCTTTTTGAACAAATAAAAGTTTCTATTTTGCATTAGAGCAGCTCCACCGGTGACTCCAACATGCTTAAAGTGGATGAAATGTGTTGCGGGCCCTCTCAAAACACTCTCTTGACACTGTGTCATGCCTTGTCTAGCAAGGGCCCTTCAAGCCACTATTCATTCACTATTCACTCTAAGTTTAGTGGCCTTTATCCTTTACTTTTCTTGATAAGTGATCAACTACTTATTTAAGGGGCGTGTTGGAGTGCAAGGCCACCTTTTTGAATAGCATGGGTGGAGGGCTTGAGGGCTAGCCAAAATACATGGAAAACTTTGAAAGTGCCCAGACCGGTGGAGGTGCTCTTACACAAACACAACATACAAACATAATAAGTTATGTCAGCAAATGCTGGTAAAAGTAGGTTACTAATTAAGTTTCTTACCTTTTTTTAGCGCAACAAAGAACAAATGGAAAGGATTGTTTTGTTGCTACACTGAATATTGCATTTAGGTTGCCTTGATAATGATGTTGCCTTACCTTAGAAAATTACCTCATGACTCATCACTTGGCTACTTGAGGCAGTGTTTATTTTTTGTATTTTTGCCAGTAGAATGACACGCACCCAAGCATGCAAGCAGGTAAGGAAATTTTGGATAGAGTTGGCCATAATTAACAATGCCTGTGGCAATTCTAGTACGGTGCAAACTTGGGGAACGATTTGACAAATTCCATTTTTTCAATGAATTTTTCTAGTGTTTTGGTGACCATGCTGGTTTTGAGGTAAGATTTATGCAAATTTTTGTCAAGATTTTTTTTACTAACCTAGGGGTGCATGCAAATCTCTAAAAACTTGAATTTTACATGGTCTACAACTTGGAAACCGCTAGTTTGTTATTCCAAAACTTTGTTGTTGTTGCTAGACCTTTAAAAAAAAATTGCAATAATTAGTGACAAAGATTACTATAGCAATAGTAATGATCTAAATTATAGTGTAAGATTTCAAGAAAGTAGTGTGGACTAACCTAAACGCAATATTCAGTTTAGTGATATATGAGTTGAGGCCAAAGGAATCTATAGTCATGACAGTTCCTCATGTTGTTCTTATATTCATTTTGATGATATAAAATTGCTATTTCAATGGTTTTTTTTGTTCTTTATATGGTATCTTTGTAAGTTTTCATTTCATGTAATTTCTTTATGCTGTGTGATTTCTGTTGTGTTATTTAGAAACCTCAAGAGAAAGATGAATAAAATATTGCATTCAAGTACCAAAATATGTGTTTTTTGCTTTTTATCTATTTATTTATTACAAGTTGCAGTGTTTATGAATTTATAGTTAATTGAAAACGTTCGTTTTGTTTGTTTGTTCATAATGCAATGACAAAATTATAAGTTAAGGATTTTGGCATACATAAGATCTAATTGTCAAATTTTGAATAACTGTAAGATTGCTTTTAGCAAAAAACTGTAGGCTCACGGCGCATGCCTAGCAGATCCCCTCTCATAGTATAGAATTTCCCCTTAAATCTTAAAGTCACATGTGGTTTATATTCAAAATGGTCAAGAATCATGGCTTTTAACCCCAAAAGGACCAACTGTCTCCTTGGGGACAAATGGACCTCGGGCATGGTTCTATTACTAGACCAGTTTTTATAAATTTTTGAAACTTTTGAGGTTGGTGGGGAATTCAAAAATATACGTGCATATCTAATTTTTTCTTCATTCTGACATTTATTGAAAAAGTTATGCATGAATTTCAAAAACAGGGAGGGTTGGCAATCTAGGCAACCCAAAAAATTCTTTAAAAATTGTATTTTAAAAATATATCAATCTAAAATTGATTCTTTAGATTTTTACATATGTGGAAAGCTTTGAATCATTCAATTTTGATTGATGAGTGAGAAGTTTTAGTTTGCGGGCAGGTATGGAATTCCCAAACCTCCATTCCTTTTGCCCCTTGTTAAATTTGGTGCTTTAATTATTTCTTTGACTTTTTTTTTCCATGTTGTACTAGACTAAGATTCCTTGGTTTTCACCATTTGGATCAAAGTAACTCATATTTCTCAATTTTACATAAATCCTCTAATCTTGCCTAGTGTATATGCAAATTTGATGACCTTACAATATTGCAATATTTTACAAAGTATGATCCACACCTCCAATCCATTTGAAAATTCTCCCACACACACCTAACTTGGTCTTCAACATGGAAAAAATAAACCTCAACTTTGCATAGAGCAACTTTTTTGACATTGGAGCAATCAAAGGCTTCTGAATTTTTTGGGCAGCAGGGAAAAAAACTTTTTTTTGCACTTTGAATGTCAATATCGCACTCCTTTATGTCTAGAATGAGCTGATTTTTTTTCCACAAGTACCTCCCATAGTCTAGGGCAAGATCTTATGGTTGAATTTTCAAAAAACTCTTTTTACCTACCTTTGTACTCATTCTCCCAAAAGTGGTAATTTTCAATGATTTTTTCAGAAAAATGGGCTTGGTCCTTTAGGGGTTAAAGTACTATTTTTGAATAGATTGGTGATTTTTTAAAAGTTGGAATATACGATCTCAAAGTCAACTTGATTTGGAAAATAACAAAAAAAAGAGAGATTGTAGTCCCTTACCATTAATAAAAACATAAGATTCAAAAATGAGTCTTTTTTATTTTAGGGATTGCCTAATGGAGAAAATTGTTTTCAAGGCTTGTAAGTTCAAAAGAGATGCTTTTGTGAATTGTAACTACTGCAATTATGTTGTGTAAATGTGTTGAGAGTACATGTGAGAAGTTTAGACACATCTATAATGGTGAAAAACTCGTTTGCACAAAGGGGTCCTAAAATAACACCATTTAATGGTAGACTTTGGAGGGTGCCCCTTTGGTCAGATGTGGTGGACATGTTTTGCGCTATGAACATGTGAGAGACTTGTTCAACAAGCTCTAAATCATGTTAGGCATATTTTTACAAGGTTTTTTGTCCATTAAAGATATATAACATTTCTTACATGGGCCTACATTGTAAACACATGCTTGAAAAGCACACTACACCAAGGTTTTTTGCAAGCCAAATTAATGAGGGCTAAAGTTGAAACATAGAAATCCAAATGGTGGATTGGAAGATTTTACTTTCATTGACAACCACAAAAATTTAAAAAAAAAAAACCAAATCTCTAGTAACTATTGCATTTCAAAAATTATTGTATTTCTCTAACACAATAATGTATTTACCAATACTATTGCTTTGGATACACTCCAATGAAGAGTCATGTCTTCATTGATTTTCCTTGAGAAAAGTCAATGAAAATTGGCATGCCTAAATTATCTCTAGTTAACAAAATAGCCATAAAACACCAATAAGTTTTAAATTGTAAATCTAGTTTTTATTAAAAATATGCACCAAGGTAGCCTTGCAAATCTCTATTTTAGAAAAAAAAAAATCCTCAAAATAATTATCCAAAACCTCAATATGACAAGCTTGCCCAAAATCCATTTTGTCCGCCATAGGGCAAACAGGCTTTTTGGGGTTAACCCCTAAAGGACCAAGTAACCCTTTGCAACCAAAACAATACAAGATATTTTTCTTGTATTTGTAGTGCATCCACACCTTTATTACATTTAAGATCAACAAAGAAGTTAGAATATAGATCAATGATGTTGTAGTGAGGTAGTCAAGATCTCAAACTAAAACTTTTTATTAATAGCAAATGTTAGTTATACAACAGTATACATAGTATGTATTATAGTAGCTCGGTCCTTTTACGGTTAAATGAATGGCACCAAGAAGTATCCGTTGAGGGGATCATTACATTAGTGACCAGTGCTCCAAACTTGGGCTTTCTATATTTTCTTATTGTAAAATAATACAAACACTCAAATTTACTTTATGCTAATTTACCTTGCCCTTGAAATGAAGATTTACTAATGCATGAAATAGGTGAAAATAAACACATGGATTCCTATATGAGTCAATTTTGAAGGAATCCTTCTAGCCAAAAATAAGGTGTCAATCCATTCTTGGTTCATCCATGAATTTTTTATTTCATTTTCTGCGCAACGGAAAATATTGTTTGATTGACGGAAAATATTTCGCCAATGTAAAACAACCAATAAGCTTTTCTGTAGGAAATTTAACTTCATTTTGAGGAGTGAAGGCATTATTGAAGTGAAAGATTATTAACTGCTTTATAACTAAGTTGGTTTTTACTCTTGGCTTCATTCTATTAAAATGTTTCAAATTTATGAATGTTACATTTGAAAAAAATCTTTCTATGTTTCATTAGTGATGCCCATAATTTCAAGATTTGCTCACATACCATTTCCAATTAGGGTCTTGGCTTGGAGTCACAACCAAGAAAATAAATACCCTTGGTTCATGGTCAGTAGTGCAAAGACATTTGTACGCAAAACTGGTTTTCAATACAAAGTTTTGGTCCTTAACACCTGAGCGCCTGGTTGACATTATACTGTCGGGTCCACTACTTTATCTCACTTTTTCTCTTAATCTGTACGGTGAAAACAATCATGGTTAGTCCCCATTAGTAAAGAAGGTAATCCTTTTTCAAATTTTACGATCACTTTTTTTGAATGTAATTTTCCAAATTGTGGTGGTCATTAAACCCCCCATTTTCTCCTAAATCTAAAAATAACTCTGGGTGCTCACGGGGTTAACCTTTTGAGGACCACGCAACCATATTTTGGTCATTGGGAGTGGTTTTTGGCTTGTAGATTTGAAATTGCTTAATAATTTGGAATTTGGTCTTGAAGAACGCATGTGATCACAAGAATCTTGCATCCATCCAAAAAAATAACAATGCAATTGGGTATGTGAGTTAACAAATAATGGTGTTTATACGGCATGGTTTCAAAATATGTATCCATTTTTTGTCAAAGATGGATCAAAGCAACAACACAATACATCAAGTATGCAAGAAAAATGTCAAATTTCAATTGCACCATTCTAAACAAATTCAAATTGCTTAAGAAATATGCTTGTATTGCTTTCCTATACGGTAGTAGTATAATTGTAGTATTTGAAGACTTACTAAAATAACATTGTCACTTTGGCTTTGAAATTTGTCATCCTACATTTAAGGCCAATTCTTGATTGTTTTCACCCATTGGATTTTCCAGAATAATTATCAAATTTCTTGTAGAACCGTTTGGGGGTAGCAAAGAAAGTGGGTTTTTTGACCCTTTTTGTCCACTTAGCTACACCTTGTGATTGCTATTTTTGTCTATTTTGTGTGAAACTAGTCTTATTGTAAAAGTGGGAAACCCTGCTTTCTAGAAATGTAAGGCTCTTTTCAATCAAAGCTTGCATGAAGCGTTAACATTCAAAACCACATAAACATGAAACACTAGAGGTTTTCCTCATACGGCTCACTCATTCATTATAATGTTTCACCTCCAATAGTAAATCTAGCTGAAATATTGGTGCTTTACAATAAAGAAGGTGTACTTCCTATTCATATGGTTGGATTACTAAAAATGGGTCCATACTTGATTCAATTGCACATCTAAACTTATAGCCCTTGTTTTTAGTGGATTTTGTGAAAATAGGTGTGGTCCTTATAGGGTTAAAAACCAGTGCCCCCAGTAGTGAAAACCTTGAGAGATGCTTAAAGTTATACTTGTAATTTAATATTTACAAAGTAAATGGAAAAAATTACATTCATGTAAAATTATCCCCTAAAGGACCAAGCCTTTTTTTCTTGTGAAATTCACTGAAAACTGCTACTTTTGGGGGAATGAGTAGAAAAGTAGGAAATAGAGTTTGTTTTGCAAATCTAGCCATAGGATCTTGCCCTAGACTATGGGAGGTACTTGTGGGAAAAATCAGATCATTTTAGATGGTGAGGAGTGAGATATCAACATTTGAAGTGAAAAAAAAAAGAATTTCCCTTGCTGCCCAAAAATTTAGAAGCCTTTGACTACTCTCATAGCAAAAAAATTGCTCTACAAAAAGTTCATGTTCATTTTCTCCTTGTAGAAGACCAAGTTAGGTATGTGTGAGGGAAATTTCAAATGAATTGGAGTTATAGAGCATACTTCAAAAAATCTTTGAATGTCAGAGGGTCTTGAAATTTGCAAGTGCACTAGGCAAAATTGGAGGATTTATGTAAGAATCGGATATTTGATTACATTAATCTAAACATTGAAAGTCAAGGGCTCTCAGCCCACTACAATTTGAAAAAATAAAAAATAAAAAATCACACAACCATGTAAAAAATGAAAGTACCAAATTTTAGATAGGGCAAAAAGAATGGAGGGTTGGGAGTTCCCCACAATTTAGGCTCCTTCCACTTCACTCCCCTTTGCCCAAGTGTCCACACCTTGTGCTTGGAAGGGCTTACCCTCTTTGGAGTCAACACCCACTTAAAAATGAGAGGCCTTGCCTAATCTGCCCCTCCTCCCCTAGTTTTGATAAATTCTCACATAACTCCTTCAATAAATGTTAGAACAAAGAAAAATTAGATGCCCACGTACATCATTGAATTTTCCATCTTCCATAAAAGTTTCAAAAAATTACACAAAGTAGTTTAGTTGTAGGTACATGCCCAAAATCACATTTGTCCCCCAAGGGGACAATGGTCCTTTAAGTGTTAACAAATTCAAACAAATCCAAAAGAAAAAAGTAGAATTCTTAAAAATTGTTGTAACATGCTCAATGTTAAAAAAAACATCATTTGTTGCTCAAAATTTCATAAATATATCTTATACTTGTTAAAGCTAATACTAGCTTTAACTTGAAGGTTGTCACCAAACTAAAAAAACCAAGCTTGTTCCACTGAAATTTAAACACAGTGTGGTATATTATCCACGCTATGCTTTGAGTTTTGATATTTGAATACATAACATTGTTAACCTTCACTGGGGGGTCCCCTTTTGCTCCCCCAATATGAGGATCCTCGAGCGTATGCCATTTGGTAGTTGTAGACCTTACCAATCAACTTCAAGAATTTATAACTAAACTCTCCCCCAAGTATATAGGAGGAATATCCCTCCACATGAAGGGGGAGGAATATAACCAAGTGAACAATCTTATGTAAATCAAATTTAGACCAATTTTTTCTTGAGTAATTTTTTTGACAAAAGATCAACATATGGCATGATTGCAAAATTCTACAAACAATATTATTGAATGAAAAATGATACATATTTTTTGAAATCTTGTTCTCTAAATTTAGAAGATTCTTGTTTTATTGTACATAAATTTAAGTAATTTAAATAAGACCCCTTTGATATTTCAGATATTATAAAAAATACACATACATATTTTTTTGAAACTGTGGAAAGCACAAAAAGAAAAAAAGAAAAAAAGAAATTTTTATAATAAAATCTACAAGTTTATGCAATTGTGAGAAAACTGTTTTAACTTTGGTTCATATTTAAATACAGGAATTGGATCTGCTTCATTATATTGATTTTATCAAGAGTAAGGAGTGTGTAGAATGTTACTCTATGATCTTAGAATGTAATCCGCACTCCTACTAAAGAGTAAATAATCCAAATCCTAATGCTTTTTGTGCTTTTACCAAAAGTCAACATTGTTAAAGAAATAAGATTTATAATAAATAGACCTAAGTTAGAGTTTTGAAAATCTCACTTAACCCCTAAAGGACCAACTATCCCCTTGGGGACAAATGGATTTCGAGCATGTACCTACATCTAATCTATTTTTTGTGATTTTTTGAAACTTTTATTGAAGGTGTGGAATTCAAATATCTATGTAGGCATTTAATTTTTACTTTATTATGACATTTATTGAAGTAGTTAAAGATAAATTTCTAGAAACAGGCAAAATTGGGCAGCCCACAAACTTCTTTAAAAATTGTATTAAAAATAAATAAAAATATGAAATAGGTTCTTTAGACTTATATATACATAGGGAGCTTTCATTCATTCAATTTTGATAGAAGAGATGAAAGTTATGAGAAATTTTTGTTTGCGGGTAGGTGTGGTTTGAGAGAAATTGCACCTACCCGCAAACAAAAACTTCTCATAATTTTCATCTCATCAATCAAAATTGAATGATTTAAAGCTCCCCACCTATATACGTAAGTTTAAAGAACCTACTTCATTTTTTTATTTTTTTTAAATGCAATTTTTTTAAAATTTTTTGAGCTGCCCGATCTTGCCCGTTTTCCAAAAATTCATTTTTAACATCTTTAATAAATGTCAAAATGAAGAAAAAAATAAGTGCCCAAGTAAATCTTTGAATTGCCCATCATTTATAAAATTTTCAAAAAATCACGCAAAGTAATTTAGCCATAGGTACATGCCCAAAATCCCATTTGTCCCGAAAATAGGGGCTTGGTCCTTTAGGGGTTAAAATATATTCCCACCCCTTGTGAATACAGTACATGTAAACCTTTGTGAAGACTTTCCAATTTTCAAAATCGCTATGGTAGTTTTTGAAGTTTGTAAGAATTTCTGGGAGTAGCTTTTAAAAGACAATGATTGAATTAATCATGCTCTATACAAACAGAATTCAAAAACAATACCAAAATGATGTGTTAAAATACAAAAAATTGTTAGTATTCCTCAATAGTTTGTTTCAAACATATATTGCGTAAAAAAGTTGTTTAGGATTTCCCACTTTGCAAAGATTTCCTAAAACAAGAAAGAAAATGTTGACTGGAAATTAAACATCGTGTTACTACATTCGTATTTTGCAATCTTAGTTTCTATAATGAAGATTTAGAATAAAAAATATTCCAAAGTTGCAAAAGGTTGTTTCTGAAAATATTAGCAATATTGAATATCATTTCTTTTATTTGATTTAGACAAGTGAATTTTTGTGTAATGAACAAAACTCTCCATTTTTTTTAGTAAAATAGAATGTGATACAAAAGTTGCAATATGAACTTTTTGTGACTGCCCATGAACTTCTATAATCTGTTAAAGTTGGTCTACCTAATTAAATAATGGCTGAGTTAGGTTTAGTTGTTGAAAGAAGTCAAGAAAGTAATGAAAAAAATGGCAATGTTGTCGAAAATATTGCTGAAGTGAACGCCAAAGATAATGAGAAAATTGAAAATCCTCCAAGAGAAGATGGCAAACAACCAAATGATGGTGAAAAGGAAGATGCTAAACAAAAAACCTCCGAAGAAGATATCTCGGAAGAAAATCAAAGCAAAGAATCAGGTCTTATAGGAATTGAAGCACAAGAAGATTCCACTATAAATCCCAGTGTTAGTGCTCCACAATGTCCAAAAATTCCAGGTATTAAAATCATTAAGAATGTAAATTAACGTAATATTCATTAATTTTGGGGAAAACCAAAATTTGGGACTTTTGGATTTGTTGTCCTTGAAAGAGAATTCCGTAAGTATACTCGCAATGATATTTAACTTAAAAGTCTCAAAATTAGGTATTTGTTTATGGTATATTATGATAGTTCATTATGTAAAATTTGAAATTAGTCATGATAGTTGAATTATAAGGAGTTGTTAAAGCCACACCCAAAATTGTTAACATTACATTGCAAGGTGCGCTTGAGCATGAAGTTTGAGAACTTAATGTTGATTTTTTAAATTTGAGTCAAAATATTTGTTTCACCTTTATCATTTTAAGGTTATATTCAAAAAAATGAAGGTGCTAGAAATTGAAATTGAAAATATAGGACTTTTGTATTACTTAAAGCAAAATAAATTTAAAAAATAGCAATGGTACAACAAAAGTTCAACAAAAAGTTGTATTTGTTCTTCTTTCTTTCTTTCAAGGAGGTGATAATGCCGTGATTGAATGAATGGTGGACCACTTGAATAAAAAAACTTGGCATTAAATTCTCAAATTACATGCTCACATGGGTGTGGTGTTAACGGTTTTGAGTGTGGCTTTAGCAATTCCCTAATTATGTTGATTTATGAAAGATGATTGTTGGCAGTTTCGAGTAGTATAAATTGATTATTGAGTTGTAATCATTTCTGTTGTCATATTTTTTAAGAAAATTGCAATCAAGTTAACATATCTGTTACAAACACACAATGATGTATTAACAAATTGTAAAGTGTGTGTTGTACTCATCCCATATTCAATGCATTTACGTATGATAGATATGTTAAGTACTTATATTTGTTTAAAACAAATTTGGCTAGATTACTATCCTATTTATAAAGTCCAAGCCAAAAAGATTCAGTCTTCCCTCTCTCAATCCCTTGTCACTCAATCAATTGTATATCAAATGTAAACCAAAGTACATAAACTAAAGAACTAAGCCAAACAAAAACGTCAAAATTTTAAATAGACTAAGCAAGGGAAAGTAACACAACAATTTATTTATCTCATTTTTAAATGTTCAAACTGCAATCGAAGGGGCTCTTGAAGTCAAAACAAGTCCTTCACCAATATACCATTAATCCCCTTTACAATCCACTCTCCATCCACAAGACGCTTAAGCTCACTCAAGTTGACGGACTATTTCAAATTATTCAAGAGCAATCCAAAACAAAACAAATAAATCAGAAATGTTGAAGAGTACAAAATATCCAATAAGGAACTGTTGGCGTAAAACTTGAGAACCTGAGCTTAGCTAAGAGTTGCAAACATGGGCCGTATGACAATATAACAATAATCTACGCCTCAAGTTTAAAACAACTTTTTGTCCCCCTCTCTTAGCGTTTCTTAAAATTAGTTCTAAACGTTACAAAGAATCCATTGTTCAAGTGAAAGAG
Source organism: Ulota crispa (assembly GCA_963920765.1). NCBI lineage: Eukaryota > Viridiplantae > Streptophyta > Bryopsida > Orthotrichales > Orthotrichaceae > Ulota > Ulota crispa. The sequence goes on along the minus strand of OY987243.1, from coordinate 21,851,748 downwards.
TCTACATTTTTTGGCGCGTTTGTTTCAACTAATAAATCTAATAAATTGATGTTTATGTTTATCCAAATCCGATTGCAATTCTTTACAGTAGAAAAAATAAAAAAATGGTTTTAATTATTTTCTGTTTTAATTTTTTGTCTTGTTTTTGGGTTTGTATAGTGGCTGCAGGATTGATCCATGAGTATAAACCACATTGGCAAATTTCAAACCATGAGCTAAAAAGGATTGTAGTGATGCCGGAATACTTGGCAGAAGCCATGGCTGATGCAGTCACTTCCAAAGGGGCAGACCCCCTTGACCCCCTTGACCCCCTTGGGGAGGGGGTTATTATGGATCCCCCTCAAGAAAAGGCCCTTTGTGCCCCTCCGTGCCCCATTCTTGTTTTGATCAATTCTCGAAGCGGCGGTCGCCTTGGCCCGGATCTTCTTATTCATTTGTCTGACTTGATAAGTCCTCTTCAGGTAAAAAAAATCAAAACATTAAAAAAAAACAAAACAAAAATGGTCTTATAATTTTTTTTTTTATTTTTTTTTTTGTTGAATTTAACTAAATATGGAATATCCAAAGTTCATAAACAATCAAGAAGAAATAAACTTGACAGCAGTTGTTTGCAAAATCATTAGGAGATGTATGCAAAAATGTTAGGAGATCACAAAATGATTATCCCACAATGATTATAAATGTTCACAATGATTAAGGTAGGAGCACCCATAAGCGTCAGTTTAAGGGTTTTGAACATGATAAGCATTAATAAACAACTAGCAAATTATAGGATCTTGTTAAGAACAAGATAATAATAAGTTTGCATTTTCAAATGTATTATTTGGATACTATGAGAATAAGCTGTAAAATTTTAAAGAGCAAACTGCCATTGCACCCATAACCAACATTAAGGTTTCATCTTCACATGTTGTACATCCTTGTAATTACATCTATTCATTTCCACAAATTTTCCAAGATTTCAGAGGTGATTGTTATGGGGACACTAATGCTTATGGGTATTCCTACTTTATGATTGAGTCATCTAATGTGGACATTTGCAATTGTCATGGACCCTTATTTATGCAAATTTTTCTTGTAGTGAATGTATGTGAAAAGATAGGGAAATCTACACAAAACAATTGGGAGATGTATGCAAAAGCATGGAGAGATATCTTGGTGTTTTGGATCATAGAAAATCCATAATTACATGAGTAGTACAAAGTTAGTTAAAACTGTGCATCTAATGAACCTAGAATACACATTAAAAATACTCAAAATCAAATTTGAAAGAATGTATATGCTTGCAAGAAATGAAGAAAAGTGTGTTACATTATTTGTATACATATATTGTTTACGTTGAACATAGACTTAGTTGGCTATTGGTTATTTTGATCTATTTATAGACAAAAATTCACACCCAATCAACAATTATGGACAACGTAATTTATGGGTTTTTTGATTTATTATTTTCAATTGATGATAGCTTAAAGTAATATTTTCATTTTTCATTTTTTCATATAGTGCATAAATTTAACTCAAAAGGAAAATAAAAAAAAGCTTAGAATGTTGTGTTGTACTAGTAGGTGTATGACGTTGCAAGGACTGTTCCGGAAACCTTGTTTCGTTTTGGTCTAGGGTGCTTGGACAATTTATCCTTAGCAGGTGATGGCATAGCCCAAGCAACTAGGAACAACCTTCGAATCATGGTTTGTCTCTTCTTAATGTACGATATTTTGTCAACGTATTAAGAACTTACTATCATTTTTTATGTCGGAACTCATTTTTGACATTATATATATACTATATATATAGCTCAAAAAAGGAGAAGTGGAATACAATAATAAAAATTGATCGTATTTTTTGTTTTGTAAATTAAATTATTTTGATATATATTAGAGGAGATTTCCCAAAAAATGTATTCAGTTGTAATAAAATCTTTGAGCCCAAGAGCAAAGTTTGTTGAAATCAAATACGTATCACCATTTGTAATTCCTTAAGTAGAATCTTGTAGATTACCGTAAGCAAAACCAGAGCACTTTGTTTGCATTCAAAGACTAGTGGTCACATATGCAAAAGCTATGTTGTACTCACACTAGTAACAAAGCAAACATGTACATGAGTTGTTGATAACAAAGGTCATATAGCAAATGATATATAGTATCTTCTATCTCAAACCTTTTAGACAGCAAGAAGCTATTCTAGGTCATTGATTTTATCAAAGAATAGCTCAAATTTAGTACAATTTAGCATTTGTCTTGAGAAAATGAAAGGAAGATTAATGTGACAATTTTTAATGAACTTTTTTTTAGTTCTAGTTGTTTGGATTGAAAAAACAAAAGGAATATATAAAAGAGTCCAAATTGTATTGGTTTTATAGAAAAAAAATTGCAATATGTACATCACAATGTAAAATTCTCTACTCATTTACAATCAACAATTGATTAAAAATATAGATATTGTTGGATGTAATAAGAAAGAACGATACTAAGGCAATGGACAAATGATGCTATTCTGTGAGTGTAAAATGGTGAGCCATGAGCAGAGAGCCAAGATTCTATGAGCATGAACCAATTATGAGCTCAAAATCAATACAAAAACTAAAAAAACAACAAGCTTTTCAAAATATGAAAGCTTAAAATACACAATTATAGGTAAAATTTAATGTTTTTAACAAAAAGTATAGAATCACTACTCACTCTTCACAAATCCCCGCTCACGGTATATCATTCCTGAGCAAAGGACAATTGAGGTAGAAAATGACATTAAGAGAAATATATTGTCATTCAAATAGATATGATGTTAAAAAAAATTAACATACAATAATGCTAATGCCTGTTGTGATGGTTGGATGGAATTACATCAATTACAATATTTCTTCAATCTTGGTGACGATCAGTAGCATTTGTAAATACATTGATTAGATTGTCCATGTTCTTATAAATGTTGTTATTGGATTGTTTTCATTGAGTTTATGACAGTTTCTTAGAAATTTAGAAGAATTTATTTTTGGGATTAGTGTGAGGTTGCACTAGATTTTTTTTTCTTCATTTACTAAGAAAATTATTGAAATAAAAAACTTTCTTCACTATGCAAGTTTCGTAACTCCACAATCCAAACTTTGAACATTCAATGTAAAATAAATAAATCAACATACAACATTATATAATTATTGTGTTTGGTTAAAGTTATATTTTTATTTGTTCTTTGATTTCTATAATGTGTGCCTACATGCTTATATGTCATATTTAACCAGACACCCTTAAGTTCAAATGTAAGTATCTTTTTTATTTCATTGAATACATATGCTAAACATTTGGGGATCTATTATATGTCATATTTAACTAGACACCCTTAAGTTCAAATGTAAGCATCTTTTTTATTTCATTGAATACATATGCTAAACATTTGGGGATCTTCCATATTTTTGTTTATATGTTAGAAGACATTTTGATGTTTTGTCCAAACATGAAGAGATCTCCCGGTGTTTGCTTACATGTTTATACAAAAAAATCTAAAAAATACAAATTAGCATCAATAGTCCATATTTAGATAAATATGACAATTTTTGTTCTAAATAATAATTTATAAAAGCTAGTTTGATATATAATAATTTGAGTATATGAAATAGTTGAAAATAGGTTGCAGGAGGAGATGGAACAATTGGTTGGGTTTTGACATGTATAAGATCTTTTCAAGAAACATTATTATCCAGTGGTCACAAAATTCCACCAATTGGAATTATACCTTTAGGAACCGGCAATGATCTTTCACAAAGTTTTGGTTGGGTATGAATTAAAAACAAAAAAATAAGTTTGGATTGCGAGTTGAAATGTATGATTTTCAAATTTTAATCATTAAAATAAGAACACATATAGGAAACTACTAAAGCAACACCTTCATATCATTAACGCAACATTTCAAGTTGGTTGATGTTGTTTAGGTGGCTTAAAGATTAAGGGTAAGGTCTTGTTGCCAAGGAATGTGTCCTAGGCCCTAACCATGATGGAAATACACCCACTTTTGAAAGTTTGTGCTAAACCAGCCGCATTATGTTACTCACTTAATTTTTGCCAAATTTTGATTTTACGCTATTTGCCCTAATGATGCATTTCCAAATTTGTACAATTTGCCAGCTTTTTGTTCTTCTGACTAAAATGGTAAAATACTGATGTGCATGCCATGGTGGAAACGTTCACAAAAGTCACTTACTCCCCTTGGGATGTTGTATTAACAACATAGAAGTGTTATTTTAGCAATTTCCTACATAGACTATATATAATGATCTATATATATAAACTTTCAATTTTTGAGAGATAATGAATTGCCATTATCACATTAATTGTAAAATTTGATTGTTTGATCAATGAAATATTGTATGTGGAAGAAGAATGCATATTTAGGGTGGACATTTTTCTTTTGCAACTCAACACAAGGTCAAAAAATGGTTGATTAAAGCAATCTATGCTACTGAGGCACCTCTTGATAGGTAATTATTTTCATTTTATAGTTATCTTCTCATGTAGAACGTAACAAAGTTTAATAAAGTCTTTGAACGTATTATTTTGATTTATTGAACAAAAACACACAAAAAATCATAATTATTATAAAAATACATTTTGCTGAAATTCTTGATACCTTAGTAAAAGAAAAAGGTGTTAAATAGAAATGGATATGCTATTTGTAGTCACTGTTTTCAAAAAGCTTATTTGTTTTTATCATCATTCTAAATAAAATTTGGATTTTTGTACTTAAAATGATATGCAGCTGGCAAGTGTTGTTGAAGCCATCACCTTCTTTACCAAAGTCACATTTGCGGTTGCCATATTGCTTGGAACTACAACAAAATTCTGAAGATTTACCAACGGTACAACATATTTGTGATCACAAGCCCATTATACACAATATGTGAAAATGCATTAGAATGTTAAAATTAATATATATTTTCTTGCAGGCATCAACAAGCTCAAAGCCAAATATGATGTATACAGGAATATTTCGCAATTACTTTAGTGTTGGTAAGTATCATAATCTTCTTAGAACATTTTCTAATGACTAATTCTTCTAAATTATATTTAATTGTTTTTAATGTCTAAATCAAGTACAAACTTATTAAAGAACATATCATTTATATGAAGTCAAATAATTATAGACCTTACAATGGTTGTTTGGTTCATTTGAATTGAAAATTAATAGGAATGGATGCACAAGTGGCTTTTGGCTTTCACAACTTTAGAAATCACATGCCGTGGATTGCACGTGGTCGGTTGGCAAATCAAGTACGTATTCTAAAACAATCATGTGCACATATTTAATCAATGTATTTGTTGATTAGTTTTGCATTAAATATTTTTTTTAGTTATATTAGTACAATCTAATTGAAAGACTAGATTTTTTTTTTTAACTGATCCATTTTGAAAAGAATCAAACCATATAAACAAAATTCTCAAGTCAACAACTTCTTATTCACAAGGATGAGATCCCTCAAACTTATTGATTTTTCAAAGTTTTAACCTAAGGTATAAAGTATAGAGCAATCTATCCCAATACCTTCTATACCTATAAAGACATTCAGATCACTTAATTCCTAACATCTTTAATTGTTTTTAAGAGTAATTCATTTCATAAACTGAGGTCTATGTTTTTGTTATTAAATAAACTTCCAAAGTTAATGGGATTGCCATTACTATTTAGATGATAGATTACATCATTGGAAACAAAAAATGAATATTTTGCCATAAAGTTTACAAATATGGAATTTTAATTAAAATTTGAATCTTTTATTTCAAATATGGTTGGAATTATCATTTACAATATGTAGTAAAAATAATTTATCGTGGTGACGTTTGTTGGTCTCCTTAGATAACAAAATATGGAAATCATTCTCGTTCACTTCAACATCCTTTAGTTTTATCAAAAATAGCCTAAACTATCTTTGTAGACCTATGAAAACAAACTTCTTATTTTTGAAAATGCTATAAAGCTTAATCTCCAATTTACCTTGTTGATTAATATACCATAAGAAGTATTGCGGTAATATTTTTTCCGTTTCTTTTAAAGAAGCAATAAAATTGAGCTAACACTATTATTTGTAAAATAAATCCATCATCTTTCTGAAAAGTTGTGTGCTCTTTTTTGTATGGAATTTCCTACTAATAATTCACATTCAAAATTTGGCTTGTAGATGATATATGGAGGATTTTCATGCACCCAAGGATGGTTTTGCACCGCATGCTCCTGTAAAAAAAGAAGGTGTAAATCAAAATTTCCAATAAAAACTTGATGTAAATCTGATGAAGCATGTAAATAAATAGATTTGAGGTCAACAGAGCGCAAATAGTACATTTGTTTAAAGCTACCTCTTAAACTTCAGTCAGATGAACAAATTTTGTAGCAAATTATTTGATTTTTTTTGTTTCGTATTATGATTTCACATTTAAAAGAACCCTTGCAAATTACAATACCCCGTTCGAACTTTTTATGAAATGTTGCACATATTTCGAATAAGAAAAAATAGAGTCTAAGACACTTACAAGTAGAGGATTTCATATATTTGAAAGTGACAATTTTTTCATTTTACATGGAAGCATTATATTTGAAATTTTCTATTGTATATTACATCAAATGGGGTTTGAACATCAAATCTTGTTATAGATATAATATCCTATTTACGTAAGCTAACCCCACATGTTTTACAATACAATATTGTGAATGCTCAATATTGCTTTGTATTAGTTTCATTATTGATGCAAAATATATTTGTATTGCTAATGTATTTTCTAAAATTTCATCATGTATGTGAATTTTGTAACATTGTTTGATTTAAAGAAAACAACTTTGATTTGGTAATGAAGTGTTGCAATATTGTTACCAAAGTATAACATCATTTACTTGTTATGTCAAAAGTAAACAAACCACTATTTCTAAAGAATAATTTCAATATATGAAAGGCTAACAAGCCTTAGTAAGTTAATAAGCAAAGGACTTGCTTATGAGAAACCATATTGCAAACTTGAGTTATTGTTTTGGTTGCATAATTCTATAGGGGAATAAAAAATGATGTGCGTCTTTTTGTCAAGAGGCAAGCAAGTATTAAGGAGTGGGAGTTTATATACATTCCATCAAAGTAAGGTCCATATAATATTAAATGTTTTTTCAACAGTATCTAGATTTTTCATTTAAAAAGACAATTCTTTTAACAAGAAATTATGACTTATGTTATAGTACTATGATTTTAATTTTTGACAAACACTATACATAACATAGTGCAAGTGTGTTTTAAATTTGGATTGGAGGGATGAAGCATAAGAGCAATTGTAATCTTGAACTTACAAAGTTATGCTGGTGGACGTAACCCATGGGGTCATCCTAGAGTATGTGCCTTTTAAGATATTATACAATTATAAATTATCATAAAATATATGTTACTGAAATTTCATAAAATTTGATACATATGATGATTATGGATAAGACACATGAAGTTTGATTTGAGTCTCATAAGATGAAAAACAAACACTATAAAACTTTAAGAGATGGAAAACTACATAAAATAATTAACCCCTAAAGGATCAAGCCCTTTTTTCTGTGAAAGTCATTAGAAATTACCATTTTTAGGGGAATGAGTAGAAAGGTGGGATTTTTTCCAAGTGTCAGATCTTGACCTAAACTATATGAGGTACTTGTGAGAAAAACATCAGCTCATTTTAAAAGTAGAAGAGTAAGATATTGACATCTAAAGTGAAAAAAAAAGTTTTTTTCTGTGCTGCCCAAAAAAACTTAGAAGCTTTTCACCTCTCCTATACAAAAAAATTGCTCTACACAAAATTGAGGTTTATTTATTCCATGTTAAAGACCAAGCTAGGTAAGTGTGGGAGAATTTTCAAATTGATTGGAGGTTTGAATCATACCTTGTAAAATCTTGCAATGCCGTAAGGCCATGAAATTTGCATATACACTAGGATTTATGTAAAATTGAGAAATCTGAATTACTTTGATCAAAATGGTAAAAACCAAGGAATCTTAGTTTACTACAACTTGGGAAAAAAAAAGTCAAAAAATAAATACGCAAAGAGCTCAAAAAAGTAAAGCACCAAATTTTACAAGAGGCAAAAGGAATGGAGGTTTGGGAGCCCCATCCCTACCTACAAACTAAAACTTCTCACTCATCAATTATAATTGTTTGATTCAAAGCTTCCCACATATATAAATGTAAAGAACCATTTTCAGATTTTTCTTTTAAAAAAAATGCAAATTTTAAAAAAGTTTTTGGATGCCCGCCCTCCCCTGCTTTTCATATATTCATGCATAAATTCTTCAATAAATGTCAGAATGAAGAAAAAATTAGATGCCCACATAGATCTTTGAATTCCTCTTCTTCCATAAAAATTTCAAAAATCACACAAAATAGTTTAGCTATAGGTACATGCCTGAAATCCCATTTATCCCCCAAAGGGACAATGGTCCTTTAGGAATTAAATCCTACTTTTTTATTTTTTCTAAAATTGGAGATGGAACCTCAAGATAACCAAGCTTGGGAGATATTTCAAAACCAATAGGATTTCACCCAATAAAATTTCACAGTTTGCAAAACTCTTAATTTTGAAAACTTTTTTCCTTGTGCTAAAAAATATGTCTTTAAATGTACTTGTTTGATTCAAAATGGAATTTATAATTCTTTTTTGAAAATCGTAAATAGAGTTGATGCATAGTGATACATGAGCTTCCACGTGTCCACCTTTAATTGAATTATTGTAGTATCAAACATAGATTTGTTTTTAAAAATAAGTTTTGTAAGAAACTGTCATTAGTACTTTGAACATTACGAGCACTTTATGCATTTTGGTTAAGTATTACTTAGCAGACTTTAATCTTTGGTCTTTTTGTAAATGCATTCTAGAGGATTCATGTATACAATGAGGTGGTGGAGAAATCATTTAAAAAAAACTATATTTTGAAATAACGATTTTCGATAAGTCGAACCTCTAAAGTACAATGAATAAGGACAAAACTAATTTTAGGACTATTATTGATGGCTCAAAAAGAATTTGAAAATCACCTTTAAGAGTTCCAAATTTCCTTGGGAAACATTTAGAACTTTATGTTAGAAAGAACTTCTCTTTGAAAGTTCTTAGAAGATAGAGTGACTACTACAATGCTTTAAAACTTTTCACAATAGGGGGTTTCAAACATAAAATCTGGCCTTCAAACTTCTCACCTCACAGGATCTCCGCTCACTAGTGATTTTTTTCATTCCCTTACACGCGCAAAGTCTGAGACACTTGTAAGTTTGCGGAAGTTTTTGCAAAAGAAGTTTTGGGGTTTGAGGACACAAGTGAATGAGCCCCACAAAAGTGAGTCTCTGAAATTCACTCCTCATGTGCATCACGTTAGGAGTGAAGTCCAGAAGTGAATCACCTTGGGGTTCACTAGTGAATTCACAAAGATGGATCACAACGTGAGTCACCTAAAAAAGTTGATGTTTGAAGCCCCTAATGTTGATGTATCTTAGTATAAGAACTCCACCTTTATTTTGACTTTGCATCATTGATTTTGCTCCTAAAAAGGTGCTTAAATCCTCCGATAGTTTCTATTGTTGTCCATTGTTTTTGGCTTGATATAGGAGCCTTTACTAAATTCAGAAATATTTTTGTTTTAAATGCATATACTTCAATTTCAATTGAAACTTTGAGCTTGTTTGATCTCTCTCCAAAAAGGGTTCTATGAATTTTTTATGATAATTATGCTTCTCCTATCTTCAGTTTTAAAACAAGAGAAATATTCCTTGCAAACGTCTTCAAAAAAAATTCTAAGGTGCAGGCTAGAACAAGAGGTTTTAAGAGTCAATGTAAGAGTCAATCTAAATCACCATTTACATTGAAAATGCACACATGTTTTCTAAAGTGCTTGTGAAACAAAATCTGTACAAATCCAACTATCTAATAGGAATTTTGTAGTCTTGCATATATATAGAATTTAAAAACAAATAAAAAGTCATCATGAACAAAAAAAAATTACATTTTAGAACTACAACCATACAAGGCTATGCAAAATTTACAAGAGATGAAAGTTTAAAATGCACAATTCTAGAGTCATATGTACAAGATTATAGGTGAAATTTGATATTTTGACAAAAAAATATAGGTTCATGACTCACAGCTCACAGATCTCTGCTCACAATATAGCATTCCCCCAAACCCTTAATTTTTGAAACCTTACAAAAAGTGATTTGCAATTGACAATCACTTTGTAAGTTCCATAGCCTTGTATTGCATTGTCCTAAGGTAGGTTGATAGTTGTGAGCACCCTTGTTTGTTACAAATACTGCAAACTAAATTTTTGTCGTATGTAATTTACTGAGAGAAGCAATCTTAAAAAGTCAAGTTTGAATAGAAAGCTTATTGTTAGAGGATATGTTATTTGCATACTTACATCAAATTTTAGGCTTCTATTGCTCTCAGAATGTTGTAAACAACGTATAAGTACTTAATACGTTCCATTTTCTTTTAGTAATATGAACCAGGGCGGTAGGGGTTAAAGCTATGTATTGTGTTTTTTTGGGGGGCAAACAGAAAGGCCAAGAAAAAAAATACACAGAAGCTGCCCCAGATGATGGCCTTTTAGAAATAGTTGGCTTGCGAGATGGGTGGCATGCAGCCTTTGTAATGATAAGTGCCCTTACAGCTATTCGGTTATGTCAGGTATTACATGGAAATAAAATACGAATGCTACAAAATATCATGTATTAATACACAAATATGGACATAAATTTCACAAAATATTTATTAGAAAGCATTAAGTGTCCATCTGTCACAGGAAATTCCAAAATTTTCTAGCCAAAATTCTGAAACTCTCTACCCGAGAATAGGGGAGGGAGAGGAAAAGGGGAATGCTAAATTGTGAGCACAGATTTGTGAGCTGTGAGTTTGTATCTTTTTATCAAAATGATAAGTTTCATCTATAAATGTATACATATGGACTTATAGTTGTGCATTATAAATGTTTGTCCCTTAAAAAATTTGTTGTTTTTTAAGTATTTCCATTGATTTTGAGCTTAAAGTCGGTTTCCACTCACAAAATCTTAGCTCACCGCTCATGGGCTCACCATTTTATGCCCACAAAATAGCGTTGTCCAAGGAAAAGGCAAGGAAAGGGAGGGTGAGAAGTGGAAATTTGGGGGGAGGGAGTGGAAAAGGCAAGGAAATGGAGAGCGAAAAAAGAAGGAAGAGTGGGAGGAATAAATTGAACAAAGACAAATATCAAAAAGAAAAAAAGAAAGTGAGACAGTACAAAGTTTGAGCAAAACATATTTGTAATTATTAAAAAATCATGTTTTAAAAGTAGTCACAAATATGAGCACATCCACAATATTCTCTTTTGCTGATTGCCAAATGTTTGTTGTCTACTGTCAACCGCTTTTTGTTTCTAGTTTGATCTTTGATACTACCAATAATCCCTCAATTGGTGTACCACTCATATCACTACGGGAAACCATGGTCAAATTGACAAAAAAACGTGACCTAATCTACAATTAGTGTATATTAGGTCATATTTTTTTTGTCAATTTGACCATGATTTCCCCATAGTGCATGTGTGAACATTGTGGCCCTTCATGCCATGCTTTTTATAACGCACTTGAATGTGCACTTCATTGTAATTATTTGCAAACAATGTCATTTTTTGTTGTCACTTTGTGATGATAACTTACTTTGTAAATTCTCCAAATTTTGTTGAATGATTTGGAAAATTCATCTTTATGTTCCGTATTTACGTACACCATCAAGCCGACACCTTTAGATATAATGCAATACAACGTTATGGTATGTTGTAAAACAAGATGACATTATACATGGATTCGAATTATGGCTAATCAAAGCAAATGTCAAAATAAGATCTTTGTTGCAAATCCACAAAAGTAAATGATTAACTTCTCATTGGAATTCAAACTATCATGAATAATTTATCAAGTTTGTCTACTGGTTTTTAATGTGTTAGCCTCTTTATAAATTTAGGGAATTGCTAAGCCACATTCAAATTTGCTAACGCCACATTCCAAGCATGTACTTTGAGAATTTAATGCTAATTTTTGAACTTAGTGTTTCATCATTCATTTAAATATGGCATTATCACCTTCTTGAAAGAAAAAAAATTAAATTAAATTTTTTGTTGAACCTTTATTGCACCCTTGCTATTTTTTTGATGTATTTTTGCTTTTAAGTAATTCAAAAATCTTATTTTTTTGTTCAAATTCAAGCACCTCCATTCTTTTGAAATAAAGCCTTGGAATGACAGAAGTGACAATCTTTTGATCCAAATTTAAAAAATCAGCATTAAATGCTCACATTTTTTGCTCAAAACACACCTTGGGATGTGGCATTAGCAATTTTGGGTGTGGCTTTAGCAATTCCATAAACCTAAATAAATTTAAATGTAAAGGATGAAGTTGTAAGAAAATTTTAGATTGGGTAAAAAATTTATTTAGCATTATGTTGAAATGCGTGTAACTTTAACCCCTACTAATACATGGGGGAGAGGTGAAGCATGTAAATTTGAAGCTTTCATGGTAAATTAAACTTTGACCAAAACAATTCAAAAAATTAAGACCTTCATTTGTGAAAGTTTATTTTATTTTATTTTATTATGACACTAGTATAAGCACCCGTTGGTCTGACGGGACCCAAAATAATTTCAAGCCCAGTCATGCAAAATCTTTCCATTGCAAGAAAATAAATCTTACTTTTTATTTGCACACTCCAATATCAAACTTCACTCAAAACATTTGTCTTTGTTTACAAAACATTCCCTTGCAATAAAATATTTTTTGTTCTATACTCATAGAGTTTTCTACCCAAACAATAAAAGGAAAGTCACTATTTTCTCACGCAAAAAAATATTTTTTATTTTTAACCTTTGCAATTTTTTTACCCATGTAGTAATTATTCACGCAATTATTTTAGTTTTTTACCCATGCAATTTTGTTACATGATTTACTCACACATTTTTTTACGTATAATTTTTTTTCTCATGCAAGATTTCACTTATGCAAGTTTCTAACCCAATAATTTTTTTACCCGTGTTGATTTATTTATACACGTGGTAAGAATATCGTGGTAAAAGCATCGCCAACAGGGAAAACTGAATTCTGTTATATATATAGATAGATGAATCAGTTCAAATCCTTTCACAACAGCACTCAACGATCAAACAAGTCACATTGTTGGAAAATAGACAACTGATATGTTTAAAGCATATCCATTTCATATTACCTCCTACAATAAGCATTTGAGAGCATTCATCCATCCCATTATGGACGCTTGCTCTTGTAGGGGTTAACAAAAGAAGAGGCCCTATCAAATGGCCTTACGACTTATGAGCTATAAACACCTAATTTTTTAAAATAAAACATTTTTTTTTAGGTTTACATTCTTTGATCATAAATGAGTTGCTTACGGATGAATGTTTTGAATAAGTAAAATTCAACTAATTATGGATTATCCAAAGTCCATACACAATAATCCAAAAAGTACTTCGCCAATTGTGCTCATTGTGAGAGTTCTTGATTTTCTACAACATTAAAAAGTCCATGATTATGTGAGTCTATATATATAATAATAAATTAGGATTGTATTAGTTGTGTCTATAGGTCAAGCAATTTAAGTTATGAGCACGGTTAGGCATGGATCGAGAGCTCAAGTTGTGAATTTGAGTGTTCAAGTCTTGAGTTTGAGAGCCCAAGTCAATGGCTATCATGTCCATAGGACACTGGTCATATTAGTACTCCCATAATTAGTTAAATACGTCAAATAATCTATATATTTCTTATGGTTTTTTCTTTTCTTTTAGGCAGCAGTTGTTCGACTAGAGATGAGTGGAAACCAAACTGCTGCATACATGCAAATGGACGGAGAGCCATGGCAACAACCCCTTGCTAATCCTCAAGAGCCCCCTACAATTTTGGAATTCACACTTTCGTCTTCTCCTTCGGTAATGCTTCAAGGGTGGAGAAAAGTGCGCTAGGTATCAATTTATTCTTCATCAAGTCTATCTGTAATAGGGAATCTTTTTATGGAGACCCATGAAGTTTGTAATATTTGTATAGGCATCTTTGGTTTTTCAGAAATTGCACAAACACCCTTGGATCATAATTTTCTGAAGTGTTTGTTTCGTTGTGTATAATACTTCCTTAACCTCTAAATGCCGAGAAGGACGTTTTTTGTCCTTTGGCTCCAAAAAAAGTTTATGTACTACAAAAAAAAGCCGTTTTCCATTTGATTTTTTAGAAGTGTTCATAAATACATGGATCATCATGGAAGGCAAAAAATTATCTCATCAGATGCACTCATATTTTTAGGTAACCCAAACTATGAGAAAATTTAGAGACAGGATGTTAGGTCCCAAGCTCTCCTTCTTGCAATTTTTATGAGGACACCATGCACTATTGACTTTTGCAACTCTAGAAAGTAATATTATAATTGCTAAGCACTTGCTAACAATGTAGAGCATTGTAGCCGGGCTAGTCACGATGACCAGCTTAGTGTTTAAGGGTTAATGACCAATGTTAAAGCAAGCAGAGCAATAGACTAGAAGAGAAGCAACATGTGCACAAAGGGAAAAAGAAGTGGCATGCACAATAGAACAAACACCTCAAGGGTATGGTCCAAGGGTATTTGTGCAATTTCTGAAAAATAGAGGTATTTATACAAATATCGCAAAATTCAAGAGTATCCATAAGATTTTCCCTTGATAAATAGAGGGGTTCCAACATAAGAAAAAATTGATCACTCAAGACTCGCATGATTTGGCACAAATTTTTATGTCATGATAAAACAAATTTGTAAATTCTCACAACAAAATATGTTCTAGACCTTGGCGCAACATTGTGCAATCACAATTCTACACATTTAACCCCTAAAGGACCAAGTGGTTGTTCAATAGCCACTTGAGAACTTGGGTAGGGTCATATGGAGTTAATTTTTATTTGATTTTCTCAAAATTCTAACACAAGGTGCAAATAAGTATTTCCTAAGTGGAAATGCAATTTTTTCCCTAATTGGATGCCCGGTTCAAAAGTTATGTTGCCCAAAAGAAATTGGGCAACTTCGGCAATTTGGGAATCTTTGGAGAATCTTACGCTAAAACTTTCATCCACTTTTGCAATTTGGCAAGTATGTTACTAAAAAAACATTATGTACAATTGTCAAAAAAAAAAAAAAAAAAACTTGAGCTTTCACATCACATTTTGAAGGGAGTCAAACTTTGTTAACTATATTTAGGCAATTTCAAGAAAAAAAGAATCCTCTAACTTCAAGCCCTATTATCTTTGAATTTATAAATCCAAAGCTCTTGAAACTTTTTTACATATGTTTCAAATGTTTGCCTCTAACTTTTCACCGTTTAGATTTCAAATAAAAGACTTCCTCATTGCACAAGAAATCATGAAAGAATGACTAATGTATTGCCAATTTGCTTAGCCTCTCTGCATTGGAGGATGATTTAGAACAAGCTAGATTGTACTTTTGCATCTGAATTTTTTTGTGAGTGAACCCTAACATCATATACTTGTGAATGGTCAAAAAGCTCAAATTTGTGTAGAGCAAAAATTTTACTCTAGGAAGGATCAAAGTCTGCTAACCTTGTTTTGCTGGAATAAAAAAAAATAGTTTTTCTCACTTCAAACATTATAATCTTACAATCCACTTGGTCAAATGGGCTGAATTTTTTTGAACATGTTATTTTATCTATTTTTCACACTTTTGTATGGTTGAAATTGAGAAAAAAGATTTTTAATTTCAATTTTGGACAATGTACTAAAAGTTGGCAGTTTCTAAGATTCTTTCTCAAAAACACCCTTGATCCTTTAGGGGTTAAGGTAGCAGCATCCATAAGCGTTGCGTCCCCATGCCCGTCACCTAACAATGGTAGGGCTAATCAATAAAAAAACAAATGGTTATGGGTGACTGAGTGATGGTTATGGGTGATGAAATGATGATTGTGAGTGACTAGCATGAGATTTTGAGTACCCATCTCACTATTTAGGAACCAACAAGACTTGTGATTAGTATCTCTTACACATGGTTCTTACAATTTCAGTAATTTTGAACTTTAAAAAATCTTTGTGAACAAATGCTTGCAATTGGAAACTTGAAATTAATGCCAATGTTTTTGGTTTCCATTTCCTAACTTACAATATTTTTTTCAAAGTTAGTCAATTATTTTACCTACTCCAAAACCCTTATTTCCACGCTTATGGGTGCGCCTACCTTAAAACTTGTTGCTCTTAGAACTCGTGCTTGTTGAGACAAACGCACAACTTTTGTTGACCGGCTCCCCTCACTTGTCATCATTGCTGACAAGAAGATGATAAAATTTGGTATCGTCAAGTTGTTTTATCACCTTGTTTTATCACCTGATAAGGAGTAGGTTTTCATTGATAAAATTTGGATGATATGCAAAAAAAATCTTAATCTTGAAACCTCAAATGGAACAAATAGCACGTTGCTACACAATGTTCTTCTAACGGTGTGGATGCTCTTACTGGTCATATTCCTACATTTGATTTCCCATTGCACTATCCAATAGTTATCAATAAAACACAAAACCAAAAAATCCAAATGTATCTTTAATGAGTTAAAAAGTGACACATAAAATTCTCTTCCTATAGGTTTAAAATGAAAAATTCAGGACAATAATCATAAGAACCAAGAAGGTTGTTTTTGAGTGCAGACTGCAGACATACCTGCATTCTTTGATTGTAGACTATTTACAAAATACAATACTTATAACGCCTACACGACACAAATGTCAGGAGCAGACAAGAATCTTTGAAAGATTGGTGGAACTAGAAGGACACGCACAAAAGTGTTCGCCCAAATTGGGCTCCAGTATTAAAGCCATGTCCTGGGGGGTCCACTCAACGACGCAAGCCAATTTTCCAAAGTACGGACGTATAAATAAGAAATTTGTATGAAATTGTCAGCGATTTCCACAGGCTTTGAGAGCACATAACTTACAGGTGAAGGCCACAATTTAGTCGGAAGCGCCACTAGACACTGAACAAGGACAACTGGAAGTTGGAGCCCTCTGAAACCACAATAGACTGCACAAAAGAGGACCAAGTTCTATTTACGAGCCCTAGTAAGAACAATATTTCATAAAAGCCTCTCTAGACTTGCATACTGGGAGAAGCATTTCATGCGTTTGGACCCATAGTATTTGAGCTGATTCTAATGTTGTCAATACGGTTGATATATCATTGATAGAGAAAGACTCCATGCGTGTCCGCCAACCTACTTCTCAGTAGTCTTTTGATAAGCCATTAAGGACAGCTCAGGAACCACACCAATGTCTTCATCGTCACTGCTCGCCGAGGGCTCGCCACTCTGCTGCACCATACCATCAAGAGGATTAGCAAAAAGCTGAAAGAGAGCACAACGGACAAGTTATCTATATGCTATAGAGGGTGACATGACGCTTCCACATATGATCAGAATTCATTGTTCATGCATGAAATGGTTTAGAACTCTTGGCAAGGCGAACCTTGTCAAGCAGAAACGACTGACGCAGCATGTGTTCAGGTCGAGACTTGAGGTCAACCCTGAAATAGCACGAGTGGGTAAAGATCACAATTCAGTGCATAACACTTGCTCCTCCACGTGCATAAGCAAATCCAGGACTAGAATTAACGTCACGACCAGGGGCTCGCAAATTACATAGAGTAAGCTGAAAGCATGAAGAAGAGAAAAGGGCAAATGAAGATAGAATTAGGCTCCTCCGAGCATGTCTCACAGGCACACCTTGTCAGGCACAGAAGCTTGGCTCAGTAAATGCTTCGGCCGGGAATTCAGGTCAATCATCCGAGATTGATTTCGATACTGGCACTCATCTACCAGTAGAGACTCCTCGTCGCCGGCCGCAGTAGCAATAGCTGGAGCATTACTTTCATCTTGATCACAACAAGGTTTCGACGCAGGGGTTCCTTCCCTAACCTCCTCCTCATGATGGTGGTGGTGGTGGTGGTGGTGATGATGGTGGTGGTGATGCTGATCATGTAATAGTACGCCATTCTTTTCATTGTTTGGGTTGTTCTGCTCTGCTTGCTGCTTGTCAGCGTCCGCAGGGTCTTCAAGTCTAGACTTTCTAGATGGAAGCTGCAGTTTGTGGAAGTCACAAATATGAGCCTATTGGTACAAAAATGTCGACAAAATAGTAACCTGGAGTACTAGACTACTAATCATCCGCCTAACTAAGGATCTGAAAACTGTGTACTTGTTGGGACACACAACTTTAGAGTGAAACCGGAGAATTCCAGAAAGAGAATACGAGCGCAATCACGATAGAGAGCCACAACACCGAGTTCAAAGCAACTCAAAACCAACAATCTAACGCCAAAAGCTTGTGTTTTTTTATTGAAAGCAGTAGAAATGGTACACATTCTAATTAACTTGACGTGAACTTACAGCGCAGGCAATGCAAAGTGACTATCTAACATACTTTTCGTGATCAATATCATCTGTTCTAAGCCCAATTCCAAATAATTATGAAAATTCTAATTGCCACTCGTCCAACAATTGAAGCTCTAATCAGTGTGATTGTATACTTGCCTCAACTCTTTGTCCCATCATGAGATAACGCTCATGCGCCTTCTTTCCTCCGACATGAACATCCATGTCGCACTGGAGGCAGAGGGACGTCCCATCAACTCCACAGAAAAAAAATGCTGCAACAAAAAGAAAGATCCAGTGAGAACGGGAAAATCATAACACTCAAGCACATCAAAAGTACGAAAACAAGCTAGAGAATCATGCACGAATCTTCACAAAGACAATTATAAAGTGCTACTTAAAAAACATTGAAAAACATGGAAAGGATATTACCAGGAGCATTCTCACAAATATCACAACGAGGCACGGCTCTGGATTCTGTCAGCTGGAGTCGAACGTGCCTGTTCGCTAACTTGTTACAACTGTGAACCTATTGATCAATACAAGTGTAATTGTGAATACTTAACTGAAGTAAACCAATTTTTACGACAATCAGACTATCTATTATGAATTAGTAAGTCTTCAAGACAGCGACAACCATTGTTTTGATGCGTTGAAACAGAGTTTAACTGACGCCGCCTGTAGACACGGTCCTTCCAGTTCAAATGTTCTAGAATGCACTACGGATAATTCTTAAACATAAAAACGTAGTACCTATTGCACATTCTAGTACATTTGGCTCGAGGAAACAGTTATTGCATAATTCCGATTGTACCCCAGTGGACAAACCGTGACACCAATCACTGCATCACGATTGTCCAATTATTTTCATTACGGTAACTATAATTAATTACATCCTCTCCAAAAGCGACTTCTATAAATACCAAATAAATTCTTAACTATGCCTGAAACTTAAATGGTCCGAAAATAAGAACCTTAGCATCGACAACAAACATATTTTACTCAATTCTACGATACACGCTTACGTGCTTGCGTGAATGCTTTCAAGCGTATATAATCTAGAACAAATGGAGTTCAGTTCTCCTTCTATGGCCAAAATGGCATTCTATATAAAATTCATTACACAAAAGAAAAAGAAAAAAACAATCATCAGGAAGGCTCTTTAAGCTGAAGTGACCGGTTGATACCTTCTCATCGCATTTCAAGCATAGAGCGGCCTCATCCGCTGCGCAAAATAATCTCGCAGGAGCCGCCTCACACACATCACATAAGGTCCTCATCTTCGAGCACTCCCTTAACTAACCTTACACGTAATTCTTCTTGTCACCCTTTCCCCTCACTGTCTTCACCACCCTAGCTTATAATCATGGTCTAATACAGCTCCACACCAAGATAGCCATGTTCATCACAACTCCTAAGGTGAGATTCTCGCAACACGCCTTCTCTCAAGACTATAATCCTCCCCGTGCTGCTCAAACAATCATAAAATCCAAACAATAGTCATCGCCGCCACCACTAGTCATCTCACTTATACAAAGCAAACACGGACACGGCCTAAGCTACCACTCCATGTCAGACGACGAAGAAAAAACACCTTGCACTAGCCGTCGTTATAGACATGGCCGAGACATAGACAACTAACCAACACACTCTCTCCATGAAACCCTAAGCAAGATCCACATGCTGCCGTATGTCACGGCCACAAACTCTCCGTACAGCACATCTCATACGTCGACTTTCGCTCTTCCATGAACGATTCCGAACACATGACAGACAGCATTCAACCTAAACACCGCAAAACAAACCCTCTCGCTTGCCCTCTGTCTCTCTCTCTTTCTCTCTTTCTCTCTTTCTCTCTTTCGAATCTGCCCGACGTGGCGGACAACGAAACAGCTCAGATCAGCTCTGATCGAGTATCTGAAAAGAAAACCTTGTGCTCTCTGTCAGAGTACCACAACCACAAGAAACTTTCAATCAGTCAAAAAAAACAGCAAAATAACTCAAAATAACTCGAAATGGCTCGAAAATGGCTCAAAAATCACAGGAAAAATGGCAAAAATATGAAAAATGGAGTGCTGGAAAAGCGGAGAGGAGATGAGCTCTGATCGATTATCTGAAAAGAAACCTTGCGCTCTCTGAGAACCACAACCACAAGAAACTTTCAAACAGTCAAAGAAAGCAGCAAAATAACTCAAAAATAGCTCAAAATGGCTCGAAAATGGCTCAAAAATCACAGAAAAATGGCAATTTTTTTGAAAATGGAGTGCTGGAAAGGCGGAGAGGAGACGGAATCCGGCCAGGTGGAGGATTGGAAGGGATGAGACGAGGGGGGAGGAATAAAATTAAGAGAGAACGATGGCCGGAGGAGACAGGGGAGGAGTGGAGGACGAGGAGGAGGGAGTGGAGAGTGCTGACGTGGAGGGAGGTGGTGATTTGTGGACCAATGGGTAGGGAGAGATGACGAACGGCTTAGAGACGTCGGGGGGAGATTTGTGCTGGCGGGTTATCGTTAGATGAATCGGGGTTGGGGCCAATAGGCGCGTGGATTAGGATTTGTGTGGTTGGTAATAGGGCCTTTTCCCACGTGGGTCCAGTTATAAATAATAACATCTTTCCCCAACTTGTGGTTGACTTTTCATTTCTGTGCTGTGATGGCCGGGCAGGCGGGCACAGTTTTTTTTTCTGGTAAAGATCCTCCTAAATCTTATCTCAAATTGTCACTGGAATTCGGTGAAAAAAACGGGTGAAATTGCCAAATCCCTCCACAAGTCAACACCGAATTCGTCAGATTTTGGACGAGATTTACTAATAATAGTGTAGTTTAGGGATGGACACTGTTCTATCCAATTTTTTCCATTTTTTCCTTTACCCCTTTACATTGTTGGGTGTGGGTTGTTCAACTCTTGTAAAATGGAACAAAAAAAAAATCCCTAGGTAGGCAGGCCAGCTGAGTATATTGCATGTGGGGCCAAGATGAAAAAACTCACAATTTTTATGAACACGAACAAGGGTAAAAGTAATAATTTTGCCTCTTATTTTGACGTAGTATCCTCTTCCATGGATCTGGACTAAAAAACAAGGTTTTTGAATCCAAATGTGAATTCAAATTTATTAGCTCAATATTTCGATGATAAATACCTAAACTCTTGCATTTCCATGGGGAGCTTTTCCAACTTGATCCCATGTTGATGTATGTGCAATAAATTGAGTTGGATAGGCCGCACATTAGACACAATTTGGAGGTATTTTTTTAGGGAAAATTTCATGGATACCCCCAAAGTTTGCAAAAAAATTTAGGAATATCACAAATACCCTTGGACCAAAATTTGCAAGCGTTTTTTTTGTTGTGCATGCCACACCCCTTCTCCTTTTGTGCGCACACTACTTCTTTCTCCTTATGCGTGAGCTAAAGGAAGAAGGGAAGTGGCATGCATAACAAAAAAAAACACCTGAAATTTTAGTCCAAGGGTATCTGTGAAATTTCTGAAAAAGTAGGGAAATCTATGAAATTATTGCAAACTTCAAGGGTATCCATGAAATTTTCCCTTTTTTTATAGTAAACACAGGCCCATCTCCATCTTTCCTAAATTCTTTCTTTTCCTTTGAGTGTACTTTGGGATGAAAATTTTCAAAAATATTACTCGGGACATAACATTGTTCACCAGCTTTTATTCTTCCCACTAGCCGTGGAGGGATATTCCTCGCTATATACCTCAAGGAATCTTTGGTTATAAATCCTCAAATCTGATTGGTCCTCGGCTAGAGCTAACGAATGAGCATTTGCTAGGGTTCCTCATATTTAGGAAGCAAAAGGGACCCCAAGTGAAGGTTAACAATATTATGGGACAACACTAAAATTTAGAAATTTACTATAGTAAAATGAATCTGGACATTTAAATTCATATTTGGATCCAAAGACCGCTCAAAGAGTATAGGAAAGCCTAGTTGGGTGAGAATGAACAACTCCACAATAGTTGCAAATTTCTACTATGTTTCTTATTAATAAAGAAAATGGAGCTTCAATTTGGGGTCCATGTAAAAGGAAAGAGGGGGTTTGGAGAAAGTTAATGACGCGCCATTCGTTTACTAAAAAATTCACCTTCAAATTGACGAGCACTGGCTGTGGAGTTACTTCCGCCTTCAAGCTCCCTATGCCTCATATTACTGCACATGCGTTGATGTGGGGCTAGGGTGGAAAAGCATTGATTTTTTTACCAGTTAGAAAATGTGAGAGTTTCGATATTTATCATGGGGAGATTGAATTTGAGAATTTGGAATTCATATTTGGATTCAGAGACCCTATTTTTGTCTCAGACCCTAGAGTAGGACACAATTGAACAACAAAAAATAGAGGGCAAATTATTACAATTATCCTTGTTGGGGAAAATACCACAGCTTCTCCGTCTTGGCCCTACATTGATGTATGTGCAGTAAATTGAGCCGCTCCCTATGAGTAGTACCCCTGAAGTTTTCCATATTTGCATAGATACCCATCGTTTTTTAGAAATTGCACATATACCCTTGGACCATAATTTTCAAGCACTTGTTCTATTGTATGCAACCTAAAAACTATTTTTGTTCACCTTGTTTTGCCCTTCAAAAACCTTAGCATTTCATAAAATAAAATTAACATTTTAGAATCTTGTATCATTAGTTTTTAATTCTCACTCAATCCCAATCAAGCATACCAAATTTTGAGTTTCAAAAAACCAAAACCCTATTTTTGGTGAATGATTTTACGTAACACTTGTGGTTTTACATGACAAAAGGTTAAAAAAATTTGGTAACAAATTTTTAAGATTTGATTTCATGAATATGTAGGAAACGTGGGATGATTAATAAATGTTAAAATTCATCTTACTAGAGCTTGCAACACTAATTGCAACACTAATTTAAGAAAAACTCCATTGTTGGTTATAATGCAAGTTATAATATTACTACATTTATTTGATTATTTTTTAACAATATTTGTAGTGACTAAACACTTATGATGCCCTTCATTGATACTATCAATAATTATGTATTCATGACAAAACTTTTAGAAGTGGAACGCTTTAGAATTCAAAGCCACTACATATCCCAACTTCAAAAGTGTAGAGCTAATTCAACAAAAACAGATTAAAACACAAACTTAGACAAGAAATGTGACCTTTATTTTATCATGGAAAAAAGGATTGATTGAAAAATGTCTTGAAACGTGCAATTGCTTAGGCAGTTGCATTGAAGACCCAAATCAACATACAAGGGAACTCTTTACATACACCCCTTGCCAAGTTGAAGATTGTTTTTGATAAAATGTTGAAAATAAAATTGTTGTTGTCAAATAACCAAAATTTAATAAACAAGTGAAAACATGTTAACATCATAAAATCAGGAAGCATATGAGACATATCTTTTAATGACCAAGCCTTCACCACATATATAATTACAAACGTTTTTCACCTAGTTAGTTTTTCTATGTTCATGAGGAAACCTACAATTTCAATACGAGAAATTTGGAATTTGTTTGAACTTCTCAACAATTGCTCATCGAAGAGTCCTAAGAAATATCTTTTCCAAAACAAAAGTAATGTGCACTGTATATGCAATAACCCCAAACAAAATTATGTTTCAACAACATTAGCTTATTGTGTCAAAGTTCCTACGATTAAACATATATTATTCACTGATACTTAAGAAAATTAATTAATGAATAATACCTACATTGGTGTCAATGTTCCTTCATCATAAAAGAAGATGTTACACATGTATTCTTTACTATATAATGTCCACATACCTTTTGCAATCTATCAACAATTTTTTTTCCATCAAACCTTAACTAAAAAATATTTTGCCTCCTCTTATTCTTTTATTAATTCAAAAGAATCATTTGCTTTTTATGTTTATGAGTATGTCTTGCACAAGCTTTGCAAGGTTTCTCTCTAGATTTCAAGTGACTTTTTAAGTGACTTTTTAGGGAGCTTTCACCTTCCATTTCCCTCCTTTTCCCTAGGCCTCCCCCTGAATTTGACCTCCCCTGAATTTGGCCCCCCCTGAATTTTAAGTGACTTCCACGCTCCATTTCCTTGCCTTTTCTTCTCACTTCCTCCCTCCTTTTTGCATTATTAATGAGAATATTCTAACAGATCTTTACATGAGTTGCTTCCTTTTTCATCCAAAAGTCTCCCAAGCCCGTTGTTTTCCCGTGCAAATGGAGGTGGCTTGGATTTCTTTTGTTACTATTATTATTCTTTGGGTGCTATTTGCATGGCAAGCACAGAATGTTGTCGAAAAGTAGCTGAAAGAGCCCCACAAAGCTTGGCTGTAGCATTGAGTTTAATGCAATCTTCCACAGTCAGTTTCTCTGGAATGGGAGCTTGGGGACCAAAATGGAGCTCTTCCTCGGACTCTTGCCAGGGAGTAAGAGTCCTCTGCGACGATGGGACTGTGTCTGGAACATTCGATAAAAACTCCTCAATTGTGCCCACTTCATTTGCATTCATTTGGGATTCGTGGCTGCTGCTTCGACTCTCAAAGAATTCCTCAATTGTACCCTAAAATATCAAATGCCAAAAAAACAAATCGTGTAAGAAACACATACTACGGAAAAAAAAATTGAATTTGCATATACATCATACTACAAAAATCGCAAGGCCCTCCGTAATAGACCTCTTTAATGTCACATCTCCAATCTCCATGATATTATCACATAGATACACTCTAAAAACTTACTAAAAAAATTACTTTGCATTCTATTTAACATATGAAAATCCTAATAAAAATTCTAATGGTGATCACTAGTAGAAAATTATATTAGAATCCACCAAAAAATGTAAGGTAGTTTATGTTGAGTTCCATGTTTTTAACACAAAATTTTGTTAAACAACGTAAAATTTTGTTGAACAACGTAAAATTTTGTGTTGGAAACATGGAACTCAACATAAACTACCTTACATTTTTAGTGGATTCTAACGTAGTTTTTTTTCTAGTGGATTGAGTAGCGTAGCAAGTGCCAACTGCTAATTATACTACTAACAAGGTCCTTTATAATTTCACACTTCATACTACTAAAAGTCACAATAACCTCTATAATATTACATCTTGACCTCTGTACTAGCACATTTCCAGTTTGTGATATCATACTACTAAAATACCATACTGCCAAAACCACATTGACATTTATAAAATCACATCTTGACCTTTGTAATATCACATCTACACTCTTTGTGATATTATCACATAAATGCAATTTGAAGACCTTATGTTTTGTTTAACACATGAAAATTCTAATAAAATTATCGTGGTGAATGCTTAGTATAGCAAGCGCCATCAATTAGTTTATATACATAAAAAGTTTAACAAAAAAAACTATATTGACAAAAAAAAATGTTTTTGAGAACCAAGCAGTAATGTCAGATCTTGATGGGCCCATTTGTGCACTAGTTTGGAACTCAAGATGGGCTTTTGGAACCTTTTGGAATCAAATATTGACAACATAGCTTTGTTATTTAGGATTGCTCTTCTAATATTGTAATAAGGTCAACAAAGTGTGTTACTAATCTTTTTCAATCCAATATGGGAAAATTCTAACGATAATTGATTGTTTATTGCGATTCTGTAAATGTATAACTAGAGTTTTAGTAGGTTTTACAAAAAGAATGATATTAGCTCAAAAGCCGTCTTAGGGAACCAAGCTATAACGTGAATATCTCATTCCACATTCAACAAGTCCATTTGTACACTAGCTTAGAGTCCAAATGGACCTTTGAAACTTTTTTGGAACCAAGTATTAACACTCTTAGAGTGTTATTCATTAAAAAGGAAAAACATGTGTATCATTTTGTATTTCACCTTAATCTCAAATAGCCACCTTAAATTAGATTTGAAGGTATCAAATTTAGTATGAGCCACTAAGATTTTTTCCCTCACAAATTTCTCCTCTCAGGTGAGGCCACGTGCACCCAAAAAAATGTTGGAGCTCAAATTAGGGTGACCACCCTAATCCTACAAAAGTCCCAATTTGTAAGCTTTTTCCCAAATATCACGTTTCTAGTTTTAATTCTCTAAGATCATTTTTCTCTAATACTATTATAAGGTCAACAAAGTATGTTACAATTCTTATTTCAATCAAATTTGGGAAACTAATACAGTATGTAGTTACCTACATATAACGTTTTTATTTATTTATTTTTATTTTTACAAAATTTTAAAAAGAGTACGTTTGAGTTTCTACCTTTTCGTAATGCACTTCGGAATCACTGCTCACATAGGAAGGAACGGTTTTAGGCTCGACAAATGGTGTAGCTTTTTCTATGCCGGCTCTAAAAAGTACATCCTGAAACCACACAAAACTTTTTGCATAAGTTTCTTTGATAAGATTGAATGTCAAAAGTCAATAAAAAGAAACAGGACAAGTTCTATGCCATTAGGATTGAAATTTGATTTATTTTTCTTTCAACAAACAAGGTTTACTGCACCCGTTATATAATTTTCATTCTTTTGGTATTTTATTGAATAAAATGTGAGTATTGAAAATTTTGAATGTTGTTGCAAGATTATGGGAAGTGTTGTATTTAACTACCTATGGACTATCCCAAGTCTATTAGTTATAATCCGAAAGACTGCCTTGGTGACATATTTAATTGATCTGAAGCTACACAAAGTTCAAAATTGATTATCCATATGCAAAACAATGAGAGATCTACACAAAACATCTTGAGATTTAGCACACTAGAAGAAAAAAGTGTCCTACACGAGTGGTTCACAAGAATTGCAAATGTTCACAATGACTATATAATGAATATTAAATGACTCAATTATAGTTGTTGTGAACATTTGCAATCATTGTGAACTAGTCATTTAGGACATGCTTTTCTTATAGCGTATGCAAAGCATGGGGAGATTTATGCAAAACATTGGAAAATCTATGTCCCTTAATATTAAGAGATCTCCCTTGCAAAAACATTCCAAAAATACGTGAAATATGACATTTTAGTTTTCAAAACATGAAGAAATGAGTGCAAAACATGGGGGAGATCTTGAATTTTTTAGTGACATGGATAGTAGTTCACAACCACATACATAGTCTATAAGTAATTAAATACTTCATGGAATAAAAAGTGTGGTTGTATTTAGGGGAATGCTATATTGTGAGCGGGGATCCATGAGTCTTGAGTCGTGAGCCTAGATTTTTTTTGTTGAAATACTCAATTTCACCTATAATCATGTACAATACCCAGACCAAAATTGTTGCCACCCCCCATTTAGCACTTTTACCATTCACAGAATTTAGCAATTTAGAAAATGTAATAGGCATTTTTTATTTTGCATTATTTATGTTTAATTATAACTAGCACTTCCAATCATTCTTACCAAAAATCAACTTCAAAAAATCATAACCCAATTTTTGGTAATTTTTTGGTACAATAACCACGGTTTTACAAAAAAAATGATTGAAAAAAATTGGTGATGAAATTTTGAGATTTGACTGTACGGATATGTAGGAAACATCCATATGCACATTTTCCAAGCTAAAAAAGAACCCCTTCAGTAAAAAAAAATTTAATCTACAAAAGATTCAAAGTAACCTTTTATTTGCCCAAATTTTGTGAAATATGTATTTTTTGTTTTGACTAGTTTTTCACTGAGTAAAAAAATTATCATGTTCAAAAGTACAAACTTAGTCACAATGTTTAAGTCAAATGGCAAAATTTGATTATTATAAAGAAATGTTTGGTTTACGAATTTTGGCCATATAAAAGGTTTCATTGAATCTTTTGTAGATCAAAATTTTGTTACTTAAGGGGTTCTTTTTTAGCTTGGAAAATGTGCATATGGATGTTTCCTACATATCCGTACAATCAAATCTCAAAAGTTCACTACCAATTTTTTTCAATCAATTCTTTTGTAAAACTGTGGTTATTGTACAAAAAAATTTACCTAAATTGGGTTATGATTTTTTGAAGTTGATTTTTGGTACGCTTGATTGGGATTGCTAGTTATAATTAAAAATAAAAAATAAAAAATAAAAAAATGCCTACTACATTTTCTAAATCGCTAAATTCATGGTAAAAGTGTTGAAAGGGGGGCGGCAACAATTTTGGTCCAGGTGCTGTACATAGGGCCTTATAATTGTGCATCTTATACTTTCATCTTTTAAAAACTTGCTTTTCTTAAAGTTTTATCATTGATTAGGAGCTCAAAATTGATTTATGCTCACCAAGGCTTGGCTCACCGCTCACCGCTCATAGGCTCACCATTTTAAGCTCACAAAATAGCTTTGTCTGTTGTATTTAGAGTTGGTGAGAAACATAATATTATATTTATTTATTAAACTAATGCCAAGTGTACCTCCATGTCAGAAATGGTCCATGTTATGCAACCAGTTTCCACAGCACCATCAACTCCACTAGGATATAATACTTGAAGCAATTCTTCTGGATTTAGTTGTGCTTCATCAGATGACCTGCATTGGTATTATAAGTATTCATATAAAAAAAAAGTATAAAAGTCATAAGCAATTGTGAAGTTGGTGTTTTAAAACTTGAAAAGAAAAATTGTACGAGTTTTTGTCATGTTAAGACACAAATTCTTAAAAATCGATATTTTATATAAAATTCTTTGTGATAGATGAAACTACAAGCATTGTTGAATTTGCAAAATTTCACAGTTTTAATTTGCTTTCTAATTCTATTGTTATACGATTCAATCAATAAAATAGCAATATATGTCACTTTAATTATATTTGTATGTATTTTAGTTTTTAAACTAAGGTAAATTGCCCCAAAGTGTTCCTTCGTGCTCAAACTTAAAAGTCATGACCGTTAACCCCAAAGCATCATTGGGGGTAGAAACTGTCTACGACCAATTTTTGAAGTTAACCCTTAAACATCCCTTGGGCTCTGGAGATACGGTACCAAATACGATTGCAATTAATATATAGAAGTTTGAATCAGTTAGAAATCAAGTGTTACAACCATATATATTGAAGGGTTGTATGATGATGGATGCATAATTTTTTTTGGAAAGCCCTTAGAATAGCTCAAATACGTCTATACATACAGTCATATGTATGACTGCAAGGGGCATTTGGGACGTTCAGGGGTTAAATAAAACCCAACCAAATTAATATTTTTAGTAGTTTATATTTTTGAAAAGTTCTTTCTAAAGCTTAGATTTAGATTCAATATTTTGATTTTGCAAATGATTGATTATGATTTTTCTATTCAAGATTTAGTGCATGGGTGTTCATTGCAATCTTGACTCTGTGTAGTGTTGAGGGCTCTTGGGAATGAGCCTCAAAAACACTAGATCTTTAAGAAAAAAATCTTATTAGAAATTCATTTAAAATAATTGTAGAGTAGATTTTGAGAAGTCATAAATTGGTTGGGGTTATGCATGTTAGGCCCTTTAACCTCATATTTTTTTGGTGACCAACCTTTTAAATTTGACATGTGAAAAGTAGATTGAAAGACTTCAAATCACTTTCACAATTTTAATACCCTAATGATTAAACATAATAATCATTCCATCCATAGGAGACATTGTTGTGGTTTCTTTTCTAATGAGATCTCTAACATGTCTAGTTTGCTTTTATACAATTACAGTTCAAAAAGAATTGATACAACTTATCAAAATGTTGGTTTTTTGTTCAAACTAGAGCAAATTCCTAGAAGCCCCAAAAATGCAATGTCACTCTGGGGTTAACCCCTCACTGCCCATGTTAGTTTGGAGTGTCTTAGAATTTGCTTGAAAGTGAACAAAATGTCAGCATTTTGATCAATCTTATCAATTTTCTTTGAAGCACAACTGTACAAATTCAAAGTAGACATGTTATAGATCACATAGGAAAAGAAATCACAACAATATCACTTGTGGATTGAAAGATTATAATGTTTGATTGTGAGGGTGTTAAAACTATAAAAGTAATTCAAAATCTTTCAATCCTCTTTTTGCACTTCAAACCTAAAATTGAGGGTACCAAAAAGAAATAAGTATGTAAAGTATAACATGCATAACCCTAATCAATTTACGGCTTCTCAAAATCTATTCTATAATTTTTTTAATTGAATTTTAATGTGATTCTTTCTCCAAGTTCTAATGTACTTGAAGCTCATTCCAAGAGCCTTCAACACTAGAAAGTGAAGATTTGCAATGGACACCCTTGCACAAAATCTTGAATAGACAAATCACTTTGATTCATTTTCAAAACCAGACTCCTAATGCTGAAACTAGATTTTAATAAGAATTTAAAAATAAAAATAATCACACAAAAAAATCTTGAAAAATGATTGCCCAATTTTGAATAAAATTCAGAGAGGCCCAATTTGGGCCTCTTGGGCGGTGAGGGGTTAAGGGCCGCTTAGAGAAGGCATTGAGGCGTTTTGGAGCCCCAACAAGTCCTTGCTTCTCATTGATTCAATTTTTGAAATAAGTTTCAAGGCCTTTAAACTAGGAGTCATAGCCAAACTTTGAAAGGAATCTTAATGCTCAATCAAAATTTAGAAATAGCTTCTAAGTAAAAATATATAATGTTATTGTTAGATGTCTTCAATATACAATTATCTTAATAAATAGGTTTTTTTGGTGATAGCCAGAACCACAAGATGAAAATAAACTCGCAACAACTCTACTTGGACTCCTTCACTCATTTTCTAGAATTCTGGTGTTGTGGTTATGGCCTCTAGACCTTGAGACACAAGAGGAACAAAAAACTAAAAGAACCCTATTACATTATTATTGTAACAAGTACTGTAGGTTGAGAGCAGATTCGGCATAAAATAATTCCTCAAAATTTTGTCTAATTATTTCATAAATTATTCTTCAAAAATGCCCAATGTCAAACAAATCAAAAAACTGAAATGGCAAATATTATAAAAGACATTAGGCTTAACTAACAATGGAAATTTAAGGTTGATTCCAAGAGGGCTCAATCTATTGCAAATTTTATATCAAGGGCTCATTTTAGAAGGTAGAAAACGCTTAGAAAAATGTTTAATTCTATTAAAAAATTTGGTTGAATATCAAATAACAACAATTT
This sequence comes from Ulota crispa, assembly GCA_963920765.1. Taxonomy (NCBI): domain Eukaryota; kingdom Viridiplantae; phylum Streptophyta; class Bryopsida; order Orthotrichales; family Orthotrichaceae; genus Ulota; species Ulota crispa. The sequence goes on along the minus strand of OY987243.1, from coordinate 21,820,314 downwards.
TTTCTAAAAGTGTCCAATCTTGTTTAATTACAAAAGCGGATGCTGAATTTGTTTTTCTCAAAAATAATTGATTTGGCATAGACATGTTGAATCTGCTCTCAACCTATAGTATCAAAGACATTTTTTGAAGCCATATGTGCCAAAACTTCAAAACAAATGACGCCAGGTTTTGATAGCCTCAACACATTGGTATAAAACAGCCCCACTCTTTATCACCTATCACTAACAGTAAATTTGGCCTTGTAGAATTAACCCCTAAAGGACCATGGCCTATATTTTGTCAAAAGACACTCAAAACTGTCACCTCTATGGCAAAGAGTAAAAAAGTTTGAAAATCAGGCATTTTGCATATTTGACCATAGGATCTTGTGCTAGACTATTATAAGAATGTGTCATACAAAACTCAAGAACTTTGATCGCACAAATTGGAAGATATTTGCATTTAAAAAGTAAAAAACAACTTTTTTTGCACCTTGCTTGACTATATTTTTTAACTTTGAACATTTTTAACTTAAAATTTTTGCACCACAAAGTTTGAAATTCTATTTTTGCATGGTGGGAAGTTGAGTTGGGAATCTTGGGAAATTTTTTCAAAAAAGAATACTTAATTTTCATTCTTTAAAAAAACATTAGGTAGAGGAAGGTATGAGATTGAAGAAAAACTTAAATTGCTAATAACCCTACAATGGAATTGAAACACAATAATCCCAATGGTGAGATTGTTCTAGAAAGCAAACTTCACCCTCTCCAACAATTTTTTTTGAAAAAATGTTAAATCTGCATTCAAAAGTGAAGTTTATAAGTAATTTTTTCAAGAAGATGCTTGAGTTGCCCAAAAAACAAGATTGTCCAAAATTTTCTCATAACTAGTCCAAATGGAATGAATCAAAGCTCCAGAAGTAGATAAAGATATAATTTATGAGAAAAAAAAATTAAATTTTTTTTTTGAAGTTTTTATAAGAATTTTATTTGCTACCCCTAGTCCCCAAATTTGTGCTTATTTGGGCATAACTTTTGCTCCCTAGCATCAATTGGAATAAAAATTATATTCCCCAAAAGCTAATGTGTTTTTCTATCTTCAGAAAAAGTTTCAAAAAATCAAGACAAAAATTGAGGCCGTAGGTACCTACCCAAAATCTCATTTGTCCTTCGAAGGGACAATGGGACAATGGTCCTTTAGGAGTTAAACCATAATGTCAAAGCTTGATTCAAACTACCCACTAGCTTGATGCGATATTTTGGAACAAAACATTGATACTCTATAACACAATTCTCCAATGCACTACGTTTTGGAACCCACAGTTCACTATATTCACACAAAAATTGTATATATAATGCATTATTTAAAATTTCTTTGTTTATATATTTTTATATTATAGAGTTTTTTTTGTTTTTGTCCTACATGGTGTTTGCAAGAACCGTGAAAGCTTTCCGAAGTGCAGTTTCAAAACATGCATCACGGCAAAGGTACAAAAGCAATGACTGCCATGCAAGGCCACTTGGCTTGTGTTTTGTGCATCGTTGACTGCTTCTCTCCAACAACGAAAATACATAGATTTTTATAGATTTTGCTAAATCATATGTCTCTTCTGGTGGATTGTCGCTATCTGTATCCTCAAAATCTTCACCATCTTCATAACCTTCCTCTAAAAATCAACATAAATCAGCTTTTTTTAGCTTATGTATGATGAGTTTATTTGTTTTTAATATGATGGGGTTTGCATTGATGATTTATGCTATTAAAGGGGCATGTTATAAATTATGTACATGAGCTTGTGATTGAATACAAGAAAAAAGTAGTTTTGTATGTTCTTCTATATTGAAGTATGCCTTCTCTCGACTTGCATTGTGTCTCCCTAAACCCCTAAAAGCCCATTGTCCCCATTGGGAACAAAATGGGTTTTGGGTAGGCTTGTTTTATTGGGATTTTTTGTCAATTTGTTTGAAATTTATTTTTGAAACAAATTTATGCAAGGGCTACACAATTGTCCAATTCTTTATTGAAATGAAATAGATTTATGCAAGGGCTACACAATTGTCCAATTTTTATTGAAATGAAACAGATTTATGCAAGGGCTATACAAGAGTCCATTTTTTTATATTGAAATCAAACCTCACACTTCAAAAGTTATTAGTATTTTATGAGCCTTTTTTGGTTCAAAGGGCAAATTGGGCATGCCAAATTTTGTTAACTTCTCTTAGGGGCCACCAATGAAGGCATGGCCCTTCATTGAAATATACCAAAAGCAACAATGTAGTAGATAAAATCATTTTGTATTTGATAAATAAACTAACTTTTGAATTGCAATAGCTATTAGAGATTATTATTATTATTATTATTATTTTGTGGTTTTCAATAACATCAAGACCCTCCAATCTATTGTTGGAATTTGATATGTCAAATAAAATCATTGGCGATTTGATTTGCAAAAAACCTTAGTGTAGTGAGATTTTCAAGCACATATTTGCGATACATGCCTATGAATAGAGTGTTTCAAGTCTTTGTTGGCCATATAAACTTGTGGAGATATGCCTAACATGATTTAGAGCATGTTGGAAAAATCTCTCCCACATGCACAGTGCAAAAATTGTTCACAACATGCAATCAAAGGAATGTGAAAATTTGGGGCAGAGGTCAAATTTTTTTTTGGGTACTAACTTAAAATGCTCAAATCTCTCAATTTGTACGGTCAAACTTCATGAAAATTTCACCATGGCTTCTTACATATGTTTGATGCAAGATCCTTTGGCTAGATTTGTATAAAATACAAAAATATTTCTCTTGGGATCAAATGACCAAAAATGATTGTTTTCAATGTTATTTTAGGAAACAATGGGCTTCGGTGTTTAGGGGTTAATTGCTTATGACTTTTGAAGTGGCTTTTCACCTTCCCTTTCCTTGTCTTTTCCTCTCCATCCCCTTGTAATTCCTATGCCGTTTCACCCTCCCTTTCCCTTCTTTCCTCCTTTTTTGTTTCCCTCTCCTTTTTAATTTCAAAATTGCATTTTTGAATTTCAAATGTTGGATGACAAACAAACACCCTATATCTAACACCAAATGCTTTACAATAAAAAATGTTGAATTTTTAATGTTAATAGAGAATTTTGAATATCACATGACTGAAGGAAAATCCATGCTCTACAGGTAAAATCAATATATTCTATTTTCATTACCATCTAATTTATCAAACCAAAGCCGAATATTCAGAAAGTCGTCCAATGTGATGCAACCCTCTGATGGATCCCCTGGTTGTTTGGTAGTTACAACCATAAAAAAGTCTGAAAAAGAAACACAATTTATGAAATAGAAACATCAAGTTAAAATATATACAAATTTCCTTTAAATTTTTTGATATTTTAAGAATGGCTTTTTAAAAGCGAATACAAATTAAAAATTTGTTCATTTCTAACTCTTTGATTCACACAAGAATGAAAAGAAAACAAAAACCACAAGTCATTTTAATGGTAAGTTATTTGATAGTTCATATTTACTTTGTTGTACCTAAGTTGCATTCAATACATACGTGTCTGCTAAAGATTTGAAAACATCATATATTATGCAATTATGGGTAAATATAAGTGTAGAAAAATTAGAGTGCCAATTTTTTTCTTTTTTTTAAATCTTTCCGTTGATTTATGACATGTCAAATCTTTTGTTTCTTTTTACAATTTGAGTTTGCATAAGTTATATAATGCAAAGGAAATGTTGGGCCTTGTAAGGATTTTGCATTTTCCAAATCCCTCTTTTTGAGACAACCAAATTATCATGTATATGGTAACGCACTTCCTCAAGTGCCTTTTTCAAAATAAGGGGCCCAAGCTTGAAGGCAAAGCTTAGAGGTAAAGGCTATCTTATTTTGGGAAAGGCCAAAGGGGAGGTGTCTTACATAGCGTAAGGCCTCCCCTTATCAAGCACATTTTTGTAGAGTTATGATTGAGCGAGTCTTTTGCAAATAAGCTACCCTCCC